>CM034297.1:3609526-4244433 GCA_019925795.1 Dendrobium chrysotoxum | reverse complement strand
TAAAAAAAAAGACAAATAAAGAAAATGCTTTTCTTTTCAACCTCGCATCCAAATAAGCAGATGAAAATAATTTCCATGCCAATAACTTGTTAATTATATTTTTAAAATCCTCTCTCTTCTTTAAACTAAATAGAAGCAAAATGAATGAAAACAATGATAGCATTTCTAAAAGTAATGCAAAAGTAACAACAAGGAAAAATAGTTAGCCAAAGACAATGTTGCTAAAAATTCTTTAAAAAATATTTAGTTAAACTATATTTGACGCCTCACATATGATACAAAATGAAGGGTAATTTATTAAGCAAGCCCTTGAGATATTTGGGGTAAGCTATTGACGATTATGATGACTTCATAAATAAAATCACAACTACACTTAATAGTAGGCCATAAATAGATAACAAGAAATAACTTACCCATTCGAGCAGAAGTTTATCTTTCTCATACTAATAAGGCTTGGAACTATATTTTCCACTCATAATCTCGAGTATAAGCACCCCAAAGCAATATATTATAGCTTTATTGGTTAATTGTCCTTGCGTTTGTGTACTCAGGTGCCAAATAACAACTGTAAATGTTATTTCTTAATTAGAAAATCAATAATACCTTTTATTGTAGTTTCTGGAGTCATTTGAGTTGAATAATTTATTGCTTGATACCCTTATTTCTACACCTAAAATATTGAGTTATTAACTCATAATCTTTATCAGGAGATAATATCAGCAAATCACTTTATTAAGTGGGTATGTACGTAATTTGGAAAAAAATACATTTAATTTTGATTAGTTATGTTGCGGGCTAGAATATACGCAGCGATAGAGTTAGAAATTTTCATCTTAGTCTTGTACGTATATCCAACACACAAATAAAAGAAAAAAGGACACCATAATTTTACGTGAAAAATCCTGGAAAAGGGAAAAATCACGGGGACCAAGCCCAGTTGAAATGATTCCACTAGTGTTTGATTGAATTACAAGTGACTGGCTCTTCCCCAAAATTGAGGATGATCATATTTCAATAATCAACCGTCGGGTTGAAGTCCAGTTACAAACGGAGATAAAAAAATCCGGTGATGTTTGATGGTCGGGCAGAAATTCGGCTTCAATTGACGGTCTGGCAGAAATCTGGTGTCAGTCGGCTGTCAAGCAAAACTCCAGCATTAGTCGGTGGTCGGGTAGCACTTCAGCATCAGTCGGCGATCGGGCAGAACTCCGGCGTCGGTCGGTTGTCGGTGGAAGTCCGACGGTGGTCAAGGAGGTGTCTGGTAGCAAGAGAGCTCTCTTCTTTCTCTTCCTTCTCTTCTTGCTTGGGGTCACCTCTCATGAGAAATGAGGGGTTTATTTATAGTTTTCTAAGAGTGGCATGGCCAGTAAATAGGAGGAAGATCAAGAGTAAATTGAGAGTGGTTTGAATGGATGACCAATGTTGAATCCTTTGTTCATGGACCATTTATTGGACATTTGAATGTCTTAATGATATCAGAATTCAGTGATCTTGGACTCGTTGGATTCATCTCGTCGAGCCGCTCAATTTGACTATAAGCATGTCATGTTTGGAAACCATTTGGGAATCTAAATTACAGTTTGAACCTTGCAAATATGCTTCAAGTCTTTGATTTGGACTCATTTGGGCTCATATTGAGTTGAATTTTGTGTCGTTGGGTTTGTATTCTCGAGACATTCAGTTCAACCTTAAGTTTGCTGAAATCAGAGTTCAGATGATATCCCATTTAATTTTTGAAGTTTTCAACTTGGTTTTGCCTCGAGATTCATGCCCGATCAACATAATTTTTTGATGATATATCAGTTGCCCCCTATTCTCAGATGTTGAAGCTTTAGAAGTCAAAAAATACATGTCACATCATTTTAAAATGATTAAATTACAAAAAAATACCAGAAAATCACATTACAAAACACTTAAAATAACCAAAAATTGATTATGGAAGCTTCGTTGAGCTTTGAAAGTGCTAAAATTGGTTTCAAGTAGCCGGCAGCTACGAGCTGCAATTAGAGTTAAATTTTTTTTAATCATTTTTTTGGTGCCCATAAATTTTTTTAAAGGGGGCGGTGGTTATAGCCACCCCATATATATATAAATCCGATAATTGTCATTTTGAGGGCCAAAAAATTCAAAAAAGTTTCTAGAAGCAATTTTCAAAATTTAAATGAATCGAAGGTAAAAATCCCTCCCCCTTTTTGTCCTATAAATACCCCCTGGGTGTTGGTGTTTGAAAGCGGGTTTTGAAAAGTTTAGTTTTCTTTGGGAATTTAAATTAATGTTAAAAATTTCAATTCTAAAATTGAACATCCCATTAGAAAAAGTATACCACCTTGGGAGGTGAAAAAAAAATTTCAGGATGGGGTTCAGATTTAGAATTATAAATTCTATCTTGAATATCATAATCATATTTAAGAGAGAACTTTGTATGGCCTCAAACGGTCAAAATAAAGTTCAGTCAAATATCGAGCTATGATAATCAAAAGGAGCGATCGCTAATTTTATATTCGAATTCATTTTAACAAAAGATATATCTCCTTGAAGGGAGAAGATATCATTTGCAAATAATCGTTCGAACATAATGATAACAATCATTAGTGATTTAATTTTTCCAAAGATGACTAATTGAGTTTTGAAAATTAATTTTAAAAAATCAGATGTGGGTTCTAAATCTCTTACGAGCGCAAGCCCTCGTAGTTAATTACATCATGGGAGACCGGAGTCTCCTACAAAAACTTTCGATTAAAATAATGATAGAAATTTTGTTTAGAAATTTCTAGCAGTGATACCAAAGAGGTGAATTTGGATTTTGAAAAGGGATTGGATCAAATTTTGAACAATTATTTTTTGAGTCAAGGGAAGAGGGATAGGAGACACTTTGAGATTCTGAAATAATTCAGAAGTGTTCCGACCTAAGCTAAGTGTTGGGCTTTAAATTTTGAACTGGAAGATTATTTAGTTTGAGTTAAGCATTTGTTAGAAATTTGGGATTATATTCGCAGAGGTTGGGATCTTATGACTCAAAAAGAAATTTGCCCCAGATCCTAAATCTAAATTTGGACACTGGAATACAGTAGTCCGAATCTAACTAATGTAGTGCAAAACTTGGACTTACCCCGGCCTGGATTGGGGAGCCAGCTAAACCACCTAAGCACTTCAAAACCATGAGTCCGGTCTTTTGATGTAGAGTGATCAGGGACATTATTTAAGATTAGTCTAAGAAGTTGGGGTCGACATCTAGAGCAGATTCCTAATTGACCCCTTAACTTATGTCGGGTGGAATGCTTAGACTAAAATGCAATTAAAATTTTAATTTAATTAATTTCTAATGCGATGCATGCTGGTTAAAATCTCCAAATCAGGTATGTATGAGATTTTAAAAAAGGCTTATAAAATAATTTTTTTGAAAAGACTAGACTTCCCCAGATCCAGCACCTCATCCTCATAGGTCGGATTATTTGGACTCTACCCGCAGGCAGGGAAGTGTCTTATAGCAAGGAGGGAGAGAGATGCAGTAATATGCATGCGACCCCGGATGATTCCGGCTATTCCTTAGGTTGTTAAGTTTCTATGTTATTTAAATCTTAAAATTTTAAATATTAGTTATGAGTAAAAACATTTTTAGTCCTTAGAGAGCCTAGCGAAGTCCAGGCTAAAGCAAAAAGAACGACATGCAATCACCAAAAAACTAAGAAAAACAGGCAACCCTATACGCAATCCAATTAAATCACAACATATTAAATAATCAAATTAATTAAGTAAATATCCATAGGAAAATTGCCTTGCTTATTACAACCCAGATTTACATAAATTAAAAGTGGTCGGGCACCACTAATAATAATCTGGATTCTAATCCTAATACAGATGCAAGTGACTTTGAGTGGGATACCCTTTGTCTTCAACTCCTCGGTCTTCTCCTCTTTGAGCTCCTTGGATTCTTCGTGGCTGTATACCCAAATGGAAAAGAGAACTCTTCCCTCGAGGGAAATGTTACTCTTCCCATTTTGGATAGTAAAAGGTGATCCAAATTTGGAGTTCCAAATGGATACGGATTATCCCCCAAAGGGGTATCCTTTCCTCTTTGGAATCCAATCTTTGTATCTATGTATCCCAAACTCAAAGTGCCACTTTCACAACTCAATGCTCAAACAAATTACATGAATGTAAAAATAAAAAATCTAAACTCTCCTGTAGGGTCATTCTAAGCATTTAAATATTAAAATACATCCCAAGCAGTTATATATATCTGCATATAAAAGTAAACACACTTGTCCACGCTCTTTTTTTATTTGGGGGCTAAGCAGCTGAAGCACCTGTAGTATTTATATTTATAATTTATTTAGTCCCCTTTATTGCCCTGCACGAGCATGGCCACCTACAAAAAATTCAGTGAGCATCCAGATCGTTCCTAACCTAAAGGTAATCTAGTCGCCCATTACATTAATCCACAGAGTGCAGTAAAAGAAAACAAACACATCAACCAATTTCAATCACAACATACCATGAAAACTCAAAAACCCGGTACACAGCAGAAAAGTAAACATCGGCCTAGCCTAGATCTAGAGTCGGTTGTCCTAATAAACTATTTAAAGTGTGTGTAAAAGGTCGTGTGGTTGGGGTAGATCCTAGGATGGGTAATTTGTTCAAATTATCTAATATTTTGAGTTTGTGGAAGGCTTAAAGAGAGGTTTAATTAAAGTTCAAATATTAGTATATTAAAGTTTAAATTAAACTTATTTTAATAATTAAATTATTGCTACTTTTGTTGCTCACCGAGGCCATGAAGTTTATTTCACCTTCCTTGGGGCTAAGTTAATAGCCTCGTAGGCCTGGGTTACCCACTAGCAATCGGGGTTGATTAAGTTGATTTAGTTTGTTGAAAATTAAGGATCAATTAATATTAATTAATTTATTTAATTACTAATTTTATAAGTTAAATTATTTTATATTTTCCATCAACAGGTTCGTGGCGTTGTGCCACTAGGCTCGAGGAACCAGGCCTCCTTAGGACACTTAGCCCCGTAGCCCGAGTAGTCCATCCTAAAAATCTTGCTTATGTAGTTTAATTAAGGGTTTTAACTTGGTTAAGTAATTAAAAGTAACTTAATTTTGATGTTTAATACCCATTGAATTCATCGTGGCGTTGTGCCACTAGGCTCGAGGAACTAGGCCTCCTTAAGACACTTAGCCGAGCAGCCTAGAGTAGTCCATCCAATAAACTTAATCTCTGGGGTGGTTGTTATGCATTTGAGTGTTGATTGAATGTTTTATTAATCAAATCAAAGTTTTCTGAAATTTTAATGAATTATTAGATTTTTAGAAATTATTGGAATTATTTAATTATGTTAATTAAGGAGTTCAAAAGTTGACTTTTCAATTTAAAGCTCATTTTATAAGTTTCAGATTTTTAAGAAATATTAAACCTTATGATGAGTTGTTAGACTATTAGCACACTCAATTTGGAGTTTTCTATCAAAAGTTATGATTTTTCGAGGTTCGGCTTAGATTTGAACTATGGTTGACCGAAAAGTTGACTTTTTGACTTTGACCAGATTTTGGAGGTTTGATATTTTTAGAAAATACTAGACCTTAATTGGAGTTGATTGACACTAAGTTTGTTTAATTTGGATTTTTCTGTAATTAGTTATGTATTTTCAAAGTTTCACTAATTATTTGAATTTTTAAAATTACTTAATTAGGAAGGTTTTGATCATTTTGATCCAAACTCATCCCAAACTGCATGGAATAAATCCAAAGGTCGGGAATGACCCATGGGAGTGTTTCCAAGTGTTTGGAAATTATTTAGGATTTTGAATAATTTTTAATTATTTAATTTAATTAATTGTTGATTTTCATTAAAAGTCAAATTAAAGTTGAATTAAGAGTCCAGTCAAGGGGCTTTTATTTTTCCTAGGTATAGGACTAAGTTTTGGTCAATTTGAAATATTATTTATAATTTTAGGACTTAATTTGGATTTTTTACATTTTTTTGAATTTCCTGGGTCCTTAAAAGGGCCGAAACTTTAGATGATTAATTTTCTGACCTAATGATCTCCAAATTCAGAAAATTTGAACCTAAGGTTTAGGATGTCACTAAGTTTACTGTGTTCAAATTTCACCCCTATTGGGTGTGTGCACAATTCTTTAGGAATTTCCAAAGTTTTCTAGACTTTTCCTTAGATATTTTCCCTAGGTGTTTCTATTGTTCAAATAGGCTTGCAATTTGGTGTGACTAACCCTGATACATATGCAATCATACCACAAAAATTATGCAGCCCAATTCTACAGAAAAATGGAGTTATGAATTTTCAAAATTTTCAGTCCAAAATGGACCCATTACTTTTAAAATTCACATCACAGCAATTCAATGAGTATATGAACCTAATAAAATTATAGTACATGCCTAAAACACCTAAATACCTTCCACCAAATTTTGGGGCTCAATTGACCACTGGATTGTGAGAAAATCATGAAAACCAATTTCAAAGAAATAAAAATATCTCATAATCTAGTAATCAAATCTACTCAAAATTAATTTTAATAAATAATAGGCTAAATTATCTTTCCAACAAGCCCAAAAACACTTAATTTGGTGGAGAAATTAATTTACTATAAAATTTAAAAGTTATAATTATTTTTTGAATTTTTAAGTCCATTTATAACCGGCGCTAATCTTTGGCAATGATCGGTGCCAAAACGGCAGCGGCGTGTGGCATTTTGATATACAAAGTGCTATTTATCAACCACCTATCCATGCCATCACTAACCCCAAGTCGTACGATCGAGAAAGATAGAAAATCGAACGGCCGAGATCGATCAAGGCTATTTTAGTTCAAAATGAACTAGAAAATTGAAATACTCATAAATTTCAAAATACTCGTCGAAATTTAATGAAATTTGAAACATAGGCTCATGGGAACATGAACTTTCATTGCCTAGAGTTTGGAGACCCCAAATAATGAAATTTTTGAGCAGTTTCAAATTGAAATTTAAACTTAAAATGAGCATAACTTACAATCCAACCGTCAGATTTTTAAGATCTTAGGCTCATTAAAAAGATGTAGGGATCCTCTACAACTTTGATGAAGACACCAAGAGCTAGATCTTTTTGGATCGAAAGTTGTGTTGGAAATCCACTTTCTCTCTCTAGAATGGTCTCCTCACTAAAATAGTGATTTGAGGCTTGGAAATGATGGGAAGAAGCTTGGGAAAGCCTTATAGATGGATGGAGAGGATGGGGAAGACTCTAAGAAGGTTGGAGGCTAGAGGAGAGTTGGGGGAGAGTTGAGGGAGAGTGAATAATGAATAATCTCTCTTAGGTTAGGTTTCTTCAACCTTAACACTTGACTTTTGGATTGGATGGTCTTGATTTATTTGGAGAGAGTTTGGATGCATGACAAGTGTCCTATAAGATATCCAAAGCTAGGGAATAGGGTTGGTGGTGAGTTTGACCTCTCTTGGTCCATGGGAAAGGGGACCACACCTTTTCCCCTATTTGGGTGAACCAAAGCTTGGCTTGGTTTAAGGGGTTGGCTTAGGAATTCTTAAGAGAGGAAAATGATCTATTTTCCAGCAGGTTTGAGTATGTTATTGATTGAGATAAAGGTTTGCCAAGGTGTCATGGTGATGTGGTCATGATTTAGCTCTTTCTCATGGGTTTAAAGGGGTTTGGAGAAGGTTTTGACCCCTCCAAATGGGTTGACCAAGTCAACCAAGGAGAAGCTTGACTTGGAAAGCTTTGGACATATCAAGGGTGTCTAATTGAATGATTTTGAGTGATTAATTTGATTTAAAATGGGTTCAAGCATTGAAATTGACCTTAATGTGGGTTAAAGGTTAATTTGGTCAACCATGGTTGACTTGGTCAACTTGATCAAACCATGGGTTGAGTTTGGGTCAAACAAGTTCAAATGAGTATTTTGAGATCAATGGAGGTTGTACCATGCATTGGTAAGGTCATTTGGATTGAAATTGACATTTGAAATCATAAGGGGCATTTTTGGTCAACCTTAGTTGACTTGGTCAACCAAGTCAAACCAAGACTTGAGTTTGGGTCCAATATATTCCTAATGATATTTAGGATCCATTGGGATAGTTTTTGGAGGTTTATATGGGAAGGTCATGTTAAACTTTGGGGAAAAGACCAAAAACCTCTATAAAGGGCATTTTGGTCATTTTGACCCCTAGACAACATTGGGTCAAACTGGGTCCGAAAAAGTGCAATTTACTGGTCAACCAATCATAGCAAAAGTGATGACTATGATTGGAGGGTTTGGAGAGGGTCCCAAGGTCAAATTGCTCTGGATGGCAAGTCTAGTGGCATAGGCTGTAAATAACTGAAGGTTTTGCAGCCTTTGGGAAAAGATTCAGTTTGAGTGGCTAGGAGTGTTGGATTGAGCTCAAATTTAGAGGGTTGATCCTAGAGATATTTCTAGAAAACATGAAATTGACGGATCATGATTTGAAGGTCACTTGACTGGTTTCTAGGTGATAGAAAGTTCACCTAGAAAGGGTTTCAAGACCCAGGTCATTAACCTTGAAGGTTTGATTTGGAATGTTGGATTCAGGTTTGATTTAAGAGTTAAATGATTGACATTGAATCATTCATGTCAATGGAAATCAAATGAAAGATTGAAATTAATTCGATATGATTTGAAATTTGATTGAATGTTGATTGAAGGCTAGATTAAAGATTGAGTTGAAAGGTAGAGCTGGGTTTAATTGGGATTAAATTGGGTCTTTATTAGGACCTTTATCACTGAGGGGTGGATATCTTCCCATCATTAGGTCACTAAAAATAAATCCAAGTGGGTCCTAGTGACCTCATACAAAAATGAGGTCAACAAATGGACCCCAATATGTGTAGTAGAACGAAGTTCTAGTACACATATTGGCGTTGGACGAATGGTAGGTTGAAGTGGAATTTTTGATCCTAAGGAAGAACAGATCTAGCCTTAGAGACTTAGGTAGAAGGTAGACACGTTTAATCCTAAGGAAAGGAAGAATCTTATCTTAAAGGAGAAGAGAACTAGGAGAAGCTAGGATGGTGCCACGAAGGGCGTTCTCCACCACTAGCGATTCTGATCCTAAGGAAAAGCAGCACCTATCCTAAAAGAAGAGAAGAGAAGGTAGAATTAGGATGGTGCCACAAATGAAATTATCCACCACTAGTAGATGATTATGTGGTTGGGTTGAAACATGCCCAACACAAAGGATCGAGTGATCATATGATGGGGTCGAAACATGCCCATCATAGAGGATCGGATTGAATGGTCTTGTGGTGGGGAAACATGCCCAACACAGAGGACCGGGTTGAATGACCATATAGTGGGGTCAAAATATGCCCATTATAGAGGGTCGAAGATCATGTGATAGGGTCAAGGCATGCCCACCATAATGATCGAGACTGGATGGTCGTGTGATGGGGTCAAGAATGCCCACCACAGAGGACCGACAGAATGACCATATAGTGGGGTTAAAATATGCCACTATAGAGGGTCGAAGATCATGTGATTGGGTCAAGGCATGCCCACCACAATGATCGAGACTGGATGGTCGTATGATGGGGTTAAGAATGCCCACCACGGAGGACCGGCTGGATGACCATATAGTGGGGTCAAAATATGCCCACTATAGAGGGTCAAAGATCATGCGATGGGGTCAAGAATGCCCAAACACAATGATCGAGACTGGATGGTCGTATGATGGGGTCAAGAATGCCCACCACAGAGGACCGGCTGGATGACCATATAATGGGGTCAAAATATACCCACTATAGAGGGTCGAAGATCATGTGATGGGGTTAAGGCATGCCCACCATAATGATCGAGACTGGATGGTTGTATGATGGGGTCAAGAATACCCACCATAGATGACCAGCTGGATGACCATATAATGGGGTCAAAATATGCTCACTATAGAGGGTCGAAGATTATGTGATGGGGTCAAGGCATGCCCACCACAATGATCGAGACTGGATGGTCGTATGATGGGGTCAAGAATGCCCACCATAGAGGACCGGATGGATGACCATATAGTGGGGTCAAAATATGCCCACTATAGAGGGTCGAAGATCATTTGATGGGGTCAAGGCATGCCCACCACAATGATCGAGACTGGATGGTCGTATGATGGGGTTAAGAATGCCCACCACAGAGGACATGCTGGACCATATAGTGGGGTCAAAATATGCCCACTATAGAGGGTCAAAGATCATGTGATGGGGTCAAGGCATGCCCACCACAATGATCGAGACTGGATGATCGTATGATGGGGTCAAGAATGCCCACCACAGAGGACCTTAACTGGAAGGAAACTAGGGTGGTACCACAAAGGGCGAGCTCCACCACTAGCGGATGATCTTGTGGAGAGAAAATTTACTCTACACCAAAGATCGTGTCTGGATGATCGTATATGAAGGAAACTTGCTCCACACAGAGGATCGGATCTGGATTCTGGAATTTGAGATTTGAAAGATTTTTGAATTTTAATTGATTAAGTTTTGAATTTAAAGATATTTGAATTTTGAAATTTGGTTTGACGAATTTGAATTTGAAGGGTTTTGACTCTGATTTGATTTGACTTTGAATTTGAAATATTTTGAATTTGATTTATTTAACTCTCAAGAATTTTTGAAATTTGATCTTGAATTTGATTTTGAATTGGAAAGATTTTGAATTTGATTTAAAAATTTGACACTCATCTGGCATGGTACTTCCTGAAGAGCCTCCCCAATATTTAAAAATATTAGGTGATATTCTTCAGGATTGATTAGTTGATTAGAAATTTTTTCAAAGATCGTCATTAGAATGAACGATCCAGTCAATGTTGACTCAAGCTTTCCATTGAATTTATAATAGATTAGAAGTGGTCAATAAAAGACTACGACCAAGTCTCCTACTTAGGGAGCTCTAAAGTGACACAACTTATCAGTATCTTGAATCAAATGTGACTTATGAACTTTTAAACTTTACTGAGCTTAATTTAATTTTTATTTGAGGCCCTCGAGCTCCTCGAATTGGAGTCGGGCACTCTGCTCAACAATAGTTTGATTTTGAATAGCTAATTCCAGCAAAGGAAACTATGCCTCTAGATCGGGGTGATCTAGGACCCAGTACAGGGTGTGGTTTGATTGTGAAAGATAATTTTCAGCATTATAAAATACTCCTCTAGTGGGATTAATCTTGGACCCAGCATAGAGTGTAATTTTATAGAGAAGGCCTTGTAGGAAAAGATACCTATATGCAAGGACTTACACACTCCTTAACGACCAGATTCAAATTTTCGTTAAGAGTAGAAGATTCATTCTTCTTATCAGAAAACTTCCTCTAGTTATTTGGACCCTGTCGAAACGACTAACGAGAATAAATTCAGAAGTACAGTGAAAAGTTGAGTGACTCCAATGAACTTGAAAAGGTTTAAGGATTTGGGTTTTGTTGACCCAAACCAAGTTTCGTAGAAATTAAACTGGGTCTCCGTTAAATATTTTGAATTAAAATCAATTTCAAAGTGGTTTAAGTTAAGCAAAAAAATTTGATCTTTTTAATTTTCTTACATGAGAGATTTTTATATCTTGATAGATTATGAGTTTGAAAGAGATTGAAATCCTTACAAAATATACCAAACTACAGAAGAAGTTGTAGTGTAGTATATTATGGTGCAGATTTCAGATTGAAAGTTGAAAGAGAACTTTGAAGAGATCTCAATTTTGAATTAAAAGCGAACTTTCTCTAAACTTTGAAACACAATGGGTTGGACTTTCGTTCAACCCAAAGGCCTACAGACGAAGGGGAAAGCTCAAAAAGAATTGTTTGTCTAACCCTCTCCACTTCACAACTAAAAAACAAATAGAGGCGGGAGGATAAGGCTATCATTATTAAAAATTAAGGATCTCAAAGGAAAGATCGACCAAACTCCTTTTAATTTTAAAATTCTATGTATTGATTCAAACTCAATAACATAGATTTCATAAAATTGGAAAGGAGATAATAAGGTTGGATTTGACACTATCGCCCCTCCAATCAACTTGGGGCAGAAGGTCAAAATCCACACTTAGCAGAGGTTTCACCTCTCTTTCTGACATGAAATTAAATTAAAGAGGATGTTGGCCTATCTTTTCCAAGGGAGAAATGGATAAAGGGGCCAACGGAAAAAGGGTAGTCAAAACTATCGATGCAACGAAATTTTGCCATTATTAAAGATGGAAAGAGAGATAGAATTCCACCGTGGTCGCCATTTTTTTGTTGGTGGTTTGAAAGCGGATTTTGAAAAGTTTAGTCTTCTTTGGGAAATTCAGAATTGAAATTAAAATTTAATTCTAAAATCGAACATCCCATCAAAAATATTATACCACCTCGGGAGGTGGAAATAAAATTTCAGGATGAAGTTCAGATTTAGAATTAAGAATCTCATCTTGAATATCGTAACTGGGTTCAAGAGAGGACCTCGCATGGCCTCGAAGGGTCAAAATAAAGTTCAATCAAATATTGGTCTACGATAATCAAGAGGAGCGATCGTTAATTTTATATTTGAATTCATTTTAACAAAAGATATATCTCCTTGAAGGGAGAAGATACCATTTGTAAATGATCGTTCGAACATATCGATAATGATCATTAGTAATTTAATTTTCCCAATGAAGACTAATTGAATTTTGAAAATCAATTTTGAAAATCAGTTGTGGGTTCTAAATCTCCTACGAGCGCAAGCCCTTGTAGTTAATTACATCGTGGGAGACTGGAGTCCCCTACAAAAACTTTCGATTAAAATAATGGCAGAAATTTTATTTAGAGATTTCTAGGAGTGATACCAAAGAGATGAAACTGAAATTTCAAATGGGATAGGAGCAAGATTGAACACTTATTTTGAAATCAAATGAGGAAGGTGTTGACCTCATTTTTGTATGAGGTCATTAGAGCCTAATCCAGACTTCAAATCAATCCTGAACTTGAGTCAATCCAAACCTTGATTCAGTTCTGACCTCGATCAAAATCCAGACTCCAGCCTAGTCCAAGATTCAAACCCTGGTTCAGATCTTGATCCTGCCTTTGATCTAGTTCAAATCACTTTCAAACACTTATGATCACTCCAAATGATCATGAATGGTTGAGATGATTCAAATCCAGATACTTAAACTCAAGATCTATATCAAATTCAGATTTCCAAATCCAGAATTCAAGGCCAAAGACCTGAGTCCAAAAAGCCTTTTTCAGGGAATTTTCAAACATTTCAAACCCCAGTCAAATGACCTCCGATTCATGATCTGTCAGTTGCATACTGATGTGGTACGTCTCTAGAGGCAAACCTCCAAGTTTGAGCCCATTTTGGAGTCTCTAACCCCAGAAACTAAATTTAAATCCAAAGGCTGTAAAACCTTCAAATATTTACGGCCTGTGCCACTGGACCCATTATTTTGGAAAATTTGACCTTGGAATTTCCCCCAAACCCTCTAATCACCTCTAGACCCTTGATATTGATGTGTTTAACATTAATCTACATCTTTTTGGACCCACCTCGACCCAGGATTCATCCGGGGTCAAAATGACCAAAATACCCTTTAAAGGGGTTTTTGGACTTTTGACCAAAATTTAACATCGTCCAACATTTTAAACTTTTGAAACCCCTTCCAATGAATGTTTTATGATATTTGAGACCCATTGAAATCAAACCCACTCCTTAGTTTGACTTATTTGACCAAGTCAACTATGGTTGACCAAATCCACCTTTGACCCAACCATTGTTATTTTCAACATTTGAATCCATCTCAAAACCAATTTAATGCTTCAAAATCACTTGTTTGGACACTCATGACATGTCCAAAGATTTCCAAGTCAATCCTCCCTTGGGTTGACTTGGTCAACCCATTTGGAGAGGTCAAAACCCTCTCCAATTTTATGTATTCACTTAAAGTTTCAACACCATGGCCCCATGTCCCTTGATATTGACTCATACAGCATATTTGACTCCTCCCATGCATATCCTAGTCACCATTGACTAGTCAACAAGTCAAGGAGTCAAAATCTTTGAGATGAGGCCCAAGTCATGGTCATTTGACCATGCCACATGGACAAATCTTTTCCATCTCCCAAAACCTGCTATAGACTGCTCAAAAGAGGTTAATTCCCCCTCCTAATTGATTTCTAATCCAGCCCATTAACCAAGCCATCCCTTAGTTTAGCCAAATGAAGGAAAAGAGAGGTGGTCCCCCCCCCCCTCTTGGCTCAAGGCAATCCCTCTCAACCTCAGCCCTTTCTCCTGGTTTTGAGCTGCCCATGGGACACTTGGCAAGCATCTAAAGCACCTTTGATTGAATCCTAGCCATCCAATTCAAAAAACAATGGGTTAAGTGTAGGGATTTTGACCTAAGTGGGGATCTTACTCATTTTTCACCCTAATTCCCAAACTCCAGCATCCCCAAGACTCTCCAGCAGCTCCCCACACTCTCCAGCACCTCCCAAGGCCATTCCAAGCCTTCCCCCACCATTTCCACCATTAAAACCCTCATTTTAATGGAAAAGGAGAGAAAAAAGAGAGAAATACCTTCTCTCATCGATATCTTCAAATCCAGCCGTCAAAATCTGTTGGGGTCTTCTGCAAACTTGAGCGTGGACAAACTACAAGTTCAGAGAGCCAAGAACACAAAAATCCACCGGGTAGATTGTAAGTTATCTCCACTTTTAGCTAGAATTTAAATTTGAAACTGTAGCAATTTTACAATGCATGGAGCCTCCAAACTCCAGGCATTGCAAGATCATGTTGCCCCCTAGCTACAGTTCAAATTTCGTCAAATTTCATTGAGTATTTTAGAAGATATGAGCATTTGAAAATTTCTGACTCTGGTTCAACCAGAGCCGTCACGGCCCAGAATCGGCCACGCCAACCGACCCAGAATGCTCGACGGGGCCTGGGTTCGAACCCGCGCCAGTTCAGACCGCGGGCGCATATGTGGCGCCATCTCGGCCGCCCGTTCGTCCCGCGGTCCGATCAACGGCCACGATGGACCACTGATGTGTTTAAGTGGCGGGTCCCCACCTGCCACGTGTCGCAACCTGACGCGCCGCCACCGTTTCGGCACCAATCATTGGCAATGATTGGCGCCGATGGCCGATTTGACCATTAATGGTCTTAAAAAATTTTTGAAAATGCCCAGAAACTTCCAAAATTCACAAAAAATTAATTTTTCCACCAAAATTGACGTTCTTGGGCTTGTTGGAAAGGAAATTCAGTATAGAATTTATTAAAATTAAATTTGAGTTGTTTTGATCTCTGGATTGAGAGAAAACTGTAGTTGTTTGATTATCATTTTCTCAATTTTCTTGCAATCCAGGGGTCAAATGGACCTCAAATTTTGGTGGAATGTTTTTTAAGCATCTTAGGCATGTTCCATAATTTTTCTAGGGTCAGATGCTTATTAGTTTTCTATGATGTGAATTTTTAAGGTGTTGGGTCTAATTTGGACCCAAAACTTTGAAAATTCATAACTCCCGTCCTATGTAGAATTAGGCTTCATGTTTTGTGCTGTGTGTGTGCATTTGGGTCAGGGTTAGTCACACCAAATTTTAGGCCCATTTGAACAATAGGGACACCTAGGGAAAATATTTAGGGAAAAGTCTAGAAAACTTAGAAATTGCCTAGGGGATTGTACACACACCCAATAGGGGTGAAATTTGAACACAGAAAACTTAGTGACATAATGAGCCTTAGGTCCAAATTTCACTGAATTTGGAGATCATTAGGTCAGAAAATTAATTACCCAAATTTTCAGCCTATTTAAGGACCCAGAAAATTCAAAAAAATATAATAAATCCATATTAACTCCAAAAATTGTAAATAATATCTCAAATTGACTAGAACTTAGTCCTCTACTTAGAAAAATAAAATCCCCTTGACTGGACTCCTAATTTAACTTTAATTTGACTTTTAATGAAAATCAATAATTAATTAATATTAATTAATTAAAAATTATTAAAAATCCAAAATAATTTCAAACACTTGGAAACACTCCCATGGGTCATTCCTGACCTTTGGGATTGATTCCATGCAGTTTGGGATGAGTTTGGATCAAAATGATCAAAACCTTCCTAATTAAGCAATTGTAAAAATTCAATAATTAAGGAAACTTTGAAATGCATAACTAATTACAGAAAAATCCAAATTGAGCAAACTTAGTGTCAATCAACTCCAATTAAGGTCTAGTATTTTCTGAAAATGTCAAACCTCCAAAATCTGGTCAAAGTCAAAAAGTCAACTTTTCAGTCAACCGTAGTTCAAAACTAAGCTCGAACTTCGAAAAAAATCATAACTTTTCATAGAAAACTCTAAATTGAGTGTACTAACAGTCTAACAACTCATCATAATGTCTAATATTTATTAAAAATCTGAAACTTATAAAATTTAATTTAAATTTGAAAAGTCAACTTTGGCCCCCTTAATTAACTAATTAAAATAATCCATAAAATTCTAAAATTCAATAAATCATTCAAAATTCCAGAAAACATTAATTTTATTTTAAAACCAGCAACCAATCAATTTAATTAAAAGTTAATTAATCTTTAAACTTTAATCAAACTCAAATCACTTAATTATATCGGGTACCACTAGGTAACCCAGGCCTACGAGGCTATTAAATTAGCCCAAGGAAGGTGAAATAAACTTCATGGCCTCGGTGTGCAACAAAGGTGGTATTCAATAAATAATTAAAATCAATTTTAAAATAAAATTTAAACCATTAAGACTCAAACTTTAATTAAAATTTCCATTTAGCTTTTAACAAACTCAAACATTAAACAACTTCAACAGATTACCCAGCTTAGGATCTACCCCAGCCACACGACCTACTACACACACTTTACATGGTTTGCTAGGACAACCGACTCTAGATCTAGGCTAGGCCGGTGTTTACTTTTCTGCTGTGTGCCGGGTTTTCTGAGTTTTCATTGCATGTTGTGATTGAAATTGGTTGATGTGTTTGTTTACTTTTACTGCACTCTGTGGATTGATGTGATGGGCGATTAGATTATCCTTAGGTTAGGAACGATCTGAATGCTCACTAAATTTTCTGCAGGTGGCCACGCTCGTGCAGGGCAATAAAGGGGGCTAAATAAATCATAAATAAATGCTACAGATGCTTCAGCTGCTTAGCCCCCAAATAAAAGGAGCGTGACCAAGTGTGTTTACTTTTCTGCACATATACATATATAACTGCTTGGGATGTATTCTAATATTTAAATGCTTAGGATAACCCTGCAGGAGAGTCTAGAATTTTTATTTTTATATTCATGTAATTTGTTTAAGTATTGAGTTGTGAAAGTGACACTTTGATTTTGGGATACATAGATCCAAAGGTTGGATTCCAAAGAGGAAAGGATACCCCTTCGGGGGATAGTCCTTATCCATTTGGAACTCCAAATTTGGATCACTTCACTACCCAAAGTGGAAAGAGTAACCTCCCCCTCAAGGGAAGAGTTCTCTTTTCCATTTGGGTATCCAGCCACGAAGAATCCAAGGAGCTCGAGGAGGAGGAGATCGAGGAGTTGAAGACATAGAGTATCCCGCTCAAAGTCACTTGCGTCTGTATTAGGATTAGAATCCGGATTGTTGTCAGTGGTGCCCGGCCACTTTTAATTTATGTAAATCTGGGTTGTAATAAACAAGGCAATTTGTCTATGGACATTTACTTAATTAATTTGATTATTTAATATGTTGTGATTTAATTTGATTGCGTATAGGATTGCCTGTTTTTCCTAGTTCTTTGGCGCTTGCATGTCGTTTTTGTTTTAGCCTGGACTTCGTTAGGCTCTTTAAGGACGAAAACTATTTCTACTTATAATTAATACTTAAAATTTTAAGATTTAAATAACATAGAAACTTAACGACCTAAGGAATAGACGGAATCGTCCGGGGTCGCATGCATATTACTGCACTTCTCTCTCCTTGCTATAAGACACTTCCCGCCCGTGGGTAGAGTCCAGATAATCCGACCTATGAGGATGAGGTGCTGGATCTGGGGAAGTCTAGTCTTTTCAAAAAAATTATTTTATAAGCCTTTTTTTAAAATCTCATGCATATCTGATTGGGATACTTTAACCAGCATGCATCGCATTAGAAACTTATTAAATTAAAATTTTAATTGCATTTTAGTCTAAGCATTCCACCCGACATAAGTCAAGGGGTCAATTAGGAATCTGCTCTAGATGTCGACCCCAACTTCTTAAACCAATCTTAAATAACGTCCCTGATCACTCTGCATTAAAAGACCGGACTCATGGTTTTGAAGCGTTTAGGTGGTTTAGTTGGCTCCCCAATCCAGGCCGGGGTAAGTCCAGATTTTGCACTGCATTAGTTAGGTTCGGACTACTGTGTTCCAGTGTCCAAATTTAGAGTTAGGATCCGGGGCTGACTTCTTTTTGAGTCATAAGACCCCAACCTCCTGGAATATAATCCCAAATTTCTAATAAAATGCTCAACTCAAATTAAATATTCTTTCAATCCAAAATTTAAAGCCCAACACTTAGCTTAGATCGGGGCGCTTCTGAATTGTTTCAGAATCCTAAAGTGTCCCCTACCCTTCCTCATTTGATTCCAAAATAAGTGTTCAATCTTGCTCCAATCCCTTTTCAAAACCCAAATTCACCTCTTTGGCATCACTCCTAGAAATATCTAAACAAAATTTCTGCCATTATTTTAATCGAAAGTTTTCGTAGGGGACTCCGGCCTCCCACGATGTAATTAACTACGAGAGCTTGCACTCGTAGGAGATTTAGAACCCACATCTAATTTTTCAAAACTAATTTTTAAAACTCGATTAGTTATCTTTGGGAAAAATCAAATCACTAATGATCGTTATCGTTATGTTCGAATGATTATTAACAAATGATATCTTCTCCCTTCAAGGAGATATATCTTTTGTTAAAATGAATTCGAATATAAAATTAACGATCGCTCCTCTTGATTATTGTAGCCCGATATTTGACTGAACCTTATTTTGACCCTTTAGGGGCCATATGAAGTTCTCTTTTGAATTTGGCTACGATATTCAAGATAGAATTCTTAATTCTAAATCTGAACCCCATCCTGAAATTTTATTTCCACCTCCCGAGGTGGTATAATATTTTTGATGGGATGTTTGATTTTAGAATTAAATTTTAATGTTAATTCAAAAATTCCCAAAGAAGACTAAATTTTCAAAAACCCGCTTTTCAAACACAACAGAAGGGTAGGAGACACTTTAGAATTCTGGAACAATTCAGAAGTGTCCCGACCGAGGCTAAGTGTTGGGCTTTAAATATGGATTGGAAGAATATTTAGTTTGAGTTAAGTATTTTATTAGAAATTTGAGATTATATTCCCAGAGGTTGGGGTCTTATGGCTCAAAAAGAAATCTGCCCGGATCCTAACTCTAAATTTGGACACTGAACATAGTAGTCTAAACCTAACTAATGCAGTACAAAACCTGGACTTACCCCGGCCTGAATTGGGGAGCCAGCTAAATCACCTAAATGCATCAAAACCATGAGTCTGGTCTTTTGATGCAGAGTGATCAGGGACGTTATTTAAGATTGTTTAAGAAGTTGGGGTCGACATCTAGAGTAGATTCCTAATTGACCCCTTGACTTATGTCGGGTGAAATGCTTAAACTAAAATGTAATTAAAATTTTAATTTAATTAGTTTCTAATATGATGCATGCTGGTTAAAGTATCCAAATTAGGTATGCATGAGATTTTTTAAAAAGAGGCTTATAAAATAATTTTTTTGAAAAGACTAGACTTCCCCAGATCCAGCGCCTCATCCTCATAATCGGATTATCTGGACTCTACCCGCAAGCGGGGAAGTGTCTTATAGCAAGGAGGGAGAGAGATGCAGTAATATGCATGCGACCCCGGACGATTCCACTATTCCGTAGGTCGTTAAGTTTCTATGTTATTTAAATCTTAAAATTTTAAGTATTAGTTATGAATAAAAATACTTTTCATCCTTAAAGAGCCTAACGAAGTCTAGGCTAAAACAAAAATGACATGCAAGCGCCAAAGAACTAGGAAAAATAGGCAATCCTATACGCAATCAAATCAAATTAAAATAAATTAAATAATCAAACTAATTGAATAAATGTCCATAGGCAAATTGCCTTGCTTATTACAACCCAAATTTACATGAATTAAAAGTGGCCGGGCACCACTAACAAGCCGGATTCTAATCCTAATACAGACGCAAGTGACCTTAAGTGGGATACTTTCTGTCTTCAACTCTTCGGTCTTCTCCTCCTCGAGCTCCTTGGATTCTTTGTGATCAGATACCTAAATGGAAAAGAGAACTCTTCCCTTGAGGGGAAGGTTACTCTTTCCACTTTTGGGTAGTAAAATGATCCAAATTTGGAGTTCCAAATGGATAAGGACTATCCCCCAAAGGGGTATCCTTTCTTCTTTGGAATCCAAACTTTGGATCTATGTATCCCAAACTCAAAGTGCAACTTTCACAACTCAATACTCAAATGAATTACATGAATATAAAAATAAAAAAATCTAGACTCGATCCTGCAAGGTTATCCTAAATATTTAAATATTAAAATACATCCCAAGCAGTTATATGTATATACGTGCAGAAAAGTAAACACACTTGGTCACGCTCTTTTTATTTGGGAGCTAAGCAGCTGAAGTACCTATAGCATTTATATTTATTATTTATTTAGCCCCCTTTATTGACCTGCACGAGCGTGGTCACCTACAGAAGATTCAGTGAGCATCCAGATCATTCCTAACATAAGGGTAATCTAATCGCCTATCACATCAATCCACAGAGCGCAGTAAAAGTAAACAAACACATCAATCGATTTCAGTCACAACATATAATAAAAACTCAAAAAACTCGGCACACAACAGAAAAGTAAACATCGGCCTAGCCTAGACCTAGAGTTGGTTGTCCTAGCAAACTATCTAAAGTGTGTGTAGAAGGTCGTTTGGCTAGGGTAGATCCTAGGATGGGTAATTTGTTCAAATTATCTAATGTTTGAGTTTGTGGAAGGATCAAAGAGAGGTTTAATTAAAGTTCAAATATTAGTAAATTAAAATTTAAATTAAACTCATTTTAATAGTTAAAGGATTTCTACCTTTTTTGCTCACCAAGGCCATGAAGTTTATTTCACCTTCTTTTGGGCTAAATTAATAGCCTCGTAGGCCTGGGTTACCCAGTTGCAATCGGGGTTGATTAAGTTGATTTAGTTTGTTGAAAATCAAGGATCAATTAATCATTAGTTAAGTTAGTTAATTATTGATTTTAAAAGTTAAATTATTTTATATTTTCCATCAACAGGTTCGTGGCGTTGTGCCACCAGGCTCGAGGAACCAGGCCTCCTTAGGACACTTAGCCCCGTAGCCCGGAGTAGTCCATCCTAAAAACCTTGCTGATGTAGTAGAATTAAGGGTTTTAACTTGGTTAAGTAATAAAAGTAACTTAATTTTGATGTTTAACACCCCATTGAATCCATTCGTGACGTTGTGCGACCAGGCTCGAGGAACCAGGCCTCCTTAGGACACTTAGCCCCGCAGCCCGGAGTAGTCCATCCAATAAACTTCATCTTTAGGGTGGTTGTTATGCATTTGTGTGTTGGTTGAATGTTTTATTAATCAAATTAATGTTTTCTGAAATTCTGATGAATTATTGGATTTTTAGAAATTATTGGAATTATTTAATTATGTTAATTAAGGGGTCCAAAAGTTAACTTTTTTAAATTAAAGTTAATTTTATAAGTTTCAAATTTTTAATAAATATTAGACTTTATGATGAGTTTTTAGACTATTAGCACACTCAATTTGGAGTTTTCTATGAAAAGTTATGATTTTTCGAAGTTTAGGCCTTTATTTGAACTACAATTGACCGAAAAGTTGACTTTTTGACTTTGACCAGATTTTGGAGGTTTGACATTTTTTAGAAAATACTAGACCTTAATTGGAGTTGATAAACACTAAGTTTGTTCAATTAGATTTTACAGTAATTATTTATGAATTTTCAAAGTTTCACTAATTATTGAATTTTTAAAATTGCCTAATTAGGAAGGTTTTGATCATTTTGATCCAAACTCATCCCAAACTGTATGGAATCAATTCAAAGGTCAGGAATGACCCATGGGAGTGTTGGAAATTATTTTGGATTTTTATATTTTTAATTAATTAATTTAATTAATTGTTAATTTTCATTAAAAGTCAAATTAAAGTTAAATTAGGAGTCCAGTCAAGGGGCTTTTATTTTTCCTAGGTAGAGGGCTAAGTTCTGGTCAATTTGAAATATTATTTGTATTTTTAGAGTTAATTTAAATTTATTGTATTTTTTAAAGTTTTTAAGGCTTAATTAAGGGTTAGTCTTAATTAATTAATTAAGGGTTAGTCTTAATTTAATTAATTAAGGGGCTTAACGAATTCAAAATTCAGTAAGGAAATTTCTATAGGCTGAAAATGTCACTAGGTTCAAATGTTCAAAATTTCAAGTTAAGATGAGGTGAATCCTAGTTATTAGAATTACTCTAAGTCCTCTAAACAAGTCCTTAATTATTATCCTTAACAATGTCAATAAGTAAATTAGGTTCAGATCAAAGTCACTAACCCTTGGACTCAACACTAATATTATGCACACACATAAGCACAAGCAATCTCTAGATCTATGGGAGCCTTAGGCTAAATGGTGCGTGTGTGTGTCCTTAAACATGCATGGATTAGTACTTAGTTCATTGTAATTAACAACTTAACTAGTGAATGATTACGGCATAACCATTCACTAACACTTCCACATGATTTCCATTTACACATGTCAAGTCTGTGTCTAAAATTTCAAAGTGGCTCCCTCAACCCTTAAAGATTTAAATATATATATATATCTCCTTAAAATAGTTTTAAATACCTAATACACTTATAAAAATTATATACATACTTATAAGCTTTAAATGTAAGATACTTGAAAATATGATCACGATGGGTTTAGTACCTAAAGGAGAGAGCTACTGATCCTTCAAGATTATGGGAAAATAAGCTTTAGTTTTTTTTTGAAATATTTAACATGGTATTTAATTAAATATTCATTAAACATTAAAGTGGTTAAATAATTAATATTAATTAAAATTAATCAAATTTTGATCTCTAAAATTAGTTTCAAATTAAAGTAGTCAATTTTCTAAAAACTTTAGTATATTATATTAATTTTCTAACTTAAGTTGAATATCTTAGAAATTTTTAAAGCTTAAGGTTAATTGAATGAATCTAAAATAGTTTTCAAAATGATTAATACTTAAAATATTTATTTTTAATGGATTGAGTTAAATATTAAAAGTTTTCTGAAATTTAAGAGTGATATAAAGTAATTTTGATCTGATTTTCAAAATTGTTTAATTTTAATTTCAAAGAAATGTTAATTAATACTTAAATATTTAATTAAGTAAAAAAAACTTAAAATATAAGGTACATTTCAAATTAATTCTAATTTCAAACTAAACTAAAAAAAAAGTATACCTTAAAATAAATTTGAGATAATTTGATAATATAAACTATTTAATTATTTGACTATTAAATAATTAATTAATTATTTAAATAATATAAATAATTCAAATTATTTTAAATATTTTAAATTAATACTAATTTTAAATAAAAGAGAATTAAATTCTGATAAATTCTATATATTATAATAATTTTTTGGATTGGTATTTAATTTATTATAATTATTGTTAATCTCTATTAATTAACTAAAAAGAATAATAAATAATAATATAAAAAAAACGAGTTAACGGCGGCAGGATAATGGCAGTCCACGCGGCGCTCTCTGGGACGTCGGATCGATCGCATAGCAACGGCGGGGCCACGTGGCACAATCTAGACTGCGGATTCGAAACCGCATAACGGGGAGGTATTGATTGCCAATGATTGCCCCATGGTAATCATTGGCAATCATTGCCAGACGCGGTGGCGTGGCGGCGCGGTCCACTTATCCGAGTCAGCATAGTTTCATAGCCGTAGGATTACCCGCGATTTGATCCGACGGCGGAGATCAAATCCCGCAATACGAACTCGTTTGGGCGAGATCGGACGATAGAGATTCGCCCCCGCTGTTTGAAATGGAGGATCTAGATCTAGTTATTCGGAGATCTCGACTCACCGCAGGATACACGGTCGAAATGGAGCTGGATATGACGAAATCTCAGCCATTGATCATGTGATTAATGGCTGACATTTCGTACACCTAGCTTAGACTACGAAAACGCCCTAGGATCACTATTTTGCCTCGTTCAAGAGATCAGATCGATCATTTAAGTTGAAATTTTAAACATAAATAGTAGACATGAATAGAGATCATGTGGAATGCTTGTTACGGCTTGAGATGCACTTAAAAAGAATCTATTTAAACTAGTGTATCCTGAACTAGGGTTTAGTGGTTTACCCAAAATACAAGGTGGATTTGTATGGTCTTGGGCTCTCTGAGCTTGTAGACTGTCCACGCTTACTTTTATAGAAGGGGCCATGAGCTTGAAACGTCCGGATCGACCAGCAGAAGCCTTAGCGGATTTGGGGTTGTTTCGCCGGAAAGGTCATCGCCGGCAGCGTGCAACCACCTTGGTTTTGTAGTGGGAAGATAGGAGAGGCTCCTGAGAGTCAAAATGAAATGAGAACTAGGTATGGGAGATTGGATGTAGTGAGAGAGTGTGTAAGATAGATTGAGTACTCATTGGGACCTTTTGCCCTAATCAAATGACCTGGCCTTAGATGGATGGTC
Source organism: Dendrobium chrysotoxum (assembly GCA_019925795.1). Lineage (NCBI taxonomy): Eukaryota > Viridiplantae > Streptophyta > Magnoliopsida > Asparagales > Orchidaceae > Dendrobium > Dendrobium chrysotoxum. The sequence continues at coordinate 4,219,694 of CM034297.1, read as the reverse complement.
CTGATGCATCAGGGACCTTGCTTGGATGCTAGACAGGTGTCCCAAACCGTTGGAAGGCTGACCCAAGGCTGGAAAAGCCCTTGCTCTCATTGGAGGGCCTTGGGATAAAAAGGGGGGGACACTTCCTTTTAAGGCTAAACCAAGAGCTGAGCTTGGTTTAGAGAGCTTAAAGGCCTCTTTTGAGTTTAAGTGGAAAAAGCTAAGCAGCCTAGTCTAAGGGAAAAGCTACTTTTACTAGGGTTTGACCATGGGAAAAGGGATTTAAGCATGAGTTGACCTTTTTGATCGGTCAACCAGTCAATGAAGGTTGAGGTGGCATGGGAGGGATCCTTTGAGCTACTGGAGAGTCTCAAGTCCAAACTTAGGTAAAGGAATTAATGTTAAGTGGGATTTGACAATTTGAAAGCTCTTTGGAGACTTTGTTGACTAGGTTGACTAGTCAACTAGCCTACATGGCTGATGGGGTGGGATGGGAGGATCTTAAAGAAGTGTTTCAAGGGATTAGAAATGATTCAAAGGTCAGGGGATGAAGTTTGCATGAACATATGGTAATTTAGAGAGGTTTGACCAAAGATATTAAGTTGACTTGGTCAACTATTGATTGAGTCAAAGGTCCAATCAAAGCCTAATCACTCAAGCATAGGTTCAAGGAGTTTTGATGGAGTTCTGAGTATATATGGATTTTGATTCAAAACAAAATAACTTAAGGATTGGATTGGTCAACTTGGGTTGACTTGGTCAACCAGGTTGACCCAAGATTGGGGTTTGGATTCAAGGGATTTGAATTGATGTCTGAAGTCTGATAGATGTGTTTCTGGGATTTAAATAGGTTATTTGGGTCAAATGACCTATTTGGGCCCTTAATGGGTCATTGGGTCAACCCTGGTTGACTTGGTCAACCAGGTGGGTCTAGGGTCTGAGAATGGGTTCAATAGATTTGAAATGACATTTGGAAATCAATGGAAGTGGTCCCAAGGTCTGGTGAGGTCATTTGGTCAAAATGACCTGTTTTGACCCTAAAGGGCCTGTTTGGTCAACCTGGTTGACTTGGTCAACCTGATTGACCCAAGGGCTGGTTTTGGGTCCAACAAGTTTGGTTTGATGATTGAAACTTGTTGGAGGTGGTTGCATTCGATTTGGAACTCATTTGATTCAAATGACCATTTGCACCCCATAGGGGTGTTTTTAGTCATTTTGACCCATGGTCAACTATGGGTCAAATTGAGTCAAACAAAATATAGTTTATTACTCAATAAGTCATGATTAAGGGTCTGGAAGTGATTGGAGGCTTTGGAGAAAGCTCCAAGGTCAGGATTCACTGGGTGGCAGGTCCAGTGGCATAGACTGTAAATATTTGAAGGTTTTACAACCTTTGGATTCCAATTCTGTTTCTAGGGTTAGAGACCTCAGAATGAGCTCAAATTTGGAGAGTTGGCTTTAGAGACCTATCACATCAGTGTGGAACTGATAGACCTTGAATCAGGGGTCATTTGACTGGGTTTTGAAATGTTTAAATATTTCCTGGAAAAGGCTTTTAGGACATAGGCCTCTAGCTTTGGCTTTTGGATTTGAAAATTTAGATTTGAATTGGACTTTGGATTTGAATACTTGAGCTTGAATTTTTTTTAAATCATTCATGATCATTTGGGTGGTCATAAGATGATTGGACAGAGCTTGGGTTAAATTAGAGGCAAGATCAAGGTTGAAACTATAATTGGAATAAGGAAGATCTTGGGGTCTGAATAGATTTGAAATTGGATTTGGTTGAAGTTTGAATTGAGCTAAGATCTCGATTGATCCTAAATCTAGATTGGTTTAAGATCTAGGCTGATCCTGGAGTCTGAGTAGATCTAAGAGCCTGGAGTCTGAGAGAATCCTAGGGCTTGAATAGATTCTAAAGTATGGAGTCTAAGAACACCCTGAGATCTAGGAAAATCCTAAGATCTAGAGTCTAGGAGATCTTAGGGTCTAGGATCTAGAAGAATCCTAGTATCTAGAGTAGGTCCTAAGATCTAGTGTCTAAAAAAATCCTAAGATCTGGAGTAGATCTTAGGGCCTGGATTAATCTGAGATCTAGGTTGGATCCTAATGGCCTCATATAAAAATGAGGTCAACAGAGGGAGGGGTATTCAAACATTTGATGGAGTCAACAACAGCTTTCTCCTGCTTAAGACTTCAGGTAGATGTTAATTTTCTTTAAAAAGATTAATCAACTATCTTAAAAATTTGAAATCAGTACACTTGATAAATTGATAAGTTTTTTCTTAAAAAGAACTTACAAATCTAGGTGGCAAGACCCCAACAGTATGGAATTGAATTCCTATGCTCTCCTTGGAGGGAGATACTATTATGGAGTCTGCACTATCCTAGTGGCATCATTTTAATCAAAAAATTTATCACGATAGGACCCCGTTGAAAGTTAAATTTCAACGATATCACATTCTGATAAAATGTTAGATTATTTCCCCTCTCTCTACTAGTGGCCTAGTAGTTAAGAGAGTGGCACCCTAAATGGTTTCTACACCTCCTCCTCTCTAGCTGATGTAGTGGGACACGTATAAAAACGTGACTTAATATCTTCTAGTAGAGTGGACGGGTCATAACCTTCAACTGGGGGCCTAGGGCCTTGTGTTGGTGTTTTTTCAGTTCTGACTTGATTAATTCTTTCCATGTAGTAATCAAGAAGGGGTATTGAAGATCGTGCTCTCGTTTCTACAACCTCCCTCCTTCGAGTAATAGGAGAAGGGTGGAAATAATTTTCACTAGGGAGGGGGTACGTAGAAGGAGCAACGAACTTTTTATTAGCCTTGGACTTGACGTTCTTTAAGGCTTTCGCCTCAGCAGTCTTTCTGGCCTTAACAACCTTCTTTCTGACTCTACGAAGGTAGTTCTTCCTTTTGTTCTAGCTGGCGACAGGGGTGTTAGAGCTTGATCCGATCTCTGACTGAGATGGTAGCTCTTCTATCGTTATTGAATTCTGGTTCTTTTCCACCTAAGTAGAAAGTACGATGGGTAAAAGGGTGACAGCGACTTTCATCTCGGAGATGGGGAAGTCAACTCCTGACCCTAAAGTAATCTCAACTAAGGGGACATCCCTTTGTATTCTGGCAGACAGATCAATCATTTCTTCTCCGTCGACTGATAACTTGAAGTCTTGGAATTGTATTTCAAACTGATGAAATTTGTAGAAGTGATTCCTTCTACTATCAAGTTTCTATCCATGGAGAAAAATGAGTTTTCCAGCCATTTGAGTGCTTAAATCCTGAGATTAAAAGAAAGGTGATTTGAATTAGTTAATTTTGAAATTAAATTTGAGTTTTAATTTGATTAATGTTATTCAAAATTTGATAATTCAATCAGGTTGAGTTTAGATTCAAAACAGTAGTTCATAGAATTGACAAGGAGGACTTAAGGGTTGAACCCGACTCTTTCGCTACACCAATTAACTTGGGGCAAAATATCAAAGTTCGATTTAGACAGAGGTTTCCTCGCTCACCTCTCTTTTTGACATGCATTTTTCTCTTTTATGTTGGCCACACTCAACTAAGGGAGAAATGGGTAGAGGGACCAATGGAAGAAAGATAGTCCAAACTATCGATACAATAAAATTGCCATTATTAAAGATGGAAAGAGAGATTTAGTCCCACCGTGGTCACCATTTTTTGTTGGTGTTTGAAAGCAGGTTTGAAAAGTTTAGTTTTCTTTGAGAATTTAAATTAATGTTAAAAGTTTCAATTCTAAAATCAAACATCCCATTAGAAAAAGTATACCACATCAGGAGGTGAAAATAAAATTTTAGGATGTGGTTCAGATTTAGAATTATAAATTCTATCTTGAATATCATAATCAGATTTAAGAGAGAACTTTGTATAGCCCCGAATGATCAAAATAAAGTTTAGTCAAATATCGAGCTACGATAATCAAAAGGAGCGATCGCTAATTTTATATTCGAATTCATTTTAACAAAAGATATATCTCCTTGAAGGAAGAAGATATCATTTACAAATAATCGTTCTAATATAACGATAACAATCATTAGTGATTTAATTTTTCCAAAGATGACTAATTGAGTTTTGAAAATTAATTTTGAAAAATCAGATGTGGGTTCTAAATCTCCTGCGAGCGCAAGCCCTCGTAGTTAATTACATCGTGGGAGACCGGAGTATCCTACGAAAACTTTCGATTAAAATAATGGCAGAAATTTTATTTAGAGATTTCTAGGAGTGATACCAAAGAGGTGAATTTGGATTTTGAAAAGGGATTGGATCAAATTTTAAAAGTGGCCGGGCACCACTAACAACAACCCGGATTCTAATCCTAATACAGACACAAGTGACTTTGAGTGGGATACTCTTTGTCTTCAACTCCTCGGTCTTCTCCTCTTTGAGCTCCTTGGATTCTTCGTGGCTGGATACCCAAATGGAAAAGAGAACTCTTCCCTGGAGGGGAATGTTACTCTTTCTATTTTGGATAGTACAAGATGATCCAAATTTGGAGTTCCAAATGGATAAGGACTATCCCCCAAAGGGATATTCTTTTCTCTTTGGAATCCAACCTTTGAATTTATGTGTCCCAAACTCAAAGTGCCACTTTCACAACTCAATACTCAAACAAATTACATGAATATAAAAATAAAAAGTCTAGACTCTCCTGCAGGGTTATCCTAAGCATTTAAATATTAAAATACATCTTAAGCGGTTATATATATGTGCATATAAAAATAAACACACTTGGCCACGCTCTTTTTTTATTTGAGGGCTAAGAAGCTGAAGCACCTTTAGTATTTATATTTATAATTTATTTAGTCCCCTTTATTGCCCTGCACGAGCGTGGCCACCTGTAGAAAATCCAGTGAGCATCCAGATCGTTCCTAACCTAAGGGTAATCTAGTTGCCCATCACATCAATTCACAAAGTGCAGTAAAAGTAAACAAACACATCAACCAATTTCAATCACAACATACAATAAAAATTAGAAAAATTCGGCACACAGCAGAAAAGTAAACACCGGCCTAGCCTAGATCTAGAGTTGGTTGTCCTAACAAATCATCTAAAGTGTGTGTAGAAGGTCATGTGGTTGGGGTAGATCCTAGGATGGGTAATTTATTCAAATTATCTAATAGAGTTTATGGAAGGCTCAAAGAGAGGTTTAATTAAAGTTCAAATATTAGTATATTAAAGTTTAAATTAAACCCATTTTAATAATTAAATGATTGCTACCTTTGTTGCTCACCGAGGCCATGAAGTTTATTTTACCTTCCTTGGGGCTAAGTTAATAGCCTCGTAGGCCTGGGTTACCCAGTAGCAATCGGGGTTGATTAAGTTAATTTAGTTTGTTAAAAATTAAGGATCAATTAATATTAATTAAATTATTTAATTATTAATTTTAAAAGTTAAATTATTTTATATTTTCCATCAACAGGTTTGTGGCGTTGTGCCACCAGGCTCGAGGAACCACGCCTCCTTAGGACATTTAGCCTTCAACCCTGAGTAGTCCATCCTAAAAACCTTGCTGATGTAGTTGAATTAAGGGTTTTAACTTGGTTAAGTAATTAAAAGTAACTTAATTTTGATGTTTAATACCCCATTGAATTCATTCGTGGCGTTGTGCCACCAGGCTTGAGGAACCAGGCCTCCTTATGACACTTTGCCCAGCAGCCCGGAGTAGTCCATCTAATAAACTTCATCTCTGGGGTGGTTGTTATGCATTTGAGTGTTGGTTGAATATTTTATTAATCAAATCAAAGTTTTCTGAAATTTTAATAAATTATTGGATTTTTAGAAATTATTGGAATTTTTTAATTATGTTAATTAAGGGGTCCAAAAGTTGACTTTTTAATTTATAGCTCATTTTGTAAGTTTCAGATTTTTAATAAATATTAGACCTTATGATGAGTTGTTAGACTATTAGCACACTCAATTTGGAGTTTTCTATGAAAAGTTATGATTTTTCGAGGTTCGGCCTAAATTTGAACTACGATTGATCGAAAAGTTGACTTTTTGACTTTGACCAGATTTTGGAGGTTTGACATTTTTAGAAAATACTAGACCTTAATTGGAGTTTATTGACACTAAGTTTGTTCAATTTGGATTTTTCTATAATTAGTTATGCATTTTCAAAATTTCACTAATTATTTAAATTTTTAAAATTGCTTAATTAGGAAGGTTTTGATCATTTTGATCCAAACTCATCCCAAACTACATGGAATCAATCCCAAAGATCAGAAATGACCCATCGAAGTGTTTCCAAGTGTTTGGAAATTATTTAGGATTTTTAATTAATTTATTTAATTAATTATTGATTTTCATTAAAAGTCAAATTAAAGTTGAATTAGGAGTCCAGTCAAGGGGCTTTTATTTTTCCTAGGTAGAGGACTAAGGTCTGGTAAATCTGAGATATTATTTATAATTTTTGGACTTAATTTAAATTTGTTACATTTGTTTGAATTTTCTGGGTCCTTAAAAGGGCTGAAACTTTAGATGATTAATTTTCTGACCTAGTGATGTCCAAATTCAGTGAAATTTGAACCAAAGGTTTAGGATGTCACTAAGTTTACTGTGTTCAAATTTCACCCCTATTGAGTGTGTGCACAATTCTTTAAGAATTTCTAAAATTTTCTAGACTTTTCTTTAGATAGTTTCCCTAGGTGTTTCTATTATTCAAATAGGCTTACAATTTGGTGTGACTAAACCTGATACATATGCAATCATACCACACAAATTATGCAACCTAATTCTATAGAAAAATAGAGTTATGAATTTTTAAAGTTTTCAATCCAAAATGGACCATTTACTTTTAAAATTCACATCACAGCAATTCAATCGGTATATGAACCTAATAAAATTTTAGTACATGTCTAAAATACCCAAATACCTTCCACCAAAATTTGGGGCTCAATTGACTACTGGATTGTGAGAAAATCATGAAAAACCGATTTAAAAAAAATAAAAATATCTCATAATCCAGTAATCAAATCAACTCAAAATTAATTTTAATAAATACTAGGCCAAATTATCTTTCCAAAAAGCCCAAAAACACTTAATTTGGTGGAGAAATGAATTTACAATGAATTTTGAAAGTTATGATTATTTTTTGAATTTTTAAGTCCATTAATAACCGGCGCCTATCCTTGGCAATGATCGGTGCCAAAACGGCAGCGACGTGTGGCATTTTGATATACAAAGTGCTGTTTATCAACCACCTATCCATGCCATCACTAACCCCAAGCCGTCCGATCGAGAAAGATAGAAATCGGATGGCCAAGATCGATCAAGGCCATTTTAGTTCAAAATGAACTAGAAAATTGAAATACTCATAACTTTCAAAATACTCATCAAAATTTAATGAAATTTGAAATATAGGCTCATGGGAACATGAACTTTCATTGCCTAGAGTTTGGAGACCCCAAACAATAAAATTTTTGAGCAGTTTCAAATTGAAATTTAAACTTAAAATGAGCGTAACTTACAATCCAACCATCAGATTTTTAAGATCTTACGCTCATTAGAAAGCTGTAGTGGTCCTCTACAACTTTGATGAATACACCAAGAGCTAGATCTTTCTGGATCGAAAGTTGGGTTAGAAAATCCACTTTCTCTCTCTATAATGCTCTCTCCTCACTAAAATAGTGATTTGGGGCTTGGAAATGATGGGAAGAAGCTTGGGAAAGCCTTGGAGATGGATGGAGAGGATGGGGAAGAATCTAGGAAGGTTGGAGGCTGGAGGAGAGTTGGGGGAGAGTTGAGGGAGAGTGAATAATGAATAATCTTTCTTAGGTTAGGTTTCTCCCACCTTAACACTTGACTTTTGGATTGGATAGTCTTGATTTATTTGGAGGGAGTTTGGATGCATGAAAAGTATCTTCTAAGCTACCCAAAGCTAGGGAATAGTGTTGGTGGTGAGTGTGACCTCTCTTGGTCCATGGGTAAGGGGACCACACCTTTTCGCCCATTTGGGTGAACCAAAGCTTGGCTTGGTTTAAGGGGTTGGCTTAGGACTTCTTAAGACAGAAAAATGGTCTATTTTCCAGCAGGTTTGAGTATGTTTTGGATTGAGATAAAGGTTTTCCAAGGTGTCATGGTGATGTGGCCATGATTTAGCTCTTTCTCATAGGTTTAAAGGGGTTTGGAGAAGGTTTTGACCCCTCCAAATGGGTTGACTAAGTCAACCCAATGGGAAGCTTGACTTGGAAAGCTTTGGACATATCAAGGGTGTCCAATTGAATGATTTTGAGGGATTGATTTGATTTAAAATGGGTTCAAGCATTGAAATTGACCTTAATGTGGGTTAAAGGTTGATTTGGTCAACCATGGTTGACTTGGTCAACTTGGTCAAACCATGGGTTGAGTTTGGGTCAAACAAGTTCAAATGAGTATTTTGAGATCAATGGAGATTGTACCATGCATTAGTAAGGTCATTTGGATTGAAATTGACATTTGAAATCTTAAGGGGCATTTTTGGTCAACCAAGTCAAACCAAGACTTGAGTTTGGGTCCAATATATTCCTAATGATATTTAGGATCCATTGGGATAATTTTTGGAGGTTTATATGGGAAGGTCATGTTGAACTTTGGGGAAAAGACCAAAAACCTCTATAAAGGGCATTTTGGTCATTTTGACCCCTAGTCAACATTGGGTCAAACTGGGTTCGAAAAAGTACAATTTACTGGTCAACCAATCATAGCAAAAGTGATGACTGTGATTGGAGGGTTTGGAGAGGGTCCCAAGGTCAAATTGCTCTGGATGGCAAGTCTAGTGGCATAGGCTGTAAAGAACTGAAGGTTTTGCAGCCTTTGGGAAAAGATTCAGTTTGAGGGGCTAGGAGTGTTGGATTGAGCTCAAATTTGGAGGGTTGATCCTAGAGATATTTCTAGACAACAATAAATTGACGGATCATGATTTGAAGGTCACTTGACTGGTTTCTAGGTGATAGAAAGTTCACCTAGAAAGGGTTTCAGGACCCAAGTCATTGACCTTAAAGGTTTGATTTGGAATGTTGGATTCAGGTTGGATTTAATAGTTAATGATTGACCTTGAATCATTCATGTCAATGAAAATCAAATGAAAGATTGAAATTAATTGGATATGATTTGAAATTTGATTGAATGTTGATTGAAGGCTAGATTAAAGATTGAGTTGAAAGGTAGAGCTGGGTTTGATTGGGATTAACTTGGGTCTTTATTAGGACCTTTATGACTGAGGGGTGGACATCTCCCCATCATTAGGTCACTAAAAATAAACCCAAGTGGGTCCTAGTGACCTCATATAAAAATGAGATCAACACTAGGGTAGGGAAAAAATGCACATGTTCTCCTTCTCCCTTCTCCTTCTGACTTTCTTATATTTGAGGCATTCCACTATTTTTGGTAGGTGGCATCCCCTGCTCAAATTTAGTGCCCCTCTTTGTATAGAAGTTAGAACTTTTCACTTTCTCCCATATTTTTCTTCTTACTCTAGAGGCATTTTACTATTTTTTTAGGTGGCATCCCCTAATCAAATTCAGTGCCCCTCTTTAATGTAAAAGTTCAAATGGGTGACCAAACCTCCACCAAAATCTCCCCAACCAAAGGAGATCGCCCTGTTGTCCAATCTGAGGGTCTGAATAAGGCTTAGAAAGTGGCCAAAGCTGATGATGTCGTGTCCACCATAACTAGTGATTTCTTGATCATTTTAGGAAGAAATTTTACTTCTCAAATGATCTTGTGATGAAAGTGCCTAAAAAATTTGCTTGTGCCTATTCCCCTCATCTTGGATTTTTGATGGTATACGAGTTCAGTTTGCAAGCAGGGCTATGATTTCTACCTCCTCTGGAGTTAATTAACATTTTAGCAATATGTGGAGTGAGTTTGTCCCAACTTTCTTATAGAGCCATATCGATCATAATGAGATTGATCAAATTTTTTCAGAGACCGTGGAGTAGTGTAATCTCTAGAGTGTCTTTCTCTGATGGGTAGACTTATTTATAATACGCAGGGTTGCACTCAAGACCCATTAATGAGCTGGGTTAATGATTTATTCTTTGTGTAGAATAATTGAAATCTCCTAGAAAAATGAAAAAAATTGAAGGATTTACCCATTCCCCTACATGTTGGAGTAGAGGATTTACTGAAGATGCTTAACCTTTTGATGTAGACACCCTTTACTATGTGGTGTGATATTTGAGCAGATATGTGGATGAGAAGTATTTGTTCAAGGTGGGACTATCTACTCATGTAGGGAGATCACATGCTCATATACTAAAGAAAGTCGACCAAAGTCCTAGAGGCAGTTATCCAACCTTAAAGGCTCCTCCTAAATGATCAAGGAATGAGGGTAATCCACAAGCATTCAAGAAGAAAAAGGTGGAGGAGATTTTTACAGTCCCTAGTAAAGGTCACCAAGTTCTCCTTTCAAGTCACACATTCCAGAAGATGTTTTGAAACATCAATGTGTTGGTCGTTGACAGGCTGAGGAGTTGGTGAGTTCCCATTCTCTTTTTTTTTTGCTTTTTCTTTTTACATTCTTATAAGGATATGTCCCTTACGAAACTTTTTTTATTATTTCAGTTAGTGTAACATATGGATCTTAAAATTAAAATGACCAAGAATTTAAATGATTGGAATAATGAGTTTGTGAAGGTCAAGTATCTCTAGGGAGAGTACAAGAAGAAATATGATGGCAATATCAAGGAGATGAAGGCTGTGGAGGAGTAGCTAGCAGAGTGTAGGACAGAATTGGCTATTATGGTAACTTCAGCCTCCTTATAAAATCAACAGATAGATTACCTTCATATTGAGTTAGTGGATGTGCATGTAGTGATTAATCAGCATGTAAAAGATCAGCAGATCCTTGAGGAGAAGATTACAACTATTGAAAATGAGAATAAAAGGCTCTAGAGTTTATTATCTGAGAAGGAAGCCAAGCCCAAGTGTGGACCTCCAAAAGGACACAAAACACCACCGCCCCGCAGGGGGAAGACAATATTTGCCAATGGGAGGACATATTCGATCACATATACGATCAACCATTGAGGATAGCGGCTCTCACCAGCACACCCCTATGGATAATATATACGATCTGATCCTCACAACGGGTTTCCCCCACCCAATACACCAGCTCGAGTGGGGTTTATTTGAAAGTGGGATTTGGTTTCCCACGGGCGCAAGCCCCCGTGGTTAAGTACATCTCAGGTCAGGGCTTGAGAAAACTCTCGATTAAGGATTCTATATTATTCTTTCCAAATTGAAATTGGCACATAGGGAGAAGACTAGGAAATCCTACTCAAAGGAAAAGAAGGGTTCAACTAGGCTTAGTCAATATACACGGCTCAGATCAGCATCCAGAGGGACTAAGGTAATGAGAAGAAATTGGAGAAAAAAAATCATACACTTGAAGCATGCGTGAGAGAAGGATGGAGGTAGCGTCATCCGTGTCACACAGATAGGTAGGGTTTATAGTCTCTGGACGATAAAAGACTTACCTACTGATGATGCATACTATGAAACAATAGTAGCCGTGAATCCTAGATCTAGAGTAGGTCTAGTGTTCTACGCAACACTAACACCCGTGTCCTAGCTAATGCAATGTAAATCATGGACTTGCCCCAACCTGGATTAGGGAGCCAGCTAACCAGCTAGTCACTTCAAAACCATAAGTCTAGTCATTTTATGAAAGATGGGTGGGTAGGTTATAGTTCTTTGAAATAGGGCTGACATCTAGAGAGTTTTCTAATTAGCCCCATATTTATGTAGGGTGAATGCTTCTAGAGCTAATGCAATTAAAATTTTAATTTAGTTGATTTCTAATGCAATGCATGCTAATTAAAATATCCAAATCAAGTATGCATGGATTTTAAAAAAGGCTTATAGAAAATAATTTTTAGAAGTAAACTGGGCTTTCCCAGGTCCGGCACCTCATCCTCATATGTCAGATTATTCGGACTCTACCCGCAGGCGGGGAAGTGTCTTATAGCAAGGAGAGAGAAGAATGCAATAATATGCATGCGACTCCAGACGTTCCAACGATTTCCTAAGTCGTTAGGTTTTTAAGTTATTTAAATCTTAAAATTTTAAATGTTAGTTGTGAGTAGAAAATATTTTAGTCCTCAGAGAGCCTAACAGAATCCAGGCTAAAACAAAAGAGGCATGCAAATCGCCAAGAAACTAAGAAAAGTATATAACCTATGTGCAATCAACATCAAGTCAAACACAATAAATAATCAAACTAATCAATTAAATGTCCATAGGCCAACTGCCCCTAATTACAAACCAGGGTCTATAAAAAATTAAGTGGCTTGGCACAACTACTAACAAACCGAATTTTTAATCCTAGGAATGACGCAAATGACTCTGAGTGGGATATTAGATCTTCAGTTCTCTAATCATCTTGGGTTCCTTCTTTGGACTCTTTGGATCTCTCCTCTTCGATCTCCTTGGGTTCGTCGTGGCTTGAATGTCCAAATGAAGAGGCAATTCTCTTTTAAAGGGGTATTGCCTTTTCTCTTTGGATATCTAAAAAGTCATCCGAACTCGATCTTCCAAATGGAAGAAGACTCTCTCTCTTGAGGATGCCTTCTTCTTTTGGAACTCAAGTTGGATAAGGGTATCCCGACTCAAAGGACATTTTCACAACTCAAACCAATATTACAAATAATTTACATTAAATGAAAGCAATAAAATCTAAACTCTCCTGCAAGGTTATCCTAATAAAATCATCCCAAGCAGTTTATACATCATCTCAAGTAGTTTATACATAAATAAAAATTCTCATCACAGCCACACTTAGTCATGCTCTTAATTATTTGAGGGCTAAGCAGTTCTGGAGCACTTGTAGTAATTTATAATGATTTATTATTTTAGCCCTCATTTATTTAGGGGGGCTGAGTAATTTCTGAAGAGCCTGCATGAAACAGCGTTAGTATTGAAATCATGATTATTGTCCCCTTTTATTAGCGCTGCATGAGCATGGCCACCTGCAGAAAATATCGTTAGTATCAAAATCGATCATAACATATGGGTAATCTATCGTACAATTACATCAATTCTCAGAATGCAGTAAAAGTAAGCAAACACACCAACGTCATCTCAATCACAACATGCAGTGAAATATCAGAAAACTCGGCACACAATAGAAAAGTAAACACCGGCCTAGACTAGGTCTAGAAGTGGTGCCCTAGTAAATCATCTAAGTGTGTGTAAAAGGCTGTGTAGCTGAGATAGATCCTAAGCTGGGTAATTAGTTGAAGTTATCTAATGTCTAAGTTTGTTAAAGGTCCCTAGGGAGATTTAGATTTAAATTTAAATATTAATGCATTACAGATTGAATTAGGTATATTTTAATAGTTAGATGATTACTACCTTTGTTTCACACCGAGGCCGTGAAGTTTATTTCACCTTCCTTGGGGCTAATTCAATAGCCTCGTAGGCCTGGGTTACCTAGTAGCAACCATGGGTTGATTAAGTTAATTTAGTTGGTTGAAGATTAGAAGAAAGAATATATTGATTTATTTATTATTGTGTTAGTATGTTGGCTTTATGTTAAGGGTGATGTTTTCTTAAGTTTGAGTTAAGCCGGTGGTTTTCAGGAGGTCCGGGGTCACCCTATCCATTAGGTCAAAGGGGTCCAAAATTGACTTTTTGATTAAAGAGAATTTGGGAACACTTAATATTTTTATAAAATAATAGACCTTAACCCGATCAGTTAGACTGTAAGCATGCTCAATTTGGATTCTTCTATCCAAAGTTATGAATTTCCAAAGTTTTGGCTTCATTTTGAACTAAGTTTGACCGGATTGTTGACTTTTTGATTCAAGTTGATTTCTTGAATTTTAATATTTTTAATAAATACTAGAGCCTAATGTGAGTTTAATGCCTTTGAGTTTGTCCAATTTGGAGTTTTCTATAATTAGTTATGAATTTTCAAAGTTTGGGGTTTTTAATGAATTATCGAAATTATTTAATTCAAGGCTGTTTTAGGGATTTTGATCCAAATCAGTTCCAAACTGCTGAGAATCACCCCCAAAGGTCAGGAATGACCCAAAGAAGTTTTCCCAAGTGTTTGGAAAAAATTTGGAATTTTTAATAATTTTAAATTATTTAATTTAATTACAAGGTGATTTTTAGTCAAAATTAAATTAAAATTCATATTGAGGTCCAATTAAGGGGATTTTAATTTTCCTGGATTAAGAACTGAATTTTAAAGAGTCTGATATATTATGAGTATTTTTCTAATTTAAAATGGATTTATTAGAAATTTTTGAAGTCACCGGGTCCTAATTAAAGGGGAAATTAGGGTTTGTTAATCAAGGGGTTTAATGAGTCCTAAAAATTTCTAGAAAATTTCAGGGAGTTTATGATATCACTAAGTTTATAAGGTTCAAGTTTCAAGTCAATCAGAGGTGTACCCTAGCTCATAAAATTTCTCTAAGTCAGCGAGACGGGTCCTTAATTATTGTCCTTATGGTGTCCCTACGTTAAATAGGTTTTGAATCAATATCTTGACTAACCCTGGGCATAACATAAGGGAAATGCAGCAAACATAAACACACCAAACATGTCCTTAGATCTAGGAGAGCCTAGACTAGGTGCTTATGCAACCTATACATGCAAAGACTACGAAACACTAAGTAAAACAGGCCTAATGAAGTGATTAGTGAATGATTGGGACCCAATCATCCACTAATCCTCCCCCCCACATGAATGGCATTCACAAGTAAAGTCTAAGTTTAAAACTTCAAATGGTCGCCTGCTCCACCATGGTGTCCGGCTACTCCACCACTTGCTCGATGACTACTGAGTGCTTAGTTGATTCTGCCATGTCTTCCACGCATAACTCTCTCTGTGTCTCTATGTGTTTTATTTTTAATTTTTCTGGAAGATGGAGGGGAGTTTTATAGGCAATAAGAGGGATAAAATACGTGGCGCGACAGTCAGTGTATCATCAACAACAATGATTAATTAATCAGCTACTTTTATTAAAGCAGTGAATTTGACAAAAAAAAAAACCATGAAATTGATGATATGAGCACAAAGAATGTGGCGGAGCCCGACATGCGAGCAACAGATTTTCAACTCAACAAATTGATCTTTAGATGTACATATCTATAACCTTTTAATAACATTAACAAAATAACTTAATAAACAAAATAAATAAACTTATAAGTAAAACTCTTTTAACTAAATTAATTAATTAAATCAAATTTTAACTCAATAATTTAATTTAATTTAATAAATATTTTTATGTAAAATTTTATTATTTAATAATAAGATATTTATATACAAGAAATATGATTCAATGAATCTAAAAATGATCTTTTCACACATTAGAATGTGATATACTAAAATTTTTCACACATTAGAATGTACACATCTATGAAAAGAAACTTCACATCAGTTGATTCTGTCTCCCTCAACAAACACCAATGCTTTTTAATTTTTATGGGGAGTATTCAGTTGACATCTAAAAGTAGGAAACTGAAGGGATTACATTTATGGAAATATCACCTTTAATTCCCTACTTTTAGATTTCTCCTACTTTACACTTAAAGAATTATGTAGTAATAATTCTGTACGCACAGTCATGTCTGTCATGTAACTTTTAAATATCAATATATGGTTTATATATATATATATATATATATATATATATATATATATATATATATATATATATATATATAAAAGTTTTACTTAAAAAGTTTGTATGCAATAATTATTAACCTGCGAATTAACTTAATTACAAATTGAATTTTATGTATATAGCCGATATTAATTTTTATAAGAACATTTGGTCCTTATAAAAGTTCACAGACGAAGCCTAAAATAAGTACAAGCATAACCATTCTATATACAGCAAAAAAAATTATTAAAAAAAAACTTTGCAGAATATAATTGAAATATTTATTGTTTAATTATAAATCTCTTATATTATTATTTACAGCAATATTTAAAATTATCTGTTATAAAACTATATAGTAAACAAAAAATATAAGATAATTTTCTGCTATAAAACTATATCATTCATAAATTACGGATACTTTTTAAAAAAGGGTTATAATAATTAAAAATAAATAAATTATTAGTAAAAAATATATGTTGACAGGCAAAATTGTTAAATATTATACCCTTTTATAATATTATAGTTGCAGAAAAAAAAATAGTTTAATTGGCAAGTTAATAATTATTGAGGTGATGGAATAGCTGTACGTTGATATAGTAAATTTATTAAAAATCAATTATTTATACTGAATGGAATAATGATAAATAAATAATATTGAATGCAACACAATATCCACCTTAGCTCTTTAACTTACAAAGATTCAAGCAAACAACATCAAAACTTCTCACTCACAATCCTCAACAACTTCAAGAAATATCAAATTTTTGTGGAAGTAGGTAGAAAATTTCTAACTACCAAAATTTTCTATAATAGAAAAATTTCACCTATCATCTATCAAAATGATAGTTTAATAGATAGAAATTTGCATCTATCATCTATGAATAAATCTCATGATAGATGAAAATTTTCTATTATAAAAAATAAATGATAGATGAAATTAATATACATATATATATATTCTACTAAATTTTTATTTATTTTTTTGCCGGAAAAATTGGAGAAATTAAATTTGTATTTACTTTATCACCGCCTATTTATGTATTATGGCTATAAAAATACATATTAGTGGACTCTATAAAAATTAATATGGTCTTTATATATGTATATATATGTGTGTGTGTGTATATATCCAAAATATGGTCTTTATATATGTATAAATCTCATGATATTAATCTTTTCTAAGCCCTCACTCCTGAGCATTAGGTCTATCCAAAATCAAATAGCACATTAAAGAAACTAAGGCTTCTATAATAATTCATTTTTAATTGTAATATTATATGCAATATTTATTTATAATAAAAATTTATAATAATTTATTTTTATTATTCAGACATAGATAATATATTAATATGTATATTATTCAATTCAACAAAAAAAATATTTCAATAATATGAATTATTTTAATAAGTTATTTAATAATCCATTTCATTAATTTAATCAATTTTTTATATCATATGAATTTTAAAATTGAACATAAATATTAAATAAAAAGCTAAATATTTAAATATGAAAATGATATATAAATAAATATAAAATTAATGCACATCAATTATTCATATATTGCTTTGATCTCAAACAAAATCTAAATATTTTAAAGCTCATTCTAATTAATTATAATTTTTTTTGTCAAGATGCTCTAATAAAAATATTTTCCTTTGGCATTGCAGCAAATGCCATTTCACCAATTTTGATTTTGTCTCAGAACTTTCAAATTTTATTAGGAATTTATACGACTCTAATTTATTGAAGCAAAGATAGTGATAATCTGACAAAATAATTTACAAATATTAATAAAAAGTAGAAATTATTTAATCTAAATTTTAAAATAATGAAAAAGTTATGTTACCAAGCACGTTTAGTTACAAATTAAATAAATAATAATAATTTAATTTCTTTTAATATTAGTAAACCTTTAAAAAAATCTTAAGTTTAACTTTTTATCTTAAATCTATACAACTATTAAAATGTGACTTGTGAATCTCCCGATAGAACATCCTAATTCTTCATTTAAAAATGTTAAATGAATCTCGATCATTAATCTTTTTTTATTATTCCTATATCATTCGACGAGATGGCGACATTTCGCATTTCATGCTTATCTATCATTTTCATCTGCTCACGACCAAATGTGCTGCTTATCTTCCTCTCGTTATCGTTATGTCTTCTTTGTATCATTGCATCCTTGCACGAAATGACGCATTCGCTTCTTACGTTATTATCTACCATTTCCATCTACTCGCGAGCAAATGTCCCGCTGTTCTGTTCTTCCTCTTGTCGGTGCTTGCAAATGTCCTGCTCACCGAACCCAGCAACCATCCTGTATCCCTCTTCTCAACCCAACAATCTAGCTATCTGTCTCCCTCGCCTCCAACGCCTGACTTGGTTCCGCTCGCCCAACCCAGCCTTCGTCCTATATTCTCTTGCCTAACCCATCAATCCACTTGAAAAGGTAAACATATTAACGCCTCTTCTCAATTTTTTCGATTTTTCCGACTTCTATATTGCTCACTTAAAAATGGGTTTGCTTTTCATCTTCTCCATTTTATCGTTGTTGTTCAACTTTCTTGCGGCACCTCATTCGACTTCGGCTTCTTCACCTTCTTCCCGACTTGGTTTCGATCGACGAAGCCAACTTTCTCCAGCGCTTCCCCCTCTTGTCGAACGTAGCAACCCAGGAGTTCGGCCCATCCCAACGCTTCAACACCCGACTTCGTACCACTCGCCAAACCCAGCCATCGGCCCAGATCCCTGTTGCCAAACCCATCGATCCACTTGAAAAGGTAAACTTATTAACCCTTCTTCTCCCTTTCTTTGATTTCTTAACCTGCTTCGTTCACTTCGAGCAGCTTTGCTTTTCCTCTTTTCCATTTCTTCATTTCTCTTGACTTCGTTGCTGCTCGCCCTTGGCCTTCACGTTTTTTAGCTTTCAAATTTTATGAATTATTTAGAAGAACGGATCAATTTCTTTTTTTCTAATACAATAATGAATTTCCTATTTGCCTGTTGATGAAAGCAATAATTTTTTTATATGCTTCTACATGTCTTGTTTTTGTATATTTTCGCTTCATGGAAGTATCAGTCAACTATTTTGTGAAATTTTTAGAGTTAGGTCATATGGTTATGAAGTTTTTTTTTATTCCTTTGTTACCTCAACTAATCAGTGGATAAAAAGCTAGAAGCCCTAGGAAAAAAATACTTCTTATTGGTTTTTTCTTGGGAAACTTTTGTTTTCACGGGCTGCTAGATGATGATAAGTAATTAGTTCCTTTAGTTATTTTACATTAATGGTTCATTTAAAATGCTATGATTGATTAGAAGAGGTTTGCTCTTGAGAAACTTTTGTTTGTTTCAGTTTTAGCATAGATTAGTTTAGGGGGATTTATTGCTCCCTTCATTTATTGCACATTTATCTACTTTTTTTTGTGAACTTTCGCATTTGAAAGAAGATTTTATGCTTTCCTCCTATGCTTGATGATATTGAGTTTTATTCCTAATTTTCTATACTTCTATCTCCCTATTAAGTCATTATCTTCGATTTTCATAGAAACCCTGCATTCTATTGACCTGAGAAATTCTCATATCCCTTAGATGGTTGATTCAGCAGCCAGGGTTGTGCCCTTGTGTTGTAGACTCGGCAACTAGGGAGTGGATGATTTTGATTATTAATGTGCCTTTTGTCCCTTCTAAGTCCAATGAGTTTTTGTTTCTATTTCAATAATAAGTTGATTTTTACTAGCTCAACCCCAATGAAGTTAACAGGGGTGGAATCAGAAATTTTCTCTCTTTTTGGAGCAGAAACAAATGATTTAAGGTATCTCTCCATATCAATTTGAAATGAATAATTAGTTAAAATGAATATTTGTTGCTGCACTATTTTTTTAAAACCTACTTATCTTCTCTCTTTCCTGCTTTCACATGCACATGCACAGAGAGGGAGAGAGAGAATAAAGAAAGTATAAAGAAAAAAATTTATAGCAGTTTGGTGCTTGAATTTCTATCCACTACCCAACTGTGACCTGGATAAAGGAACTTCAACCAATACGACACCTCAAAATTTCCTAAGAAATTTTGTATATGTCCTAAGAAACCTTATTGATATCTTTTTTCCTTATGAACAGGTTCATATGGAGAAATGTACCGTGCTGAATGGAACGACACTGTGAGTATCATTCACCATGCTATTTGTATCTTTACAACATTTCATGTTATTCCTTTCGTAGTAGTGTCTTCTTGAAAAAATAGTTTTTTCCAACAATGAATAAAATTAGAAATGCGCTTATTGTAATTTATATAAATTGTTTATTTGCTAAAAAAACATTATTAATCATCTACTTGGTGACATGACTTTATCAATTGCTTCGTTGAAGATTTATCACACTAGAGTTTGGTGTTAGACATGTGAATTATTGTTTGCTGATAATTGTCTTTGATGGTTGGTTGATTTTGGGTTAGCAGATCATTTACTTGGTAGCATGACTATGCCAACTACTTCATATCTCAAGTGGATCTTTGTGAAATATTATGTAATTAAATGAAGTTTAGCCAAATCTTAAAGCATTGTACCTGTTGATTGAAGATGTATTGCACTAGAGTTGGCTGTTAGACATTCAAATTTTGGTTGTTGGTCGATTTTGGATTAGTGGGTCATCTAAAGATTGATATTATTTTGCATACAATCAACAAATAAAAGGTTATTAGGCCCAGATGTTTTGTCCCTAGGAAGATCCTTTGGCACTTAAGTTAATGATTGAGCTTGAAGGTGAATAATAACTTAAATTAGTTTGGTAAAATTTTTTCTTTGGCTTAAGAGTGAGGGCTTAGAGAAAAGCCCTCCTTCATTAAAGTTAGACATTTTTTTTCTCTCGGAATTGGGTGTTTATAGAGTAGTGTGAATGATTTGTTTAGTACTTTTATTGAGATGAATGGTGGATGGAAGCGACACCTTGTAGATTTTCTCATATGTTTTATTTATGAGAAAGAGAGGTTATTATAAATCCATTTTGGATTATCTTTAACCTTGGAAACAAGCAGGAAGTAGGTTACTTCTTACTAGATATCTATGGCTCAATTGAATTATGCTATTTTGTAATTAATCTATTATTCGCTCAGCAATAAGAGGCTCAATTGGATTTTTCATCTTCAATTTATTGTTTTCTTTTAATCTTTCGAAGGCAATGAAATGTTGCAGCTAAACAGGTTAATGCTGCATTTCTTATATATATCAAAGAGTGAGCATTACAAATTTTGATTGAGTAAAATTTAGAACTTTTAGTTGTTGAAGTAGCCAAAGGTATGATCTTTCACTTCCCCTGTTCTAGACGTTGATCACTTTAAGTCGGACTGAGAAAAAGTAACTTCTAACTCCTTATCAAGTCATCATCTTTGATTTTGCAAAAACCCCAGGCTTTATTGACCTCATAATCGGCTCAAACCCTTTGCCAGTCTACAAATCATTGAAAGGAACGAGCTTTCATTTCCCTCTTGTAAATGTTGTCATTGATCAGTTGAAGTCGGACATCGGAGAAACTAAGGAAAAGTAATAATATAATCTCTACCCCTTTAGTAACAATGAATATTAGTTGGTTGCAGGAATGTTTTATAATATAATATGCTTCAATGGTTGGAGGAATTTTTTATAATACAATATGCTTCAATTTTTATTTAAATAATCTTCACTTCTTCGTTGTGCATCTTATTCTCCTTCATTTAAATAGTAAATTTTGAAATAATAACGTGAAACAATTGGTTTTGCAATAAACAAACATGCAACAATTATAAAAAAGAAGAATGCTTGAATGAGCTTGGGATAAAAAAGATGAATTTCATTATCATCATTATGATTGATGACCTTATATTGTTCCATTTTTTGTGATCAGTATAGATTTAACTTTATTAATTCTCTAATTTTCTGAATATTTTCATATAAATTCGGCAAGATATCTGCTCTTGGGAATCATAATTCTGGTCTCTTTTGTCTCTCACATAATTCTCAGTGATTAGAACTTTTGTAAATGTAGGCTATATAAAAAAAATCTAAATATTCAGACGCAAAATTTTTCACACATATTTTAGAGCCAATAATATTTTGATGCCTGCACTTACAAATAGTTTTAAAAGAGATAATTTTTTTGAAGGCAGGGGAATATTAAGGTGCCAGGCTTTGCTAAGGAACATGCCTTTTCCTTGTAGCTATGATGGCTGTTCCATTGACCTCCCAGTTGGAACTTCTAGCTTTTTCATGAAGCTGCTTCTTTCTGAGTTTAGCTTTGGGCCTTTGGCATTCACGATTTTTTTTAATACAAATTTTATATTTCATATTGATATAGAGTTTTATATTTTGATATTTCATACCATAAATTTTTTCTTATTTTGTTATATATTTTATATCTTTAAATTTTTATTCACGTGCATCATGTGCACGTGTATTTATACTAATATATCTTAATTAGACATTACTTAAGTGGACAGGGCCGTGCCCCCGGGCCCATACTTATTCAGCCCTTGTACAACCAATATTATTTATTCATTATTCAATTCAGTATAAATAATTGATTTTTATTAAATTTATTAGAGCAGCTATTTCATGACCTGAATAATTATTAACTTGCCAATTAAATTAATTATAAATTCAATATATATATATATATATATATATATATATATATATATATATATATATATATATATATATATATATATATAATCATTAAATTAAAATAATAATTTCAATTTTATTAAATATATATTTTTTAAATTTTATCTAAAACGGATACTAAATTTTTTTATTAAATATGTATTAATTTTAAATTTTATCTAAAATAAGTAAAAAAAAAAACTATCATTTTAATTTATATATTCAATATTAATTAAAAATTACAAAATCATTAAATGACAATATAATTTGAGCCTAATAAATTTACGGAGTCGAGCCCGAGTCAGCTCCCGAACCGGCTTAACTTGGTTGAGCCTCTCTCTCTCCCTATTTGTCTATCTTAGTCTCTATCCATCTCTCCTTCTCTCTATTTTTTCCTTCTGAATTCTGCATTATAAGTTTTGTGTTCTCTCTCAATTTTAACAATATTTAAAAGTTTATAAATTATTTTAATATCTTACAAATATTTAATAGTTATACTATTCATCATTATTAAATATTTAAAATATAATTAAAAGTTACCAAAAGTTTAAAGTTAATTAAAATATAATTAAATATTTTAAAAAATAATTAAAAATTTATTAAAATTTTAAAATTTAAATGAATTTTCTCTCTCTATTTCTCTCTCTCCACTTGCGGCTCTCTCTCTTTCTCTCTCCACCGCTACTGAAAACAAAAAAAAAGATTAAAAATTTCTAATGCAAACTAAAAAAAATAAATTTTAACAGAAAACGTGATTAATGTTCACGTAATTTTTTTTTTGCATTTTTAGACAACTTAATTAAGTTTCTTTTCCTAAATTTGATTTGAAATATGTTCCTTTTAAAAATTTGCCCATCTAAAAATAATATTTTCACATTTTAGATTTTTCACTCATTAGAATGTACACATATTAGCAACTATTAATGAAAAGAAACTTAGAAATCTCATCAATGCTCTAAAAAAAATAATATTGATTTATATATAATTTTTTTTTATTAACCGCTTTAGATAAAATTTTAAATAAATAAATAAATATATATATATAATAAAAATTTAAATTAGAAATTATATTCCCATTTAATGATATTGTATTTTTTTAATTAATATTGAATAGATAAATTAAAAGGGCAGCTTTAGATGCGGATACGACACTTTCAGAAGTCATTGGAGCGTTCTCTTCCGCGTTGTTGTGGATTCTCTTCCACTATGCCTACATCAAAATGTACCTAAACTTCAAACCGGCCCCACCCCCGCCCCCTAACAAAGCGTTGTCGGCTTGACCTTAAAATGTCATAATTATAAATTAAAATTAATTAAATTTTAGAAGTAAATAAATAAATTTATGAAAATAACAAAATATTACTAATTTTTAAAATGTTTATTTACTAGAATTTGTGCATGTAAAAGATAAATATTTGTGCCTTCAAAAAGACAATGATTTTGTCAATAAAGAGAGTAATTGTATTTTAAATGCATGAATAATACTATTTTTTTTTATAATATGAGTATTTTAACAATTAAATTTATCTTAAAATGATTTATCAAAAATTATTTCAAGAAAATCTTTAAAATTTTCTATTAGTATAATTATTTTTACTAATAAATTTCTTTATTTAATTTTGAATTTATTAAATAATATTTGAAAATTAAATTTTATTAAAGTACATTTAATGCACCTGTAATAAAAGAGCTACAAAATAAGCCATTTTCAGAAGATTATGAATAATTATGCACGATTTTTTTTAAGGCATTAAATATAGCTCTTTTTCTTTTTTTTAATTAATTTATTTAATTTACTAACTTAAATTTATGGTATTATCTATAATATAATATAATTTAATAAATATTTTTAATTAATTTTAGAGGCTACGTGGATATATAGGTAGGATATTCACAACTATTCACAATTATTAAATATGTACATATATTTTTAAGATGATTT
The DNA here is from genome assembly GCA_019925795.1 of Dendrobium chrysotoxum. Lineage (NCBI taxonomy): Eukaryota > Viridiplantae > Streptophyta > Magnoliopsida > Asparagales > Orchidaceae > Dendrobium > Dendrobium chrysotoxum. The sequence goes on along the minus strand of CM034297.1, from coordinate 4,195,524 downwards.
GAAGGAGATTAAACAATGAATGTTGCATTATATCATAATTATTCAAATCATAATTACATTTTCAAAAGCTAAAAATTCATATAAATTCTGAGCACAAATAGATACAATTAGGGGACCAATTAACCTCTACAATTTAATTTAATAAATATTTTTAATTGATTTTAGAGGTTGCGTGGATATATATATATAGGATATTCTCAACTATTACTACTTGTGAAGAAATTTCTATCATGGCCTAATAATGACTGGAGTTTTGGTTCCTTAAAAAGGATGATACAATCGGCAATCTACGGTTGAGGCAAAACACCAAAATCCCCACAGCAATACACACCACGTATGCACCTACCAACTCCAGACCTTTAATGAGCGATGCAGACAGTTCTTTTGGCTTCATTCTCCACAAAAAAAAAAAAAGATAATACAAAATATAGATATATATATATATAAATAATATATATAATAAATAATTAAATTAAAACTATATTCTCCACAAACCGACATGTGTTTGCTAGGAAAAATTATTAGGTGCGGACACCGGACGTAGCTCTACGTCCGGACTCCACTAGAACGGCGCCACGTATTTAGCACGTGTTATGACAACTTCCGCTTGGCCCGACGACCCGACCCGGATTGGACGCGAAAAATTAAAAAAACCTGCCCTTTTTTGACTAATTCCTAGGTAATACTGAGTATTTTTTCGGTAATACCAAGTAATACTGAGTAATTTTTGGTAATACCGAGTAATTTTTGGTAATACTGAGTAATTCCTAGGTAATACCGAGTAATACCTAGGTAATACCGAGTAATACCTAGGTAATACCGAGTAATACCTATGTACTGAGTAATTCCTAGGTAATACCGAGTAATACCTAGGTAATACCGAGTAATACCTAGGTAATACCGAGTAATTCTTCGGTAATACCTAGTAATTCCTAGGTAATACCGAGTAATACCTAGGTAATTCATATGTAATACCGAGTAATTCTTTGGTAATACCGAGTAATACCGGAGTAATTCTACAGTAATACCGCACGTGCATCATTTGAACTTCTCGGCGAAACGGGTCGCCGGGTCTTCGGGCCGCTACGTGGCGCTATTCTAGTGGAGTCCGGACGTAGAGCTACGTCCGGTGTCCGCACCTAATAATTTTTCGTTTGCTAGCCTATGTAAAGGTTTGCTCTTGACCTACGTACAGAGCCGGGACTACAGAGTGGGACTCGAGATTAGAACTTCTTTGCTCGGTGCGGAGTATTACCAGTGGGACTACAGAGTGGGACGCCAGATTAGAACTTCTTTGCTCGGTGCAGAGTATTAGAAGTGGAACTGCAGAGTGGGACTCGAGATTAGAACTTTTGAGGGCTGTAACCTCCTGAATAAGTGGGCTATACTGGACATGGCATACTGTGTCCTCTTTAACGCAGGCAATGCCATCTTTTGATTCCTCCTTCATTAACAAAAAAGGATAACAAGAGCTCTTCACCTTCAAGTTTTCCTTAGACCATGAAGTCGTTCTCGAAGAAAGTCAAAGAATTCGGCTTCAGACGAGCTTACTGCTGCAGTGTATATTAGTGGGCTCTAAACCTCTTGACAATAATTTCTGGGCATGGCATACTTCCAACTGTCATTAAATTTAGATTCGAATCCGATCCTACGTCGGCAAGTAGATAAAGTTGACATGGTTCAATGAACAAAAATATAATAATCTATAAACTTCCCAATGATGATCGTGCTAAATGTAAATCTCAACTGAAGGGGATCATAAGTTTTTTTTTAAATGCCCTCAAACTTCCACAAAATACAAATATTCTCAAATAACTCCAAAGTTACCCCAATGATGGTTGTGTTCAACATAAATCTAAACTGGAAGGATTAATTCTTAAGAATCTACCAAATGCATTAAGCCTACAGTGGACCCGATCCTCTGTCAACAAATAAGACAGAGTCAGCAAGGCTCAACTAATAAAACAAAATTGCCCATATACACCAATGATGACCGTGTTAACAGAGAATTTTAATCGGAGGGGATAAAAAAATGTTCAAAATACCCCTAAATGCCCATAAAAATCCGAAAACCTAGAAATACCAAAAGCTAAAGATATTTAAAATTAAAAAAAAATCATCAAACACTTAAAGCACAAATATATCCATCCACCCTCCTTAACAGTTTGTCGAGGTGGACAATTCTAAAAATTATCCAAACTCACAAAGAGTTAATGTCTAGTCGAGAATATCACTAGGATTCATTCTCAATCTGTCTCTTGCCAGTAAGGACATGACATGTGTAATTTAACCATGATTTCATAGGCAAATGGCACCTCACCATGGGTTTCGCCGCTAAATGACACCAAAGGTAAATAGTTATAATCAGGGTCCTTTGAACCGAGTAATTTGCCGCCAAATGACGCCATTATATTACGGTCATGGCCATAGCCCGTATGCTCCCCAATGAAATTAAATCCTTAAGACATGAATCAATAGGGCACAAAGCCCTCTGTTAGCTAAAATGGATTTAAATTTGTCCCCTTAGACAAATAAGCACCCTAAGTCTATAAGGTACCCTTGGACGATACAACTCATGACTGCTGAGAAGGATCCTTCTGTCAGGTTGGGTCGACTACCTCCTCTGACTAAGTAGACCAGCGACCACTATGGCTCGAGACGACGGAACCATGGGATCTTGATCGGGCTCATCACTATTCCCCCACCATCCGCTTTAAGTATAAGACGGTGAAATTTTAAATATCAAATTTCAAAAACCTAAACCAATGCTGCTACTATATGCCAAATATCACATATCTACGGGAATGATTTATTCATTTGACAACTAGCCTTAATCGAAAGTTCTCTCTCATTATCGGGATTAGTAATTAACTATAAGGGCTTGCGTCTATAGGAAACTAGAACTTAGATCATAAAGTCCTCACAAAATGAGGGCGAAATCTATGGGTGTTTCTTATCTACAATCTCAATTTGCCTTCTGAAAATTTACCTCAGAACTTAATCCGTTAAAACTTCCCAGCAAAAGTAGAGGGCAGGCCAGTCAGGGCGCGAATTTTATGAGCCGTCTTCTCCAGTCCTTTTCGTTCGGCTTCCGGCTGCTCCACTACTTGCTCGATGACTACTAAGTGTTCACTAGATTCTGCCATGTCTTTCATGCACAGCTCTCTCTGTGTCCTCAGAAACACCCCAGCCTATCCTAAGTGTTGGGCTTTAAATTTTGATTGAAGAGATTTAAAGTTTGAGTTGTCAATTTTATTAAAAAATTAGGATTATATTCCCAGAAGTTGGGGTCTTATAGTTTGAACCTGCCTCAGAACCTAAGTCTAATTTAAGCACTAAACAACAATAGCCCAAACCTAACTAATGTAGTGCAAAACCTGAACTATTCAAAATTAAATTGTACATCTCAACAGACATTAAAGAAACTAAAGCTTCATTTTGGATAACTTTTTTATTGATTTCTAAAATAATTTTCTATTATAAAATTTTTAATTAAAATAATTTTTGTACTTAAAAATTATTTTAAGAAATAATAAGTAAGAAAGCCGTCCCAAACAAAGCTTAAAATAAGCATAAGCATAACCATTCTATACACAACAAAAAAAATTATTAAAAAAACAAAACTTTACAGGATATGATAGAAATTATTATTTAATTATAAATCTCTTATAATATTATTTATAGCAATAATTAAAATTCAGTAATATAATTAAAATTATCAAGAATTTAGTTGCTTGAGGCTTCTTTTATTATAGCCATCAAACTTGATATATCATCAAAAACTTATCTTGATTAAGCACGAATCTCGAGGTAAAATCAAGTTGGAAACTTCCAAAATTAAATTCGATACCATTTGAACTCCGATTTAAGCAAACTTATAGTCGAACTGAACGTCTCAAAAATACAAACCCAATGATACCAAATTCGACTCAATCCGAGCCTAAATGAGTCCAAATCAAAGACCCGAAGCGCATTTGGAAGGTTCAAACCATAATTTGGATTAACAAACGATTTCCAAACATTACATGCTTATATTCGAATCGAGTGGCTCGACTAGATGAATCCAACGGTTCAAGATCGCTAAATTCTGATATCATTAAGACATCTAAATATCTAGCAAACGATCCACGATCAAGGGAATCAACATCGTTCGTCCATTCAAACCACTCCCAATTTACCCTTGATCTTTCTCATATTTACTAGTCATGCCACTCTCAAAAATCTATATATAGACCCCTCACTTCTCATGGAAGGGGAGCCCAAGCAAGGAAGTAAGAAGAGAGATCGAAGATCGCTCTTGCCACCAAGCTCCTCGACCACCACTCAGATTTCCGTCGGATCACTTCCTGACGCTGGACTTCTACCGGACCACCGCTTAACGTCGGACTTCAGCCAGACCACCAACTAATGCCCAAACGTCCGTCAAACCACCGCCTGATGCCGGACTTCCGCCGGCTCACCAATTGACTCCCAGACTTCTACTGTACCACCGCCTGACGCCGGACTTCTGTTAGACCATCGCCTGATGCCAGAATTCTGTCCGACCACCAAATGACGCCCATACTTCCGCCGAACCACTGCATGACACCAGACTTTCGCTGGACTACCAACTGACATTGGACTTCCACCCGACCAAACGTTGACGGACCTGCGCCTGACCTCTGTTTGTCACTAGATTTCAACCAGACGGTTGATTATTGTAATTTGATCACCCTCAAGGGTGATTTAGTCAACTATAATCTACTTAAACACTAGTGAAATTATTTCAACTGGGCGTGACCCCATAGTTTTTCCACTTTTTAGGATTTTTCATATAAAATATCTTATATTCTCTATTTGTGTATTGGACATTAGTACAACGCTGAGATGTAAAATTTTGACTCTACTACCACGTATATTCTAGCATGCAACAGTTTGGCGTCGTCTGTGGGAACCTAATCCCACTATTCTAAACTCTTCTTCAATGGCCAACAGACGTATCAATGACATCTTGGGAGCCTCCTGCTTCATCACCAATTAATCCAGGAATCAGTTTATGAATCCTGGACGCCAAGTATCTGCCTATTTTTATCCTGGGAGGCAAAACACTGCTGGAGAAGAAACTTCAAGACCTTCCTTAGAAGAACGTATCTGAAAGATTGAAAAATCTGAGAATGAGATCCTTCAACTTCTGTGAGAAACATGGCAACTGACGCTAGTACAACAAGAGGAGGTCTTTCTCCCTCGAAATCCACCACTGGCCGAAGGTGTTAAACCCGAACATCTTCATGCAGAGGTTCCTCTTCCTCTGTTAAGGTGGCATCTGCGACCACATCAAGACAATGAACTTGTTGACATAATAAATTCTAACCATCCTTCGCACACAAGTCGGCAACCTCGCATTCCTCTAGACATCCCAAAGGACTTGGCCAAACCTCACATTGCTAAGCTCACGTGCAATGTCCTACGTCATGAAGAAAAGAGTTCCCCATGAGAGGTAAGAGACCATCTATCCATCAATACAACTTTCAGGAGTCATCACCTCTGACTAAGGCCATCCTTTAACACCCCATTCCAGTAAGATTTAAACTACCGAGCATTAATTCTTACGACGGGACATCTGGCCCTTACGAGCATATCGATTACTATAGAACCATCATGCATATCCAGCGAGCCTCAGATGTGCTCCTCTGCCAGGTTTTCCCTGCCACCCTCAAGGGACAAGTCCGAACGTGGTTCTATTCACTTCCAGTTGAAACAATCTTTACATTTATCAAATTGGCCAAATTGTTCATCGAACAGTTCGTCATCAATCGAAGAATTGCTAACGATTCTTCTTATCTCTCTGAGAATCACCAAAATGAGGGAGAATCACTTAAGGAGTATTTCAATGATTTTCTACTGAGGCTTGATAAATTTAGGAGTGGATCCTCAATTATTGAGAGCAGTTTTTTTGGGAGGCCTCCGCTCTGGTCCTTTTTACTCGGCGCTTATGCGAGACACGGTTCCTTCGTATGAAGACCTAATACATCGTGTGAAAGTATAAGTATTAGTAGATGAAGCTATCAATGCTCACATGAAGCAATTTGAGCAAACTCATGAAAAACATAAAAATGCTCATACAATGGATGACTCATTCTCACAACAAAAGAAAAACCTGCCTCCTAGACCCGCTTACCATAACACGAGCTTTGGCAAGAGAAGTATACACCACTCAATGCCTCTCGAGCAAATGTATTGATGGCTATACGAGATCAAAGAAAATATTAAGTGACATAATACTTTAAAGCCAAATATAAAAAATCAGGATCAGTACTGTTATTTTCATCATAGTCGTGGGCACATCATTGAAACCTGTAAGCCGCTCAAGAATGAAATTGAGAGACTTATCCGGCAAGGCTACCTTCGACTTATAAGTAAAACTCTTTTAACTAAATTAACTAAATAAATCAAATTTTAAGTAATTAATTTAATTTAATTTAATAAATATTTTTATGTTAAATTTTATTAATTAATAATAAGATATTTATATACAGGAAGTGATGTGTCATCAATAAATTTATCTTGATAGGGCACGAATCTCGAGGCAAAATTAATCCGGAAACTTCAAAAATTAAATTCGGGACCATCTGAACTCCGATTTCAGCAAAATTATAGTCGAACTAAACGTCTCGGAAATACGAACCTAACGACACCAAATTCAACTCAATCTGAGCCCAAATGAGTCCAAATCAAGGACCCGAAGCGCTAGTGAAAATCTCGAACAGCAATTTGAGTTACCAAACGGTCTCCGATTTTGACGTGCTTATAGTTAAATCGAGCGGCTCGACGAGACAAATCCAACGAGCCCAAGATCGTTGAATTCGGATACCATTAAGACCTTCAAAGGCTCAATAAACAGTTCATGATCAAGGGATTCAACATCAGCCGTCCATCCGGATCACTCCATAATTGCCCCTGATCCTTCATATATTTACGGGCTATGTCACTCTAGAAAATTTATAAATAGAGCCCTCATTTTCTCTTGAAAGGGACCTAAGCCAAGAGGAGGAGAAGAGAAGAGAAGTGCAGGAGGGAATAGCTCCTCCTCGACCACCGCCGGAACACCGCCGGAACTCCACCGGAACACCGCCGGAACACCACCGGAATATCGCCGAAATACCGCTGGACGCCCGAAATACACCGGAGCTCGGCCCGACGCCCGAATAACACCAAAATTCTACCCAACTTCCAAGTGACGCCGGAATTCTGTCGGAAATCCGAGTGACGTTGGAACTCTACCTGGCCTTATAACTGACTTTCAATACTCATTGTAATCTGATCGTCCTGAAATTTGAGGACGAATCAGCCTCCTGTATTTCAAATAACACTAGTGGAACTTTTTCAACTGGGCATGGCCCAGTGGTTTTTTCCCTTTCTAGGATTTTCCACGTAAAAATCCTGGTGTTACTATTTCAATTCTATTTGTGTGCTGGATATACGTACAATGCTGAGATGAAAATTTAAACTCTATCGCCGCGTATATTCGAGTCCGCAACAGTTTGGCACCGTCTGTGGGAAACACTATCCCATACTCCTAAATATTATTTTCATGGCCAATAGGCGTAGCAATCGCCTCATATGAGCCTCCCGCTCCCACTCTCATCAATCCAAAAATCAGTCTATAAATTATGGACGTCAAGTTTCTGCCTCCTTTTATCCTGGGGGGCAACACATTGCTGAAGAAGGAACCTCAGGGCCTTCTTTGGAGGAGCGAATTCGAAAAATGGAAGAATCTCAGAACGAGATCCTACAACTCCTGCGAGAGACTCGACAACCGGCACTAGCACCACAGGAGGAGGTTCTTCTCCCTCGAGATCCGCCACGGGTAGAAGCTGCTCAACTCGAACATCTTCAAGCAGAAATTCCTCTTCCTCCGCCAATTAGACATCCGCAGTCACATCAAGATAATGAATTAGCTGATACAGCAAGTTCTACCCATCCTTCGCACACAGGTCGGCAACCTCGTATTCCTTTGGACCTCCCAGAAGAGTTAGCCCCACCACACGTTGCTGAGCCCCCTCGCAATGCCCTTCGCCACGAACTACGAAGATTGGTTCGAGAAGAGTTCCCTGCAGGAGGCATAAGGCAACCCCTTCGTCAGTGGGACTTGCAGGAGTCGTCACCCTTGACAGAAGCTATTCTTCAACACCCTATTCCGGCAGGATTTAAACTACCAAGCATCGATTCCTACGACGGGACATCTGACCCGTACGAGCACATCGATCATTACAGAACTATCATGCATATCTAGCGAGCATCTGATGCACTCCTCTGCCAGGTTTTTCCTGGTACCCTTAAAGAACAAGCTCGAACGTGGTTCTATTCACTTCCAACCAGAACGATCCCTACATTCGTCAAATTGGCCAAAGTGTTCGTCGAACAGTTTGTTGCCAATCAAAGAAGTGTTAAGGATTCTTCTCACCTTTCCGGGATCCGTCAAAAAGAAGGAGAATCGTTAAAGGAGTATTTTCAGCGGTTTTCCACCGAGGCGGGACAGATTCCAGGAGTAGATCCAGAATTGCTTAGAGGAGTCTTTCTTGGAGGTCTTCGTCCTGGCCCTTTCTATTCGGCACTTATGCGAGACACTGTTCATTCATATGCTGATCTGATCCATCGTATGGAGGCACAAATATCAGCGGATGAAGCTATTAATGCCCACAGGAAGCAATTTGAGCAAACTCCTGGAAAGCGCAAAAACGCCCCTACAATAGAGGGCTCTTCCTCACAACGAAAGAAAAACTTCCCTCCTAGACCCCCAGTACCACAACGTGAGTTCCGACATGAAAAAGAGTATACATCTCTCAATGCAAATCGAACCAACATACTAATGGCCATTCGAGATAAAGAAAATATCAAGTGGCCTAATTCTTTGAAGCCGAATGTTGGAAATCAGGAGCAATATTGTTATTTCCACCATAGTCGTGGACACACTACCGGAGCTTGCAAGCAACTCAAGAATGAGATCGAGAGGTTGATCCGACAAGGATATCTCCGATAATTCATCCAAAACCCACCTGCTCGAGATGAAACTGGTCCAACTGGGGGGCAAAATCAACAACAACGAAGATAACAGTTGAATAATATTCAAATGGTTGGCGAGATTGAATGACCACGCACTTTGTGTAGTTGTATTAGTAATACTACTTGTCATGTGTCATCGTGTATCTCTTCTATGATAAGTAGGATGTCACTCTAATGTCCTTAGTATTTCTACAAGTCAAATGATGTGGTTGTCCCTATATGTATATCTTATATTGTACAAGGGAACTATTGTATTATCTTACAGTAATATAATGTGTTGTTTGCCTAGTTTTAATATTGTCTCCTTTAAAAAAAGGGTAAAAAATGACAATGAAAAACTACTAACAAATATAGTCTTTTTATCCATGATCTGAGAAATATGCAGTCTTTATTGCATCTCAATCATTGGAAGATCGATCCCAGGGGGATTCGATCCGGCCTCTTCCATATAGGTTAATGTCAACGAGCAGGGCTCTGACATACAACCTTGGATAGGTCTCACATCCTTGGTGGATTCCCTCGACCTCTTCCATATAGGTTAACGTCATCGAGCAAAGGCTCCGACATATAACCTTGGATAGGTCTCACATCATTGGTGGATTCTCTCGACCTCTTCCATACAGGTTAACGTTGTCGAGAAAAGGCTCCAACATACAACCTCGGATAGGTCTCACATCCTTGGTAGATTCTCTCGACCTCTCCCATACAGGTTAATACCATCGAGCATAGGCTTTGACATACAACCTCGGATAGGTTCAACATCTTTGGAGGATTCTCTCGACCTCTTCTATAGAGGTCAACATCAGCAAGCAGTGTTCTAAGTGTATAACATTCTCTCTATAAAGATTCCATGAAAGCGAGCGGTTGACAAAATCATCACTCATATTCTAGCAATGCCTCCAAAAATATGGGGGGCAATATATCAAAGCATGTCTCAAATATGCAATAACAATTCAGCTTCCTCCAAGAGGGATATCTGATGTCAACATACTTCAGTTTGGATACATATTGCCTTAGCAAAATGACACTTGTCATTATCAGCCCTTCGCCTGATGTTTATCGGCGACTCTTTACTTTATATCAGCCATCATCGACTTCTCGTTCAACTGCTGATAGCAGCACCCTTGAACTCTCTCCTTTTGCTCCCCACTTGGTCGTTGACTGCTAACAGACTTCCACCCGATCGTTCATCATCGAAAAACTTTCGTTAAAATAGCATCGAAATTCTATTCAATGCTGAGCTTCCTCTCGTTGAAGGACTTCTGCACATCGCGGGACTTTCGTCAAAATTCTAACAGATGTTGATCTTTCTCCCGTCGCAAAATTTTTACCCATCGTGGGACTTCTTCCAGCCGATGGATTTTCGTCGGAGTTCTACCCGACACTGTACTTCTTCCCGACGTCGGACTTCTGCCCGTCGTCGAATGTTTGTCGGGCTTCTACCCGACACCAAATTTCTATCCGTCGTGGGACTTCTTCCCGCCGACAGATTTTCGTCGGAGTTCTACCCGACGCCGTACTTCTTCCCGACGTTGGATTTCTGCGCGTCGTCGGATGTTTGTCGGGCTTCTACCCGACACCAAATTTCTACCCGTCGTGGGACTTCTTCGGATGTTTGTCGGGCTTCTACCCAACACCAAATTTCTACCCGTCGTGGGACTTCTTCCTGCCAACGGATTTTCGTCGGAGTTTTACCTGACGCCGTACTTCTTCCCGACGTCTGACTTCCGACCATCTTCAGACTCCCTCCGATTAACATCTCACCTCCACATGATCTCTTAAAGGAGAGAAATTCTAACTCCTATTCCGCTTCCCTTCCTAAAAAGGGGAAGCGGCTAACTTCTGGGCAAAGAGAGGAGCGCCGAGTCGAGTGGAGAAAGTCACATACTCAAAAATGGCGGAAGGCCTCAAAATGCCAGAAGCTAGAGGGGAGAAGAGAGGAATACTCTAACTTCTGTGCAAAGAGAGGGGCGCCGAGTCATGTAGGGAAAGTTATCTACTCAAAAATGGCGGAAGGCCTCAAAATGCCAAAAGCCAGAGGGAGAAAGGAAGAAGGGGCGAGTTTCTCCTAGGCCTTGGGGGGTCTATTTATAGTATTTTTGAGGGGGGGAGGATTCCAAAATTTTATTAAATTCCCTGAAATTTTTTCAAATTTTTTCGAATTTTTTTGGGCCCCGCCACAAAAAAAAAATTATTAAAGCCGGCCGGCAGTTTCCTAACTGCCGGCCAAACAGACCGGCCAAACGGCCCGGCCGAATGCCGGGGCCACCCGCGGACGGGCCCAGACGCGGGCCAGGCGGGTCCAAGCGCGGGCCCAGGCGGGCCTCAGGTGGGCCCAGGCGCGGGCCTCATTTTCTCTTGAAAGGGACCTAAGCCAAGAGGAGGAGAAGAGAAGAAGAGAAGAGAAGTGCAGGAGGGAATAGCTCCTCCTCGATCACCGCCGGAACACCGCCGGATTAATTTAATTTGCAAGTTAATAATTATTGAGGTCATGGAATAGCTGCTCTGCCAAATTGTCCTGATCCTGTTTAGAGAGTTATTCTTGGTTGGCGTCGCGGTGCTTTGCTATTTCCACGTCTCCTTCGTCTATTGGTCAAATATGTATAACAAAATCTTTTGCTATGTCATGTTGTCATCTCTCTTATCTTTTTCTTATGTTCCGGAGAAAGATTATTTTTCTTCATAATATTGTAATGGTTAATGGTTGTGAATATCCCCTTTAGCTTCACATTTATGCAAATATCCCCTTTAGCTTCACATTTATGCAAATATCCCCTTTAGCTTTTGAAAATTTTAATATTAAACCATAGCAGCCGTTGTGGGCAATGTATTCTCTGCTTGCACATCTTGCATATTATGAATAATTACGTACCGTTTTTCTTTTTTATTAATTTAAGCGAATTAAATTATATATTAAATTTATTATAAATTCAATTTTATATATATATATATATATAAAGTCGATATTAATCTTTATAGAGCCCACTAATATGTTTTTATATAGCCATAATACATAAATAAATGGTCAAATTTAATTTCCCTAATTTTTCTGACAAACAAACAAATAACTGAATTTTTATATTTAATTTTAAATATTTAAAATTTAAATCATAAAAATGTTATTAAATTGAATTAATTAAAAATAAAAAGTATTTTTTGAACATTTGATTTAAATGTTAAAATAATATAAAATATAAACTTTCTGCGTTAGTTTAGCCTTTTTGAAGAAATCGCGTGTCCTTTGCCATCTCACACTGAATGCTTCCAGGAGAATGCCATTGGAATCAACCGTTAAGAAGTCCATGCGGAGGGTTTTTTAATTAATCATTGTTGATGATGATACATTGACCGTCTGATCTTCCACGGTATTTTATCTCTCCGTCTTTAAAGTCACCATGTCGGTATTTTATCTCTCTCATCGTCTGTAAAGTCACCATGGCGGTATTTTATCTCTCTCATCGTCTTTAAAGTCACCATGGCGAGATGGCCTCCTCCATCTCCGAGAAAAATAAAAAATAAAATTAGGAGAGACATAGAGAGAGCTGTGTGTGGAAGACATGGCCGAATATAGTGAGCACTCAGTAGTACTCATTGAGCAAGTGGTGGAGAAGCCGGCCACCGTGGAGCAGCCGGTCACCGTGACCAGCACGGTGGAGAACAACGTGACCACGGAGGATGAGCAGCCGGAAGCTGAACGAAAAGAACTGGAGAAGACGGTCAAAGAATTGGGCGTCGTCTTCCTAGCTATCATCGTCGCAATGATAGCAGCGGCCATTGCGAACAAGAACCAGTCAGGCTCTAGAAGCTGTGGGGAGCTCATCCTCCTTGGAACCGGCGTGGCCTTTGCTCTGGTGAGCTTCTTAGTTTGGGCCACTCTTCTAATATTCGTCTTGCTCAAGAAAATAGAAAAAAATATTCTAAGAGGATGTATCATTATTGGTATTTTCTCCATGGAAACCGGCGTCGTGCTCCTCGGCATGAGCATCTGGATATAGTCGTTCTCGAAGAAGCGAAACAATAAAGTGTGTGTTTTTCTCCTAATAAAACTTTACCTTCTAAAATCTAAATGAATGTGTGTTGTAATGCTCTGCTAAACTAACGCAGAAAGTTTCCGTTGAGAGCTTCGAATTTCTTATGGATAAGTATATATATAAAATGCTTTTCTTGTGAAATATATTGAAGTTCTGGATTACAGTATTCATGATCTGAACTCTGAAGCTCAGTATTTATGAATTTGAATGGATTTTATGAACACTACTTCCCACATGTTGACTGTTTCTATTTGATTTTTGGAACGATTGAGCTTGTTTTAGCCGGCCAATTGTTCTTCTCTTCCTCTTAGAATATTTTTTTTCCATTTTTTTGAGCCGGACGAATATTAGAAGAGTGGCCCAAGCCAAAAAGCTCCCCAGAGCAAAGGCTGCGCTGGTTCTTAGGAGCATGAGCTCCCCGCGGCTTCTGGAGCCTGACTGGTTCTTGTTCGCAATGGCCGCTGCTATCATTGCGCCGTTTATAACACCGGTGGAAATTGGTGCAAGAGAGGGAGGAGATAAAAAAAGAGAGGGAAGACAACATGCTCAATCGTTCCACCAACGCGTCATAAAAACGTCTATCGTCATAATTTATAAATGTTCACAACGGAGGAAGATTAGTTGTCTTCATAGAGAAGAAAATTTTCCAGATTAATAGAGAAGCAAAATCAATTTGTACTTCTTATTAATGAAATTAAGGTTTTATTTTGGACAATTTTTTTATTGCTTTCTAAAATAATTTTCTACTATAAATTTTTTTAATTAAAATCATTTTTGTACTATAAAATTATTTTAAAAAATTTAAATATTTGATAAATAATCTATCATCGATGAGATCAATATAGACCGTATGATAAAGAGTCAAGATTAAACCAATTCTATTTCTTATGGAAAGTGAATTTAACATTTTTATTTGGGGTTTTAAGAATTTTTAGTTAACTCTACTTTTAAAGGATTAAATAATTTTGAATTTTAATTGTAATATTATATGCAATATTTATTTATGATAAAAATCTATAATAATTTATTTTTATTATTCAGACAGATAATATTTTTATTTTAATAATTATATTATTCAATTCAACAAAAAAATATTACAATTCTTAATTCAATAATATGAATTATTTTAATAAGTTATTTAATAATCCATTTCATTAATTTATTCAATTTTTTATATCATATGAATTTTAAAATTGAACATAAATATTAAATAAAAAGCTAAATATTTAAATATGAAAATGATATATAAATAAATATAAAAATTTAAATATTAAATATATTTAAAAATTAATGCACATCAATTATTCATATATTGCACTGATCTCAAACAAAATCTAATAATTTTAAAGCTCATTCTAATTAATTTTTTGTCAAGATGCTCTAATAAAAATATATTCTTTTAGCATTGTAGCAAATGCTGGGCATATGAATTTCAATTTATATAGGACAAAAGCCCAATTTAGTCAATATATATTTTTTTAATTTCTTCAATGTAAAACTAATAGTTATGAAAACAGGTCATCTTTTTCTCCATCCACATGGACACAAAAAGCCACCTATGTACTCTACATGAGCAAATAAATCACCTGGTACACAGGTAGAGCACCTGTAACCTTCTACACAAGTGAGCTACCTGTAAACAAATCTGATGCTGACATCATATAAAGCAGATAAGTTAGACAGACAGACATGAAAACTAGTTCAAAAATTTCTACATGTCTTTCAATTGATGGAAATGATCTATTTACAAAGAAGAGTTTCTTAATTAATTACACTGTGGTTGTCCAGTTAACAAGCAAGCTCCAGAATAGAAATTCTATGTTTCACAGCACCACCTGGATACTACAAAAAAATGAAATAAATAAAGAACTTTAAAAAAAATTACATAAACCAATTCTCAAACTTGTGATTAGACTGACAAAATGAAATTCTGCAAAAATTAATTAAAATGGAATGAAAAAAAGTAGTAGTTGTGCCAAAGTTATTAACAAATTGCTTTTCAATTGCAATAATAAAAAAAAGAATGAAGCCAACGATTTTGTTTGGGCTTTAACCTACTAATTCTTTAAATAATTGGGGGCTTCTTTAGATCGTTGGTGCTGGATAATTGGTCCAAGTTTTTTAATTTGTAGCTTGTTGTGTAGCCTATTGTGCAACATTTGTGCTTATAAATAGGAGACATAGATTGTATTAGGATGATGATTAAGAATCAATACAAGTAACGCAGAAAGTTTCATTGAGATCTTTGAATTCCAAAGAAGAATTTTGTATCAAACAGTTATATGGATAATTATATATATATAATGCTTTTCTTGTGGGATTTAAGTTATGGATGACAGTATTCATGATTTATTTACATATCATAATATTATTAGGTGTTTATATATATATAAATAACACCAAAATTTTTATATTTATTTATATATTATTTAAGATTTAAATCACATCTTGAAAAAATATTTTTTATTTTTAATTAATTCAATTTAATAACATTTTTATGATTTAAATTTTAAATATTTAAAATTAAATATAAAAATTCAGTTATTTGTTTTATTGCTGGAAAATTGGGAAAATTAAATTTGTATTTTCTTTATCACCACCTATTTACGTATTATGACTATATAAACACATATTAGTGGACCCTATAAAGATTAATATGGGCTTTATATATATATATATATATATATATATATATATATATAATTTAATTCGCTTAGATTAATATCAGATATATTTCTTTACATATCCGATATTGCGCCCCACGCACACCTCCAACATATCATATGGTATTGACAATAAAGTAAACAAAGCGTTGCCAGCTTGACCTTAAAATATCATAATTATAAGTTAAAATTAATTAAATTTTAGAATAGAAGTAAATAAATAAATAAATTTTCAAAAAAAATTACTAATTTTTTTAAATTTTTATTTACTACAATTTGTGCATGCATGTAAAAGATAAATATTTGTGCCTTCAAAAAGATAATGATGGGCGGAGCCAGAAATTTTTATTAGTTGGGGCACAAATTAATGATTTTCTTAAAACTTTAATTAAGTAAAATAGTTAGAAAAAAATTTATACACTGAAATTTTCTAAAAAAAAATTGAACTGCTCCCCAAAGATCATTTTCTACATTTTCTTTTTGCTAATTTGAAACATATTTTCATATTCAAATAACTTTAAAATATTAGATTATATCAAAAAGATTAAAACTTTAAATTTACAAAATGGTTAGATCTAACACTTAAATGATTAATTACTAACTTTTAGTTAATAATAATAGGTTAGGTGCCGCTTAAATTAAAGGCATTTGTTTCCTCTTAACTTTCTCAGTTTTATTTATTTATTTAAATATTTTTAAGCTCTTGAAGCTCGTTGATGGCCCAAAGCCGACATGGGCCATAGCACTTCGATTTAAAAGTGATGCAGGAGCTAAAAAAAACAAAAACATTTTATTTTGTTACTGTAGCAAGCCGACCATTTAATAGGCGACTTGCTACAGTATCAATTTTATGACCCGGCAAAGGATATACTAAGTCAGCAATAAGTCACCGGTTTAATGGGCGATTTTTTCTAATTTTAAATTTATTTTTACGATACTTAATCATATAATTAAATTTTTAATCATGCTTACTTTAAAAATTTGTCCTATAATATAATAGAACAATTATACTTACTTTTAAATAAAAAATAACTTACTTGAGTCAGCTTTGAGTTCCTCTTCTCAACAATATATATAATTATAATTTATTAAATTCTCTTTTGTAACATTTCTGTCAATTTAAAAAATTAATATAAAATGTAACTAGAATCAATTCTATAATATTTTTTGTTTTTATAAGATTTTTAAATATTTTTATTATATTTTGTAAAGTAAAATACATATTCATAGCAAATAAACAAATAACTTTAAATTTCTTTTTCAGAAAAAAAATAAAAAAAGTGAAAAGTGATAGAAAGTGAGACTCACAAGTAACAAATCCTAGAGAGAGAGAGACATTATCTAATTAAAAAAAAAAAATTATTGGCCAGTGGGGGCACTTGCCCGCAGTGCCCCCACCCTGGCTCCCCCATTTGTCAATAGAGAGAGTAATTGTATTTTAATTGCATGAATAATACTAATTTTTATAATATGAGTAATTTAACAATTAAATTTATCTTAAAATGATTTATCAAAAATTATTTCAAGAAAATCTTTTAAAATTTTCTGTTAGTATAATTATTTGTAATGATAAATTAATTTATTTAATTTTTTATTAAAATTTTGAATTAATTAAATTATATAGATAGGATATTCACAACTATTACTATTTGTGAAGAGATTTCTTGCATTTTTGGTTCCTTAAAGGGTGATTAAACCGGGCAATCAACGGTTGATGCAAAACACCTAAATCCCCACAATTATTTAAAGAACATTATTTGACAAGATATTGTTTATCATCTTTTGCATGCGTTTTGAATTTCCTATAAAATAGCCAAAACCCCCCACATGCAAAAATCTACGTGAAAAGGGATTACATTTATGCAAATATCACCCCCTCCCCCCCTTTTTTTGGAACATTTAGGTCAATTAAGGCAAACTCACACACACATCACATACGTGAGACTCGAACCCATGGCTGCTGACAAGGATCCGTCTGTCAGATTAGGTCAACTACCTCCTCTGACTAAGTAGACTGGGGACCACAATAGCCCGAGACGATGGAACCATGGGATCCTGATCGGGCTCATCGCTATTCCCCCACCATCCGCTTTAAGTACAAGATGGTGAAATTTTAAAGTTTAAATATCAAATATCAGAAACCTAAATCAATGTTGCTACTATATGTCGGATATCATTTGACGACTAATCTTAATCGAAAGTTCTCTCTCATTATCAGGAGGGTAATTAATTATTGGGGCTTGCACCTATAGGAAATGAGAACTCGGATCATAAAGTCCTCGCAAAATGAGGGTGAAATCTCTGGGTGTGTCTTATCTACAATCTCAATTTGCCTTCTGAAAAATTTACCTCAGAACTTAATCTGTTAAAATTCCCCAGCAAAAGTAGAGGGGAGGTCGGGGCGCGAATTTTATGAGCCGTCTTCTCCGGTCCTTTTCGTTCGGCTTTCGGCTGATCGTCCTCTGTCATCACATTGTGCTCCACCATGCTAGTCACGGTGGCTGCCTGCTCCACCACAGTGTCCGGCTACTCCATCACTTGCTCGATGACTACTGAGTGCTCACTAGATTCTGCCATCACCACAGAAAAATATGCCATTACCGTCTTTCACGCACAACTCTCTCTGTGTCTCTCTTTGTTTTAGGGTTTATTTTTCTCGGAGATGGAGGAGGTCGGGGTTTTAAAGGCAATAATAGGATAGTAATGCTGCAAATATTTTTTTATAATGAATGCAAAACTGCAAAACTGCAAAGCATAGAATATACATTGACCATCTGATCTTCATCCTTTGCACCATGTATTTTAAAAATTCACATTAAAGAAACTAAGGCTTCATTTTGGATAAAATAGTTAGAACTTAAACAAAAAAAAAAGGCTTCATTTTGGACAACTTTTAATTTCTTTCTAAAATAACTTTCTACTATAAAATTTTTTAATTAAAATAATTTTTGTACTAAAAATTTATTTTAAGAAACAGTAAGAAAGCCATCCCAAACGAAGCCTAAATAAGCATAAGCATAACCATTCTATATACAACAAAAAAATTCTATAAAAAAAACTTTGCAGGTTATAATTGAAATTATTGTTTAATTATAAATCTCTTATATTATTATTGACACAATAATTTAATTTCAAAATTATAATTAAAATTATCAAGAATTTACTTGCTTGAGGCTTCTTTTATTAAAGCCATCAAACTATATAATAAACCAAAAAAGATATGATAATTTTCTGCCATAAAACTATAACATAAATTACGGATACTTTTTTAAAAAGGGTTATAATAATTAAAAATAAATAAATTGTTAGTAAAAAATATATCTTGACAGGCAAAATTGTTAGATATTATAACCTTTTAGAATATGATAGTTGTAAAGAAATATTTATCTGATTTTTATAAATAGAAAAAAATTATAATACTCAAATTAATTTTAAAACATTTATTTGAATTATTCTTTTAGATAATTACAGTCTTTAAAAAAATTCCATACAACTACCAAGCATTCATAGATAAAATCAGGGGACTAATTAACCTCTACAAAAAGATATGTGGTGATGAGAAAAAATTCTACTATAACTATTACACACATATTCTAATATTCATATGACAGTGAATAATTCTAATTAACTCTAACAGAAAAAGCAGACTAGGTTCTCAATTTTCCTATTTTGAGAGCTGTTCGCATAGTTTTCTGGAAGAAGGAGATGGTCTTGATTGGTTGCGTCAAAGGGAAGGATCAGTTAATGCATGGGTCTAGGTGCTTGGCTCTTCCTTCTATTTTAAGTATCTTCTTATAATGGAATTTAATATCTCAACAAGACGAACGCATCAACGTCACCATTAATGATTTGATTTGAATCCCAATGAACCCAAATCAAGCAACTAAATCAAACTTTAAAGCTTCATGGCATCAACCAAGGGATCAATTGTTCTCCAATTAAGGTGTTCTTATAGTCAAATCAAGCGGCTCAACGAGACGAATTTAACGAGCTCAAGATCATTTGGTTTGAACATTATTAAAAAATTCAAATATTTGATAAATAATCTACCATCAATGGGATCAATAATGAAGTGATAATTCTATCATTAATAACCCTCCTAAGGGCATTATATGGCCGAAACTTGAGTTGGGGGAGGTGAAAATTAACATTCATGCTATGTTGTTTAAAGATCGGTGTGGGTTTGGTGGTCTTATCAGAGACTTGTTGACCTCATTTTTGTATGAGCTCAGTAGGACCAATCCAATCCTTAGGATCAATCTTAACCCTAGGATGAATCGGATCTTAGATCAATCCAGACTTTAAGATCAATCCAAATTCAAATCAACCCTGATCTCAGATCAATCAAATTTCCAGACTATTCTAGATCCTAGGATCTTTCCTAGATTTTAGATCTCAGGATCAATCTAGATCTTAGGATTCCTAGATCTTAGGATTCTTCTAGATTATAGGATTCTTCCAGACCCCAGATCATAGGATTTCCCTAGGACTTCTAGATTCTAGGATCTTCCCAGATTCCAGTCCCTAGGATCTATTCTAGACCCCAGGATTCCCTTAAGCTGATTTGGACCCTAGGACCTATTCTAAACCCTAGAATTCTTCTAGATCAATCCAAATTTCAATTCAATCTAAACTTAATTCAAATCCTATCATTCAAGCTCAAAATCTAATTCAAAACCAGATTTCTAGATTCAAATCCAAGGCCAAAGGTCTAAGTCCTGAAAGCCTTTTCCAGCAAATCTTTGAACATTTCAAAACCCTATCAAGTGACCTCTGATTCAAGATCTGTCAGTTCCACACTGATGTGACATGTCTCTAGAGGTAACCCTCCAAATTTGAGCTCATTCTGAGATCTCTAACCCCAGAAACTGAATTGAAATCCAAAGGCTGTAAAACCTTCAGATATTTACAGTCTATGCCACTGGATCTACCACCCAGTGGATTTTGACCATGGAGCTTTCCCCAAAGCTCCAAATCACTTCCAGACCCTTGAATATGACCCATTGAGCATTAAACTGCATTTTGTTGGACTCAATTTGACCCCTAGTTGACCAGGGGTCAAAATGACTAAAATACCCCTATGGGGTGTGAATAGTCACTTTGGTCAAATGAGCTCCAAATCAAATGCAACCACCTCCAGCAATTTTCAAATGTCAAACCAAACCCATTGAACCCAGAACCAGCCCCTGGGTCAACCTGGTTGACCAAGTCAACCTAGTTGACCTAGAAGGCCCCTTTAGGGTCAAAACATGTCATTTTGACCAAATGACCTCCTTTGACCTTGGGACCACCTCCATTGGTCTCCAAATATCATTTCAAATCTGTTGAACCCATTTCCAGACCCTGGACCCACCTGGTTGACCAAGTCAACCAGGGTTGACCTAAAAGGCCCACTAAGGGCCCAAATAGGTCATTTTGACCAAATAACCTCCCCAAACTTTGAGACCACCACCAGTAGACTCAGAATATTATTCTGAACTGGTTGGACCCAATCCTTGACCCTGGGTCAACCTGGTTGACCAAGTCAACCTAGTTGACCCATTAAGCCCATTAAGGGCCTAAACAGGTCATTTGACCTAGATGACCCATTTAAACCCTGAAACCACCTCCACCAGACCCCATTCATCATTTCAAACCATTCCAGTTCAAGCCCTAACCCTGGGTCAACTTGGTTGACCAAGTCAACCCAGTTGACCTATTAAGCCCATTAAGGGTTCAAATAGGTGATTTGACCCAAATTACCTATTCAAACCCTCAAACCACTTCTACCAGACTTTAAACCTATTTTGAATCATTCCAGCCCAAACTCTGACCTTAGGTCAACCTGGTTGACCAAGTCAACCCAGGTTGACCAGTTCAAACCCTTAAGATTCTTTATTTTAAATAAAGTCTTAAATGCAGTCAAAACCCCTTCAAGCTTCTTTGATCACTCCCCCTAGTGATGTGGACTTGACTGGACATCATATCCTAATCATCAGTTGACTTGGTCAACTAGATCCATATCTGGTCAAACCTAGTCAACTTAAGCTCATTCACATCCCTACACTCTCTCTCCATTCCAGCCTCCCAAAGCCTAACCCTTAGCTTCTCTCAGCTTCCTAAGAGTTCTTCGAGCTTTCCAGACCAAGATCCACCGGTCAGACCTCCCCGGCGGCAAGCTTCACGGCAAACCGAGGTATTTTTCGTTCAAAGAATCGTGGAGATCAATCCAGACGTCATCAAGCCGAGGAGTCTTCTACAAAAAGTTGCGTGGACAGTCAACAAGCTCAGAACTTCAAAAATTTCCAAAATCCATCGGTAAAATCCCTCAAAAACTCTAACCCTAGCTCAAACACTTAGCGTTAATTAGCTTCTTTAATAGAAGGTTTTAAGTTATCAAACAAGTTCCACATGATTTCTGTACACCTATATAATCTAGGTTTAAAATTTCATTTAATTTGGCGCACCCGATCGAAAGAACGAGCCAAAAAACGATCTCTAGGGCATTTACGCGTTTCGGTGCAGGTGTACGTTTTCTGGACCGTTGATCATTCGATAAACGGCCCAGATCTCGTCCCTTCGCTGTTTTATTCAACCGTGTACGCAATCCCGCACCCTATCTGTTCGTTCGATCAGATCCTAGCCGTTGATTCGAGCCGCGGGGAATCCGACGGCCTGTGTTAACCGCTGACGTGGTTAAGTAAACCGCGACACGCGGTTTTGATTAGCTAATGATTGCTGGCGGCGCAATCATTGTGCCGCCGTGCAATCATTGGCCCGCGGTTCGGTTCCCCCAATCGCAGCTCGCCACGTGGCCTCCCGCCACCGTTTTTTTTAAAATGAGTTTAAAATTATTTAAAAAAATTGTTTTTTTTTAATTTTATTTTATTCTAATTTTTTTTAATTAATATTAAATAATTAATATATATATATTATATATATTAATATATATATTTCAGAAAATTAAATAGTATTAATTTAAAATTACTATTAATTTAATTTTATTTTAAAATTATATTAATATTAATTATTAATCGTTATGAACTTATATTTAATATTTAAATATTAAATACTTTGTTTTAATATTAATTATTAAATATTAATTGTCTTAAATAATTTATAACTTCAATTAATAAGTGATTTATTTAATATTTTAAATAATATTAAATACCTTATAATATTATTTAATATCAACTCATTTTAAAATATTAATTAATATTAAATTATCTAATATTTTAATTAATATTAAATAGTTTATTAGTTTAATTAATATTAAATGATATTAAACTTTTATTAATATATAAATTATTTAATATTTTCATTAAATATTTTATAATATTTTTATTTATTTATTTAATATTAAATAATTTTAAGATTTTAATTAGTAACTTTTAATGTTTTAATTAACATTAAATAAGTTTTAAAGTTTAAATATCATTTAAAATATTTTAAAAGTTTAAAATAATTTCAAATATTTAAATATCATTTAATATGTTAATTAAATATTTAAATAATTAATTAATGTTTAATTAATTCTAAATTTAATATTAATCTAGAAAATATTTGAAAATTTAAATAACATTTAATTAAAATTATTTAATATTATTTAAATGAATTATAATATTTTAATAGTTTAATAATTAATTAATATTCATTGATTTAATTAATTAATATCCAATAATTAATTAATTAATCTTAAATTATTCTAATTTTGAAATTAAATTAATTCAAACTATATCTTATATTTCAATTAACTAAATATCTAATTATTAATTAATATTTAATGAATGAATAATAATTTAAATACATACATAAATAATTTTAAAATTCCAGAAAATTCTTAAGATTTAAATTAACTAATTTTAAAATTATTTTAATCATTAATTAATTTAAAATTATTTAAAAACTCCTTTAATTGATTTAAACTTTAAAAATTCACAATAAATCCATTTTAAATCAGAAAATTAAGTATAATATATCAAAATTTTCAGAAAATTAAGCACTTTAATTTGAAATCAAATTCAGAGATCAAAACTTGATTAATTTTAACTTATTTTAATTACTTAATTATTTTAATATTTAATTAATATCTAATTAAATATTAAGCCAATTATTTTGAAAATTAAAAACTTATTTTCAAATGACCTTAATAGATCAGTAGATCTCTCATTTAGCTATTGAATTTACCTTAGTTATATCTTAAATATTTTAGATTCAAAACCTATGTTTTTATATAGCTTTATATATAAGTCAAGCATATATTTTAAAATTATTTTGAAATAATATTTATGTATTTAAATCCATTAGGTTGAGAGATCTACTTTGGAATTTTAAACATAGATCAACATATTTGAATAAGAAATCTTGTGGGAGTGTTAGTGAATGATTATGCTCTAATCATTCACTAATCTAATTATTGTTCATATTTAATTAAGTATTAATCTATGCATGTTTAAGGACATACACACACCACTTAGTTTAAGGCTCTCTTAGACATAGGATTGATTGCGTTTATATGTGTATTTATCATGCATATGTTATATTGAGGGTTAGTAAAACCTTGATTAAAACCCACTAACCTAGGGACATCATTAAGGACAATAATTAAGGATCGTAACTAGAAAACGTAGAATATTTCCAAAATTTAGGATTCAATTCCAATTGACTTGAAACTCAAACCATTTGAATATAGTGACATTCTCAGCCTTAAGAAAAATTTTCACTGATTTTTAAGATCATTAAGCCCCTTAATTAACCTAATCAAGTTTAAACCTTAATTAAGCCTTAAAAACTTCCAAATATTATAATAAATCAAATTTAAATCCAAAAATTACATACAATACCTCAAACTGACCAGAATCAAACCCTTAATCAATGAAAAATAAAATCCCCTTGACTGGACTTCCAAATTAAGTTTAATTTAATTTTAATTGAAATTTAATATTTAGTTAATTTAATTAATTAAAAATAATTAAAAATTCCAGAAAATTTCCAAACACTTGGAAATCACTCCTTAGGTCATTCCTGACCTTTGGAGTTGATTTCAAGAAGTTTGGAGGTCATTTGGATTCAAATCATAAAAATGACTTTAATTAAACAATTTTGAAAATTCAATAAATAGTCAAAACTTCAAAAATTTATAACTAATTCAAATGAACTCCAAATTGAGCAAACTCAAAGGCATTCAACTCATAATAAGGTCTAATATTTATTAAAAATGTTAAGTTTCCAGAAATCAATCAAATTTGAAAAAGTCAACTTTTGGTCAAACTTAGTTCAAAATCAAGTCAAAACGTCAAACCTTCATAATAAAATGTAGAAAAATCCAATTTTAGCATACTTACTGTCTAACTGATCGTATTAAGGTCTAGTATTTTAATAAAATATTAAATTTCCAGAAAACCTTTTATATCAAAAAGTCAACTTTTGACCATTGAATTAAATCATTAAAATAATCCAGAAAATTCCAAAATTCAATAAATTATTAAAAATTCCAGAAAATTTTAAATTAACATTAAAACCAGCAATCAACCAATTCTAATTAAAATTAATCAACCTTTAAACCTTAATCAAACTCAAATCACTTAATTATATCGGGTACCACTAGGTAACCCAGGCCTACGAGGCTATTAAATTAGCCCCAAAGAAGGTGAAATAAACTTCACGGCCTCGGTGTGAAACAAAGGTGGTATCCAACAAACAATTAAAATCAAGTTTAAAATTAATTTTAAGTCATTAATATTTAAATTCAAATTAAATCTTCCCTTAAGCCTTCAACCAACTAGAACTTTAAACAACTTCAATCAAATCATCCTATTTAGGACATATCAAAGCCACACAGCCTACCTCACACACTTTAGATGGTTTGCTAGGATAACCAACTTTAGTCTTAGGTTTACTTTTCTGCTACTTGCGTGTGCCGGATTTTCCGTGGTTTTCATTGCATGCTGGTTGCTAGATTTAAGTAATTGATGTTGATGTGATTGTTTATTTATTTACTGCACTCTGAGTTGAATGATTGTACGTTAGATCTACCCTTAGGTTAGGAACGATTTATACTAATTCAATCTTATGCAGGTGGCCATGCTCATACAAGGCATAAATTAAAGGGGGCAAAAATCATAAATATTAAATTGCACAGGTGCTCCAGAAAACTGCTAAGACCTCATTTAAAATTAAAAGAGCATGGCCAAGCGTGGCTGTGATTGAGCATTTTTAAATTTTAAATATATAACTGCTTGGGATATTTCTAAACTGTTGATTATTAGGATAACCTTGCAGGTTGTTGAGTCTAGATTTTTAATTTTCATTAATGTAATTTGATTTGATTTTGAGTTGTATTATTTACAGTACTTTGAGATTGAGATATTTAAAATCCAATTTAGAATCCAAAGAAGAAGGAACATCCCTTAGGGGAGAGTTCCTATCCATTTGGAGATCCAAATTAGGATGAAGTTCAAGTATCCAGAGAAAAGATAACACCCCTATCCAGGGGGAGTTTCTTTTCATTTGGATATCCAGACCCGACGATCCAAGGAGTTCTAAGAAGACGAAAAAGTGAAGAACGAGAAGAATCTCAAATCTCAAAGTCACTTGAGTCTTAGGAGTAGAATCCGGGTTGTAGTCAGTGGTACCCGGCCACTTTACTTTACTGCAGACCCTGGGTTGTATTATTAAGGGCACTTGCCTATGGACTTTCAGTTTGAGCATTTATTTAATTGATTTAATTATTTAAATGATTTAATTAATATGTTGATTGTGATTAAGGACCCGCATGCTTTTAGTAGTTTATTTGGCGCTATTGCATGTCGATTTTGATTTAGCCTGGAACCCGATCGAAGGCTCGTGAGGGTACGGTCATAAACTTTTTCTACTTAAACAAAATTAAAATTTTTAAGCTCAGATAGAAACTCTAACGCTCTTAAGAAGTAAGCCCGGACTCGCCGGGAGTTTTTCATGCATACATATTGACTTTTCTCATCCGTCTTAGGCACCTCCCCGCCTGCGGGTTCTGGCAGACCACCTGACCTATTAGGGTGCAATTCTGTCCAAGGGGATGTTGTGCAATCTCTAAGATAAAATCTATTTTTAAGCCTGATTTTAAAACTGCTATATTTTGATTTAAGCATTTCATCGAGTCAACTAGCATGCATCGCATTAGTAACAAATTAAATTTGAGTCTAAATCTTAATTATATTTTTAGCTTAAGCATTTCGCCCAACATAAGTTGAGGGGTCAATTAGGAATCTGCTCTAGATGTCGACCCCCAACTCCTCAAACTCAATCTTAAATAACGTCCCTAACCACTCTTTCATAAAGACTTTGACTCATGGTTTTTAAAAGCGTTTAGGTGGTTTAGCTGGCTCCCCAATCCAGGGCGGGGTAAGTCCAGGATTGTATTGCATTAGCTAGGATTCGGGTCACTGATTTTCAGTACCCAATTTTAGACTTAGGTTCTAAGGCATGTCTTTAATCTTAAGACCTCAATCTTCCGGGAATCTAATTCTAATTCCCACTTTCTAATAAAATAGATCATTCAAATTAAATATCTCTTTCAATTAAATTTAAGCCCAACACTTAGGATAGTTTGGGGTGTCTCTGAATTGTTTCAGAATCTCAAACACCTCCTACTTCTCATCCTTTGACCTCCAGAAAGAACTGCTCAAATTTGATCTATTCCCTATTGAACTTCCAACCCTTAACCTTCTTTGACATCTAGCTTTGAAAATCTTAAATAAAATTCGTATCGCTATTTTAATCGAGAGTTTTCGTAGGAAATTTTCTGGTTTTCTACGATGTAATTAACTACGAGGGCTTGCGCTCGTAGGAGATTTAGAAACCCAGACCTGATTTTTAAAATCAAGTTTTCAAAACCTTTAATTAATTATCTTTGGGAAATCAAAACAAAAATGACGATCGTTATTTTCATATTCAAACTAATAATGATTGATATCTTCTTTCTTCGGATAGATATGTCAATTATAATCATAGTTATGATTATGAAATTAATGATCATATTCAGATTAGCATAGTCAAACAGTTGATTAAACATCATTATGATCTTTCGAGATCATATGTTGTTTCTCCTTGAGTTTGACTACGATAATCAGGATAAATCAAGATTTGTAATCTGAACCTATTAGACAACGATACGTTCACCTTTCGAGGTGATATATCATTCATAATAAGTGTTCGATTATAAAATTTAAAATTCCAGAAATTAAACATTTCCCAAAGAGAATTAAAATACTTTTCAAAATAATATTTTTTCAATCAAACAAAAAAAATTGACGACTCCGCTGGGGAAATCTTTCTCTCCATCTTTAATAGCAGTACGAATTTTATTGCATCGGTAGTTTTAACTACCTTTCTTCTGTTGTTCCCTCTACCCATTTCTTTCTTGGGTAAGTGTGGCCAACTCAATTAAGACATGTGAAAAGAGAGGTGAGTGTAGGAAACCTCTCTCAAAGTCTGGCTTTGACATTTTGCCTCTAAGTTCATTGGTAGAGCGAAAGAGTCAAGCTGAGCTTTTCAAAGTCTTTCTGTACATGTTGCAAACTTACATGCAAATAAATCATAGCGTGTTAAGTTTCACAATTTACAGAAAAGTCTTTAACTTCAAAATCATAGTTTCAACTATCTAGCAAAATTTCATCTTCTTCAAATTTTAATTGATTCATATATCTTATCATTACATATAGGATTGTAATTCCTATAATTCAATATGTGTGATAGGATATAGATTCCTTTTCCAAATTTGAATCCAAAGTTTGAAATCTTCTGGTTAATCTAACCTTCGACATTTCAATCCCGAATCACTAGTCGGAATGAAAGAGTCGGGTTAGCTTATAACATCCCCCTACTTTTGTAAATTGTTATGTTGAACATACGTTCAACACTTCGAGTTTCAAAATAAGGGGAGATGCTGCCGAAATTTCAAAATTTTCAAACATCTATTTTCAAGTCATAATAATCATTGCAACTATATATTCTACAATAATTATTGTAGTTGTATATAGTTAATGTACTTTCAACTTCTCCGGTTGTTTCAGTCCTTGACATTTCATTCTGAATCATTCATCAGAATGAAAGAGTCAGGTTGAGTTCCTAGAATCTCCCTCTTATAGGTTTGTAAACCGTTATGTTGAACATATGTTCAACACTTCGAGTTTCAAAAATAAGAGGAGATGCCGCCGGATTTTCAAAAATTTTCAAATCTCCTTTCAAAATCAATCAAGTTCAAAATACATTGTCATATATTTCTCTATAACAATTGTTGTAGCTTAATATATGCAATATTTATTCAAATTTTTCCGGATAAATTAATCTTTGACATTTCATTTTAAATCATTCTTTTGAAATGTAAAGAGTCAAGTGGTTTTCCCTAGCTCTTCCCTAACATTTGTAAACCGTCGAGTTGAATGCAAATTCAACACCTCGAGTTTCAAAAATAAGAGGAGGTGCTGCCGGAAATTCAAATTTTCAAAAACATCCGTTTAATTCTCTTCAAGTTTTAATCGTCACTTATCGAATGTTCTTCTACAATACCTCTTGTAGATGAACATTAACAATTCAAATTCAACATTGATTTTCAGTATCTTTCAAATCTTTAAACTCTGATAATTTATCTTAGATAAGATATAAAGAGTCGAGTTTCATCCTGTAAAATCTCCCCTAATGCTTGTAAACTGCCACGTTGAATGCAAATTTAACTCCTCGAGTTTCAAAAATAAGGGGAGATGCTGCCGGATTTTTGAGTCATTTGAATTCCTTTTCAATTCAAAATCAATTTTCACTGTCACATGTACTACTACAACATTCTCTTGTAGTATAACATGTATCATTTCCAGATTCAAATTTAATCATCTAGTCTTTTCATCAAGTCAAACCTCTGACATCTTATCCCTAGCCTGATCAGTGGGATATGAGAGTCGAGTCAAAACTCCTTGACTTTCTTTGATATTTTATTAACTATTAAGTTGAAATCAAATCCGACTTATTGGTTCCAAATAGTCAAAGAAAATCTTTCAATCTTTAAAATTTCAAACCCTCGTCAAATCCTTTCAAATCAAATCCAGACCGTTGTTGTTATACGTTCTCTACAACATTCTCTTGTAATTGAACATATACAACAAAAATTCAAATTTTCTTCAAGTCAAAATTGATATCTATACTTTATCACTATATATCAGATTATAGTTCCTATAATTCGATTTATGTGATAAAATATAGAAAATTTCTTGTCAAAATTCAAATTCAAAAGTTTGATTCAAATCTTCTCTTTCAAATTTCAGACAATCAAATCTTCTGCAATGGCTGGGAAACTTCTATTCTCTGTTGACCGAACCTCCAAGTCGAAGAGTTAATTCATAGCAGTGCAATTCAGTTTGGAATGGGTTTTAAGACTCTGAAACTGTCTGTTAACGGTGGAACAATCATTAATCTCGCTGCTGAGGGCGAGAATGGTCCAGTAGTGGAACTAGCTGTGGGAGCTATGAGTGACCTTCCCCCAGTGTTGGAACTGGCAGCAGGTGCTACCCTTACACCTTCTGTACCCTCAGTCTGAAGTGAGGACAAGAAAATTGAAGTGAAATCTACTGTTGAGAAAGGGTCTTCTAGTTCTGCAGCACTGTTTGGCACTAAGAGTGCTAGGAAGAACTACCTGAGAAGGATAAGAAAGAAAATCACCAAGTCAAGAAAGATGGCTGAACAGAAAGCCCTGAGTTTAGTTGAGCCTGAGGCTGCTGAGGAGCTGCCTATCCCTGCCTCTTCTCCACTCCTGAAAGGGAGTCGTTTTCACCCCCTCGCAGCTGCTGCAGGGGAGGAGAGAGTCACGCGGATTGCTAGCTCTCCACCTAGCCCAGTCGACTACATTGTTAAGAGAACCACTAAGGAGAAGAACACTTTGAGAACTAGGATGTTAAGGAACATCATTCATACCTGTGCTGCTGAGACAGGTCAAACCAAAGAACAATATGTGAGACACCTGAAGGGGGTGATTTCACATAAGCTTGAGAAAGAAGTTCTAAAAGAAG
Organism: Dendrobium chrysotoxum; assembly: GCA_019925795.1. NCBI lineage: Eukaryota > Viridiplantae > Streptophyta > Magnoliopsida > Asparagales > Orchidaceae > Dendrobium > Dendrobium chrysotoxum. The sequence goes on along the minus strand of CM034297.1, from coordinate 4,164,774 downwards.
AAAGGTCTGAAGCCAAAAATCTGACTCCTCAGCCAGTGAGGAGAAACAAAAAGTTTGTTAAGCAACTAGTTGCCTCAGTATTAGTGGATGGATATCATTGGGTGCCTCGTCTCCCAACTGCCAAAACTGAGGAGATAGTTTTAACTAGGTCTGGTAGGAGTCACCCTCTCAGTGGTAGACCTCCAGTTCCCCCTTCAAGACTCTCAAAGTTGGCCCCTGTGATAGCCAAATCAAAAGAAATTGTCAAAGACTTACAACCAGTTGATGGTAAGGGCAAGAGGCCCATACCTTTGGATGAACCTTATGTGCCAATGAAGATAAGCAGAACTGTTGGGATTCAGATTAGAGAGATACCAGTTAAGACACCAGTTCAGTCACCAGTTCATTTATCAGTCTAGTCACCTGTTAAGGTCCCCCGACTTATTATTCAGGGATGTGAGGATTCTCCTCAGATTGATGTTGGAGTTCCTACAAGTCAAACTCATTCGTCACCTGTTAGGTTAGATATCCCTCACCCTGTTGAGGATGTCACCCTCACGACTACCGACCCCGGGACAGTCGGAGGGGAGGGGACAGAACTTGAGGGCGATCAGGAAATGTTAGATCAGTTAGTGGCAGAACCTACTACTGATGACTTGAAAATTCAAGAGGTCCTCACCCAGTTCGGAGATGAGGAATTCGAAGAGATGATCAACTATAAGGGGTACCTACCAATCGACCTCGAATCAATTGAGGGTAGACCGGTCGATGAGGTGGTACAGGAAATAAGGGACATACTTAAAAACAAGGCAATTGAAGCCTTTGATCCAGAAGTAGATGATCTGATGGAAGAAGATTCAGCTGGGAATATTTGTATGGTTGAGACAAGAGCATCAAATAAAGATGCTGAGCCTTCAAGACACCGATCTGGTAAAGAAGAAGCCTCTGCAGCAGTAGATTCAGACTCTGATGGATCAATTAAGTTAAATGAGAAAGATGAATACATCAAGAGTCTGGAAAATAAAATTGAACAGATGATGCTCAGAATGGAACATATGCAAAATCAGATGATCAAGGCACAGCAATCTCAATCCGAGCAGTTGCAACCTACAACACACACAGTGGGTGAGCACAGCAGGAAAACAGAATCAAGTCCTAGAACTCCAGAGGTTGCTTCCCCAACCTCTCCAGCCGACAAAGATATCCGCCAGATGATCGAAACCCAGGTAAGGGAGGCCTTAGCCCATTCTCAAGGGACTATATCTATTCCAAAGGGTAGACCCTACCCTGAAGAATATGATTCAGTTTCTTATCCTAAAGGCTTTGTGCCACCTTCATTCAAAGTTTTTAGTGGGTTAGAAAACCCAAGACAGCACCTGGCCCACTTTCGAGCGAGCTGTTGCAACGCAGGAGGGTCAGATGCTCTACTCTTTCGCCAGTTTGTAAGTAGTCTATCCGGTATTACTTTTGAGTGGTACGCAGATCTACCTAATGGTTCAGTGAAAACATTCATAGAGCTCAAGAGTCTATTCTTAAAGAGATTCTCAGGAGCTCAGCAGCGTGTAACCGTTGGTGATCTCGTCATCAAAAAACAAAAACCGGGAGAGTCTTTGGTTGAGTACATCTTGAGATGGAGAAATCTCTCGATGAAGTGTGAACCCCAGTTGCAAGAGCAACATGCAGTGGAGATTCTTTTAAAGAATATCCACGGGCCTATTGCTTTTCTCCTGAAGGGTTTCACTATCAAAACCTTCGAAAAACTTTTGAATAAGGCTAATAATCTACAGGAAGAGGCTTCCAAAATGCCATTCCTGAAAGATTCTACTGAGGAAAAGAAAGCTAGCAAACCATTGAAGTCCTTTGAAAAGAGAACAGTAATGATTTCAGCTGTTGATAAGGGGAAGAAACCAATGAATGTTCAGTCCAGTAATTCTCCAACACAACAAACTCAGAAATCTCCACCTTTTCAGGTAATTTCTCAACCTACAAGAGATTCTCACCCGATTTCTTTTAAAGAGAGATTGGCTCGTACATATCCATTTAAAAGGGAGTCGGTGAGAAAGATCTTTAAAAGTCTTCAGAAGAAGCCAGATTTTCGATTGCCGGAGGCCAAGAAGCTGGAAGAGGCAAATAAGAAGGATGATCCAACTTTTTGCCCCTACCATCGCATGTTAGGCCACACGATCGAAGACTGCATCGTCTTCAAAGATTGGCTAGAAAAGAACTTCCGTCAAGGTAATATTATAATTCCAAAGGAGTACCTGGTCGATCCGGATCAGGGGTCTGTCAAATCCATCTCGGGTATGAATTCTAACTTTTCTCTGTCCATTGAAGATGGTTGGGATATAGCACTATCTCGGGCATTTAAAAAGTTGATTAATAAATCTTTTCGTCTTTCTCAACAGTTACCGACGAGAGCCCGGGACCCGATCTGGGAGGTTGACCTCGAGGCTTCGCAGGAGGACGTTGGGACAGTTTCCTCTCCAGTAGTTTTAGGAACTACTGTATTAAATAAAAAATGAAAAGAGTGAACTTTCTGTAGAGAGGAAATTTGTTGATGAGAGATCTGTACAAGTGGTTGATGGTGGCTCAAAACCTCTGTCACCACTGAAATTATCTGACTTTTACTTTGCCCCATCAAAGGCAAAGGGTCGAAAATTAAATAAAAAGTCTGATCCTTCTGCTCATATTTTGATGATTAATATTGAGAATGAAAGTGTAAATGACTCTTCTGTTGAAAATAATAAAGAACAAGTTGAGATCAATCAAGAAATTCAAACACTCAACTCTCCAGATTTGACTCTTCAAGAGAGAAATGAATCTGATGTCTTATCAGATAGTGAAACCCCTGAAATTAACTTTCAAGGGAGTCCTGTCGTGATAGACTTTTTAGATTCGGACTCTCGCTCAGATAGCGACAATCAATCGCTTAAGGAGAGCATAGACTCCCCTGTAGTTTGTTCTTCCGATGAAGTCGTGCAAGTACAACTATGTGGTGGGAAGGTCTTACCCCCTAGGCTACCTCCTCAGGATAAGGGAAAACAAGTTGTTTCTGATGATCCAATTTAAATCCCCGCTCAACAATCAACTCCAATTCTTTCAAATCCACCGGGTCCCAACGTTAATGTTCCAAGTGTTGATTACAATGTCTTAGCTTACCTTAGAAAGTTGCCCGCCAAATTGAGCATTTATGATGCCCTTGTCCTTTCAAAAGAGATGAGGGAGACTCTAATTAAAGCACTTCTCGACCCAGAGATTTGCTTAGCTCAATTAGCCTCAACTTCCGAGGAAGAAGCTTTGTACTTTAAGGAAATCCCTGGGGTTACCTTCTCTGACGAAGATTTACTCCTTGGAACTGCCGACCACAATCGTCCACTTTACATCACAGTAAATGTGGGCAAGTTTAAGTTATAAGAGTTCTAGTTGACCCAGGTGCATCGGTCAACGTGATGAACATAAAGACTCTCGCATTCCTTAGAATTGATACTAGCAAGCTCTCAACTGACAAGTTAGTGCTTCGTGGGTTCAATGAAAAGGGCGAGAAGGCTTTAGGTTTAGTTACCCTTCTTCTAGAGATAGGAGAATTGAAAACTGAAGCAAAATTTCATATAATTGATTCGGCAACGTCTTTTAACGCGCTCCTAGGAAGGCCCTGGATTCATGAATATAGGATGGTTCCTTCTACCCTACATCAATGCATCAAGTACCAACGAGATGGCATTGAGTTTGAAATTAAGGGTGATCTGCAACCATTCTCTATTCACGAGATCGGGATCTACGAGGATGCGGCGTACTACGTTCCTAAAGGGTCCACTACCTGTTCTAAGGTAGAGATCAACGTCAAGGAGGAAAAAGCAGAAAATCAAAGTTCAAAAGCAATTCAAAGATTGAGAAAAGAAAAAGTCAAAAATGAAAAGAGACAAAACTCAAGTAGTGAAGACGACGTCGAGCGGATAATCTTTAGGCCTCCAAACATTATACCTCAAAGAGGTGGGAGGATGGCCCAAAGAGCACGCGGTCGAGGTCGCCCTTCAATTGAAAAAAGAAATTCTCCGATCTATGTCGAACTTGAAACAAGTTCTGATGAAGATTCAAGAAAAAGGGGTGCCAGATTTGCTTTTGACTATACAAAAATCAATCCTCCTCCAAAGTTTGATCTTACTTTAGAATCGGATAGCGACCAGGAGGATACAAAATTAAATATTCAAAGTGACGAGCCTGAATTGAGTTTGTATGAAAAGCTTAATAGAACGGTTGAATCCTTAACCTTAACCCCACTGTCTGCTGACAGGGTCTCAGGGTTAGTAATTAAGGATGCTCCGAACTTAGATGGAGAAGTAAGGAAAGCCAAGAAGTTCTTCCCTGGCTCTTCCTCCTCAAGGAATGAAGATGATGTAATCCTTGAAGAGGCAAATTTCAATGAATTAATGGAATTACCTTTTGGCTACTTTCCTGCTGGTGTTAAGCCTCTTATTTCTAAAGATTTTGTTCCGAGTCAATGGACTAAAGGTCAGGCTAGATACCATGAAAGTCTTTGGAATTCAAAATTTAATAAACATTGGACCAGTGGTATCGGCTTTAGTACCGTTAGATCATTTGACGATGACGAATTTTGTCTAATGATAACTAGTCGTCCTGAATTTAAAAATGTCCCTACTGAAGTCATTGATTCGTTCGATGGACTTTGTTTGGAGACTTTTGATGATTCTGACGAACTTCAGGTTCGGGATGCACCCCCTGAATTCGAAGAAGAAATTAAATCAACAGTCGATGAACTTAAAGAAATCAACCTTGGAACAGAGGATGACCCTCGCCCCACTTTCATAAGTTTGTTGTTGAGTGAGGATGAGTCTAAGGATCTAATTCAACTTCTATCTGAGTTTAAAGATTGCTTCGCCTGGACATACGACGAAATGCCGGGGTTGTCTGCTGACGTAGCAGTCCATAAACTTGGAATCCGGCATGATGCCATTCCTGTCAAACAAGCTCCACGACGTATGCGTCTGGAGATCGAACAACAAGTTGTTTATGAAGTCAAGAAGTTGGCAGAGGTCGGATTTATTCAAGAAGAACAATATCCTTCTTGGGTAGCCAGCGTCGTGCCAGTTCGAAAGAAAAATGGTCAAATCCGAGTCTGTGTTGACTATAGAGACCTGAATAAGGTATGTCCTAAGGATGAATTTCCTTTGCCAATCCCAGAACTCATGGTGGACATTGCCTCCTCGCACGTTGTTTTCTCCTTTATGAATGGTTCGTCTGGTTATAATCAAATCAAGATGGCCCTAGAAGATGAGAGAAACACTGCATTCAGAAGTCCTATAGGGATCTTTTGTTATAAAGTGATGCCCTTTGGCCTCAAAAATGCTGGTGCAACCTACCAGCGGGCCATGACTCATATCTTTGATGACTTAATACATAATCAAGTCGAATGTTACATCGACGATTTAGTTGTCAAGAGCAGAGTAAAAGAGGCTCATCTTTATGATTTAAGAACTGTTTTCGAGCGGTTGCGCCGCTACGACCTCAAAATGAATCCCTTGAAGTGCGCTTTCGACGTCATGTCAGGGAAATTCTTAGGTTTCGTAGTCAGGCACCGTGGAATCAAAATTGATCCTGCCAAAATTGAAGCTATCTTAAATATGCCGCCTCCTAAGAGTCTTACTCAACTGAGATCTCTCCAGGGCAGGCTGGCGTATATAAGAAGATTCATTTCTAATCTTTCTGGAAGATGTCAACCATTCTCTGTCCTAGCTAAAAAGGACGCCAAATTCATTTGGGACGAGAAATGTCAAAATGCTTTCGAAAATATCAAACAATACCTGACAAATCCGCTAGTTTTGGCAGCCCCCATTCCGGGAAGACCTTTAATCCTTTATACTGCAGCCCTTGACGAATCTCTTGGGGCTCTTCTAGCTCAAATCAATGACGATGGGAAAGAGAATGCCCTCTACTACCTGAGTCGGAGATTACTCCCAACGGAAATCTGATATCCTACAATTGAGAAACATTGTCTTGCCTTAGTCTTTGCAGCACAAAAACTAAGACATTACATGCTTTCTCATCAGGTTAGTCTGATTTCCAGTGTCAACCCCCTGCAATATCTTATGACCCGGCCTATGTTGTCAGGACGTCTGGCTCATTGGTCTATGATATTGTTACAATTTGAAATCACTTTCATTCCCTTGCGTGCTGTGAAAGGGCAGGCCGTCGCCGACTTCCTTGCGGCACACCCGCTACCGGCGGAATCTCCTCTAAATGATGATTTACCTGACGAGCAAATCACGAGTTTCAAGGAATCCAATGTTCAAACCTGGGAAATGTATTTTGATGGTGCAGCGTCCTCTCAAAGGGGCAAAACACCTCAATCTACTATTCCTAGAAAAGCCGGAGTCAGTCTGGTTTTCATAACACCGGATAAGGGAATGATGCATTTTTCCTACCATTTATCAGAACCTTGTACGAACAACGAAGCTGAGTACGAAACTTTGATAACTGGTCTGGAACTTGCAATCCTAATGGAGATTAAAGAGATTAAGGTCTATGGTGACTCTCAACTGGTGATCAACCAAGTTGCAGGGACCTACAAGGTTTTGAATCCTAAGCTCCTGAAATATCACCAATACACAATGCACCTACTCGAGAAAATTCCCATTGTAACTATGTATAGGGTTCCTCGTGGAAGCAATTCCTCGGCGGATGCCCTAGCAAAGCTTGCAAAGGAATTTGCTTGCCCAGAAGAAGATTTCATCCCTATAGAAGTTCAGGGTCGTCAAGTCCTGTCCCCTGTAGACATGGAATACCTCAACAATCAATCTTCCCTGGTCCTTTCTACATCTTCAGCAGTCGATGAAGAATAAGATTGGAGACAACCAATAATTAAGTATTTACAAGAAGGCAAGCTTCCCCACGATAGGTCTCTTGCCAATCAAATCAAGAAACGTGCCCTATCATATGCACTAGTCAACGATACGTTGTACCGACGATCGTTCGATCAGAAGTGGCTCCATTATTTAGAAAAATGAGAGGCCCTGAAGATCGTTAATGAAGTCCATGCTGGACTGTGCGGTGCTCATCAATCGGGTCCTAAGATGAAAATGAAAATCAAAAGACTTAGTTACTACTGGCCTACGATGATTGACGATTGCATGAAAATTGCAAAATGTTGTCATCAATGCCAAGTTCATGGTGTGGTTTTACATCAGCCGCCTAATGTGTTGCATCCTACAATAGCCTCGTGGCCCTTCGAAAGTTGGGGCACGGATATCGTCGGGCCAATTGACCCTCCTTCTTCAAGGGGTCATCGCTTCATCTTAGCAGCGACTGATTACTTTTTAAAGTGGGCAGAAGCAGTTCCACTAAGAAATGTAACATCACATTATGTAATGAAATTCTTCCGTGACCATATCGTATATCGATTCGGCGTGCCTCGCAGAATCATATCCGATAATGGGTCCGCTTTCAAGTCTACAAAAATAAATAACTTTGCAAGTCGCCACGATATTGATTAGAGATACTCAACGATCTATTACCCAAGGGCTAATGGATTGGCTGAGGCCTTCAATAAAACCCTGGTACAAATCATTAAAAAGACCATGGATGACAATAAACGTCAGTGGGATGAGAGGTTGGTGGAAGCTTTGTGGGCCTACAGGACCACATATCAAACCCCGACCCAATCCACACTGTTTGCACTAGTGTATGGGTCCGAGGCCGTACTCCCTCTGGAAATTCAAATCCCTTCACTCAGAACCGCAGTCCAGAATCAGATCACAACAGAACAGAATGCACAACTTCGACTTGAAGAACTTGAGGGTCTTGAAGAATGTCGTCTCCAAGCCCAGCAGAATCTAGAACTTTATAAAGCCAGAATGGTTCAAGCTCATGATAAGTTAGTGCGACCTAGAACCTTCCGAGTAGGCGACTTGGTCTTGGTTCTTTGGAGGCCTATCTTAGCCCACCGAAAGCTCGGTGAAAAGTTTGAATCAACCTGGGAAGGACCCTTCATAGTGGAAGCAGTTTACGAAGGAGGCTCGTATCAGCTAGTGGATTGTAAAGGAGATCGCCCAATGCTTCCTGTAAACGGGCGATTCCTGAAAAAATACTATGCTTGATGTAGCTCGAATTTCAAATCAATAAAATCTTCAAATTTTGAATCTATTCAGCTCAATTTTGTCCAAGTTTTTCAAAATCCAAAATCAAAATTCAAAATTCGAAATCAAATTCAACATCAATTAAAATTAAATTTCAAATTCAAAATTTTCAAACTCAAAACCAATTCGAATCAAATTCAAAACACATCACAGTTTTAAAACCCTTCAAATTCAAATTTGTCAAATCAAGTTTCAAATTCAAACACTTTCAAACTCAAATTCAAAAATCATTTAATTCTCAAGTTCCAGAATTCAAATCTGATCCTCTGTATAGAGCAAGTTTCCTCTATATACGATCACCCTGACTCGATCCTCTATGTGAAGCAAGTTTCCTTCACATATGATCAATCCAGATTTGATCCTTTGTGCAGAGCAAGTTTCCTCTACACATGATCTTCTAGACCTGATCCTCTATATAGAGCAAGTTTCCTCTATATACGATCACCTTGACTCGATCCTCTGTGTGAAGCAAGTTTCCTTTACACACGATCATTCCAGTCCGATCCTCTGTATAGAGCAAGTTTCCTCTATACATGATCATTCCAGACCTGATCCTCTGTGTAGAGCAAGTTTCCTTTATATACGATCATCCTGATTCGATCTTCTATGTAAAGCAAGTTTCCTTTACATACGATCACTCCAGATCCGATTCTGTGCGAAGCAATGCTTCCTTCTCACAGGATCGTCCAATTTTCTTTTCCTTAAGGTTAGATGTGAATCATCGTGCTTTCTTTCCTTAGGATTAGATCCACTAGTGGTGGAGTACGCCCTCTGTGGCACCACCCTAGTCTCTTTCCAGTTGAGATCCTCTATATAGAGCAAGTTTCCTCTATATACGATCAATTCAGACTTGATCCTCTATATAGAGCAAGTTTCCTCTATATACGATCAATCCAGACTTGATCCTCTATGTAAAGCAAGTTTCCTTTACATACGATCACTCCAGACCCGATTCTGTGCGAAGCAATGCTTCCTTCTCACAGGATCGTCCAGTTTTCTTTTCCTTAAGGACAGATGTGAGTCATCGTGCTTTCTTTCCTTAGGATTAGATCCTCTAGTGATGGAGTACGCCATCTGTGGCATCATCCAAGATTCAAAATCTAGATCTGACCTTCTGTGGGAAGCAATACTTCTTTCCCTCAAGGTCCTCCAGTCTTCTTTTCCTTAAGGACAGATGTGAGTCATCATGCTTTCTTTCCTTAGGATTAGATCTACTAGTGATGGATAACGCCCTTTGTGGCACCATTCTAGTTTTAAATTTCAAATCTTTAAATCTGACCTCCTATAGGAAGTAATACTATCTTCCTATGAGATCATCCAGTTCTCTTTTCTTAAGAGTAAGTATTCTCCTTCTCTTAGGATTTGATCCCCCAGTGATGGAATAAGTCCCTTATGGCCCCGTCCTGGATTCAATTTCAATTCCAAATTCAAACTCTCTTCTCCTCAAGGTTAGGCTTTTCACCTTCCTTTAGGATTAAACTCCCCAGTGATGGAATAAGTCCTCTATGGCACCGTCCTGGGTTTAATTTCAAAATCCAGTTCTCTTCTCCTTAGGGTAGGTTCTTCTTCCTTCCCTTGGGATTAGACTTCCTAGTGATGGAGTAAGTCCTCTATGGCACCATCCTGGAATCAATCTCAATCAAGCTTTCTTTTCTTTAGGGTTAGGTTCTTCTTCCTTCCCTTAGGATTAGATCCACTAGTGGCAGAGTACGCCTTTTATGGCACTGCCCTAGTATCAAAATTCATACTTGATCCTCTATAGTTAGGAGTTCTTCCTTTCTATACGATCATCCAAGCCTTCCTTTCCTTAGGGATAGGTTTTCTTCCTTCTCCTAGGACTAGATCTACTAGTGGTAGAGTACGCTGCCTCAGCACTACCCTAGTATCATTTCAAACTCAATCTTCTAGGGCTAGGATTTCTTTCCCTTAGATTCTTTTCAAATTCAATCTTCTTAGGGTAAGGTTTTCTTTTCCCTTAGAATCAAATCCGAATTCAATCCTTTATAGTTAGGAGTTCTTCCTTCCTATAGGATCACCCAGGTTCCTCTACCCTTAAGGTTAGGATTCTCCTATCCTCAGGACCAGACCCACTAGTGGTAGAATACGCTTTTCCTAGCACTATCCTAGTATCTATTCAAACTTAATTCCCCAGGGATAGACTTTTCATCCCCTTAAGATCAAAACTCCAGACTTGACCATTTTATTCGGTCAACACCAATATGTGTAATAGAACTATATTCTATTACACATATTGGGGGTCCATTTGTTGACCTCATTTTTGTATGAGCTCAGTAGGACCAATCCAATCCTTAGGATCAATCTTAACCCTAGGATGAATCGGATCTTAGATCAATCCAGACTTTAAGATCAATCCAAATTCAAATCAACCCTGATCTCAGATCAATCAAATTTCCAGACTATTCTAGATCCTAGGATCTTTCCTAGATTTTAGATCTCAGGATCAATCTAGATCTTAGGATTCCTAGATCTTATGATTCTTCTAGATTATAGGATTCTTCCAGACCCCAGATCTTAGGATTTCCCTAGGACTTCTAGATTCTAGGATCTTCCCAGATTCCAGTCCCTTGGATCTATTCTAGACCCCAGGATTTCCTTAAGCTGATTTGGACCCTAGGACCTATTCTAAACCCTAGGATTCTTCTAGATCAATCCAAATTTCAATTCAATCTAAACTTAATTCAAATCCTATCATTCAAGCTCAAAATCTAATTCAAAACCAGATTTCCAGATTCAAATCCAAGGCCAAAGGTCTAAGTCCTGAAAGCTTTTTCCAGCAAATCTTTGAACATTTCAAAACCCTATCAAGTGACCTCTGATTCAAGATCTGTCAGTTCCACACTGATGTGACATGTCTCTAGAGGTAACCCTCCAAATTTGAGCTCATTCTGAGATCTCTAACCCTAGAAACTGAATTGAAATCCAAAGGCTGTAAAACCTTCAGATATTTACAGTCTATGCCACTGGATCTACCACCCAGTGGATTTTGACCCTGGAGCTTTCCCCAAATCTCCAAATCACTTCCAGACCCTTGAATATGACCCATTGAGCATTAAACTGCATTTTTTTGGACTCAATTTGACCCCTAGTTGACCAGGGGCCAAAATGACTAAAATACCCCTATGGGGTGTGAATAGTCACTTTGGTCAAATGAGCTCCAAATCAAATGCAACCACCTCCAGCAATTTTCAAATGTCAAACCAAACCCATTGAACCCAGAACCAGCCCCTAGGTCAACCTGGTTGACCAAGTCAACCTAGTTGACCTAGAAGGCCCCTTTAGGGTCAAAACAGGTCATTTTGACCAAATGACCTCCTCTGACCTTGGGACCTCCTCCATTGGTCTCCAAATATCATTTTAAATCCGTTGAACCCATTTCCAGACCCTGGACCCACCTGGTTGACCAAGTCAACCAGGGTTGACCTAAAAGGCCCACTAAGGGCCCAAATAGGTCATTTTGACCAAATAACCTCCCCAAACTTTGAGACCACCACCAGTAGACTCAGAATATTATTCTGAACTGGTTGGACCCAATCCTTAACCCTGGGTCAACCTAGTTGACCAATTAAGCCCATTAAGGGCCTAAACAGGTCATTTGACCTAGATGACCCATTTAAACCCTGAAACCACCTCCACCAGACCCCATTCATCATTTCAAACCATTCCAGTTCAAGCCCTAACCCTGGGTCAACTTGGTTGACCAAGTCAACCCAGTTGACCTATTAAGCCCATTAAGGGTTCAAATAGGTGATTTGACCCAAATTACCTATTCAAACCCTCAAACCACTTCTACCAGACTTTAAACCTCATTTTGAATCATTCCAGCCCAAACTCTGACCTTAGGTCAACCTGGTTGACCAGTTCAAACCCTTAAGATTCTTTATTTTAAATCAAGTCTTAAATGCAGTCAAAACCCCTTCAAGCTTCTTTGATCACTCCCCCTAGTGATGTGGACTTGACTGGACATCATATCCTAGTCATCAGTTGACTTGGTCAACTAGATCCATATTTGGTCAAACCTAGTCAACTTAAGCTCATTCACATCCCTACACTCTCTCTCCATTCCAGCCTCCCAAAGCCTAACCCTTAGCTTCTCTCAGCTTCCTAAGAGTTCTTCGAGCTTTCCAGACCAAGATCCACCAGTCAGACCTCCCCGGCGGCAAGCTTCACGGCAAACCGAGGTGTTTTCCGTTCAAAGAATCGTGGAGATCAATCCAGACGTCATCAAGCCGAGGAGTCTTCTACAAAAAGTTGCGTGGATAGTCAACAAGCTCAGAACTTCAAAAATTTCCAAAATCCATCGGTAAAATCCCTCAAAAAATCTAACCCTAGCTCAAACACTTAGCGTTAATTAGCTTCTTTAATAGAAGGTTTTAAGTTATCAAACAAGTTCCACATGATTTCTGTACACCTATATAATCTAGGTTTAAAATTTCATTTAATTTGGCGCACCCGATCAAAAGAACGAGCCAAAAAATGATCTCTAGGGCATTTATGCGTTTCGGTGCAGGTGTACATTTTCTGGACCGTTGATCATTCGATCAACGGCCCAGATCTCGTCTCTCCGCTGTTTTATTCAACCGTGTACGCAATCCCGCACCCTATCTGTTCGTTCGATCAGATCCTAGCCGTTGATTCGAGCCGCGGGGAATCCGACGGCCTGTGTTAACCGCTGACGTGGTTAAATAAACCACGACACGCGGTTTTGATTAGCTAATGATTGCTGGCGGCGCAATCATTGCGCCGCCGTGCAATCATTGGCCCGCGGTTCGGTTCCCCCAATCGCAGCTCGCCACGTGGCCTCCCGCCACCATTTTTTTTTAAAATGAGTTTAAAATTATTTAAAAAAAATTGTTTTTATTTTATTTTATTCTAATTTTTTTAATTAATATTAAATAATTAAAATATATATATTATATATATTAATATATATATTTCAGAAAATTAAATAGTATTAATTTAAAATTACTATTAATTTAATTTTATTTTAAAATTATATTAATATTAATTATTAATCGTTATGAACTTATATTTAATATTTAAATATTAAATACTTTGTTTTAATATTAATTATTAAATATTAATTGTCTTAAATAATTTATAACTTCAATTAATAAGTGATTTATTTAATATTTTAAATAATATTAAATACCTTATAATATTATTTAATATCAACTCATTTTAAAATATTAATTAATATTAAATTATCTAATATTTTAATTAATATTAAATAGTTTATTAGTTTAATTAATATTAAATGATATTAAACTTTTATTAATATATAAATTATTTAATATTTTCATTAAATATTTAATAATATTTTTTATTTATTTATTTAATATTAAATAATTTTAAGATTTTAATTAGTAACTTTTAATGTTTTAATTAACATTAAATAAGTTATAAAATTTAAATATCATTTAAAATATTTTAAAAGTTTTAAATAATTTCAAATATTTAAATATCATTTAATATGTTAATTAAATATTTAAATAATTAATTAATATTTAATTAATTCTAAATTTAATATTAATCTAGAAAATATTTGAAAATTTAAATAACATTTAATTAAAATTATTTAATATTATTTAAATGAATTATAATATTTTAATAGTTTAATAATTAATTAATATTCATTGATTTAATTAATTAATATCCAATAATTAATTAATTAATCTTAAATTATTCTAATTTTGAAATTAAATTAATTCAAACTATATCTTATATTTCAATTAACTAAATATCTAATTATTAATTAATATTTAATGAATGAATAATAATTTAAATACATACATAAATAATTTTAAAATTCCAGAAAATTCTTAAGATTTAAATTAACTAATTTTAAAATTATTTTAATCATTAATTAATTTAAAATTATTTAAAAACCCCTTTTAATTGATTTAAACTTTAAAAATTCACAATACATCCATTTTAAATCAGAAAATTAAGTATAATATATCAAAATTTTTAGAAATTTAAGCACTTTATTTTGAAATCAAATTCAGAGATCAAAACTTGATTAATTTTAACTTATTTTAATTACTTAATTATTTTAATATTTAATTAATATCTAATTAAATATTAAGCCAATTATTTTGAAAATTAAAAACTTATTTTCAAATGACCTTAATAGATCAGTAGATCTCTCATTTAGCTATTGAATTTACCTTAGTTATATCTTAAATATTTTAGATTCAAAACCTATGTTTTTATATAGCTTTATATATAAGTCAAGCATATATTTTAAAATTATTTTGAAATAATATTTATGTATTTAAATCCATTAGGTTGAGAGATCTACTTTGGAATTTTAAACATAGATCAACATATTTGAATAAGAAATCTTGTGGGAGTGTTAGTGAATGATTATGCTCTAATCATTCACTAATCTAATTATTGTTCACATTTAATTAAGTATTAATCTATGCATGTTTAAGGACATACACACACCACTTAGTTTAAGGCTCTCTTAGACATAGGATTGATTGTGTTTATATGTGTATTTATCATGCATATGTTATATTGAGGGTTAGTAAAACCTTGATTAAAACCCACTAACCTAGGGACATCATTAAGGACAATAATTAAGGATCGTAACTAGAAAACGTAGAATATTTCCAAAATTTAGGATTCAATTCCAATTGACTTGAAACTCAAACCATTTGAATATAGTGACATTCTCAGCCTTAAGAAAAATTTTCACTGATTTTTAAGATCATTAAGCCCCTTAATTAACCTAATCAAGTTTAAACCTTAATTAAGCCTTAAAAACTTCCAAAAATTATAATAAATCAAATTTAAATCTAAAAATTACATACAATACCTCAAACTGACCAGAATCAAACCCTTAATCAATGAAAAATAAAAGCCCCTTGACTGGACTTCCAAATTAAGTTTAATTTAATTTTAATTGAAATTCAATATTTAGTTAATTTAATTAATTAAAAATAATTACAAATTCCAGAAAATTTCCAAACACTTGGAAATCACTCCTTAGGTCATTCCTGACCTTTGGAGTTGATTTCAAGAAGTTTGGAGGTCATTTGGATTCAAATCATAAAAATGACTTTAATTAAACAATTTTGAAAATTCAATAAATAGTCAAAACTTTAAAAATTTATAACTAATTCCAATGAACTCCAAATTGAGCAAACTCAAAGGCATTCAACTCATAATAAGGTCTAATATTTATTAAAAATGTTAAGTTTCCAGAAATCAATCAAATTTGAAAAAGTCAACTTTTGGTCAAACTTAGTTCAAAATCAAGTCAAAACTTCAAACCTTCATAATAAAATGTAGAAAAATCCAATTTTAGCATACTTACTGTCTAACTGATCGTATTAATGTCTAGTATTTTAATAAAATATTAAATTTCCAGAAAACCTTTTATATCAAAAAGTCAACTTTTGACCCTTGAATTAAATCATTAAAATAATCCAGAAAATTCCAAAATTCAATAAATTATTAAAAATTCCAGAAAATTTTAAATTAACATTAAAACCAGCAATCAACCAATTCTAATTAAAATTAATCAACCTTTAAACCTTAATCAAACTCAAATCACTTAATTATATCGGGTACCACTAGGTAATCCAGGCCTACGAGGCTATTAAATTAGCCCCAAGGAAGGTGAAATAAACTTCACGGCCTCGGTGTGAAACAAAGGTGGTATCCAACAAACAATTAAAATCAAGTTTAAAATCAATTTCAAGTCATTAATATTTAAATTCAAATTAAATCTTCCCTTAAGCCTTCAACCAACTAGAACTTTAAACAACTTCAATCAAATCATCCTATTTAGGACATATCAAAGCCACAGAGCCTACCTCACACACTTTAGATGGTTTGCTAGGACAACCAACTTTAGTCTTAGGTTAGGCCGGTGTTTACTTTTCTGCTACTTGCGTGTGCCGGGTTTTTCGTGGTTTTCATTGCATGCTGGTTGCTAGATTTAAGTAATTGATGTTGATGTGATTGTTTATTTATTTACTGCACTCTGAGTTGAATGATTGTACGTTAGATCTACCCTTAGGTTAGGAACGATTTATACTAATTCAATCTTATGCAGGTGGCCATGCTCATACAGGGCATAAATTAAAGGGGGCAAAAATCATAAATATTAAATTGCACAGGTGCTCCAGAAAACTGCTAAGACCTCCTTTAAAATTAAAAGAGCATGGCCAAGCGTGGCTGTGATTGAGCATTTTTAAATTTCAAATATATAACTGCTTGGGATATTTCTAAACTGTTGATTATTAGGATAACCTTGCAGGTTGTTGAGTCTAGATTTTTAATTTTCATTAATGTAATTTGATTTAATTTTGAGTTGTATTATTTAAAGTACTTTGAGATTGAGATATTTAAAATCCAATTTGGAATCCAAAGAGGAAGGAACATCCCTTAGGGGAGAGTTCCTATCCATTTGGAGATCCAAATTAGGATGAAGTTCAAGTATCCAAAGAGAAAAGATAACACCCATATCCAGGGGAGTTTCTTTTCATTTGGATATCCAGACCCGACAATCCAAGGAGTTCTAAGAAGACGAAGAAGTGAAGAACGAGAAGAATCTCAAATCTCAAAGTCACTTGAGTCTTAGGAGTAGAATCCGGGTTGTAGTGAGTGGTACCCGGCCACTTTACTTTACTGCAGACCCTGGGTTGTATTATTAAGGGCACTTGCCTATGGACTTTCAGTTTGAGCATTTATTTAATTGATTTAATTATTTAAATGATTTAATTAATGTGTTGATTGCGATTAAGGACCCGCATGCTTTTAGTAGTTTATTTGGCGCTATTGCATGTCGATTTTGATTTAGCCTGGAACCCGATCGGAGGCTCGTGAGGGTACGGTCATAAACTTTTTCTACTTAAATAAAATTAAAATTTTTAAGCTCAGATAGAAACTCTAACGCTCTTAAGAAGTAAGTCCGGACTCGCCGGGAGTTTTTCATGCATACATATTGACTTTTCTCATCCGTGTTAGGCACCTCCCCGCCTGCGGGTTCTGGCAGACCACCTGACCTATTAGGGTGCAGTTCTGTCCAAGGGGATGTTGTGCAATCTCTAGGATAAAATCTATTTTTAAGCCTGATTTTAAAACTGCTACATTTTGATTTAAGCATTTCATCGAGTCAACTAGCATGCATCGCATTAGTAACAAATTAAATTTGAGTCTAAATCTTAATTACATTTTTAGCTTAAGCATTTCACCCAACATAAGTTGAGGGATCAATTAGGAATTTGCTATAGATGTCGACCCCCAACTCCTCAAACTCAATCTTAAATAACGTCCCTAACCACTCTTTCATAAAGACTTTGACTCATGGTTTTTAAAAGCGTTTAGGTGGTTTAGCTGGCTCCCCAATCCAGGGTGGGGTAAGTCCAGGATTGCATTGCATTAGCTAGGATTCGGGTCACTGATTTTCAGTACCCAATTTTAGACTTAGGTTCTAAGGCATGTCTTTAATCTTAAGACCTCAATCTTCCGGGAATCTAATTCCCACTTTCTAATAAAATAGATCATTCAAATTAAATATCTCTTTCAATTAAATTCAAGCCCAACACTTAGGATAGTTTGGGGTGTCTCTGAATTATTTCAGAATCTCAAACACCTCCTACTTCTCATCCTTTGACCTCCAGAAAGAACTGCTCAAATTTGATCTATTCCCTATTGAACTTCCAACCCTTAACCTTCTTTGACATCTAGCTTTGAAAATCTTAAATAAAATTCGTATCGCTATTTTAATCGAGAGTTTTCGTAGGAAATTTTCTGGTTTCCTATGATGTAATTAACTACGAGGGCTTGCGCTCGTAGGAGATTTAGAAATCCAGACCTGATTTTTAAAATTAAGTTTTCAAAACCTTTAATTAATTATCTTTGGGAAATCAAAACAAAAATGACGATCGTTAATTTCATATTCAAACTAATAATGATTGATATCTTCTTTCTTCGGATAGATATGTCAATTATAATCATAGTTATGATTATGAAATTAATGATCATATTCAGATTAGCATAGTCAAACAGTTGATTAAACATCATTATGATCTTTCGAGATCATATGTTATTTCTCCTTGAGTTTGACTACGATAATCAGGATAAATCAAGATTTGTAATCTGAACCTATTAGAGAACGATACGTTCACCTTTCGAGGTGATATATCATTCATAATAAGTGTTCGATTATAAAATTTAAAATTCCAGAAATTAAACATTTCCCAAAGAGAATTAAAACACTTTTCAAAACAATATTTTTTCAATCAAACAAGACTCTAATGGGAAATTGCTTTTGGGGATTGCTGGTTTTCATTTGTCCAGAGATGCTATTGCTGTGAATCTCTATGCTTTCTTTAAGGGTATGGAAGACTGTTATAATTTAAATCTTCATTCCATTTGGATTGAGGTTAATATGGACGCTGTTATTAACATAATTTATCAGAGTAAGGGGATGGATATTCAGAAATTTTATATTCTATAAAAAATGTTTGGTTTTATTGCATAATATTAATTACAAAAGTTCTCTTATCAATAAGGTTGGTAATGGCCTTGCTAGTTATTTGGCTAAGTTGGGTGCATTGGACAACAATCTCATGTTATTCTGGATGCCTAATGCTCCTCATTTCCTTACAGGTAGTGTTTTGTTGGATGCCGCTAGGTTTCCCTATGTTTGTTAATCTCTGTTGTTTGGTCTTGGATCTTCTTCGTATTGGCTTGCTGTTGGTTTGGTTTTGTCCTGCTTTTGTTGGGTTTGTGCTTGCTCAGGCGGATTTCTATTGGTTGTGTGTGTATATATGATCTTTGGTTGATTTCTGTTGGTTATTGTTATTTCTTAATATGCTCTTTGGTTGTTTTATCTGTGGCTCTTATATTGGGTTATTCTCTTTTGGATGTGTGCTGGTGGTTATTGGTGACCTCTCTGCTATCCTCGTTGTTCTTCTGTGGCTATCTACTGTTGAAATTTTATTTTATCTTTGCTTATCTTTTTATGCCTACACCTGGTCTTCACTTGCCAGTTTTTCTTTTGCTCTATTCATGTTTCCTTTTATGCAGGTTATTATTATTTTGCAGGGTTTTCTTGCCACTTCAAAATTCTAATATGTGCGATCCTATTTTTGGTAATGGCTTCTGACATCCCTATTTTATTTCATAGGTTTTATTTTTACTTGTAATTAGGTGAGATCTTTGGCTCCTAGGTTTTATTTTATTTTGAATGTATGCTCTTCTAAGCGGTAGCGAGCATTAGATACATCCTAAGGACTTGTAATTTTCCCTTTTAATCAACTCATGTTTCTACCATATGATGCTCTTAGGAGGGTTATTAATGAGCCATCTAACTCAGTGGATATATCACAAATACAACGAATCTTCTGTGGACACAAATATGTATAACACCTAAGCAGTGATGATTGAGATCCTACGAATATATTGGGTATAAAGGTAACCACAAGTATCTGTGAGCTTCTGTAAGAAACCCGCTGATGTACCACTAGTATAAGACTCTAACTGTGACGTTTTGATGTGAAGCATCCAGAATTGAATGATTCTGTAGAGTCAAAGAATGATCAATTGAAAAGATATTTTATCTTACCACCTCTATAGGGATACCAAAGACTTCTGACATCCGCAAATATCTATAAAGTGCTGTAAGAAACATGTTGATCTGCTATCATGGGAGGCCTCAATTACGTTATTAACGACGCAAAGTTAAATGATTTCATGAATGATTATATAGTCAAAGAATTAACACTTGAAGAATAAAAGTTGTCTCATTCTATTATCTCTTCAAAAAATGGGGGGGATCCCGAAAATATGCCACATCATTCAGGTGAAGACTCGGAGATTAAGCCCCTCAACTCGACGTTCTACATATACATCATAAATACATAGAACAGGCCCCTCGAGTACACTATTCTGGAGTCGTAAGAGAAGCTTCTATGTATCATGTGCATATTAGATACTAGAATGCCGCTAAGGCATTGCAGATGACCTGGCACTTTATCTTGTTCATGCTTCGAGGAGAATACCTTATGGCAAATTAAAGACAAGGAGAGCCAACAATGCATGTCGTGAATCTGATCTCCCAAAGAATGAGGAAAGGGAACTTATATCAGAATGGTGAAGTATTTTATGGATGTCGGGTGACAATGTTACCAATCACCTGTAAGCAAAAGCAGGGAATTAGTAGTAAGGACCATGGGCCATTGAAGAGTAACGCCACGCCACTGGATCTGTGACACTCATACAAGTAGATAAAAGGCATCAACAAAGCCCAAAATAAAATCCCATGCATTTGGCAATGATAGTCACCAATGCAGTTGGACACCCCTTTACACTGCATATTAATATTTTAAAATGCCTCTCATACATGCCTTGCAATAGGCATGATAGGTTATATGAGCACATCATCCAATCTTGCATTTACATGCAGATGTGTTGTATGTGCATAATCAAAAGCATTTTCACATGCATTTGTAGGATGCCGAGGATTTCATTCTACTATGTCCATTTGACATTGCTATTGCATTCTAAAAAGACTCTCGGCATGCATCTGTAGGATGCCAATGATTTCATTCTAGCATGTTGCCTAGATATTGCTATTGCATCCCAAAATGGTCTCGGGCACGTATCGCTAAGATGCAGAGGATTTTATTCTAACGTGTCATTCTGACATCACTATTGCATCTCACAATGACTCATTACATGTATTGGTAGGATGTAAAGGATTTCACCTCATAATACATAAATAGGCGGTGATAAATCATAGATTTAATACATTCAAATCGGCAATCAACGGTTGATGAAGGCAAAAATGCGGTGATAATATTAGATAGTGGCTTTTGTTTGTCCACGTGGACGTTTTTGTCTCGGTTCAAAGTTTATTAGATAGTGGGTTTTGTTTGTCCACGTGGACGTTTTGTCAAATATGACAAACAAAGCCCACTATCTTTTGGTTGAATGATGAGTGCAGAATGAAGCAAATCGGCAAAAATGCGATCAAAAGAAACCTCAAGAACTTTATTCTTCCTGCACTCCTCATTTTTGGCTTTTTGCAAGACCTAAAGACCGGCATTATATATATATATATATATATATATAAATTAGAAATTATATTCTCATTTCATGATTTTGCATTTTTAATTAATATTAAATATATCAATCAAAATGATAGTTGTTTACTTATTTTAGATAAAATTTAAAATATATACATACATATTTAAATATTTAATAAAAAAATTTCTTATCTGTTTTAGATAAAATTTAAAATATATATATTTAATAAAATGTAAAGTATTATTTTAATTTATTGATAATAAAAAATATAGATTTATATATAAATAATATATATAATAAATAATTAAATTAAAACTATATTCTAATTTAATGTTTGTATATATTTTTAACTTAATATTGAATATATAAATTAAAATGGTAGCCTAAACCCTAAATTTAGCTCCAAGGCTCCAACTAGCTTAACATTCTAGAACATGAAGTCGTTCTCGTAGAAAATCAAAGAATTATATTAATTGATTTTTAATAAAGTAATGAATAACAGCTTGTACGATTAATATTATTTATTCATTATTCCATTCAGTATAAATAATGGATTTTTAATAAATTTACTAGAGCAGCTATTAGCCTATTCCATCACCTCAATAATTATTAAGTTGCGAATTAAATTAATTATATTTATAAATTAAATCATGCATGTGTTTATATAGATAACATGTTGGCGGAGCCCAGTATATTGCCTTCTCTCTCTTTTTTTATCTCCCCCTCTCTCCCTCTCTTTCTCGATTAATTTGTGCAAATGCCGAACACTGTCCGAAGATCAATCAGAATGCGCCACATCACCTCTGCTCGGTACCGCGGCTGGGTAATGTTCGGTACCGCTGACGTGTCTGCACCTGATTCACCTCCGGACGTAAAGCTGCGTCTGACCTCCACACATAATAATTTCTCCTCTTTCTATTGGGCTCCATAGAAAGATTAGTTGTCTTTATAATATGATGTGCCCCGGAGAAAGATTAGAAAGCAAAAATTAGAAAGATACATGATTTATAAATTAATTTAAGAATCAGATCATGATACACTCTTTAAGAATCGAGTCATATTTGCACACCTTGCAATGTATTCTTTGCTTTCACACCTTGCATATTATCAAATGAGAAATCAACTTTTTGGATCATGTAACTTCTTTTGAATTATCAAATGCAGCAATGCATTTAGCTTCGATTATAGGCAAGGCGACAACTGACTGTGGACCTCCGAAAGGACACAGACACCATCGCCCCGCGAAGGGAGACGATATCTGGCCAATGGAAGGGCAGATTCGATCATGCATACAATTAACCATTGAGGATAGTGGCTCTCACCAGCACACCCAGATGGATAATAATATGTACGATCTAATCACAACAGGTTTCCCCCACCCAATACATTAGCTCGAATGGGGTTTATTTGAGAGTGGGATTCGGTTTCCCACGGGCGCAAGCCCCCGTGGTTAATTACATCTCAAGCAGGAGCCTGAGAATACTCTCGATTAAGGATTCTATATTATACTTTCTGAATTGGGATTGGCACATAGGGGGAAGACTAGGAAGTCCTACTCGAAGGGAAAGAGAGGTTCAACTAGGCTTAGTCAACATGCACGGCTCACATCAGCATCCGGAGGGACTAAGGTAGTGAGAAGAAACTGGATAAAAATAAATAAATCATGCACTCGAAACATGCAGGAGGGAAGGATGGAGGTGGCGTCATCCGTGTGACGCAAATATGTAGGGTTTAGGGTCTCTAGAAGACAGAAGACCTACCTACTGATGAGGCATACTACGAAACAATAGTAGCCTTGAATCCTAAATCTAATGGGTTTAGTGTTCTACGCAACACTAACACCCGTGTCCTAACTAATGCAATGCAAAACCTGGACTTACCCCGGCCTGGAAGGGGGAGCCAGCTAACCACCTAATCGCTTTAAAACCATGATGTCCAATCATTTATGAAAGATGGGTAGGTGGGTTATAGTTCTCGGAAATATGGCCGACATCTAGAGGATTTCCTAATTGGCCCCGGACTGATGTCGGGTGAATGCTCCTATGACTAATGCAATTAAAATTTTGATTTAGTTGATTTCTAATGCAATGCATGCTGGTTAAAGTATCCAAATCAGGTATGCAAAGAACTTTAAAAAGGCTTATAAAATAATTTTTAGAATTAGACTGGGCTTCCCCAGGTCCGACACCTCATCCTCATAGGTCAGATTATCCGGACTCTACCCGCAGGCGGGGAAGTGTCTTATAGAAGGAAAGAGAAATGCATTAATATGCATGCGACCCCGGACGATTCCGGCAATTCCCTAGGTCGTTAAGTTTCTAAATTGCTTAAAACTTAAAATTTTAAATAGTAGTTGGGAGTAGAAAATATTTTAGTCCTTAGAGAGCCTAACGGAATCCTGGCTAAAACAAAAGCGGCATGCAGATCGCCAATAAACTATGAAAAGCAAACAATCCTAGAGGCACACAATCATAAAACACATCAAAATTATCCAAACAAATTAATAAATGTCCATAGGCCAACTGCCCTTAATTACAACCCAGGGTCTGCAGAAAATTAAAGTGGCCGGGCACCACTGCCAACAACCCGGATTTCTAATCCTAAGACTGACGCAAGTTATTTTGAGTGGGATACTGCAGATCTTCATCTTCTTGATCTTCTCTTCCTTGGACTCCTCGGATCTTAGTTTTGTTGGACTCCTTGGATCTCAGCTTCCTTGGGCTCCTTGGGTCTCAGCCTCCTTGGACTCCTCGGGTAGTAGAATGATCCAAATTTGGATTCCCAAATAGAAAATGACTATCCTCATATTGGGTGTCCTTTCCTCTTTGGAATCCAACCTTTGGATCCTAGTATCCCCACTCAAAATAAACTTTCACAACTCTATACCAGATTACAAGTGATTTACATTAATGAAAAGCAGTAAATCTAGACGCTCCTACAATGTTATCCTAAAAATCATCCCAAGCAGTTTAATATATCACAAGCAATTATAGGGAAAATAAAATACTCATCACAGCCACACTGGCCATGCTCTTAATTATTTTGAGGGCTAAGCAAGCTCTGGAGCACCTGTAGCAATTTATAATGATTTATTATTTTAGCCCTCATTTATTTAGGGGGGCTGAGCAATTTCTGAAGCACCTGCATAAAACAGCATTAATTTTTAAATCATGATTATTGCCCCCCTTATATTTAGCACTGCATGAGCATGGCCACCTGCAGAAAACATTATTAGTATCAAAATCAATCCTAACCTATGGGTAGTCTATCGTGCAATCACATCAATTCCCAGAGTGCAGTAAAAGTAAACAACCACACCAGCATCATCTCAATCACAACATGCAGTGAAATCTTAGAAATCTCGGCACACATCATAGAAGTAAACACCGGCCTAGCCTAGGTCTAGAAGTGGTGCCCTAACAAACCATCTAGATGTGTGTGAAAAGCTGTGTAGCTGAGTTAGATCCTAAGCTGGGTAGTTAGTTACAGTTGCCTACTGTCCAGGTTGGTTGTAGGTCTGAAAAGAGAATTTTATTTAAAGTCCAAATATTAGTGAATTGAGATCTATCTTACTTGATTTAATGTGTGGATCAATTTTAGTTCTTAGGGTAATAATATTTAAAGTTTAAATTGCATTAGTGAGTTTTAGGGGGTTCGGGGACCACCTATACACTAAGTAAAAGGGGGTCCAAAATTGACTTTTTGATTAAAGGATATTTATGACCAGCTAATATTTCTATAAAATACTAGGCCTTAACCTGATCAGTTAGACAGTTAGTATGCCCGATTTGGATTCTTCTATCCAAAGTTATGAATTTCTGAAGTTTTGGTCTCGTTTTGAACTAAGTTTGACCGGATTGTTGACTTTTTGATTTAAGTTGATTTATGAAATCTTAATATTTTTAATAAATACTTGACCCTAATTTGAATTGAATGCCTTTGAGTTTGCTGGGTTTGGAGTTTCCTACGCAAAGTTATGAATTTTAGAAGTTTCGGGCCCTAGACTATAGGCTACGGTTGACCGAAGAGTTGACTTTTTATTTTAGGTTGATTTCTGGACACCTAATTTTTTTTACAAATACTAGATCTTAATTAGAGTTAGGTTCCTTTTAGTTTTCCCATTTTGGAATTTTCTGTAATTAGTTATGATTTTTAGAAGTTGGGGCAATTAAAGGAATTATCGAAAAAGCCTAATTAGGGGTATTTTGGGGGTTTTGGCCAAAATCAGCTCCAAACTGATTGGAATCACCCCCAAAGGTCAAAAATGACCTAATAAGGTGTTCCCAAGTGTTTGGGGAAAATTTGTGATTTTTAATAATTTTTAATGATTTAATTAAGGCAAAAAGGTGATTTTTGATTAAGGTTGAATTAAAGTCCAGATTAAGGTCCAATTAAGGGGCCCTAATTATCTAAGGTTGGGGAATGAATTTTGGAGAGTTTGAGGTATTATGGGTATTTTTCTGATTTAAAATGGATTTATTAGATTTTTCTGAAGTTTCTAAGGCTTAATTAATGGGTAAATTAGGGTTTGCTAATTAAGTATTTTAAAGAGTCCAGAAAATTCCTAGAAAATTCTAGAGGGTTCCAGATGTCACTATGTTTAAGTGTTTCAGATTTCAAGTCATTTGGAGCTATACCCTAATTCCTGGAATTTTTCTAAGTTCACTAGACGATCCTTAATTATTGTCCTTAGTGTGTCACTACACTAAGCAGGAATAAAGTGAGTTAGCTAACCCTTAGGCATAACATAAAGAGGGTAAATGCAGCAAATATAAACACACCAATCAAGTCCTTAGATCTAAGAGAGCCTAGGCTAAGTGCTTGTGCAACCTACACATGCAAGGACTACGAAAACACTAAGTAAAGAAACCTAATGAAGTGATTAGTGAATGATTGGGACACAATCACCCACTAATCCTTCTACCACATGAATTGCTCTTCATATACATAGCCTAAGTTTAAAATTTCATAAGGGGTGGACCTCCCAAAATTAAAGGATTTAAATAATATGTAATTCTAAAATTATTTTTCATTTTTTTTTAAATACATAAATATTATAAATAATAACAATATAAATTTAAAAATAAGATAATTAAAAATACTTCAGTTCATAAGTATAGGAGGTCTACCAGCCACCAAGAGGTTTTAAAATAATTTTTATTTTTAAAATAATCAATTATATTAATTAAATAATATTTAAATAACTAAATAACAAAGAAATACAGAAAACATCAAGAAAGGACAGAATCAAATATAGAAAATAATTTTAAATTAAAATTCATATTTTTCTAAAAAGAACGAGGTATTGCGCGTCGAAATCCGATTTAAAATGAGGAAGTTATGAATTTTTGAAGTTTAATAGGTTTAAAGGGAATTTTAAAATAATTTAAAATAATTAATATTTGAAAATAAATAATAATTTTAAAATAAATTAGATATAATAATATCTGAATTTTAAAATAAATATAAATAATAATAATCAAAATATTATAATAATATAAAATAATAAATATTAGTATTATAATGATATTAATATTAACATAATAATACTATTATTAAAGATAATAATATTATTATTAATTAACAATATTAATATTATAATAATATTAATAATAACAAATACTAATATTATAATAATATAAATATCAAGATATTAATAATATTATTAAAATAATATTATTATTAATTATAATATTAATATTAT
Organism: Dendrobium chrysotoxum; assembly: GCA_019925795.1. Taxonomy (NCBI): domain Eukaryota; kingdom Viridiplantae; phylum Streptophyta; class Magnoliopsida; order Asparagales; family Orchidaceae; genus Dendrobium; species Dendrobium chrysotoxum. The sequence continues at coordinate 4,137,870 of CM034297.1, read as the reverse complement.
AATAATAATAACAATAATAATAATTAATATTATAATAATAAAAATATTAATCATAATAATAATAATATTATTAAAATAATAATATTATTATTAAAATAATAATATTATTAATTATAATATTAATATTATAATAATACTAATAATAATAATAATTAATATTATAATAATAAAAATATTAATAATAATAATAATATTATTAAAACAATAATATTATTAATTAAAATATTTATATTATAATAATACTAATAACAATAATAATTAATATTAAAATAATAAAAAGTATCAATCATAATAATAATATTATTAAAATAATAATATTATTAATTATAATATTAATATTATAATAATACTAATAATAATAATAATTAATATTATAATAATAAAAATTAATCATAATAATAATATTATTAAAACAATAATATTATTAATTAAAATATTTATATTATAATAATACTAATAACAATAAAAATTAATATTAAAATAATAAAAAATATTAATCATAATAATAATATTATTAAAATAATAATATTATTAATTATAATATTAATGTTATAATAATACTAATAATAATAATAATTAATATTATAATAATAAAAATATTAATCATAATAATAATATTATTAAAATAATAATATTATTAATTAAAATATTTATATTATAATAATACTAATAACAATAATAATTAATATTAAAATAATAAAAATATCAACATAATAATAATATTATTAAAATAACAATATTATTAATTATAATATTAATATTATAATAATACTAATAACAATAATAATTAATATTAAAATAATAAAAATATTAATCATAATAATAATATTATTAAAATAATAATATTATTAATTATAATATTAATATTATAATAATACTAATAATAATATTTATTAATATTATAATAATAGAAACATTAGTCATAATAATATTATTATTAAAATAATAATATTATTAATTATAATATTAATTTTATAATAATACTAATAATAATAATTAATATTATAATAATAAAAATATTAGTCATAATAATATTATTATTAAAATAATAATATTATTAATTATAATATTAATATTATAATAATACTAATAATAATAATAATTAATATTATAATAAAAATATTAATCATAATAATAATATTATTAAAACAATAATATTATTAATTAAAATATTTATATTATAATAATACTAATAACAATAATAATTAATATTAAAATAATAAAAAGTATTAATCATAATAATAATATTATTAAAATAATAATATTATTAATTATAATATTAATATTATAATAATACTAATAATAATAATAATTAATATTATAATAATAAAAATATTAATAATAATAATAATATTATTAAAATAATAATATTATTAATTATAATATTAATATTATAATAATACTAATAATAATATTTATTAATATTATAATAATAGAAATATTAGTCATAATAATAATATTATTAAAATAATAATATTATTAATTATAATATTAATTTTATAATAATAGTAATAATAATAATTAATATTATAATAATAAAAATATTAGTCATAATAATAATATTATTAAAATAATAATATTATTAATTATAATATTAATTTTATAATAATACTAATAATAATAATTAATATTATAATAATAAAAATATTAGTCATAATAATAATATTATTAAAATAATAATATTATTAATTATAATATTAATATTATAATAATACTAATAATAATAATAATTAATTTTATAATAATAAAAATATTACTCATAATAATATGATTATTAAAATAATAATAATGTTAATATCATCATAATAATATTATTATTATGAAAATAATAATATTATAATAATGTGGATATTAATATAATAATATTATTATGAAAATAATAATAATAATAATAATAATAATAATAATAATATAGAAAGAATTTAAAAAAAAAAATTTTTTAAACTTGGGCCACGTGGCGGCCTCCGATTGGCCGCGCTAACTGCGGCCAATCATTGGCAATGATTGCGCCGCCGCGCAATCATTGCCAATGATTGGCGCGGCGGGGCCCGCCTCACTTAAAACCTCGGCGTGGAACAACAGCCGTAGGATCAGCCGCGGTTGAGATTAACGGCTCAGATTGAGCCAGACCAGGGGAAGACCGCGGGATCCAAATACACGCCTGCTCGAATCCGCGGTCCGACAGGATCTTGACCATTGATCTTTAGATCAATGGTCCTAATCTCCCCTAGCTGTAGCGAAGCTCAACCCAAGCCCTAGAACGATAATTTGGTTTGTTCTTGCGATCCAGGCGATGAAACGCTACGAAATTTGAAACCTAGCTATTAGAGATGAAGAGCATTCGTGTGGGACCAATTTCTCGGTCTGAAATGCACTTTTTAGAAAGCTATTTAACCCTAAGTGATCTATGCTAGGGCTTGAGTTTTCACCTTGGTTTATGGATGGATTTTGATGTATAAGGGCTTGTTGCACTTTTAGACTGTCCACGCTCCTATTTGTAGAAGAAATCGTGGTCTAAAATATTCTAGATCGACGGGAAATCGCCTCGGGACGTTTGTGGCCTCGCCTGGTCGGAGATCTTGCCGCTGGCGAATGTTTAGCGGCGGGCTTGGCTTGGAAAGAGTGGAAGGGATCCTAGGGAGCTCACACACGAAATCTCTCGGGTTGGGGGAGCTTGGGGAGAGAGCAAACACAAAAGCCCCCTCATAGGAACCCTAATGAGTCTATATATACTCTCTAACCCATAAGGGACGGTTCGGATTAGATCTAGGGCTTGATTAGGAGGTAATTAGGTCCCTTGGGCCGTGGTTTGAGTAGGGAGCTCATTAGGAAAGGGTTTAATGCATTAAATGGGTCTTAATGGGTCAAATTTGACCCATTAAGCTCTAGGTTGACCAAGTCAAAGGTTGACTTGGTCAACCTAGTCAATTTAGTCAATGGGGAGAGGGATTTAAGAATATCAAGGTCAACACTGACTTCAAATTAGCCTTCTAACTAATCATATTTCCAACTACCTTAAACACATAACCTATAAAGGATCTTAATAGTATCAAAATAACTTATAAAATCTAAATCTAAATATCATATAATTACTTCATTTACATAATAAAAAATTTCATAACTTAATCCTCTCTCTCTCTCTCTCTCTCTCTCTCTCTCTCTCTCTCTCTCTCCCCCCCCCCCCCCCCCCCCCCCCCCTCTCTTTTGTTTCCTAATGACATCATTTCGGAGCCACTTGGAAGTAAGGTTGAGCAATTTCTACCTTCCTTAACCCTGTCTACGCACCATTCACTTTGTACCAAAATAGCACTTGGATACTCAAACGATCCAATAGTCTCCCCATCATGACAATAGCATGAGAATTTATGGATGTATGATATCAAAATTGATGTTTAGATCAAAGATAGATGGATTTTTTTATTCTCATTAAGTAAACAACTAAGGCATATTATGATATTATTAGCCAAAACAGGCACTCTAGACTACCACTTTTCTCTCCACCTATTCCTTCCTTCCTAGCTTTGTCATATTTTCTTATGTTGAGTGCAGCGTGAGCATGTTAAATCACATATACTAAAAAAAAATAGGCTTCTTGCTCTTAAGAAAAGGTAATGTTTATGATGATCATATTAGAGTTGGCATGTCTTATGAATGTCCATTGTTCAACCATTTCTTTTAGTGTCATGTTATTAGTCTCTCTTTCTTCCTACTCTTTCAATACTTATTTTATCTACTCATCTCCAACAGGTATTTTTTATCCTTCAATGAATTAGATCGACGTATTTGCTAGCCATTAAATGGTGATTGATTGTAGGGGTGTTGTAACATCCACAACCTGTTAATCATCACCAACATATATATATATATATATATATATATATATATCTATATATATATATATATATTACTGTGTATATGATGCATCTTCCATCATTGCTAGTAGGCACTTGCATTGGCCATGATCTTCTCTCTTTCCTGTAGAGGGTTCGCCGCTCTTATAATACATCTACTATCATTGCTTGTAGGAGGGACCATTGTATGCATTATGAGGCTTTTGCCATCATTTATTTAACTCATAAGTCATATTTTGTATACATGATGAATCTCCAACATTTGCTTATGAATTCTTGTATTCATTATATACCACGCTACGTGTGTCTGCAAGATGTTTCATTATCCATAGATGAGCTAGTGTAATCATCTGCATACTAACACTGACCACCAAGTGAGTTACATTCACTACTGATTTTCTCACATATATTGATTGGCAGGTTGCTATATTTGTTTATATGTTGGCTGTTCTTGTCCACAAAGAACTACTATATTCATCCACAAATGGCTGACATTGATTGAAAGGATATTGTAGCATTCACTGCATATCCCTCGATTTCATTCTTAGTTTGGAGAGTATATTGCATCCGTTTGTACATATTTCGTTGTTGTTCACAAACACCCACAAGTCTTATATAGTTGCTTGTGGATGGACTATTGTGTGTGTTTGCATTTGTTGCATTCCTTATGCATTTTGTTGTGATCTTTGGTCCTTGCAGTACATCCACTACTGCTACCTGTAGACAAGTAGATGAATTCATTCATAGATTGAAGTTGGCTACAGGATACTGCATTTACTGACGTCTCTCTGCATTTACCCATAGGTGGCATGTAGTGCGTACATCTATATTTATAGAGGACCCGTACGTATTCCAGATCTTCTATCCTTGCTTGTAGAGGATCCATCACACTGGTGATACATTTACCATCATTGCTTGTAGATAAGATCGTTGTATGTATTACAAGCTCTTTGTTGTTATGTATGTGGGCAAGTTCTGCTGAACACTGATCTTGTAGTGCTGCTTGTAGGCGAGTAAAGCTTTTTGTAGATAAGATCGTTGTATTACAATACATCTTCTAGTGCTGCTTGTATGATGATATTAAATACTTTATGAATATTTCAAATAATATTTGTATATTTATATATGATTTATACATAAACAATATACATATAAATTTATATTATTTTTCAGATATATTCATTAGAAGTGTGTTACATGAAAAGTAAAAAAGTGTGTTAATATGTAATGCATGGTGTCCTAATCGATTGATATTTTTGACATCAATATAATATCCATTAGAATATTACATTAGCCATTAAAAAAAACTAAGTCGGACATAGAGCATTATCTATAAGAGTATAAACTTATTAGGAAAACAACATTGAATAAATACCATGAAAGAGTAATCACTATATAGATGCTCATTGGATTTAAGCATTTAATACCTATATGTAGAATCAGGCTTTTGAGAAGTGATGGAAATAATAGAATTGTTCTCAAAAGTGTACAGTTCAATTGATCACTTAAATGCATCCATAAATAAATAAACAACATGGGACACACTTGTCCTCAGAGAATAAGAGTGGTATGGACTAAAATCTTTCCTTGGAGATCAGTTATCAAACTGATAGCAAAAACAAATAGAATAAGTAGGAAGGACGTTGACCAAATTTGTTGATCGTTTGAAAAGTACACAGCAATATTTCAATAAAATTGAAGTACTACAAGGAATAAAATGTTCAGGGAGCAAGAATAAAACAATATAAGAAAAATAATTTCCTACTAAAACATATACATGCTATATCATATATAAAAAAATGCTTGATTGTTGTAATATATCGATTAAAAATAACATATATTTATTTCTATCGTTCATTTTAGATGCTCCATATTCTCTTACATTTACATTTTTGCTCCAACCGGAAGGATCTGCCAACAGTTTCACCAGTTTAGTAGCCGAACGATTTGCTAAATAAAAAAAAGTTCAATAGCCAACGTTTCTGCACAGCAGAACGCAACTTTTCATTTTGAGCCGATTGTTTCTTCTTTCTTCACATTAATTTCAAAAAGTAGTTGAACGATACAAGATATGGAAAAGAATGTTTGCAATTAGTACCCATAACTTCACATTCTAAACAAAATAAGCACTAATCATTAGTGATTGGTAACATACATTAAAATAAAAGAAATTGATGAATAGCTCAAGAAGCTAAGTTGCTAACATAACAATCCCTTCCGCTACAGAATATACATATGGAACTGCCTTTTGAAGTGATGTTAATAGAAATTCAAAGAACGTAAAGCATATTACATTGCACATTGGGTAGGACAAAATGAACACGGAAATTGAAATATTAATAGAACTGAAATAAAAATAGCCTTTGTCCACTTATTTGATCGAGGATAAATTGAGAGAAAAAGTAATATATTTTCTATTTTGCTTGAAGTAATATCCTTTTAAGAATGAACACAACCTAATATCATGCACATTTCAATTTTAAGTAGAGTATGATAAAGAGAAATATGCACACATTCTAATTTAATACCAATTCCTTATCAATAACACCTAAACCAAATAGTCGATGAAATTATTCCATGAAAGAAACTTCAACTGGTAGAAGAAAATCAAACAAACACACAGATGTCATTAAAGCCGACAATATTTATAAGCCTAGTTTCATTATCTTCCACAAAAAAAAAAAAAAAAGAACACGCAAGTATAAAACAAGTTGGGGTTTGAACATTTAAAAATAAGAAAAGAAAAAAAAAGAAAATGCTTTTCTTTTCAACCTCAACCAAATAAGCAGATGAAAATTAATTTCCATGCAAATAATTTGCTAATTAATTTTTAAAATCCTCTCTCTTCTTTCAACTAAATAGAAGCAAAATGAATGAAAACAATGATAGCATTTCTAAAAGTAATGCTCGCAAAAGTAACATAAAGGAAAAATAGTTAGCCAAAGATAATGTCGCTAAAAATTCTTTAAAAAACATTTAGCTAAACTAAATTTGATGCCTCACATATCATGCAAAATGAAGGGTAATTTATTAAGCAAGCCCTTGAGATATTTTGGGTAAGCTATGACTTCATAAATAAAATCACAACTACAGTTAATAGTAGGCCATAAATAGGTAGACAAGAAATAACTTACTCATTCGAGCAGAATTTTATCATTCTCATACTAATAATGCTTGGAACTACTCTTTCCACCCATAATCTCGAGTATAAGCACCCCGAAGCAATATATATCAGCTTTATTGGTTAATTGTCCTTGGGTTGTGTACTCAGGTGCCAAATAACAACTGCAAATGTTATTTCTTAATTAGAAAATCAACAATATCTTTCATTGTTATTTTCTGGAGTCATTTGAGTTGAATAATTTATCAGCTAATTCCCTTATTTCTACACCCAAAAATATTGAGTTATTAGCTCATGATCTTTATTAGGAGATAATATCAGCAAATCATTATATTAAGTGGATATGTATGTACTCTGGAAAAAAAATACATTTAATTTTGATTAGTTATATTTATTCTTTATGTGAATTTCTTATTATTCTATTCTTTCAGTATGCCTACTTACAAATAGAAAACATTGCTTAATGAATTAGATTATCCAATTCTCTCCTCATAACATAAGTTTTCTGTTAATATTAACTTGATTGGATAAATAATATGATGTCATTTAATAGGTATAGGTTACTAAAACAAACTGGATGAATCAAGAGAAATATAGTGAAATCATCTGCAATGAGAAATGAGCTTGTTCTTCGAATATGTAGGATTTCATTTGCAATAAATTCTGAGTAATCCTCCTCTCTAACTATTCATTATACTTCTCAAAATATTTCTACTCATGCTATAGATAAATATAAATAATGCAGAACAAAAGAGTATATATCTCATAGACAAAAGTGAAAATTCAATTATGAGCTACCATAATCAAAATACCTTAAGAATTCCCTGAAGTTGCAGATAAAAAGCACATTTTATAAAATGATTATTAATTAAACAAAAATCATTAAATAAGTGGGATTTTCAAATCAAAATTAATTTAAAAAATGTACTAACTAAATGAATTATTTATCAAAACATTTTTCTAACCTTAAGCAACTAGATAACTCAATGAACAGTTGAGGACAAATAGCATCAGCAACACTCATATTCAGACAAATTAATACTTTATAATAACATAGTAATATTTTGCAGGCATCCAAAGTAGTAATTACTTACATTGTTCTAGCAACTTGTGTGGTGATATGAATAACATTATCTAGAAACAGCTTTGCCAAGCCATAATGCAATTTTAAGCAAAAAGTTTTTATCAGAAAGAATGTTGCTGGCTTTAATATGTTTGTGGACAATATGTGGCCAGCCCATCTCCTTCTTGAAAAGAAATGTAGTAAGTTAAATTTTCTATTAACTGGCTAAGAAAAGAAAAGATTCAATAATCAACTATTGTGCATCCAACGCAAGAGATTCAAATAACATCCAAACCATGCCCCTGCATCCAAATCAAGAGATTTAAATAACCACCACCAATTAAAAGATAAAAGGCAAACTTACTGTTTATGACAGAATACTTTAAGAACCTACAAGTTTCTTTTGATCCACGAAGACAGGATGGCCAAAATCTTTTTTCTTACAGGAAAAAAAATTCCAAACATATAATTGTAAAAATTTATTACACGACTTTTATTAAATCAATAAATATTATATTAATATATATAATATTAATAAAATGACCTATTCCCAATAACATGTATAATATTTAATACATATAAAATAGTCCATCATTACTACATCGAATAATCATGTTGATAAGCAAAGAAGCCATAAACTTTAAAAGGTAGATTCACAAAATAGAATTGCTTAAGAGATGGAATAGATTTATAAAAATTCAATAAAACGTCAAGTTAACCATTAAAAATAACTAAATAAAAGAGCAGTGCATTTTTAAGTCATGAGAAATTAATTACCTTCTCAAGGAAATCAGAATAAACTGAACCACCAAAGAAGGCTTAATTTTGATGGGCATTTCTGTCTGCAAAAAATAAACAATTGTGATAAAGCTTAAGTACATCTAATTCACAAAATAAGAAGAAGAAGAAGAAACTAAAAGGGTAGTTTTTAGAGAAGCAAAAGGAAGATTTTTCTGAAAGAAAAAAAGCAATCACTGCAATAAATAATAAAAAAACTTGTTTTTTACCTTTACTTTCACAGCTAACTCCCATCCGACAAGAAGGGAATTTCATTGAAGGAGGCTAAGAAGCTATCCAATTTCAATACATCTGGCAATATTTTATTTTTGAATTGGGCTTTTCATCTTTCAGGCTTAGGAGGCCAATAAGTGAGCAAATATTTTGTTAACTGATTATCATAAGGAATACTGAATTTTTTGTTTTTGAACAGGCTTCCTTCCCAACAGAAGGTCAAGAAGAACAACTCAAAATGCGTAGAATTTGAAAATTCATGAATCTAAAAAGAAAAAAAGATTGTGTTGCTTACAACCGGTCACATTTCAACTTTGAATCAGAAAGTAAATCATCTGCCTATTAGGATTCATGACCAATCTTAGGAGCAAAGAAGCTAGCGACTTACGGTATTTAGTCGAAAAAGTGCGTGAAAGGTCGAGCATCCAGGATTCATGACCAATTTTAGGAGCAAGGAAGTTAGTGACTTATGATATTTAGGCCAAGAAGCGCGCGAAAGGGATGAAAGATTGTTACCTTCACAGTGAGCATTGTTGACGATGACCTCATGCGAAGGTGGGTTCTTACATGAGCGGGAGGAGCTTTGGCGAGGATAGGAGGCCGGATGTGAAGACGGGAGGACAAGAATAACAAAAAAGAGAGAGAGGGTTGGAAGTGGGGGATGTGGGGTGGGCTGCTGCGAATGGAATACAAAGAGCGAATAAGAATACGAAGATTATGGGTTGGGGTGGGAATACGAAGAGCCCTGAAGAAGAATAGTTTATGGTTGTGAGTGGAATCTGAATACATAATTACTTTATTAATGCATCAGTTTTATGAATAAAGTTATAATTATTAATTAATTATAATTATAATAATTAAAATGAAAGATTGAGATTTGATTTGAATAATTAAAATTAATTAAAATAGACGGTGGATTTAATTTGGAAGGAAACTAAAACACTTTTTATAATAGTAGTGTAGATAGTATAGACATATATATATATATATATATATATAGAGAGAGAGAGAGAGAGAGAGAACTTAGTTTGAGTCGGGTAAGGGTAGGGTTCATTTGTAGTTTGGCAAGTATATTGCATCTGTTTGTACATATTTCGTTGTTGTTCACAAACACCCACATGTCTTATATAGTTGCTTGTGGATGGACTATTGTGTGTGTTTGCATTTCCTGCATTTCTTATGCATTTTGTTGTGATCTATGGTCCTTGTAGTACATCCACTACTGCTACTTGTAGGCAAGTAGATGTATTCATTCATAGATTGAAGTTGACTACAGAATACTGCATTTACTGACGTCTCTCTGCATTTACCCATAGGTGGCATGTAGTGCGTACATCTATATTAATAGAGGACCCGTACGTATTGTAGACCTTCTATCCTTGCATGTGGAGGATCCATTACACTGGTGATACATTTACCATCATTGCTTGTAGATAAGATCATTGTATGTATTACACGCTCTCTATTATTATGTATGTGGGCAAGTTGTGCTGAACGCAGATCTTCTAGTGGTGCTTGTAGGCGAGTAAAGATTTTTGTAGATAAGATTGCTGTATTACAATACATCTTCTAGTGCTGCTTATATGTTGATATTAAATACTTTATAAATATTATAAATAATATATATTTACATATGATTTATACATAATCAATAGACATATAAACTTATATTATTTTTTAGATATATTCATTAGAAGTGTGTTACATGAAAAGTAAAAAAGTGTGTTAATGTGTAATGCATGGTGTCCTAATCGATTGATATTTTTGACATCAATACAATATCCATTATAATATTACATTAGTCATAAAAAAACTAAGTCGGACATAGAGCATTATCTACAAGAGTATAAACTTATCAGGAAAACAACATTGAATAAATACCATGAGAAAGATTAATCACTATATATAGATGCTCATTGGATTTAAGCATTTAAGACCTATATGTAGAATCAGGCTTTTGAGAAGTGATGGAAATAATAGAATTGTTCTCAAAAGTGTACAGTTCAGTTGATCATTTAATGCATCCATAAATTCTTAAACAACATGGGACACACTTGTCCTCAGAGAATAAGAATGGTATGGACTAAAATCTTTCCTTGGAGATCAGCTATCAAACTGATAGCAAAAATAAATAAAATAAGAAGGACGTCGACCAAATTTGTTGATCGTTTGAAAAGTACACAACAATATTTCAATAAAATTGAAGTACTACAAGGAATAAAACGTTCAGGGAGCAAGAATAAAACAATATAAAAAAAATAATTTCCTACTAAAACATATACATGCTATATCATATATAAAAAAATGCTTGATTGTTGTAATATATCGATTAAAAATAACATATATTTATATCTCTATCGTTCATTTTAGATGCTCCAGATTCTCTTACATTTACATTTTAGCTCCAACCAAAAGGATCCGCCAATGGTTTCACCGGTTTAGTAGCCGAACGATTTGCTAAATAAATAAATAAAAAATTCAATAGCCAATGTTTCTTCACAGCAGAACGCATCTTTTCATTTTGAGCCGAGTGTTTCTTCTTTCTTCACAGTAATTTCAAAAAGTAGTTGAACGATACAAGATATGGAAAAGAATGTTTGGAATTAATATCCATAACTTCACATTCTAAACAAAATAAGCACTGATCATTAGTGATTGGTAACACACATTAAAATAAAAGAAATTGATGAATAGCTCAAGAAGCTAAGTTGCTTACATAGCAATCCCTGCCATTACAAAATATACATATGTAGCCTCATGAAGTGATGTTAATAGAAATTCAAAGAACGTGAAACATATTACATTGCACATTATGTAGGACAAAATGAACACGGAAATTGAAATATTAATAGAACTGAAATGAAAATAGCCTTTTTCCACTTATTTGATCGAGGATAAACTGAGTGAAAAAGTAATATATTTTCTATTTTGCTTGAAGTAATATCCTTTTAAGAATGAACACAACCTAATATCATGCGCATTTCAATTTTAAGTAGAGTATGATAAAGAGAAATATGTGCACATTCTAATTTAAAACCAATTCCTTATCAATAACACCTAAACCAATTAGTCAATGCAATTATTCCATGAAAGTATCTTCAATTGGTAGAAGAAAATCAAACAAACACACAAATGCCATTAAAGCCGATAATATTTATAAGTTATAAGCCTAGTTTCATTATCTTCCACAAAAAAATAAAATAATAAAGAACACGTACGCATGTATAAAACAAGTTGGTATGAACATTTAAAAAAAAGAAAAGAAAAGAAAATGCTTTTCTTTTCAACCTCACAACCAAATAAGCAGATGAAAAATAATTTCCATGCAAATAACTTGTTAATTAGTTTTAAAAATACTCTCTCTTCTTTCAACTAAATAGAAGCAAAATGAATGAAAACAATGATAGCATTTCTAAAAGTAATGCTCGCAAAAGTAACATAAAGGAAAAATAGTTAACCAAAGATAATGTTGCTAAAAATTCTTTAAAAAACATTTAGTTAAACTAAATTTGACGCCTCACATATCATACAAAATGAAGGGTAATTTATTAAGCAAGCCCTTGAGATATTTGAGGTAAGCTATTGACGATTATGATGACTTCGTAAATAAAATCACAACTACAGTTAATAGTAGGCCATAAATAGGTAGACAAGAAATAAATTACTAATTCGAGCAGAATTTTATCATTCTCATACTAATAAGGCTTGGAACTACTCTTTCCATCCATAATCTTAAGTATAAGCACCCGGAAGCAATATATATCAGCTTTATTGGTTAATTGTCCTTGGGTTGTGTACTCAGCTGCCGAATAACAACTGCAAATGTTATTTCTTAATTAGAAAATCAACAATACCTTTCATTGTTAGTTTTTAGAGTCATTTGAGTTAAATAATTTATTGCCTAATTCCCTTATGTCTACACCCAAAAATATTGAGTTGTTAGCTCATGATCTTTATTAGGAGATAATATTAGCAAATCACTATATTAAGTGGGTATGTATGTAATTTAAAATAAAATACATTTAATTTTGATTAGTTATATTTATTCTTTATGTGAATTTCTTATTATTTTATTCTTTCAGTATGCCTACTTACAAATAGAAAACACTGCTTAATGAATAAGATCATCAGATTCTCTCCTCATAACATAAGTTTTCTAGTTAATATTAACTTGATTTGATAAATAATATGAAGGCATTTAATAGGTATAGGTTACTAAAAACCAGCTGGATGAATCAAGAGAAATATAGTGAAAGCATCTGCAATGAGAAATGAGCTTGTTCTTCGAATATGCAGGATTTCATTTGCAATAAATTATGAGTAATCCTCCTCTCTAACTATTTATTATACTGCTCAAAATATTTCTACTCATGCTATAGATAAATATAAATAATGCAGAATAAAAGAGTATATATCTTATAGACCAAAGTGAAAATTCAATTATGAACTACCATAGTCAAAACACCTTAAGAATTCCCTAAGATTACAGATAAAAAGCACATTTTATAAAATGATTATTAATTAAACAAAAATCATTAAATAAGTGGGATTTTCAAATCAAAATTAATTAAAAAAATGAACTAACTAAATGAATTATTTATCAAAAAATTTTTCTAACCTTAAGCAACTAGACGACTTAATGAACAGTTGAGGAAAAATAGCATCAGCAATAGTCATATTCAGACAAATTAATACTTTGTAATAACATAGTAATATTTTGCAGGCATCTAAAGTAGAAATTACTTACATTGGTCTGGCAACTTGTGTGGTGATATGACTAACATTATCTAGAAACAGCTTTGCCAAGCCAAAATGCAATTTTAAGCAAAGAGTTTTTATTAAGAAGAATGTTGCTGGCTTTAATATGTTTGTGAATAATATGTGGCCGGTCCATCTTCTTGAAAAGAAATGTAGTAAGTTAAATTTTCTATTAACTGGCTAAGAAAAGAAAAGATTCAATAATCAACTATGTTGCATCCAACGCAAGATATTCAAATAACATCCAAACCATACCCATGCATCCAAATCAAGAGATTTAAATAACCATCACCAATTAAAAGATAAAAGGCAAACTTACTGTTTATGACAGAATACTTTAAGAACCTCCAAGTTTTTTTTTATCCACGAAGACAAGATGGCCAAAATCTTTTTTCTTCCAGGAAAAAACATTCCAAACATATAATTGTTAAAATTTATTACATGACTTTTATGCGTTGATAAATCGATAAATATTATATATATATATATATATATATATATATATATATATATATATATATATATATATATATATATATATATATATATATATATATATATATATATATAATATTAATAAAAAGTCCTATTCCCAATAACATGTATAATATTTAATACATATAAAATAGTCCATCATTATTACATCGAATAATCATGTTTGATATATTATCACCAAATTATCTTGATCAAGCACGAATCTCGAGGAAAATTTAGCTTGGAAACTTCCAAAATTAATTCAGAGACCATATGAACTCCGATTTCAGTAAGCTTCTAGTCGAACTGAACATTTCAAAAATACGAACCCAACGACACCAAATTCGACTCAATCCGAGCCCAAATGGATCCAAATCAAGGACCCGAAGCGCATTTGGAAGGTTCAATCCACAATTTGGATTATCAAGCGATTTCCAAACAGGACATGCTTATAGTCGAATTGAGCGGCTCGACGAGACGAATCCAACGAGCCCAAGATTGGCAAATTCCGATATCATTAAGACCTTCAAATGTCTGATAAATAGTTCACTATCAAGGGATTCAATATCGATCGTCCATCCAAACCACTCCACATTTGCCCTTGATCCTCATCCTATTTACGGGTCATGTCATCCACAAAAAACTATAAATAGCCCCTCATTTCTCTTAAGATGGGACCCAAGCAAGAGAAGGGAAGAGAAGAGAAGATAAGAAGAAGAAGAAAGGAATAGGAGGGAAGAAACTCCTCCTCGACCACCGCCGGAATTTTGCCCGACGCCGGAATTCTGTTGCCCGACGCCCGAGTGACGCCGGATATATTCCCAAGTGAAACCAGAATTCTGTTCGACACCAAAATTCTCCCAGATTTCAAAACGACGTTGGAATTCTATCCGACCTCCAAAGGACGCCAACATTCCGCCCGATCTCTGAGTAACGCAGAAACTCTACTTGACATTGTAACTGTCTAATTCTAAAGAGATTCTTTGTAATCTAATCGTCCTAAGTTTTAAGGATGATTCAGCCCTTGTATTTCAAGAAAATACTAGTGGAACTCTTTCAACTGGGTGCGGCCCCATGGTTTTTTCCCTTTACAGGGTTTTCCACGTACAAATACTGGTGTCCTATTATTTTATGTTTGTGTGCCGAATATCCGTTCAACGCTAAGATGAAAATTTTTTAAATTTTATCGTCGCGTATATTCGAGTCTGTAATAGTTTGGCGCCGTCTTTGGGAACTACTACCCCATAATTGCAAGTATTGCCTCGATGACCAACAGGCGTAGCAATCGTCTCGTAGGAGCCTCCCACTCCCACTCTCATCAATCCAGAAACCAGTCTATAAATCATGGACGTCAAGTTTCTGCCTCCTTTTATCCTAGGGGGCAACACGCTGCTGGAGAAGGTACCTCAGGACCATCTTTGGAGGAGAGAATCCGGAAGATGGAAGAATCTCAGAACGAGATCCTTCAACTCCTACGAGAGACTCATCAACCAGCATTAGCGCAACGAGAGGAAATTCTTCTCCCTCGAGATCCTCCACGAGTCGAAGATGTTCAACTCGAACATCTTCAAGCAGAGGTTCCTCTTCCTCCACCAAGAAGACACCCGTCATCATAGCTAGATAATGAAATGGCTGACACAGCAAGTTCTACTCATCCTTCACATACAGGTCGGCAACCTCGCGTTCCTTTGGCCCTCCCTGATGAGTTAGACCAACCACACATTGCTGAGCTCCCTCGCAACGTTCTACATTATGAATTACGGAGATTAGTACGAGAAGAATTCCCTGGAGGAGGTATAAGACAAAATCTTTGACGGTGGAACCTACAAGAGTCATCACCTCTAACAGAAGTTATTCTCCAACATCCCATTCCGATTGGATTCAAACTACCGAGCATCGAATCCTATGACGGGACATCCGACCAATATGAGCATATCGATCATTATCGAACAATTATGCATATCCAGCGAGCTTCGGATGCACTCCTATGTTAGGTTTTTCCTGCTACCCTCAAGGGACAAGCACGAACTTGGTTCTATTCGCTTCCGTCTGGAACGATCCCTTTATTCGATAAAATGGCTAGAGTGTTTGTGGAACAGTTTGTAGCAGAACGAAGAATTGCTAAGGATTCCTCCCACCTATCCGGAATCCGTCAAAATGAAGGAGAATCGTTGAAAGAGTATTTTCAGCGATTTTCTACTAAGGCTCGACAAATTCCGGGAGTAGATCCTGAATTATTGAGAGGGGTCTTTCTTGGTGGCCTCTGTCCTGGCCCCTTCTATTCTGCTCTTATGCGAGATACGGTTCATTCATACGCTGACCTGATTCATCGGGTGGAGGCACAAATCTCTGCAGATGAAGCCATAAATGCTCATAGAAAGCAGTTTGAGTAGACAAATGGGAAGCGCAAAGGTGCTCATGGGATTGATAATTCTTCCTTACAACGAAAAAAGCAAGGGAAAAATAATCTATCTCCTAGGCCTCCATTGCCACGACGGGAACCTCGACAGGAGAAGGAGTATACCCCACTCAACACATCTCAAAAAATGTATTAATGGCCGTTCGAGATCAAGATATAATGAAATGGCCGCATCCTTTGAGGCCGAATACAGGCAATCAAGATCAGTACTGTCACTTTCATCGTAGTCGTGGCCACACTATGGAAGCCTGTAATCAACTCAAGGATGAGATTGAAAGACTTCTCCGCCAGGGCTATCTCCGATAGTTTATTCGAGATCCACCTACCCGAGAGGAGTCTCGCCCCCGTCCCACTGGGGGGAAAAATTAACAACAGCATAGGAAGCCACCGAATAATCGCCCAATAGTTGGTGAGATTGAGACCATCGCAGGAGGACCGTTATTATCTGATCTGGTTTTTTTTGTTGTAAATGAAAATCCAACACCAAAGAAAGCTCGTATTGATCAATCTATCACTTTTGATGATCCAGACTTGGAGGGAGTAAAAACCCCTCATCAGGATCCGCTTGTGATTAATGCGGGGATAGGTGACCCGTGTTATAATGTCAAAAGAATCTTGGTGGATAACGGTAGTTCTGTCGATGTGTTATTCTATTCAACTTTTCTAAATATGGGCCTCACCAGAGAAAATCTTCAGCCTGCTGCAGGTCCATTGTACGGGTTTGACAATCGACCTGTGCAGGCAGAAGGGACAATTAGTCTCCTAGTTGTGTTAGTAGAGTTTCCCCGACAGATTACTCATTATATTCAGTTTATTGTTGTAAAGTCAGAATCAACTTACAACGCCATCTTTGGAAGGCCGCTCCAGTCCATTTTTGGGATCATCGCTTCCATCCCTCATTTGAAGCTGAAATTTCTTACCCCGACTGGAGTAGGTGTGGTACGTGGAGATCAACAAATAACACAAACCTGCTATCTTAGGCAGGTTCAACCACATCCAAAGGTGACGCTAAGTATCGAGGATTTTGATCTCCGAAATGAGGATATCCCTCAAAGGGCTTCTCCTGTAGAAGACCTCACTACTGTATCCTTATCACAAGAACACTGTTCAAGAATTGTATAGATTGGGTCTCTTTTTTCAAATGAAGAGAAAAAAAAATATATAGATTTTCTACGTAAGAATCAGGATGTTTTTGCATGGGGTCCGGTAGATATGCCCGGCATCAACCCTGAAGTGATCATGCACTCCCTTAAGGTTAACCCGACGTGCAAGCCAGTAATCCAAAAGAAACAAACTTTTGCACCTGATCATCAGCAAGCAATTGAGCAGGAGGTTGATAAGCTTTTGGAAGCTAGATTTATACGGGAAGTGCATTACCCTACTTGGTTGGAAAATGGTGTCATGGTGCGGAAGTCAAATGGGGCCTGGAGAATGTGTGTAGATTATACTGATCTAAATAAAGCCTGCCCAAAGGACAGTTTTTCACTTCCTCATATTGACCAATTGGTCGATACCACCTCCAGACATTAGATGTTGAGCTTTATGGATGCCTATTCCGGTTACAATCAAATAAAGATGGACCCGGCTGATGAGGAGGCAACGACTTTTCGCACAGATAAAGGGTTATACTACTACCGAGTGATGCTATTTGGTCTCAAAAATGCTGGGGCCACATATCAACGTCTTATGAATAAGGTTTTCAAAGATCTTATTGGACGTTCTATGGAAGTATATGTTGATGATATGTTGGTAAAAAGTCTCGAGAAATCTCAACATATATTTGATTTAGAATAGTGTTTTCATTTGCTATGACGCTACAATATGTGACTGAACCCTGCTAAATGTGCTTTTGGAGTCGCTTCTGGAAAGTTTTTGGGGTTTATGGTAACCCACCAAGGGATTGAGGCTAATCCTGAGAAAATCAAGGCACTAAGAGACATGGTGCCCCTGAGAAATATCAAGGAAGTTCAGAGACTGAATGGATGAATTGCAACATTATCTCGTTTTCTAGCATGCTGCGGAGATAAATATCTGCCCTTCTTCAAGGTACTTAGAGGCGCTCGTAACTCTGGGTTCCAATGGACGGATGAATGCCAAGAAGCCTTTGAATGCACCGTCCTGATATCCGATGTTCAACCAAGTGCTTCACCTTCTCCGCCAGGCTGGACATTGTTTGTCGATGGAGCTTCTGGAAGTTCCGGGGCTGGGGCTAGAATTTTACTAATCTCTCCGTAGAAAGTTACCCTTGAGTATGGGCTCCGACTTAAGTTCCCAGCAACAAACAATGTAGCAGAATATGAGGCTCTAATTGCTGGATTGAGACTAGTAATTGAGTGTGAGGTTCAAAATTTAATAGTCTACACTGATTCACAGTTAGTCGCCTCTCAGGTTGAGGGGGAGTTTGAAATCCATAATCTGCAACTGGCGCAGTACTGCAACATCGTCAAATTGCTTTTAGCCTGTATAAAGAACCATCAGATCATCTATATTCTACGAGAGCAAAATGCGCGAGCGGATGCTCTTTCAAAACTCGCTACAACAACCACTGGAAATATCTTCAAGCAAAAGTGTATCGAGGAAATCCACTTTCCAAGTATCCAAGGACCATGGGTCATACAATCAATCGATGAATCAAGAGAAGCTTTTTGGATCGATCCCATATTGCCTTTTTTTACAATGTGGAATACCACCTGAAGACCCCATAGCAGCAACACAACTTCGGAGACAGGCATCAAATTTCACTGTGATTGATAATGAGTTGTATAAACGCACCTTCACCAGACCGTATCTCAAGTATCTCCCGCCATCAGAAGCTGATTATGCACTCCGAGAAGTTCATTCAGGAGTATGCGGAGAACATTTGGGAGGAAGAGCGTTAGCTTACAAGATTATGAGACAAGGATTATATTATCCTACAATGAAACATGACGCACTTGAGTTTACTAAAAAGTGCGAAAATTACCAATTGCATTCCAATCTCACCCATATGCCTGCATTGGAGCTTGCATCACTACAGAGCCCCTGGCCTTTCGCTCAGTGGGGAATTGATATCATGGGACCTTTTCCTATCGCCACGGGACAACGAAAATTCATTATCTTGGCAGTATATTACTTCACCAAATGGGTAGAGGCAGAACCGTTGGCTAAGATTACTAAAGCAAATGCCAAACAGTTCCTATGGAAGAATATAGTCTGTCATTTTGGCATTCCTGCAAGAATTATCACAGATACGAGACACAGTTTACTGGGAAAATCTTCACTTCTTTTTGTAAGGATTTTCATATTCATCTAGTCCACACAGCTGTCGCCCACCCTCAGGCAAATGGGCAAACAGAGGTCACAAATCAAATGATTTTAAAAGGACTGAAGACACGCCTAGGGAAGGCCGGGGGGCAATGGGCTGAAGAACTCCCAAATATCCTCTGGGCTTATCGGACTACTGCCAGAACTCCTATAGGAGAAACCCCGTACAACCTCTGCTTTGGAACAGAAGCAATTATACTAGTTCATATTGGAGTTCCAAGCAATAGAGTTCAAATATTTAATTTCAATAATAACGAGGAAAAGCTCAGAAAGAACTTAGATCTCCTTCCAGAAGTAAGAGATGTAGCTTCACTTAGGACCGCTGCATACCACCAAAGGGTTGCTCATCACTATAATCAGAAAGTTAAACCTCGATCTATCTCAATCGGGGATTTGGTTTTACGCAGCTGCGAAGCAGTAGGAAAGGGCCTTCAACGCAACAAGCTCTCTCCCCTCTGGGAGGATCCCTATTTGGTAGCAGCTATGATCAAGCCTGGTACCTTTAAATTGAAGGATGCTAATGGAAAAATGCTCCCCCGAACTTAGAATATTAGCAACCTTCGTAAGTATTATCAATAGATATTGATAATACTAGTTATCTTGTGTTTGTTGTTTACTTCAAGCTATATTAAAGATGTCCTTGTACAGAGTTATTATGTTCAGACATCTCTTATATGTGAACTGGGATAGAACTCTTCTAACCCCTTATCCCTAAAAGTATACTAGGGGATTATTGTATTATCTTATCTCATACAGTAATGTGACGTTCACTTTGTTGTGCTACAGTCTTAAACTCTTTATTCATGATTCGAGAAATATACAATCTACATTGTATCTCAATCACTGGATGATCAATCCCAAGGGGATTTAATCCGACCTCTTCTATACAGATTAAAAATCATCAAGCAAAAGCTTTGATTAATAATCTCGAAAAGGTCAAGATATCCAAGGAGGATGTCTCTCACAGTCACTCCGGTCACCAAAGACTATCAAAATATTTCTCATTGAAATAAAATTAAACCAGTCTAATGTATATATGCAAGAAAGAAAAGAGAAATATCAATAATTTCTTTATAGATCACAGAACATTACATACATCATATGAAAGCATCCACAACAAACACATATACTTATCACTAGAAAGAAAACAAGGTGATACAATCAACATCAAACACTCCTACAGGATATCAATATCATCCTCATCCTCCTCAAGGGAAAAGGCCTTCTGTAACTCGCTCTCTATCTCTTCGCCACCAGAATCTAAAGAAGGGTCACTAGAGGCCTGGCTAGGTGTCAACCCATCAATATCTGTGCCAGTCTTGCGCTGTACTGCACGCACGCCCTTCATAAAACCTCGGATGAAGCCCTCTTCCATACAGTCTACTTCCAAAGCCTTCACCTCCACATCATAGATATGGTTGCGAGCTTCTTGAATGTGATCTTCAACAATTATCTTGAAGGCGGCTGATTTCTTGAAATCATCTATAACGGTAGACGGTAGCTGCTGAGCTTCCCTCTCTGATAGCATACTCTGGAGCCTCTTGTTCTCAGCTACAAGGATCTCCTGATCTTTCATTTGCTGAGTGATCATCGTCTGTGCATCCGCTAACTCAATATGTAGACAATCCATCTGTTGATTCTGTATGGAGGCTGAAGTCATCATATTAGCTAGTTCTGCCCTACACTCTGCTAACTGCTGCTCCATCACCTGCATCTCCTTTAATTTGCCATCATGTTTCTTCTTATATTCGCCCTGAAGATATTTAATCTTCACAAATTCATCATTCCAGTCATTCAGGGCCTTGGTCATTTGCGTCGACTGAAGCAATACAAATAACTTTTATAAGGAAAATATTTTGTGAAAAAGAACAAAAAGAAGAAGGAGAAGCAAAAAGGGGAACGTACCAATTCCTCAGTACGTCGACGGCCAATGCATTGATGTTTCAAAACATCCTCTGGAATGTGTGACTTGGATGGAGAAATATGGAGATCTTTACTAGTAACTGCTAAAACCTCCTCCACCTTTTTCTTCTTGGCAGCCTGCACATTGTCCTCACTTCATGGTCGTTTAGGAGAAATTTTGAAGATTGAATAGCAGCCTCTGAAACTTTCACTGACTTCTTTAATATCTGAGCATGTGATCTCCCTGCTTGAGTAGATAGCCCCACTTTGAACAAATACTCTTCATCTATGTATCTGCTCAAATAATGAACCTCATAATGAAGAGTATCGATATCAGAGAATTTGAGTATCTTCAATAATTCTTTGGCTCCAAGATGTAGGGAAATTGGTAGCTCCCTCAATTTCCCCCACTATTCCAGGAGATTCCAGTCTTTTTTCACATAAAAGAAGTCATTGATCCAACTTTTTGACGGATCCCGAGTACGAATATCCAACCACTTGGATCTAAAAGAAATGTGGCCTTGTGTATCACCAATCAGACGACCCATCCGAGAAAGACAATCAGGAGATAGCACTGCTCCACGGTCTCGAAAGAGTACAATCAACCCCATGATAATTGACATAGCTCTATAAGACAGTTGAGCTAAACTCACCCCACAAATCGTTAAAATGTTGCTCAATTCAGGAGATGGTGAAAACCTTAAACCTGCTCGTAAACTGAATTCGTAGACTGTCACAAATCCGGGAGGAGGAGAACAAGCCCGATCAGACCTTGCCGGCATTTTCACCACCACATCATTAGGAAAATAGAATTTTTTCCTAAAAGCAAGCAAGGCGTCGCCAGTAATAGTGGAGACAATGTCATCCATTTTTGTCACTTTGTAAGTCTTTTTTACTCCTTCACGTCGAGCAACAAAGCGATCGCCTTTGATCGAAGGATTTTTGGTAGATGTTGGATCACCCATGTCAACTTCTGCACTAAAATGAATCACTGACTTTGAGTAGGGAAAATCACCTACAAGCAGTAGCAGAAAATAAGGAAGAAAAGAAAAAAAGTTTCACTTCATTGCAAGAGGAGGGGCGCTAATTTAGTAGGGAAAATCACCTACATAAAAACAGCTAAAAGCCTCGACTGTAAGAAGGAGAAAGGAACGAATTGTTCTATAGCCTCAGGTGGGTATATATAGTGCTTTTTGAGAACATTCCAGAATTCTGAATTTTCCAGATTTTTTTTAAAATTTTTGGAATTTTTTGAATTTTGTTCGAATTTTTTAATAAGAAAAAAAATTAAAAAAAAAATTTCGCAAAACTGCCAGCGGCAAACAGCCGCAACTGCTGCTGGCCGGAGGCGGTTCCACGCAGGCCAGGCGCGGGTCAGCGCGGCGGGCCAGACGGGGGGAGGTCGGCGCGGCGGGCCAGGCGGGCCGCGAGCGGGTCACGCGCGAGCCTGCTGGGCGCGGTTGTGGCGGTGGCAACGGCGGCGGCGGCTGGCCGGCCGGTTCGACTGCCCACACAAATTCGAGCCCAAATTTTGGCCCGGACAGGTCAAATCGGAAGTTTTTAGGGTCCCCGGACACATTTTTTGATGTTCCAGACTTAATTTTGACACTTTTGGAGCTTAACGAGGCCTCTAAGATCAAATTTGAGCAAGTTTATATTTTTTGGAGCACAAATTTTGGTGATTCAACCATTGTAAAAGTTCTAGATAAGTATTTTCGGGACTTATGAAGCTTCGACGTCCGAAAATAGGGGGCAATTGATATATTATAACCAAATTATCTTGATCAAGCACGAATCTCGAGGAAAATTTATCTTGGAAACTTCCAAAATTAATTCAAAGGTCATATGAACTCCGATTTCAGTAAGCTTCTAGTCGAACTGAACATCTCAAAAATACGAACCCAACGACACCAAATTCGACTCAATCCGAGCCCAAATGGATCCAAATCAAAGACCCGAAGCGCATTTGGAAGGTTCAATCCACAATGTGGATTATCAAGCGATTTCCAAACAGGACATGCTTATAGTCAAATCGAGCGGCTCGACGAGGCGAATCCAACAAGCCCAAGATTGTCGGATTCCGATATCATTAAGAACTTCAAATGTCTGATAAACGGTTCACGATCAAGGGATTCAATATCGACCGTCCATCCAAACCACTCCACATTTACCCTTGATCCTCCTCCTATTTACGGGTCATGCCATCCACAAAAAACTATAAATAACCCCTCATTTCTCTTAAGAGGGGACCCAAGCAAGAGAAGGGAAGAGAAGAGAAGAGAAGAAGAAGAAGAAAGGAATAGGAGGGAAGAAACTCCTCCTCGACCACCGACGGAATTTTGCCCGACGCCAGAATTCTGTTGCCCGACGCCCGAGTGACGCCGGATATATTCCCAAGTGAAACCAGAATTCTTTTCGACATCAGAATTCTCTCAGATTTCAATACGACGCTGGAATTCTATCCGACCTCCGAAGGACGCCAACATTTCGCCCGATCGGCGCAGCGGGCCAGGCAGGCGGGTCGCGCGCGAGGCTGCTGGGCGCGGTTGTGGCGGTGGTGGCGGCGGTTGCGGCTGGCCGGCCGGTCCGGCCGGTTCGGCTTCCCACACAAATTCGAGCCCAAATTTTGGCCCGGACAGGTCAAATCGGAAGTTTTTAGGGTCCCCGGACACGTTTTTTGATGTTCCAGACTCAATTTTGACACTTTTGGAGCTCAACGAGGCCTCTAAGATCAAATTTGAGCAAGTTTATATTTTTTGGAGCACAAATTTTGGTGATTCAACCATTGTAAAAGTTCTAGATAAGTATTTTTGGGACTTATGAAGCTTCGACGTCCAAAAATAGGGGGGCAATTGATATATTATCACCAAATTATCTTGATCAAGCACGAATCTCGAGGAAAATTTATCTTGGAAACTTCCAAAATTAATTCAAAGATCATATGAACTCCGATTTTAGTAAGCTTCTAGTCGAACTGAACATCTCAAAAATACAAACCCAACGACACCAAATTCGACTCAATCCGAGCCCAAATGGATCCAAATCAAGGACCCGAAGCGCATTTGGAAGGTTCAATCCACAATGTGGATTATCAAACGATTTCCAAACAGGACATGCTTATAGTCAAATCGAGCGGCTCGACGAGACGAATCCAACGAGCCTAAGATTGCTGAATTCCGATATCATTAAGACCTTCAAATGTCTGATAAACGGTTCACGATCAAGGGATTCAATATCGACCGTCCATCCAAACCACTCCACATTTACCCTTGATCCTCCTCCTATTTACGGGTCATGCCATCCACAAAAAACTATAAATAGCCCCTCATTTCTCTTAAGAGGGGACCCAAGCAAGAGAAGGGAAGAGAAGAGAAGAGAAGAAGAAGAAGAAAGGAATAGGAGGGAAGAAACTCCTCCTCGACCACCACCGGAATTTTGCCCGACGCCGGAATTCTGTTGCCTGACGCCCGAGTGACGCCGGATATATTCCCAAGTGAAACCAGAATTCTGTTCAACATCGGAATTCTCTCAAATTTCAATACGACGCTGGAATTCTATCCGACCTCTGAAGGACGCCAACATTCTGCCCGATCTCTGAGTAACGCAGGAACTCTGCTTGACATTGTAACTGTCTAATTCTAAAGAGATTCTTTGTAATCTAATAGTCCTAAGTTTTAAGGACAATTCAGCCTCTTGTATTCTAAGAAAATACTAGTGGAACTCTTTCAACTGGGCGTGGCCCCGTGGCTTTTTCCCTTTACAGGGTTTTCCACGTACAAATACTGGTGTCATATATTTTCTGTTTGTGTGCCGAATATCCGTTCAACGCTAAGACAAAAATTTTCTAAATTCTATCATCGCGTATATTCGAGTCCGCAACAATGTTGATAGGCAAAGAAGCCATAAACTTTAAAAGGTAGATTCACAAAATAGAATTGCTTAAGAGATGGAATAGATTTATAAAAAATTCAATAAAACATCAAGGTAGCCATTAAAAATAACTAAATAAAAGAGCAGTGCATTTTTAAGTCATAATAAATTAATTACCTTCTCAAGGAAATCAGAATAAACTGAACCACCAAAGAAGGCTCAATTTTGATGGACATTTCTATCTGCACAAAGTAAACAATTGTAATAAAGCTTAAGTACATCTAATTCACAAAAGAAGAAGAATAAGCAGTTGTTTTTAGAGAAGCAAAAGGAAGATTTTTTTGAAAGAAAAAAACTATCTCTGCAATAAATACTAAAAAAAACTTGATTTTTACCTTTACCTTCACAGCTAACTCCCATCGGACAGGAGGGGAATT
Organism: Dendrobium chrysotoxum; assembly: GCA_019925795.1. Lineage (NCBI taxonomy): Eukaryota > Viridiplantae > Streptophyta > Magnoliopsida > Asparagales > Orchidaceae > Dendrobium > Dendrobium chrysotoxum. The sequence goes on along the minus strand of CM034297.1, from coordinate 4,111,661 downwards.
TCGTTGAAGGAGGCTAAGATTCTATCCAATTTTGATACATCTCGCAATATTTTGTTTTTGAATTGGGCTTTTCATCTTCCAGGCTTAGGAGGCCAATAAGTGAGAAAATATTTTGTTAACTGATTATCATAAGGAATACTGAATTTTTTGTTTTTGAACAGGCTTCCTTCCCAACAGAAGGTCAAGAAGAACAACTCAAAATGCGTAGAATTTGAAATTTCATGAATCTAAAAAGAAAAAAAAATTGTGCTTTGCTTACATCCGATCACATTTGAACTTTGAATCAGGAAGTAAATCACCCACCTATTAGGATTCATGACCAATCTTAGGAGCAAAGAAGCTAGCGACTTACGATATTTAGTCGAAAAAGTGCGTGAAAGGTCGAGCATCCAGGAGTCATGACCAATTTTAGGAGCAAGGAAGTTAGCGACTTATGATTTTTAGGCCAAGAAGCACGCGAAAGGGCTGAAAGATTGTTACCTTCACAGCGAGCATCGTTGATGACGACCTCATGCGAAGGTGGGTGACAGCGGGAGGAGTTTTGGCGAGGATGGGAGGCCGGATGCGAAGACAAAAGGAGAAGAATAGCGAAAGGGAGAGAGGGTTGGGAGTGGGGGCGGTGGGGTGGGCTGCTGCGAATGGAATACAAAGAGCGAATAAGAATACGAAGATTATGAGTTGTGGATGGGAATACGAAGAGCCCTGAAGAAGAAAAGTTTATGGTTGTGAGTGGAATCTGAATGCATAATTTCTTTATTAATGCATCAGTTTTATGAATAAAATTATAATTCTTAATTAATTATAATTATAATAATTAAAATGAAAGATTGAGATTTAATTTGAATAATTAAAATTAATTAAAATAGACGGTGGATTTAATGTGGAAGGAAACTAAAGCACTTTTTATAATAGCAGTATAGATAGTAGAGAGAGAGAGAGAGAGAGAGAGAGAGAGAACTTAGTTTTGAGTCGGGTAAGGGTTGCTTGGGTTCAGCCTATTCAAGTGAGGAGGATTCCTTGGATAGGGTTGCTTGGGTACAGCCTATTCAAGTGAGGAGGATGAAGCATCGGGCTCACTTGGACCGCAGGAAGTGTGAGGGTTGATAGATCAACCTGGGAGGTTGGGATTTGCGGCTGTTGGAGTGGAGTCGGGTAAGGAGGAGGCGAACAGAGCTCGCGTGAGGTAGGTGAAGTGGGAGAGTTCGGCTGGGTGCTCAGCTAGGATGAAGGCATTCGAATGGGGTCTGATTTGGTCAGAGGAAGTGTGGAGTTTGACTGATTTGAGCTGACAGGGGTTTGAATACTGCAGTTGGCTTGCGGCTAGGTCGAGTGGTTCGAACAAGGAGGCGACAGAGTGGACAGGGCATTCGATCAAGCTTGTGGTTGATCGGAAGCTTACAGTTGGCTCGATTGGGTGGAGGAAGAAGGTAGAATGGCTCAGAATGATCGGTTGCTGGAGACGAACAGAGAAGGACGTCGTCAAAGGAGGTCGGTGTGGGCGTGTGAGGCTGAGTAGGGGTTCGGCTTTGGCTGTAGATCGGGTTGGTTGATTTGGGGTGGAGATAGGCAGCTGCTGTTGGAAATGAAGAGAGAGGGCAGCTAGCTGATTTGCGAACGGGGGCGGGAGTAGGCCAAATAGCAGCTGATTGGTCTTCATGTGTAGGATGAATTTCATGAGCTTTTGTGGGTTCACTAAAGTACAAAAATAGAAGAATCAACCAAGGAGAAGACATTTAAAAGAGGGTCTCGCCGTCTCAAGTGGGTTTAGTTGGGACATTGGGCACGACTAAGAGAGAATCATACTTCTTATGGGTTCTTTGGAGAATTACAAAATATTCAAGAGCATGTACCTTAGCAAAAGCCCATCACTCTGTGATGTACTAAAGTGCTGTTCCTTTGGGTTGCAGAGCTTCGTTATGGAACCACTAGGTCTCTGGGTAGTAGTGCTTCGTTCTGTAAGTTTGGTAACACTAATTCAGAACACTGATATGAAAATATTGTAGATGCCTTCTATCTTTATAGCAAGCCTAATGAAAAGTAGCCATCTCATGTTTTCCTCTCATGTATGACTTATAATGTAGCTGTTCATGTTCTTGTGAAGTCATAGTTTTCAATTTAACCAAACCATGTTCTTTTCATCATTTGATCTTCACTCGGGCAATTTTCCTGATTTGTTTTATTATGTTCAGCTTGGTACATTCACTTTCTGTTTTCATCATGCACTATCATTAGGCTACTTTTGCGTGGCAATTTCTGTATTCAATTTTGTAGGTGCTATCATAATTCCAATGCTATATAACTCTTGATTGTTCTGTCTCTTGTACAGCTGATGATAACAATATAATTTTCTCTTTCTTCATTTTCATTTGCAGTGGTGGGATGAATGGATATCTATCTTTTTGTAATGGGGATCCATGTCCACTAGTCTTCAGGTCTCCCATTAAAGGTTTGGAAGATATAATGGACAATCAAGTCATGTAAGGAGCTTACAAACTCTTATCCAACATCTCGCTGCAATGATAAATATATTTATGATTTTGGTTTTGCTTAGTTGTGCAATATACAAACTTCCAGATGCTCACAAACACATTACTCAACCACCGTCAGGGGTTGTATTCCCTAAAAAGGTATTTATAGATGTTGATATGTGTCAGGATTACTGTTTGTTTTCTCAGTTGTGGATCCCTTCTTTTTGCCTTGTACTTCTTCCATAAGTTTGTCAATCGTTATATTTCTTTGGCTATTTGAAACTCCTTGTGACATTTATTTATGCTTCTGAATGCAGTCCAATTTCGGATGCATGCATCTATTATAACCAGTTGATTTGAGATCGCTTTACATATGTTTGTAGGATATGCTTGTGGGCTCCAAAAATTCGGCCCTGGCCTCCACCCGCTTTATGCTTTGTTCGGTGGGGAGTTTTAACAGATTTAAGTTCCGAGGTAAATTTTGGAAGACAGATGGGTTTGTAGATAAGACACTACCCAGAGATTTCGCCCTCATTTTGTAAGGACTTTATGATCTGAGTTCTGGTTTCCTATAGGCGCAAGCCCCTATAGTTAATTACCCCTCCCGGTAACGAGAGAGAACTTTTGATTAAGGCTAGTCGTCGATCGGATACGTTAAAATACGTATATTTGGCATATAGTAGCAGCATGGGTACGAGTATTGGAAGTTTGAAAATTTGATATTTAAAATCAGAAATTTCACCATCTTACACTTAAAGCGGATGGTAGGGGAATGGATGATGGACCCGATCAAGATCCCATGGTTCCGTCGTCCCGGGCCATCGTGGTCCCTGGTCTACTTAGTCATAGGAGGTAGTCGAACCAACCTGACAGAAGGATCCTTGTCGGCAGCCATGGGTTGCTTCGTCCAAGGGGACCTTATAGACCTGGGGGAGTGTTTGTTTAAGGGGACAAATTTGAATCCACCTTAGCTAACAGAGGGCTTTGTGCCCTATCGATCATATCCTATTGATTCATATCTCAAGGATTTGATGCCATTGGGGAGCATACGGGCTCTGACCATAACCATAATATAATGGTGCCATTTGGCGGCGACCACCTGGTTCAGAGGGCCCTGAGTCATAACCGTTTATCCTGCAGTGCCATTTGGCGGCAAAACTATCGGTTAGAGGACTCGTACCACGTCCTTGCTGGCAGGAGATTGTTTGAGAATGGATCCTAGTGATATTTTCGACTAGGCATTAGCTCTATATGAGCTGAAGTAAATTTTAATGTGTCCACCTCGGTAAACTGTTGCGGAGGGTGGATGTATTTTGCTTTGAGTGTTTGGATGGTTGATTTCAATTTCAAATATTTAAATTCTGATGATTTTGAGAATTTTGTGGAGTTTTGGACATTTTGGGAAAATTTGAGTGTTTTTTGAAGAAGCAGAGTATTTGGAGTCAAACCCCTCCGGTTGAGATATACAATCAACACGGCCATCATCGAGGTGGAAATGGGTCATTTGTATTTCTTGGACTGAACCCTATCGACTCTGTCAGTTATCGATAGAGGATCGGGTTTTGTAGGCTTTATATCTTTATTGATGAACTTTCTTTGTTGAAGGCCTTGAAGGCCTAATATGAACTATAAAATAAATATTTTGGTTGACCTCCCGACTATATATTTGTTTTATGGTTCAAGCCGTGTCGACTCTATCGGGCCATCAATAGAGGATAGGGTTTCGTAGGCTTTGTACCTTTGTTAGTGAATTCTCTTGATTATAGGCCTTGACGGCCTAATATGAACTATAAAATAGATATCCCGGTCGATCTCGCGGCCACATATTTATTTAATGGTTCAAGCCGTGTCGACTCCTATCTACCCGTATAGGAGGATCGGGCTCGAACTGGGATTCACTTATTGACCCGCGCAGCATCTCTAGACGTCACGTGTGTACCAATAACACGCTCGCCGGGGCCCATGCGGGTGTTTGGTTGTATTTACCCCTTTTGTGTTCCTATGTGTATACAAATTAAGGTGCACATGTGCGGGGATCCTTTTTAGAATGTTTGTAAACGCCTTCTGTCTGCTCGCACAGATGTTGCAAATCCGGTGGCGTGGCGTTGTAGCTTGTGGAAGCTTTCTGTCTACTTGTACGAAGGTTACAGATCCGGTGACGTATTGTAGTAGCTTCTAAACTGAGTTGTTCGCTGCTTTCATACAGGTAGATTGTCGTGCACTACCGATTGCTTTCTGCATATGGATTGTAGTGCACTAACGAATCTCTTGCTTTGGCTCATAGGAGCTTCTCACTTGTTGAGGCTTTTCTGTACTTGCTCGAGGATAGCACTCTGTATGCATGATAGATCCCCTATGGTAGTTCATAGGAACTTGTATTTGTCGTAGTCCTTTGGCATTTCGCTTGTGAACACCACTTTAAGTATGCAATGGGTCTTTTATAGTAACTTGTAGGAGCTCATATCTGTCATAGCATTTCAATATTTGTTCATAGGAGATATGTTGGATGCATGGCTATTGTTCATCAAGAAACTTGCAAGCCTCAATAATCTCATCCAACTCATTGTTTAGGACTCGGTTGAACTAAGATTCATTCACTCCATAATGATTTGCTCTGGCTCTCCTCTTTCAGAGCCCGGGTAGGAATCGATAAGTGACCTTTTGGTCGTGTTGATATCATCATTTTCAGTTATTGGCTTAAATAAAGAATCAATCATTTCAACCTTGGGTGACTGTGCATTTGCTGATGCCTTGTACTTTGAAGTTAGTGGCCACTGCCCCTAAACTGACGATTGCAATAATTGAGGGCACAAAATAATTATTGCATGTACTTTCTCTAGATGTGTCACATCATTATGTCCACTGTATGTCAAATCCTTCCGGCTGCGAATGACATGTTTGTTATGGTATGAGTCTCTTGTAGTGTCATTGGACCCTTGCGATTAGGAGATTCTTTGCATCGATCTCATATTTCTTCACACAAACAAACTGTCGTACTCATACAGGCATCATGCTCTTTAAGGGCTCACATTGTTTCAAGTGTATTTTCTTGTATTTTGGCGTCAGACGTACATTGCGATATTGATTTCGTGCTCATGGGAGAATGATACATCATAAACCCTTGCTCGCTCGTTTGCATTCGATCTTTCTCTTTGATGCCTCTTCTTGGAGTTGGATGATTATTGGTGGTAGGGATGTAGGAGCTTTCCCTAACCCACCAGGATTCATTCATTAAGCATCTAGATCTTGATTCCTTATTCATCAAACCAAATTTTGATTCAACTCAGATGCCCCATTAAAGTTTGAGTTCTTTGTAGTTCTTTTGAGTTCATACCCAAACTTGGCTCGTTCTGTCGCATTCAAGTTAAAGCTTCTTGTAGTTCGATGTTCAAGTGTCTTGTAATCTTGTTGAGTTCATATTCAAGCATAGTTCTTATGCTCAATCCAAGTTTGAGGTTCATGTGGTTCAAACCACAAGTCTTTTTGAGTTCAAAACTTTTGTATTTCATCCAAGTTTTAGTTTAGGTTCAAATTAAACTCATTTGGTGTCCAAAGAAAGTCCATTGTTTGTCCCAAATCTTTGCCATTTTGTTCAAGTTCATGTTCAAATATGGTTCCCTGTTGTCCAAAATTTGTTCTTGCTTGATTGCAAATGTCCAAGTCCTTGTCTTATTTCAGACAAAATTTCGGCAGCCTCCCGGTGTCTCCCCCGTTTGGGAGAAACTATAGGAAACTGGGCCTTCCCACCACGCTATGAAAAGCGTGTATGGTAGGTGTCTTTGGACACCGCGGCCATATTTTCTTCGTCCCCCACCACGCTACGAAAAGCGTGTATGGGTCTTCGGCAGTACCTATTTAAAAAAATAGTTATTTCCCCGCAAGCGGGTACTTATGAATATCCACTTCTCGCCATAGGTGCCGCATTGGCTTTCCATCCCACCACGCTACGAAAAGCGTGTATAGGCGTTTTGCCGGTGCGCCGTGAATGCCGAAAAAGAGATTTTAGGTGATCACCCACTTCGTCGTAGGCACCGCATCAGGTTCCCTTCCACCATGCTACGAAAAGTGTGTATGGATGGTTTGCCGGTGCGCCGCGAATGATGAAATGAGCTCTCGAAGTGATTACCCCATTCGTCGAGAGCACCGCGATGAACTTCCTCCCACCACGCTATGAAATCCATAAGGAACTTCCTCCCACCACCGCGACGAACTTCCTCCCACCACGCTACGAAAAGCGTGTATAGGTGGTCGTTTTGTCGCGTTGCGAACGACGAAATGAGCTCTCAAAGTTTTGCAAAATTCTTTCTTTCCTTTTTCTTTTTTTTTTCTTCTTTTTTTTTTAATCCTTTTTCTTTTTTTTTTTTTTGAAACTCTCACTCTTTTTTTTTTATCTTTCTCTTCTTTTTTTTTTACACACACACAAATAGCACTGGTCCTCATATTCATTCACAATGCTCTGTTCTTTTAGTAATTCATCAATCTTCTCCTTCATCAGATCCATGGTTGACTGAACCTCTTTTGGCTTTTGTTTGAAATTGTCAATGCTGAAGGCATATATGGTGATATGCTTAACTCCCATTTCGTAGCAATATCTTAAAATAGAGATGAGGGCAGAAGATCCAGCCTTATGATTAATGCCTCTTCCAAAGCTTCACTTGTTTGCATATCTACGATTCCCATCCATGATAAAAGCAATATGATTTAGCATGGGATAAAGTTCCATGGAATCCATAAGGAGCTTGTTTTGGTAAAATTATCTTTGCAACATGATTAGAATCCATGCTTACGTCCCATAGCTTGACAATCATGTAATCATCAGTAAGGCTATGTCCTCCATCCTTTAAAAATTTAATATCTAATACTAGAGCAATGATCTTTGTAAAAAAAAAAAAAAGAAACTAGGCCTAGGTGTCTAACGTTCCTGAAATAGCCTGGAATGATTATCACATAAAGCTGATTCCCGCAAATCAATAAGTTGCATGGACCCAAGATTTATCAAATTGAATTATAGAAATAAAATCAATTTCCTAGACTCCTTCTCCAGCGATCCTCTCACTAGACACCTGCGAGAATTTATTCCAGTGGTGATAGCAAAGAGGAGGGTGTAGTGTATGTCTTCCTCGATTTTGACAGTGCTATTACATGCTGCCTCTATTCGAGCACTTGGAAATTTTTGAGGGTAGGATGTATAACTCGATGCATGTTGGTTTGGAAACAAGTTCCCAGAGTTTGCCTCCACCAATGACTTTCTTTGACGGTGATTGTGACCATTAAGACGTTTTCTGTAACTTCACTTGACCTCATCAAACTCCATCAGCAAGTGGAATTAAGGGCTAGAAAATGGATGCTTTGACGTGCAGTGGAACAGTTAGATTCACGGCTAAAATCAGAGAGCCTTCTCTTGGGCAAGTAAAAAAAATTAGCATAATCCGGCTTCCCATCGTCTGTCTTATACAGCTGTAGCACCGGTGATTACCTTGTCAGAATACTAGATCCACGAGGGAGGAAGTCGGGTCCCACAATGCTCTCCAGGACCGACATTTTTCCTGAACTCTGACCACCCACGACGGCGACAGAGGGCAACACCTCCCATGGAGTCGGCAGAGCTCCTTCGGCATCGCCGTGGTTGCCAAGGATCGTGCATGCCCTCTAGATTCAGTTCACTATACCGATCAAGCTCTCCATTGCCGACATCTTCGACAAGTGGAAGCCTAGAAGTCTTTTCTGAGGAAGATGATCGGGCACAGGATCTTCACGCGCGGAGCTCCATCTCTTCTCCTTGGTAGTTGTATTGGGTATAGATGTGGTCTAAGGCTTAAGGGAGATGGATGGCTAAGTGTCTGAGGCTCAGATCAACATCCGTCCAAGCTCGGCCATGTGAGAGATAGGGGCTGCGATTAGATTATGCAGGTAGAGGAAGTATGAGTTCGGAATGTTGGTTGAGAGGCTAGCAGCAAGAGCTCGGTGCTTGGGATGGCCAAAGAGCTTCATTTTCTTTCAATTTAACAATGAGGCTCATTATCTAATCGAGGCCAGCTGCGAGATATTCGGGAGGAGATGCAAAACCAGCGAGGGATTTAGCCGGAGAATTCGATAGAACGAGGCAACAAAAATTAAATGTGATTTGAGGTTTATTTTGACTTCTGATTTTATTAATTTTAATAAAATATTTAATAAAATATTATTAATAACATCATTTAACAAATCAGAATATTGGGGGTGTAATAATTGTCCCAAAAAGGTCTTGTTTCCTGTGCATTTTTCTCAAATTCCCACATTATCTTATTTTTTTGTGTCCCGCATTCGCCGAATGTCAAAATTAGACAAATTGATAGTGGATTTAGGGTATCGACGATGTTCCGGACGTGGCGGTTGTTGACCTCATTTTTGTATGAGCTCAGTAGGACCAATCCAGACCTTAGGATCTTTCCAATCCTTAGGATCAATCTTAACCCTAGGATCAATCCGATCTTAGATCAATCCAGATTTTAAGATCAATCCAAATTCAAATCAACCTTGATCTCAGATCAATCAAATTTCCAGACTATTCTAGATCCTAGGATCTTTCCTAGATTTTAGATCTCAGGATCAATCTAGATCTTAGGATTCCTAGATCTTAGGATTCTTCTAGATTATAGGATTCTTCCAGACCCCAGATCCTAGGATTTCCCTAGGACTTCTAGATACTAGGATCTTCCCAGACTCCAGTCCCTAGGATCTATTCTAGACCCTAGGATCCCCTTAAGCTGATTTGGACCCTAGGACCTATTCTTAACCCTAAGATTCTTCTGGATCAATCCAAGCTTCAATTCAATCTATACTTAATTCAAACCCTATCATTCAAACTCAAAATCCAGCTTAAAACCAGAAATCCAGATCAAATTCCAAGGCCAAAGGTCTAAGTCCTGAAAGCATTTTCCAATGAATCTTTGAATAATTCAAAACCCTATCAAATGACCTCTGATTCAAGATTTATCAGTTCCACACTGATGTGACATGTCTCTAGAGGCAACCCTCCAAATTTGAGCTCATTCTGAGGTCTCTAACCCCAGAAACTGCATTGAAATCCAAAGGCTGTAAAACCTTCAAATATTTACAGTCCATGCCACTAGACCTACCACCCAGTGGATTTTGACCCTGGAGCTTTCTTCAAAGCCTCCAATCACCTCCAGACCCTTGATTATGACTCATTGAGCAATAAACTGCATTTTGTTGGACTCAATTTGACCCTTAGCTGACCAGGGGTCAAAATGACCAAAATACCCCTATGGGGTATAAATGGTCATTTGAACCAAATGAGCTCCAAATCAAATGCAATCACTTCCAGCAAGTTTCAAATATCAAACCAAACCTGTTAGACTCACTTCCAGCCCCTGGGTCAACCTGGTTGACCAAGTCAACCTAGTTTGACCAAATATAGGCCTTTATGGGTCAAAACAGGTCATTTTGACCCAATGACCTCCCCAGACCTTGGGACCACCTCCATTGGTCTCCAAATGTCATTTCAAATCTGTTGGACCCATTCCCTGACCCCGGGTCAACTTGGTTGACCAAGTCAACCTAGTTGACCCATTAGGCCCATTAAGGGCCTAAACAGGTCATTTGATCTAGATGACCCATTTAAATCCTGAAACCACCTCCACTAGACCCCATTCATCATTTCAAACCTGTTGAGCTCAACCCCTGATCCTGGGTCAACCTGGTTGACCAAGTCAACCTAGGTTGACCATATCAACCCTTAAGCTTTTACATTTTAAATCAAATCTTGATTGCATTCAAAACCATATCAAGCCTCCAAATCAATCTCAATAGTGGATTTCAAGACCTTTTAATTAGTGGTAAGTCAAACTTAGATGGATTGACCAAGTCAACACATTAAACTTGATCAATTCATCTTGCTCTAGTTCAAACCACACTATATTATCAAACCCAATTCAATCAAGCCTTTCAAATTTCAAGAACCTTTCTATCACATACTTTGAATATCTCTAAATGCAATATGAATCAAATCCAATTAATCTTGACCAAGTCAACTCATTATCACTTGGTCAAAGTCCATCAAACCTTCACATTTCCACTCAACTCCAATCCTTGAGTATTAAACCTTTTCTAAAGCCATTTCCAGCAGCTCAATGCTTCTCTCATTGCCACCTCAACAGTCCACCTGGATTTTGACTGGTCAAACAGTCAAAATGAGGTTTTGGACAAGTCAAACTTGGTCAAAACCCCTCCTTAAGACTAATCCCCTCTAATCCAGCCCTCTCCAACAGCTTAGGTGGAGTCTAGAACCTTCTTAAGGCTCACTCCAGCCCTTAGTTCTTGATCCAATGGCTTGGATCACTCCCATGTGCAAGTGGGGACCAAAATAAGCTTTCCACATGGCATATGCTCTTGTCATTGATTCCCCTGCCATTCTAACAACCTAATGACACTTGGCATTCATCTGGAGGTCCAACCAATTGATCCCAGCCCTCCATTCCAGCAAGGGATGTTTGAATAGGGTAAAACCTCATTTTGAGCATTGATTCCTCTCCCAACCTTCTCTCACTTGATCCCTCTCCTCCAGAGCTATTCCAGCCCTCAAAAGCTCTCCAAAAGCTTCTCTAGATATTTCTATAGCTGCCTAAAGCCTTCCCCCACCAGATCTTGGTTTCCAAACCCTCATTAGTGAAGAGAGAGAGACCTAGAGAGAGAATCAGGAGTTTTAAAAATAACTTCAAATCCAGACTGAACCAGCTCTTGGAGTCTTCACCAAAGTTGAAGAGGACGTCTTCATCTTTCCAACAAGCCCAAGAAGTTGAAAATCCACTAGATACTGTGTATGTTATTTATGTTTTAATTTTAAACTTCAAATTGGAACTGTAGCAAATCCACAGTGCATGGAGCTCTCAAACTCCAGACATTGGAAGATTGTGCTACCTTTAATCTATGTTTCAATTTTCATGAGGTTTGATTAAGTATTTTTTGAATTATGGGCATTTCAATATTCAGTTCAATTTTAAACTAACAGCTCTGGTGCAATCCTGACCGTCCGATCACGATTAACGCGCGATCAGACGGTCCACAGCACGTCGGACAGTTCATTCGTTCGACGGGTTTCGAACGCGGGTCGGCGTGTGACCGCGGAGGGCGACGTGGCTATTTTCTGGCTGTCGGATTATCCGCGGTTGAATTCAACCATCTGATCTATCGATCCGACGTGTATTAGTGGATTGCCCACACGCTGACGTGTGGCACGAGGCGCGGCGTAGCGCCGCCGTCACCCCAGTCATTGCCAATGATTGGATCCGACGGCGGCGGCGGCTAATTTATTTTAAAATTGAATTAAAATTATTTAAATGTCCATAAACTTTGAAAATCCATAAAAAATTCATTTTTTATCCAAATTTTGCATGTAATACCTCTATGGATTCAGGGTGAAGAGCTATATCATTTAAAAATAATTTCATTAAGTTTTGAGGTATTTCTTAGGAGTTATTCAATTAATATTGAATTTGATCTTTATTTATTTAAACCTTTTATTGTCACCCATTTGAGTTCAATTTTGGCAGGGGATAATCATAGGATGTTTGCTATGTTTTGTGATTTTTCTTGCCCTAATTGAGCATTTGTTTGAGCTCTGTGGAATTTTCTATCATATGGGTCAAAATTTGACTCAAATAATGGAAAATTCATTTCACCCTATGCATGTGAAATTAAACTGTAATCTTGCTGTGGTGTGATTGTTTAGGTGTAGTCTAAGGGTTAGTAACCTTGATTTAAGCCCATTCAACTTAGTGTCACCTAGGGAAAATAATTAAGGATTTTAACTAGAAAACTTAGAAAAATTCCAATAATTAGGATACATCTCCAATTGAGTTGAAACTTTGAACATTCAAACCTAGTGACACATACAACCTCAAGAAAATTTTTCACTGGATTTTGAAATCATTAAGCACCTTAATTAACCTAATCAAATTTGAACCTTAATTAAGCCTTTAAGCCTTCCGGAAATTCTAATAAATCAAAATTAAATCCCAAAAACACATATAATACATCAAACTGACCAGAATTAAACCCTTAATCAATGAAAAATAAAAGCCCCTTGACTGGACTTCAAAATTAAGCTTAATTTAATTTTAATTGAAAATTAATATTTAATTAATTTAATTAATTAAAAATAATTAAAAAATTCCAAAAATTTCTCAAACACTTAGAGATCACTCCTTAGGTCATTCCTGACTTTTGGAGTTGATTTCAAGAAGTTTGGAGGTCATTTGGATCCAAATCACAAAAAGGGTCTCTAATTAAATAATTTAAATAATTCATTAAATACTCAAAACTTCAAAAATTCATAACTAATTCAAATGAACTCCAAATTGAGCAAACTCAAAGGCATACAACTCATCTTGATGTCTAATATTTATCAAAAATGTTAAGTTTCCAGAAATCAAACAAATTTGAAAAAGTCAACTTTTGGTCAAACTTAGTTCAAATTCAAGTCAAAACTTCAAACCTTCATAATAAAATCTAGAAAAATCCAATTTCAGTGTACTTACTGTCTAACTGATCGTATTAAGGTCTAGTATTTTAATAAAATATTAAATTTCCAGAAAACATTTTAAATCAAAAAGTCAATTTTTGCCCCTTGAATTAAATCATTAAAATAATCTAGAAAATCTCAAAATTCAACATATCATTCAAAATTCCAGAAAACATTAATTTGAACTTAAAACCAGCAACCAACCAATTCTAATTGAAATTTTAATCAACTTTCAAACCTTAATCAAACTCAAATCACTTAATTATATCGAGTACCACTAGGTAACCCAGGCGTACGAGGCTATTAAATTAGCCCCAAGGAAGGTGAAATAAACTTCACGGCCTCGGTGTGCAACAAAGGTGATATCCAACAAACAATTAAAATCAAGTTCAAAATCAATTTCAAGTCATTAATATTTAAATTCAAATTAAATCCCCCTTAAGCCTTTTAACCAACCAGAACTTTAAACAACTTCAATCAATTGCCTATTTAGGACATATCAAAGCCACACAGCCTACCTCACACACTTTAGATGGTTTGCTAGGACAACCAACTCTAGTCTTACGTTAGGCCGGTGTTTACTTTTCTGCTGTGTGCCGTGTTTTCAAGCTTTTACTGCATGCTGTTTGCTAGTAGTAGAATTGATATGTTTGTTTACTTATTTACTGTAATCTGTGATGTAATTGATTGTACGATTAGATCTACCCCTAGGCTAGGGACGATTTGTACTAATTCAATCTTTTGCAGGTGGCCATGCTCATACAGGGCATAAATTAAAGGGGACAAAATTATAATTATTAAATTGCACAGGTGCTCCAGAAAATTGCTTAAGTCCCCCTTTAAATCAAAAAGAGCATGGCCAAGCGTGGCTGTGATTGAGTATTTTAATTTCAAATATATAACTGCTTGGGATGTCAAATATAAGCTGCTGATTATTAGGATAACCCTGCAGGTTGTTGAGTCTAGATTTTTTTTTATTTCAATTTGATGTAATTTGATTTAAATTGAGTTGTAATGTTTAAAGTGATTTGAGATTAAGATACTTAAACATCCAATTTGGAATCCAAAGAGGAAGGAACATCCCTTAGGGGAGAGTTCCTATCCATTTGGAGATCCAAATTAGGATGAATTTCAAATATCCAAAGAGAAAAGATAACACCCATATTCAGGGGGAGTTTCTTTTCATTTGGATATCCAGACCCGATGATCTAAGGAGTTCCAAGAAGGCGAAGAAGTGAAGAACGAGAAGAATCTCAAATCTCAACGTCACTTGAGTCTTAGGAGTAGAATCCGGGTTGTAGTCAGTGGTACCCGGTCACTTTACTTTCCTGCAGACCCTGGGTTGTATAATTAAGTGGCACTTGCCACATGGACTTTCAGTTTGAGCATTTATTTAATTAATTTAATTATTTGATTGATTTGATTACTTGATGTTGATTACGATTAAGGACTTGCATGCTTTTAGTAGTTTTTTTTTTTGCGCTTATTGCATGTCGTATTTGATTTAGCCTGGAACCCGATCGGAGGCTCGTGAGGGTACAGTCATAAACTTTTTCTATTTAAACAAAATTTAAAATTTTTAAGCTCAGATAAAAACTCTAACGCTCTTAAGAAGTAAGCCCGAACTCGCTGGGAGTTTTTCATGCATTCATATTAACTTTTCTCTACCTTGTTAGGCACCTCCCCGCCTGTGGGTTTTGGCAGACCACCTGACCTATTAAGGTGCAGTTCTGTCCAAGGGGATGTTGTGCAATCTCTAGGATAAAATCTATTTTTTAAGCCTGATTTTTAAACTGCTTCATATTGATTTAAGCATTTTTATCGAGTCAACTGGCATGCATTGCATTAGTAACAAATTAAAAAATGAGTCTAAATCTTAATTGCATTTTATTTAGACATTTCACCCAACATAAGTTAAGGGGTCAATTAGGAATCTGCTCTAGATGTCGACCCCAACTCCTCAAACTCAATCTTAAATAACATCCTTAACCACTCTTTCATAAAGACTTTGACTCATGGTTTTAAAAGCATTTAGGTGGTTTAGCTGGCTCCCCAATCCAGGCCGGGGTAAGTCCAGGATTGCATTACATTAGCTAGGTTCTGGGTCACTGGTTCCCAGTAAATGTTCAATCTTAAGACCTCAATCTTCCGGGAATCTAATTCCCATCTTCTAATAAAATTGATCACTTAAACATTAAAATATCTTTCAATCTAATTCAAGCCTAACACTTAGGATAGTTTGAGGTGTTTCTGAAGTAATTCAGAATCTTAAAGCACCTCCTACTCTTCTTCCTTTGACTCCATAAAGAACTGTTCAATCTTGAACCAATACTTGTTGAAATTCCAGTCCCTACCTCCTTTGATATCAAGCTTTGAAATCTTAAATGAAATTCGTATCGCTATTTTAATCGAGAGTATTCGTAGGAAATTTTCTGGTTTCCTATGATGTAATTAACTACGAGGGCTTGCGCTCGTAGGAGATTTAGAAACCCAGACCAGATTTCAAAATCAAGTTTTCAAAACCTTTAATTGATTCTCTTTGGGAAATCAAAACAAAAATTGGCGATTGTTATTTTCATATTCAAACTAATAATGATTGATATCTTCTTTCCTCGGATAGATATGTCAATTACAATCATAGTTTTGATTATAAAATTAATGATCCTTTTCAGATTAACATAATCAAACAATTGATTAAACATCATTTTGATCTTTCGAGATCATGTGTTGTTTCTCCTTGAGTTTGACTATGATAATCAGATAAATTCAAAGATTTATAATCTGAACCTATTAGGGAACGATATGTTTACCTTTCGAGGTGATATATTATTCATAATAAGTGTTTGGTTATAAAATTAAAATTCCAGAAATTTAACTTTCCCAAAGAAAATTAAACATTTTTTTAAAACTATATTTTTCAATCAAATAGCGGTGCAGTCCGTTTTGCGATCGGACGACGTCTGAGCGACGACGAGGCCAATTTCCTCGAAATACGCGTTACTGCATTAAGGCCCTCGTCGGTCACGGCATATTTTTAGTTTGGACAAATTGACAGTCAATTTAGAGTATTGGCAGTATTCCGGACGCAATGACGTAGTCCGTTCGTCGATTGGAGATCATTTGGTCGACGCCGAGGGATAAATTCATTAGCATACGCATCATTACCTTGTGATTTGTGCTTTTACCTCGCAATTCATGTCGGCCTTCTCATACGTCATTTAATTCAATCAAATTAAAAGTCATTTTTAAGTATTTGGGATGTTCCGGACACAGTGGAGAAGTCTGTTCATCGATCAGAGCTCATTAGGTCGACGACGAGGCTGATTTTCTTGAACTGCGTGCTGCTGCATTTGAATCACTCCGGTTGTGCCGCCAATCTGAATGCTTCAAATTGAATAAATAAAATGTAGTTTTTAAAGTTTGAAAGCATTTCAGATGCGGTGGCGAAGTCTGTTTGTCGATCCGAGATCGTTCGGTTGATGTCGAGGGCTAAATTTTCCTCAAAATGTGTGCTATTGTATTTGAATCATCTCGGAGATCATTCCACCATCTAGAATGATCCAAATTAATTGAATAAAATGTATACCTTTAACGTCGACGACGTTCTGGACGCAGCGGCGAAATCCGTTCGTCGATCGCGGATCGTTTGGTCGACGCTGAGGGCTAAATTCCTTAGCATGCGCGTCCTTGTATTTGGATTGCATTAAGATTGCTTTGATTTACATGCCACCACCACGGATGATCCCAATTGAATTTATAAAATATATATTTTGAATGTTGACGATGTTTCGGACACTGTGGCGCAGTCTGTTTTGAGATCGGACATTATGCAGTCTCCGAAGAGGCAAATTTCCCTGATATGCGCGTCCTTACATTTGAATTACCTCGGGATTCATGCCACCAATCCAAATGCTTCAAATTCAATAAACAAAATGTAGTTTTTAGAGGTTGATAGCGTTCCGGATGCGGTGGCGAAGTCCGTTTCGCAATCGGACATCATTTGGGTGACGACGAGGCCATTTTTCTTGAAATGCGCGTTATTATATTTGAATCACCTCGGTCGCGCCGCCAATCCGAATGCTTCAAATTAAATAAAAAAATGTAGTTTTAAAAGGTTGAGAGCATTCCGGACGCGATGGCGAAGTCCGTTTGTCGATCGGAGATCGTTTGGTCGATGACGATGCCAATTTTCCTTGAAATGTGCATTATCGTATCGCATTAGGATTGCTTTGATTTGCGTGCCACCACCCTGGCTGATCCAAATTAATTAAATAAAATGTAGATCTTTGATGTTGACGACGTTCCGGACGCAGTGACGAAGTCTGTTTGTCAATCTGACGTCATTTGATTAGCGCCGCACTTTTGTTTTGGGTGTCGGTCATCTCTTTTGACCGATCTCATCTGATTGAACTGCGAGCGGCCTCGACCTAGTAGAATTCGACGTCCTGATTGTAATGGCGCCGTCTGTTTGACAATTGGAGGTCGTTTGATCCTTTGAGTGAAGCGTCGCGCCAATGCTCATGTTGCTTATTTCGCCATCTTTTGCCTCCTTTCGCATGGTTTTAAATATATGGGTCAACAATGCTTAAGCCATGGCAAACAATCACTTAGATTTGTTTTTCATCTAATGCATTGGAAAATGTTTAAAATGCATAAAAACATAGTAATGAATTGAGCTTTTCTCTCTCTTTGATTAATAATTAAATTCCTTTCTGCAGCTTTTTGGTAATGCTCATGTGATGCAGTCTATGTTTGCATGGACCTTTGTAGAAAATGAACATTTTACCAGCAATTTTTGCATTTGTTTGTGACAGCATTTTCCTCTTGTTTGAGACATCTTGTAAACTGTTTGTTTTGTTAATGCGGTCCATAATCTTGTTTTGAGCATTAGCTGGTAAAAGTTACTTCAAATTTTGACCTCATCTATTAATCGATGGAACAACTTATTGGGACATGTGATGCTTTTATGTCTAAACATTGGATTGGAAATTTCTCTCCTTAACGCCACTTTCACTATACATTTACAACATGAACTAAAAACATGATTCTGTCAAAAGTTGCAAATCTTCTTCTTGCCAAATTTATCTTTGATGACGTGATTAGTTTTCAGATTGAACAGACCATGTTTTAAAGCACTTACAAGTTATCAGTCCTCAATTTCAAGACGGTCATCTTATTCTATTCTATTCTAGTTTCAGACTGTTACTAAGAGTGATTTGAAGCCTGCGCCTGTTCTCTGGAACGAAGATACAGGCAGGAGACCCTTTAAAAATTCGGACGGGGCGAGAGCGCAATGATATTGAGGCAAGAAGGCACGCTCATCCACCATCACATAACCCACATTCTTTTGCATTTTCATATCCAAATGGAAGGCAACATTCATTTGACGTCAGAGCAGAGGAACATTCTGTTGGCCAGTCACAACGGTATGGTGTTATTTCTGCATCAACTTATCGTTATGAGAGACACGAAAATCATCAATTCGAAAGAAATGAATATGGTAGTAGACCCCAAGCTTTACAGCACAGTAGACATTGGGAGCAAAGAGCTCCTGCACCAACCTCCCACAGTATAGTGCATTGGCTTATCCGGTCGTTGCAAGAAATGTAGTCCAGCAACCTATTCATGGTAGCTTCCCTCCCCGGTCAGGATATAGGGATAACTATGGTGGTTTCCATGCGTATGGACTCCAGCAGCCATGGAATCCATAGTATGATCCTAGGAGAGGACCTTCAAATCAGGCTCATGTGGGAAGAACAAACGCTAACCTGCAATAGGTGGATAATAATAGGTATGTTGTATTAGATGGAGGCTACAACAGAAGGCCTCGACCTCCACCGCTACCTGGCTATGGCCATTACTAGAGCTTCATGAAGGATATGTCCAATTGCCTACCTGCAGCACAGTGGGCATTATTCAACTATTTTTTTTCACAAGAGTCTTTTAGCAGAACTGATATGTAACATTTGATTGTAAAATGTGTATTTGCAAACATTTGCTTGTCTTCAATTGGATTTATTTTGTCAATTTGATTTTGGATAGACCTAATGTTTATAAGAAATTTATAATATGTTTATTACTCTAAAAATGGTTTTTCATTTACAGTTCCTCACTTCCATTATTCAAAATCTTGCTCCAGTTCTTTGGAATTTCTGCTTCTCTATTTAACTGGAAATTTTCCTTCTATTTATTATGTCAAGTTCTTTGGAGCTGTTGGATGAATGGGATGACACGTGACTACAAATTTAAGTCACGGGATCTTCATCTGATAGCTTGAAAATTTCCCAAGGGCAGCTTTTTAGGGTTGCAATTATTAATAAAAAAGAATTAATCCTTTAATATGTATAAGTACTTAATTAATTAAAAGTAGAATGAATAAAAATATATATAAATTGAATTTTCCAGTACATATAATTGATCAGAATAAGTAAAATCCTTTGTTTTATAATAGCCGAATTTTTATATTTAATTATAAATATTTAAATATTTAAATCATAAAAATTGTTATTAAAATGAATTAATTTATAAAATGTTAGTTATATAAACACATAAGAATATTATGATATGTAAATAAATCCACCTTATTAGAACTTTAAAATTTTTATTATGAAAGCTATAACTTAGATGGATTTATTTACATATGATAATTGTTGCAATTATATGTTTATATATGTAACTAACACCAAAAATTTTATATTTATTTATATATTATTTTAATATTTAAATCACATCTTGAAAAAATATATTTATTTTTAATTAATTCAATTTAATAACTTTTTTTATGATTTAAAATTTTAAATATTTAAAGTTAAATATAAAAATTCAGCTATTTTAAAACAAAAGTTTTAACTCATTCTGATCAATTACATGTATTAGAAATTCAATTTATATAAATTTAATTCATTATAGTTTTAATAAGTCCTGATACTTATCAAATGATTAATTTCTTTTTTGATTAATAACTGTAACCCTAAAAAAGTCAATATGTGTTCATAAAATCTTTAAAAAAAAAATTTGTGTTCATAAAATCTGTTCAAATTCATAAATACTGAGCTTCAGATCATGAATTCGGTCAACCATAACATCAGATTGAAGCTCTCAATGGAAACTTTCTGCGTTAGTTTAGCAGAGCATTACATAACTTTTCTCCAGTACTGAGAGCTATGCCACGACGTTCATGCTGAGGAGCACGACGCTAAGCTAAGAAGCTAACCAGAGCAAAGGTCTCGCTTCTACAAGAACCACAAGAGCTCCAGAAGCTGTGGGGAGCTCATGCTCCTTGGAACTAGCAAAGCCTTTGCTCTGGTGAGCTTCTTGGTTTGGGCACTCTTCTAATATTCGTCCAGCTCAAGAAAATAGAATAAAAATATATTCTAAGAGGAAGTATTGTTATCGGTATTTTCTCCATAGCAACCGGCGTCGTGCTCCTCGGCATGAACGTCGTGGTATAGCTCTCAGTAATGGATGTAGTCGTTCTCGTTGAAGCGAGGCAATATATACAGTGTGTGTTTTTTTTCCTAATTAAACTCTACCTTCTAAATGAATGAGTGCAAAAAGTTTCCATTGAGAGCTTCGAATTCCAAAGAACTGGAGCAAGATTTTGATGGAAGTGAGGAATTGTGAATGAAAAAAAACAATTTTTTTGCGTAATAAACTTATTATAAATTTCTTATAAACTGTGCTATAGGTAGCCAATTGGCCATATCCTTCATGAAGCTCTAGTAATGGCCATAGCTGGGGGCGGCCGACGGAGGCCGAGGCCTTCTGTTGTAGCCTCCATCTAATGCAACATACCTATTATTATCCACCTATTGTAGGTTAGTGTTTGTTCTTCCCAAAGGAGCCTATTTTCAATTTCAACCAAAGAAAATGAGGCTCTTCCATCAATTGGTGAGAGAATTGCTTAATGATATGATATTCCAATCATAGACCTTATTAGAGGACACAAACCAATCGAGAATTGAGACAATGAAAAAAATTCTTAGGAATTGAGAGGCAACTAGGAGTTGAAGTGTGGTTAGAGCCCTAGTTCATGACTCAAATTTGGTATGATTTACGAGCACTTGGGGCCATAGTCTTTTCAATTGATGTAGTTGGCTCTCCTGAGAATCGCAAAGTGCCTGAGGGTGGAAAAATTATTACGTGTGGTGTCCGGACGTGTCCGGAGGTCAATTCGGACGCGCTATGTCACCCAATGCACAATGTATTGGATGATGTGGCGTGCCGGATTGACCTCCGGACTCGTTCAGACATCACATAGAATAATCTCTCCTAAGGGTGAGCTTTTTTGGATTGGCCTGTCAGATATTCTACTAGTCTAGTAGCATTATTGGGTCACTTATTGTTTAAAGGGACAAAAGACATAGATAATACCCTACTGGCTTAACATCAAACCCCTTTTCATGCAAGGAGTTGAGTTAATAGAGCTCAATATCATCACTTCTCTTTTTTAATAGAGCTTGAAGTTTCTTTTATCATAGCCATCAAACTATATATTAAACAAAAAAGATGTGAGATAATTTTCAGCCATAAAACTATATCATAAATTTTGGATATTTTTTTAAAAATGGTTATAATAATTAAAAATAAATAAATTATAAATAAATTGTTAGTAAAAATATATGTTGACATGCAAAGTTGTTAAATATTATACCATTTTTGAATATGATAGTTGTAAAGAAATATTTATCTGATTTTTATAAATAGAAAAAAAATTATAATACTCAAATTAATTTTAAAAAATTTATTTGAATTATTCTTTTAGATAATTACAGTCTTAAAAAAAAAACCATTCAACTACCAAACATTTATAGATAAAATTAGGGGACTAACCTCTACAAAAGGATATGTGGTGATGAGAGAAGCTTTTTTAGGAGATTGAAAGAGAGGTGGTGAAGTCTAATGAGCATATCAGAGTGGTTATATATAGGCAATACAATAGAGTATTATATAAAAAATATTCTTAATAATGAGGATATTTTATAATAATAACGACCATAAAATTCTACTATAACTATTACACACATAGTCTAATATTCATATGGCAGTGAAAATTTCTAATTAACTCTAATGGAAAAGCAATCTTGATTATTCTCAATTTTCTTGTTCCTGTTGTGAGAGTTGTTCGCATGATTTTCTAGAAAAAGGAGATGGCCTTGATTGGCTGCGTCGAAGGGAAGGATCAGTCACTGCGTGGGTCTAGGTGCTTGGCTCTTCCTTCTATTTTAAGTATCTTCTTATAATGGAATTTAATATGTCAACAAGACGAACACATCGACGTCAACATTAACGATTTGATTTGAGTCTCGATGAACCCAAATCAAGCACTAAAGCATTACTTCAAGACATCAACTAAGGGATCAAATGTTCTCTAATCCAGGTGTCCTTATAGTCAAATCGAGCAGCTCAACGAGACGAATCTAACAAGCTCAAGATCATTTGGTTTGAACATTATTAAGAAATTCAAATATTTGATAAATAATCTATCATCAATAGGATCAATATGGACTTTATGATAGAGAGTTTAAATGATAATCAAATTTATGAAAATGCCTCTCTCAAAAAAGCCTATAAATAGGTCATCATTATCCACATGGAAGGGGAGTTAAAGAGTGGGAGAGCTAAAGAACTCTAAAGCAATTTCCTACAATCACCGCCGACAACTACTATCACCAATTGCAACCAACAACGCTAGCCTTTTGTCATCCAACCATTATCATTTAAAATGTATAAAGAAGATTATTTTTATACATCAAGATTAAACCAATTCTATTTCTTATGGAAAGTGAATTTGACATTTTATTTGAGATTTTAAGAATTTTTAGTTTACTCTACTTTTAAAGGATTAATTAATTTTGATTTTGAATTTTAATATTACATGCAATATTTATTTATAATAAAAATCTATAATAATTTATTTTTATTATTCAGACATAGATAATATTTTTATATTAATAAGTATATTATTCAATTCAACAAAAAAAAATATTACAATTCTTAATTCAATAATATGAATTATTTTAATAAGTTATTTAATAATCTATTTCATTAATTTATTCAATTTTTTATATCATATGACTTTTAAAAATGAACATAAATATTAAATAAAAAGCTAAATATTTAAATATGAAAATGATAAATAAATAAATATAAAAATTTAAATATTAAATAGGAGGAACATCAAGGGTAAATTGAGAGTGATTTGGATGAACGGCCGATGTTGAATCCCTTGATCGTGGGCCGTTTACTCAGCAGTTGAATGTCTTAATGATATTAGAATTTTGTGATCTTGGGCTCGTTGGATTCGTCTCATCGAGCCGCTCGATTCGACTATAAGCATGTCATGTTTGAAAAACCGTTTGGTAATCTAAATTGTGGTTTGAACCTTCTAACAATGCTTCAGGTCTTTGATTTGGGCCCATTTGGGCTCGAATTGAGTCAAATTTGGTGTCGTTGGGTTCGTATTTTCGAAACGTTCAGTTCAATTATAAGTTCGTTGAAATAAGAGTTTGGATGGTTCCAATTTTACTTTTGAAAGTTTTCAACTTGATTCTGCCTCGAGGTTCGTGCCCGATTAATATAATTTTTTGATGTGTATCAATAATTAAAAAAATTTATAGTAAAATGTTATTTTAGAAAGTAATAAAAAATTATTCAAAATGAAATTTTAGTTTCTTAATGTCAGTTAAATGGGAAGTACAATTTGATTTTTGATAGGCCTAATTAATGTTCTTATAAAAATTAATATATAGCAGCTTAATATATTAATTAATAAGCCTACGTGGCATATTTCAATAAGCCAAAACTTTTTATATTTCAAGTATTGACTTAACAAGTTTTGTAATGAGGCCTTATGTTATTTCAGAAATAATTGATATTATTGTTTAATTTTAAATCTCTTATATTATTATTTACAGAAATAATTAAAATTCAAAAATATAATTAAAATTATCAAAAAATTTGTTGCTCGAGGCTTTTTTTATTATACACTATAAAATAAACCAAAAAAAAAAAGATAAATTTCTGCCATAAAACTAGAACGTCATAAATTACGGATATTTTTTTAATTTAAAAGGGGTTATAATAATTGGGGCGCTCAGTGTATCTGATGATTCTGTGAAATAGCAAAGCACCTTTCCCTTCTCCAATTTCAACTTTTCTTACAACCAATCAAGACCATCTTGTTTTGAAAAGGAGGCCATCTTGTTTTGAAAAGGAGATTGGTTGGAAAAAGGAGACATAGATAATATTTTTATATTAATAAGTATATTATTTAATTCAACAAAAAAATATTACAATTCTTAATTCAATAATATGAATTATTTTAATAAGTTATTTAATAATCTATTTCATTAATTTATTCAATTTTTTATATCATATGAATTTTAAATATGAACATAAATATTAAATAAAAAACTAAATATTTAAATATGAAAATGATATATAAATAAATATAAAAATTTAAATATTAAATATTTTTAAAAATTAATCCACATAAATCAATTATTCATATATTGCACGGATCTCAAATAAAATCTAATATTTTTAAAGCTCATTCTAATTAATTTTTTGTCTAGATGCTCTAATAAAAATATTTTGTTGGTGGTCATGCTCGTACAGGGTAATAAATAGTGGCTAAATTAATAATAAATATAACTGCTACAGGTATTCCAGTTGCTTAGCCCCTAAATAAATAAAAGTGTGGCCAAGTGTGATTTATTTTACTATATATATATAAACTGTTTGAGATGTATTTTATTTTTTAAGTGCTTAGGATAACATTTCAGGAGAGTCTAGATTTTTATTTTTATATTGATGTAATTTATTCATAGTATTGAGTTATGAAAGTTAGACATTTGAGTTGGGATATATATATTCAAAATTGGATTCCAAAGAGAAAAGGATACCCCTTAGGGGGATAGTCCTTTTCCATTTGGAAGTCAAATTTTGGATAACTTTAATATCTAAAGTGAAACGAATAACCTCCCCTTCCGGGGAAGAGTTTTCTTTTCGTTTGAGTATCCAGATACGATGAATCCAAAGAGCCTGAAGAGGAGTAGGATGAAGAGTTGAAGACAGAGAGTATCCCACTCAAAGTCAACTTGCGTTGGTTATAGGATTAGAATCCGGGTTGTTGACAGTGGTACCCGGCCACTTTTAATTTTTACAGACCCTAGGTTGTAATAAATAGACAATTTGCATATGAATATTTATTTAATTAATTTGATTTATTGATGTGTTTAATTTAATGTGATTGCGTATAGGATTGCCCTCTTTTTCTAGTATTTCGGCAATTGCATGTCGTTTTTTTAATTTAGCATGGATACACTGAGGCTCGTGAGGGTACGTTAAAAACTTTTTCTACTTAAAACTAATTAAAAATTTTAGGCTAACCTAGAAACTCTAACGATCTATGAAGTAAGCCCGAGACTGCCGGAAGTTCTCATATGCATATTTTTACCTTCTCTCCCTTGTTAGGCACCTCCTCGCCTACGGGTTCTGGCAGACCACCTGACCTATTAGGGTGCAGTCCTATCAAGGAAATGATATGCAATCTCTAGGATAAAATTATTTTTAAGCCTTTTTAAAAATGCAACACGTCATTTTATGCATTTCATCGAGTTGATTTGCATGCATTGCATTAGAAACACATTCAAAAGTGTCTAAAATTTTAATTAGATTTCTTCAAGCATTTTTCACCCCACATAAGTCAAATGGACCAATTAGGTTCCGCTCTAGATGTCGGTCTCAATTCTCAAAAACTTTAATAATAACATCCTACTACTCTTTCATTAATGATCAAACTCATGGATTTTACATCTTTTAGGTGGTTAGTTGGCTCCCCAATCCAGGCTGGAGTAAGTCTAGATTTTGCACTGCATTAGCTAGGTTCGGGTCAGTGTGGTCCAGTGTCCAATTTGATTAATTCAAACTTTAATTCACCCTAAAGTATTTCATGAAAAAAAAATAAAGAATTTTAACATTAATTGGCAAACAACAAATTTTAATAATATTTTGAAAATTTTAAATATTAAACCATCTAAAATTCACCTTAAATTTGATTAATAATTATGTTAAAAATAACTTGCTAATCAATGATTGGTTATCAAGTCACCACATCTAATATATTTTAATAATAATTTTTAGCAAAGTCATATACTTTTATGTTAATAAAGTTTCCATTAGTGGGAGCTACATAATTATTTCTTTACTATACATGTCTTAAAGAGAGGTACAACACGACATTCAGGCCGAATAATAATTATGTATCTCTCATTAATGGAAACTTTATTGACTAAAGTTTAACTTTTTATCTTAGATAATAAAGATTAGATCCCATATGAAAGCTATCTAAATCTTTTTTGAACTAACGATTCATTATATTGTATCAAACAAAAAATATGCCTTCTAATGCAGTAGCTTTTTCTATTTAATGAAGGATTGAGGAGAAGCACAGGTGGGCCTAGTAAGAAGTGCAGTAGCTTTTTCTATTTAATGAAGGATTATTTTTTTTTTTTTTTTGGGAACGGGGAGTATCGGCCCGCTGCCACCTCAGCTTATGAGGCGCATGACGATGTCCACTAATCTCCTCGGTCGACCTAGCGGTGGCACCCACACCAGAAACCCCCGGGCCAACACTTTATTAGTCCCCACCTAAGAGGCGCGGCCGTAGTGGGATGGATTCGAACCCGGGATGAGGGGTTCCCAATCGTGCTCTCCCACCAACCACCTTAAGCCTCGGTGGGTTAATGAAGAATTATCATAAGCTCTTTTTCTTCTTTTTGGAAATAGTAACTAGACTTAATTAGATATTAATTAACTGGCCAGTGGGGGCCGTGCCCCGGGCCCCCATGCAAAATCCGCCCTTGTTTGTACGATCAATATTATTTATTCATTATTCCATTCATTCGTATTTTCATGACCTGAATAATTATTTACTTGCAAATTAAATTAATTATAAATTCTATTATATATATATTATTTATATGTAAATATATATTTTTTATTATCATAAAATTAAAATAATAATTTACATTTTATTAAATATATATATTTTAAATTTTATCTAAAACGGATAATAAATTTTTTTTTAATATGTATATATTTAAAATTTTATCTAAAATAAGTAAAAAAAAACTATCATTTTAATTTATATATTCAATATTAATTAAAAAATTCAAAATCATTAGATGAGAATATAATTTCTAATATATATATATATATATATATATATATATATATATATATATATATATATACTGCCGGTCTTGAGGTCCAGCAAAAATGATGAGTGCAGATAGAATATAATTCAATAATATATAATATGCTGGCAAAAATACATCTTTCTAATCTTTTGCTTTTAAACCTTTCTAAACCCCAGCCCTTTTGCTTAAACCTTTCTAAACCCCAGCCCAGCTGACCTTTATTCACTTACAAAAGCCCCACCGACGTTTCTTCACATGGACAAAATTTCCCACTAAGTAATTATGTACAATTTTTCTTTTTTATTAATTTAAGCGAATTAAATTATAAATTAAATTAATTATAAATTCAATTATATATATATATATTGAATTATATATATAAAGCCGATATTAATATTTATAGAGTCCACTAATATATGCTTATATAGCCATAATATATAAATAGGCGGTTACTAATTTTTAAAAAGTTAGTCTAAAAGTTATTAAACCATATTATGAATAATTTATGTTTTTATTTTTTATTTTTGAAAAATTTTGGAGCCAATCCCATATATTATTCAAAAGCAATTACAAAGAACATGCCAGAAAAATCAATGACTAGAGCAAAAAGAACAAGAGAACTAAACAAAAGAAAACAGGAAAAACCAACATTACAAAACAGTTCATCACAGAAAAATAGGCGAAAAAGAGAAATGTTAGTCAAAAATAGGACTCAGGATGAAGCCAACCACCCCATCATCAAAAAAATCAGAGATAGGGACGTAAACAGGCGCAATGCCCATAAGGAGATAGCCAAGATTGCCGCAGGGCCAACCAAGAAGAAGTCGGATGGCACGAGGATTGTAACTGAAAGCATAAGGGAAAACGTCTACCTCAAGCCAATAAACATATTTCAAAGATTGCCACAAGGACCGTCAAATGAAAATTGGCGAGCCGCTGGTCACAGTGGCGGATTTAGCATGGGGGCCATGGGGGCACGGGCCCCCACTGACCGCCTACTTAATGCTTAATTAAAGTTAATTATGATTTTAAAAAAAACCTAATTATGATAATCCATCAATAAGGAAAAAAAATTATTATGTCTTCCACCATTCCTTCGACGGCCGTTAGACCTTCATCTTTTCGTTGCTTAGTTTTTTTTTTCAGTGCCAGTCGTGGCCATCGAGATTCGAGAGTGCGGAGTCCTTCCCTTCTTTCAGCCTGATATTTCTCTCTCTCTCTCTCTCTCTCTCTCTCTCTCTCCTGACCGAAAAAGAGATGGGAAAATTTTAAAAATAAGCATAATTAATAATTATATTAAAAGATTAAATATGTTTTAAAAAAAAATTTAAAAATAGACAAAATCGCCCGTGCAATGGGAGACTTAATCTTACCTTGACTCCCACGTGGCGAGGATATGCC
Source organism: Dendrobium chrysotoxum (assembly GCA_019925795.1). Lineage (NCBI taxonomy): Eukaryota > Viridiplantae > Streptophyta > Magnoliopsida > Asparagales > Orchidaceae > Dendrobium > Dendrobium chrysotoxum. The sequence goes on along the minus strand of CM034297.1, from coordinate 4,083,066 downwards.
ACATCAGTAGGTGCTGACCATTAGTCGCCCGTTTAACGGGCGACTTATGGTAAGTCGCCCGTTAAGTGGGTGACTTAGTGTAAGTCGCCCGTTAAACAGACGACTTACGAGGCTGACAATCGCTTGGCCGTTATGACTGATTGGGAGATGACGAAATGTCATAAATCTCCCGTTAATTAGGCGACTTCGGGTAAGTCACCTGTTAACTGGGCGACTTACTGTTAGTCTATTCCACAATACTTCAGTTTGAATTGTCTCATACTTCTATTTTGTAATTACTTACTTTTCTTATTCGCATTTATATTTATTACATGCACTCTTTATAAATTTATTTCCTTAGAAACACTCATACATACATATAAAATCAATGATTGCCAGTAATTTTGATAACTCAGTTCTGATCGTTCTTCATTCAGTGTTATGCAACCATGACTTAACATCTCTTAATCTATTTTTTACGGAAAATATAAATGCATATTCCAAATAATTTTTAAAGTGAAAATAGAGCGCAAGTCTAGTTAAATGCATTCACATAGAAGAACAATTACATTCTTGTGATCTTACTCATGTATTTTGGTTTTTTCCTTCTACAAATCAAATGCTAAAAGAATTCAGAATCTTTCTATTCTTTCAGCAACCAAATTCTCTTATGCATGATATCTTTCTCATAATATGCTGAATTAATTTCAACGATGATACAATTCCTCCATTTGTTGTATAACTATAAACGGAATTGCCAATGTTTACCTTTTGTCAAATGAGATTGGTATTGTTATATATATTACCGTGAGATCGGTTGTCTATCTTTCAAGTTTTCTTCAGTTTAGCCTTAACATTGAAGCATAAACGTTCTCATAGAACATGAACATACTTTTTCGAGCAAAAGCCATCAAGCTGCAAGCTCCACTTGATTCTAGAATGCCAAAATTTCCCTGTTGCAGAGAATAAGTTTTCATGACAGAGGAATTCTCAGGAATAATTATTTAAATAAATTTATTATTAGATTAAATTTGTATAAACATATTTAATATTTAAATAAATTATTGTGTAATAATTATGTAAACAAATTTATAATAATTTAATTTCATAAATAACTTTTAATATTGAATAATTTTTTATTATTAAAAAATTTTAAATTTCACATAAAATACAGCAGAGAAGTACGTTAAAATGAGAAACAAAAAAAATTACGTTTTAATAGATAACGAAATTAATAAATAGATGAAATAACAACATGAAGAACAGTTTAAAAGCGTGGCAATAAAAATAAAGCTAAACACAATAATTTTACATGTTCTCTACTATTACATATGCTGCAGTAGATATCGTACACGAGTTTGGAGCTATGTCTGTATAGGACAATATCTGAAGCAGAGCTGAAATTCTAGTTGTATTCGCTGCCAATCTTCTCCATTAAGAAAATCCTTATCCTTACAATGTTCAGAACTTTGCAACAATATTTTATAGCAATCTAATATATGTTGATCATTATCAGGAGACCAATAACAATATAGAATACAATGGTCTATATCTAGCATAGACCTTCCAATCCCTGATTCAACTATACCTTCTCTATCAAGACTAAGTTCCCGAATTCTACCCTTAGGGAAGTCTATTTGTACAAGGTGACGGTCATGAACGCTAAAGCTGTGTTGTAGATAATTCCAACCCACATCTCGAAGTTCAGGGTCAGCTCTATATTCCTTTATTTTTTTTACTTCATCATGTTTGTGCCACAGTAAGTAATTCTGGTCATCATCCCAAGTATGCATAACACACCTGAATAGTTCATTTGATGTTACCTTGGCTTTAAGGATCTCATCTGTAGGAAACCATAAACTTTCACGCAAGCGCCTACTTTCCTCTCTAATACGTTGCTTGGTTGGGACAATTCTGGTAGCATCCGAAACGGGGAAGTACATTATTGAATAATTTAGCTGAAATGATAGATTTTTAAAAGCTCATAACGAGTTGATCTTTCTTATACGACGTGAACATATGAAGTAAATAATTTATTTTCATAACAAAAAAGAAAAGTGAAGGAATTTTTATAACAATAGTGCATAATATGAATTTTAGAGTTTGAAATTTGTGTTAGAACTTTGATGAAATGAATTTCAATTAGTGCAACATCATCTGGCGTAAGCTTTAAATTATTCTAATAATTGAAGTAGTATAATTGAACATCTACTGTGAGATCGGTTGTCTATCTTTCAAGTTTTCTTCAGTTTAGCCTTAACATTGAAGCATAAACGTTCTCATAGAACATGAACATTCTTTTTCGAGCAAAAGCCATCAAGCTGCAAGCTCCCCTCGATTCTAAAATGCCAAAGTTTCCCTGTTGCAGAGAACAAGTTTTCATGATAGAGGAATTCCCAGGAATAATTATTTAAATAAATTTATTATTAGATTAAATTTGTATAAACATATTTAATATTTAAATAAATTATTGTGTAATAATTATGTAAATAAATTTGTAATAATTTAATTTCATAAATAAATTTTAATATTGAATAATTTTTTATTATTAAAAAAATTATTATTAAAAAAATTTAAATTCCACATAAAACACAGCAGAGAAGTACGTTAAAATGAGAAACAAAAAAAATTGCATTTTAATAGATAACGAAATTGATAGATAGATGAAATAACAACATGAAGTACAGTTTAAAAGTGTGACAATAGAAATAAAGCTAAACACAATAAATTTACATGTTGTTCTTTACTATTACATATGCTGCAGTAGATATCATACACGAGTTTGGAGCTGTGTCTGTGTAGGACAACATCTGAAGCAGAGCTAAAATTCTAGTTGTATTCGCTGCCAATCTTCTCCATTAAGAAAATCCTTATCCTTACCATGTTCAGAACTTTGCAACAATATTTTATAGCAATCTAATATGTGTTGATCATTATCAGGAGACCAATAACAATATAGAATACAATGGTCTATATCCAGCATAGACCTTCCAATCCCTGATTCAACTATACATTCTCTATCAAGACTAAGTTCCTGAATTCTACCCTTAAGGAAGTCTATTGGTATAAGGTGGCGGTCATGAACGCTAAAGCTGTGTTATAGATAATTCCAACCCACATCTCAAAGTTCAGGGCAAGCTCTATATTCCTTTATTTTTTTTACTTCATCATGTTTGTGCCACAGTAAGCAATCCTGGTCATCATCCCAGGTATGCATAACACACCTGAATAGTTCATTTGATGTTACCTTGGCTTCAAGGATCTCATCTGTAGGAAAACATAAACTTTCACGCAAGCGCCTACTTCCCTCTCTAATACGTTGCTTGGTTGGGACAATTCTGGTAGCATCCGAAACGGGGAAGTACATTGTTGAATAATTTAGCTGAAATGATAGATTTTTAAAAGCTCATAACGAGTTGATCTTTCTAATTCGACGCGAACATATGAAGTAAATAATTTATTTTCATAAAAAAAAAGTGAAGGAATTTTTATAACAATAGTGCATAATATGGATTTTAGAGTTTGAAATTTTGTGTTGGAACTTTGATGAAATGAATTTCAATTAGTGCAACATCATCTGGCGTAAGCTTCAAATTATTCTAATAATTGAAATAGTATAATTAAACATCTACTATTGTCTGTTCAGTCTTATGAAGTACGTAGTTGTACTACTTGAGATTACGACATATTCGCCAGAGGACATGATACCTAGTTTTGGTTCATCCATTAAATTTTTTAACTCAGAGATTATCAAATGAATAAAATTAATTTAATCTAAAGTAAGTCATCAAATATATCTATTTTTAATTTTCACAGTTGAATACTTATATTAATTAAGCAAAGGGAGTACGGTATGACTCTTCCCATGAATAAATTGAGAATACGGTATGACTCTTCCCAACTATCGAAAACAACCTTAATTATCTTTCTTCTAGCATCTCATGCCTTCATGTATAAAATTTTAATATTGAACTTAGCTTCCATGTGACCTATAATCTCCCTTGGCTTCAAGTCCATTTGCTTTCTAATTGTGGGAAGTATGTCAAAACTAATAAATTGGGAGTTGCACTGACGGTGGCCACTTTCGAGAATTGGAGTTACGCAGGTATGACGGTGCTTTATAGATGCGATTTTTCATATGCCACATAATCGTTTGCTCTTAGCAGAATGAACACGCCATAGGCAAGGAGAGGTCGGGCTATCATGCTTCGCACAACAAATCGTAAATTTTTATGTATTCAAAGCTATGACAATATATTACACATTGTTCATTATTGACCAGCCTTGTAAGGCAAATTGAAGATAACTCTTTCTTGTGAAACACATACCTTCAATTAATTCATTAGGAATTGAGAATTCATTCTCGACCATGACCTCATTGTTAACATCATCAAATTTAACTTTGTGATCCCATTCTTCTGTAGTCCTACAGGTCTCAGCATAGTTATTATTGGCCACCATTGTATCCTCACTAGCAACTGATCTAGAACAGTAATCTTGGATGACATTTCTTATCTCCTTGTTATCATCCGCACTTACATCAGTATCCACAGGGAGAAGATCAACACCATCATCCTCAGAGCACTCCTCACTGGAGCCACTGCTCATAGTCTCATAATTGTAATGATCCGAAGGGATTGATTGTGTAGAATGTAATGGAGGTTCGTGCGTATGTTGGTTCGCTGTATCACTACATTCAAAATAGTATTGATAAATATTATCGATCATTTAATAAGTAATTTAAAATATTTCTAGGGAACTATTACTGATATGCGATATAGGGAACTCACTAATGAAGGAGTTCTTTTACTGCTTCTACCCTTGAAGGACCAGTAACCATATCTACCCGTTCAGCTTGGGCTGAAGTTTCATATCTTTGTGAATTTGAAGGCTCAGTATTATCTCTAGTGTCATTAATATCTTCGATATCAACGTATAATATGAGAAATTTTATTTTAGCCTGACATAATAAAACTTCACAAACCTCCTCATCCTTAACATGTGAGGCAACAAACTCATTTCCCACGGGCACTCGACATACTAAGTTCACAGAATACTTTGAAGGATCATACTTCAGAGCTCGAAGTATCCTTAACTTAAGTTGTTCTAAGTTTATATCTCTCAGCACATGTAGGGGACGATTCCTACCCCAGAATAACTTGGCGTGATTTTTTCATCCACTTGTAACACACCTCCATACAATAGCATGAAGTTTGCACCACGTCCACTCATTATTGAACACCTACGTTCAACTATGAAAGATGAATAATTCAAAAAAATCATAATATACGTCAAATTTAATTTACACCAACTCTACTCACTAAACAAAAATTATAATTACAATACCTAATATTAACATGATAATATCATAACTAAATACCACAATAATTCAATATATAAATTTTTAATACCCAATAAATTACTTCTAATTAACTCTCTACCAAATAAATTTTAAACCATATCGTATTATAATATTTAATAAAAAGAAATCATAATTATTTTAATAAAATATAAATAAATATTTTAGATTTGATTAAAATATTTTATTTTCAAAAATAAGCATATACAATTCTCAAAGAATTCAGGAAAATATAATCATTTTCAATTTCCAAACTCAACAATGTTATATTATTTTACATGTTTATAATATTTTATTATCACTTGTTTAAATATTTTTCTAGGTCCCATTTAGTGCCTTTTAAATTTCAAATCATATATCAATGTCAAAAAGGAAAAACATCAAACTATACTTTGAAAGGGTGGAAAGAAAGATGGTTTCATATAAGAGTTAACTTAATTCTCATATTGCCATGTGTTGAATCTAATGAAAGAAAGACTAAACAATTGGACATTATTTAAAATTAATATAATAAAAAATATAGGTAATTACATTGGAGTTGTGTCATGGGGGGTTGGTCTCAGAGAAGTTTAGGATTTGAAAGAACATGTGAGCGTTGTGTAGAATGTGAGGAGCTTGCTCTAAGAGTGAAATGAAGAGAAATCAAAATATTATTAGCAGTGGTGTGAAAACTATATAAGGTTGGTGAACTAAGGGAAACATTATTTTCATCTAGAGATAGTTTGCTTCTTTTCAAACATCATCGCCACAAAAAATTAACAGTAGATGAAAACACTTAGGTGGTAATAGGTGGGAGTTTTTTATGTGGAATTTGATAGGATAATTTATTGTTTGTGAATTTAGCTAACAATCAAATACTAAGATATGTTATTATTAGAGCATCAATCCAAATAATGATGATATAGCTTTGCCACAAGTAGTAGAGTTTTTGTGGTTTCAATAACATGATGTTGTTTATATTCTACAACTATTTTGTTTTGAGTATAAGGAACACTAATTTAATGAATGATGCAATTAGTATTGAGATATTTTGGAGAGTATGAGAGGTGTATTTGTCTCTGCCATTAGAGCATAAATTTTTAATGTTTGTGCTAAAATGATTTTAAACCTTTATATGAAATTGGTTAATGAGAGATGATATCAGACTAAATTTTCGATTGTATAAAAACAAAAAAAATAAAAATAAAGATAAATTTTCAACTATATTTTTGGACCAAACATTCATCTTCTCCATCCCAAAAGAACCCAAAAAACACAATTTTATCACATAAACCTCCACCTTTAAAATGTAGGTCAACTACAAACATAAATCTATCAAAAATTTACAACATTCACATCTCAAATGCATAAAAATGTACTTATCCCAAACAAATTTTCTCATTCTTTTAACAAATGAAGAGTTTTACACAAAAAAGTTTAGAAACTATTCATGAATATTAGATCTATACATCTCTAAGCAAAAATACACTTCAATATCATCTATTTAACTAATTTAACAAAATAAATTAAAAAAAAAAAGCTCACCTAACCTTCAGTCGGCGGAGGAAACTCACGATCGTGACAGATGAATGGAGAGGAGGAACAGAGATTGGATCGGGAAAGGGAAAGGCAGATTTTAATTAAGCCTAAGTCGCCCAGTAATCAGGCGACTTATGCCACGTCACAATCCCGCCACATCATCCGCCACGTCGTTATGTGGACTGATATAAATCGCCTTTTAAACGAACGACTTTGCCTATTTCTAAATTGTGTTAATTATATGCTTATTCACATAATTAACTCGTTAATTATGCTTAATCTTAAAAAATTTTGTTCAGTAGCCTGTATGGATTCGTAAGCTTTACATGTTTTTTTGGAATTAAATAATTTTTTTGATCTCTCTCTCTCTCTCCAGAAAAAAAAGTGACATATTTAATAGTCTACATGGATTTGTATTTTATATTCTGGTTTATCTTTTTTTTTTTAATTGAATTTTTTTTGAAAAATATCTGCTTAAAAATTCAGAACATTCGGTCTCAAATAAACACTTTTCATTAAATGAATGCAATTTGGCTTTTCTTAAATCAACTATTTCTATTTTATAAGCATCATTAAGTTTTTGTTAATATGAAACCTTTTTGTTAATGTGATTTTTTTTCACTCTTGATAAATTATTCTACTCATAAAGCTAGCTCTGATATTGTCAACTGCTACAGTAACAATCAAACGAGCATTCTCTGTAATGAACATTATAAAAAATTGTTTACACAATCGTATAGGAGAATCCCAGATGAATAATTGTCTACTTACTTATATTGAAAAATATATATTTAATAGTACTGACAATAAAATGATTGTATAATAATTTCTCTTGCCTGAAGACTTGGCAAGAGAAATTATTGCTAATATGTAAGAAGAATGTTAAGATTTAACATTCTTAATTATAAGTTTTTTTCTTTTATCATATATTATATATTTATATATTGAGTCTGACAATCTAAAAAAAAATTAAAAATTATGCCGGTCCCAAGCCCCAAGCCCGAATGAAAAAGATTGAGTTTTTTTTAACATTTAATAATTTATGACCCCACATAGAAAAAATCCTGGCTCCGCCCCTGATCACACTCATCATCGTCCAAGAAAGAGAGCCAGCAGAAACAGAATAAGCAGGCCCAAAAACCACAAGTCCATTAGTTGAGCACGACGACAAAATGACCCTTAAGCTTATCAAAACATATTTTTTTCCTATTTTCTTGAGCAGGACTAATATTAGAAGAGTGGCTCAAGCCAAGAAGCTCCCCCGAGCAAAGGCTACGCTGGTTCTAAGGAGCATGAGCTCCCCCCGGCTTCTGGAGCCTGACTGGTTCTTGTTCGCAATGGCCGCTGCTATCATTGCGATGATGATAACTAGTGAGACCCCCCACATCCCCGCATGAGAACACCAAATATTTCAGGAAGGAATCATGTGGGGCCAAACGTCGCAATCATAGAAGAAGCGAAGCAATATAGTGCGGGTCTTATCATTAATCTTTCTAATCTTAATCTTTACTTTCTAATCTTTCTCCTCGGAGCACGTATCATCAATGTAGTGCGGCTTTCAACCTAATAATTCTTTAAATAATTGGGGGCTTCTTTAGATCGTTTGCTTATAGTGTGAGTGTTTATCCTAATTAAACTTTACCTTCTAAATTATCTCATCTTTTTTGTTGACAATATAGTTTACAAACTGCCTCTGAAAAATTATGGTAGATCATGACCTAGCTTGGACGTCATTTGCCACGAAAGTACCATTCTCCCACCATCCGCTTTAAGTAAAAGGTGGCGAAATTTCAAAATTTAAATATCAAATTTCAAAAGCCTAAACCAATGTTGTTACTATATGCCGGATATCATGTATCTACGGGTACGATGTATTCATTTAACGACTAGCCTTAATCGAAAGTTCTCTCTCATTATCGAGAGGGGTAATTAACTATAGGGGCTTACGCCTATAGAAAACCAGAACTCAGATCATAAAGTTCTCATAAAATAAGGACGAAATCTCTGGTTGTGTCTTATCTATAATTTCAATCTGCCTTCTGATAATTTATCTCGGAATTGAATCCGTTAAAACTCCCCAGCAAAAGCAGAGGGGAGGCCGGGCACGAATTTTTGAAGCTCACACTCCAATCCTTTTCGTTCGGCTTCCAGTTGATTTTCCTCGGTCGTCATATTGTGCTCCACCATGCTGGTCACGATGACCACTTGCTTTAGAACAATGTCTGGCTGCTTTTAGTTTACTTTACTTTTAAAGGATTAATTAATTCTGATTTTGAATTGTAATATTATATGCAATATTTATTTATAATAAAAATCTATAATAATTTATTTTTATTATTCAGACATAGATAATATTTTTATATAAATAAGTATATTATTCAATTCAACAAAAAATATTACAATTCTTACTTCAATAATATGAATTATTTTAATAAGTTTTTTAATAATCCATTTCATTAATTTATTCAATTTTTTATATCATATGAGTTTTAAAAATGAACATAAATATTAAATAAAAAGCTAAATATTTAAATATGAAAATGATATATAAATAAATATAAAAATTTAAATATTAAATATTTTAAAAAATTAATCCACATCAATCAATTATTCATATATTGCACAGATCTCAAATAAAATCTAATAATTTTAAAGCTCATTCCAATCTTCCTGGGATAACTATAAATATCTGAAATTGTGGAATTAATAATTTATGTACCACATTAATATTACATAATAAATTATTTATTCCACAATTTATGTTCTTTACTCTTTATGGTTTTTTATTCTCTTTACTCTTAATGGTTTTTTAGTGCCATTTAAAAGGGTAATGCACTGCCTTCATCAACCGTTGAGAAGTCCACGTGGAAGCTTATTGTCGAATAAGTTGACGATCACCATTCACCACAATGTATTAGTTTACTATCACCATCAGGGTATGTATAAGTAAACTATCACCACGTTGCCTATAAACCCCATTCAGAAAATAATAATAATAATAATAAATAACTAAACACAGACATGGCCGACTCTAGTGAGAACTCAGTAGTCGGCTTCGAGCAAGAGGTGGAGCAGGTGGCCATCGCGACCAGCATGATGGAGCACAAAGTAGCGACGGAGGAAGCCGAACAAAAAGAACAGGAGAAGACGGTGAAAGAGTTGGGCGTCGTCTTCCTACCTATCATCGTCGCAACGATAGCAGCGGCCATTGCGAACAAGAACCAGTCAGGCTCCAGGGAGCTCATCCTTCTTGGAACCAGCGTGGCCTTTGCTCTGTTGAGCTTCTTAGTTTGGGCCACTCTTCTAATATTCGTCCTGCTAAAAAAAATAGAAAAAAATATTCTAAGAGGAAGTATCGTTATCGGTATTTTGTCCATGGAAACCAGCGTCGTGCTCCTCGGCATGAGCACCTGGATGTAGTCGTTCTCGAAGAAGCGAAGCAATATAATGTGTGTTTTCCTCCTAATAAAACTTTATCTTCTAAAATCTAAATGAATGTGTGTTGTAATGCTCTGCTAAAGCTACACTAACGCATAAAGTTTCCATTGAGAGCTTCCAATTTCTTGTTGATGAACTTAATTGTATCAAACATTTCGTTATACGGATAAGTATATATATACAATGCTTTTTCTTGTGGAATTCAAGTTATGGATGACAGTATTCATGATATACAATGCTTAAGCTGACTGTTTCTATTTGATTTTTATAATTTCATAATAAAAATTTTTATGATTTAAAAGTTTAGAATAGAAGAAAATAAATAGATAAAGTGATGAAAATAATAAAAAATATTACTAATTTTTTAAAATTTTAATTTACTACAATTTGTGCTTGCATGTAAAAGATGAATATTTGCGCCTTTAAAAAGACAATGATTTTGTCAATAGAGAGAGTAATTGTATTTTAAATAAGATACAACCTGCAACCTGCATGCATGAATAATACTATTTTTTATAATATCAATAGAGAGAGAGTAATTAGATCCTACTGAGAGTGACGGCTTTGAAAGAGCAATAAAAATGTTTTTTTTTTTGGGAAGTGCAATAAAAAAGTTTAGAACGTCGTTCTCGTATATGCTTTTTCAAGAAGCTGCTTCATATTTTCCTACTTCTTTATTGCTTTTTTTTGGGGGGGGGGGGGGGGGGGGGGGGGAAATATTGGGGCGAAGCCCGTATCATTGCTTAAAAGAAATTACAAGTAAGTAAATGTAAAGAAAAGGAAAACTAAAGCCCAGGTTCTCGTAAACAAAAAGAGAAACCTAAGCAATTAAAAAAAGGAGAAACAGATTTCCTATAAGAAAAAACAAAGACATAAAGCAATAAAACAAAGCTAGAGAACTAGCTATGAAGGACTCAGGCGCTCTTTGGAGATTAAGATCGGGTCAGTTGCTCTGGGTTGCGAAGAGCGAAGCCCCTGGTTGCCACGAAGACCGTCCAAGGGGCAGCTGGGTATACCAGCATTCATCATTGTCCTTCCAAAAAAACCATCCAGTTTCAGAGAAATAGGCTGCAAAAATGGCGAAACAGAGAGATCGCCAAATCCAACGCGACTGTTACAAAAGAGTGAGCCTATCATTCCAGTTAGTTGTTTTGCAAAGGATAGCTTTTTTGATGTTTGCAATGACAGCAGCTTGGCAATCAAATTTGCCCCCAAAGTTTCTATCGTTTCTTGCCCTCCAGATGTAATAAATAGCAGCACAGGAAGTGAGGAGGAGCAAACTAACACGGGGAGTAGAGAACCCCTGATCCATAACACTTGCAAAAGTCTATATAAATTCGGCCTCATGAGGAGGTCATTTAACCAAGGGAGAAAGTGCTTTATAATATTAAAGGTGAAACTGCATTCAAAATAGAGTTGGGAGGTGGTGGACTCCAGATCAGTAAGGCAAAAACAACAAGTGTTATTGGTATGGATCCCACGGGTAGCCAAAACTTCAGCGGTCTTAAGACCGCCTCTAAATGCCATCCAGGCATAAGCAGAGAAACGAAGAGCAGATCTTTTACGGCAAACGAACTTATGCCAAGTAACCACATCTAAGGAGGAAAAGAATTGGGTAGTATAACTTTTAAAAGTGGGATTTTGAGAGCTCATCCAGAAATGGTTAACCGGATGACTGTTAATGTGAATAGCCTGAATCCTATTGGCAACCATATTGTCAAAACTGTTAGGGATAGCCCAACATTCCCCATTAATAATCTCAGAAATTTTCTGGTCAGAAAAAGAGGTGTAACGATTCAGGACCTGCTGCCCGTTAACACTACAGGAAAACTGTCTGTTACCGTCGAAATTTCCGGCGGATGGTTTCCGCCGGAAACTAGCGACGCAATTACCGGCGGATTTGTCGCCGGTAATTGTGCGATGGAATTTCCAGCGGATTATCCGTCGCTTATTTACCGGCGGATAATACGTCGCAATTGGGCCGGAAAAATTTCGTTTGCCGACGCAATATCCGCCGGAAATTACCGGCGGTCTTACCGGCGTATTTTCTGCCGGCTTACTTAAACTCGACGAACTATAACCGACGGATGTTGTGCCGGTAATCTTTCCGACGGAGTATCTGCCGGAAAATCCACCGGTAAAGGCCCTATTTCGAGCCATCCCGCGCCTGGTTCCTCATTCTCGTCTCGTTCGGCTTTTCTGTGTTCGATTCCGCTCCGACGACGCATTCCGCTCTGACGACGAATTCCTTTCCTTCGACGCCGGCGGACTCTCCTTCTCCGGCGATGCTCCGACGACACTCCGACGACGTTCCTTCGCCGCTAGGTTTCGCTCCTTCGACGACATTCCTTCGGAATCGAACACGATTTCGCTCCTTCGGCGACATTCCTTGGTGTGGAGGTAACACTCTCTTTTCTTTAGTCATGAATGTTCTTACTAGATTGTACCCTTGTATGATATTATTAGTAGAATTCAAATTGGATTGTTGAAGTGGAGGAATGCATTGGGCTTGTTGTGTGATAGAAAAGTCCCCCTCAAGCTTAGGACCTGTTTGGTAGAATCTAGGATTTGTAAATTCTCTAAATCTGGATTTATCAAATAATTCACCAAATCCTAAGGGGGTTAAATCCTGAAAACTGTTTGGGGAGTTTACTTAAGTGGGTCTAGGGCAAGGAGAGAGATTTGGCCAACCAAACCAACCCATACAGTATGGTGTAGAATATTGGCCATTAGAAAATTCAGATTTACAACGTAGATTTCGTAGGAATGTCTAAGAGCAGGGAGATGGACTCCCATGGTCAGTGGAATTTCAGAAATCCGGTATTTAGACCGAATTGGGGGAATTTTTCGTCTCGAGAGGATTTCGTTTGCCGTGAGAATTGGATTTGTATTTTAGGCCGTTTGGATGGATTTCGTCCAAATCCGACCGAAATCTGCATACCAAACAGCCCCTTAAGGGGAAATTCTATAAGATGGTGGTTGGATTTACAATGCTTTATAGTGTAGAATATTGGCCATTAGAAGAGAAGCATAATATTAGGTTAAGTGTTGTAGAGATAAGGATACTCAGGTGGATGAGTACGTGGTTTGGTCACTTAATTAAAATGATTGCCTTCTGAGCAGGCTAAGAATCTTTGTATATTTCTTCAATTAATTTAAAATATTATGTATTATATATTTTATTTACATAAGTTAACAAAAATATATATTCTTTATTGTATATTTTTAAATGCAGAAAGATTTTTGTTGGCTGCCACAACATAATGATAGAATTAGAAAGAATTTTGAGAAGCGTGGCTCGAATCGCATGCAAGACATATTTACAGATCTTAGAAAGTCAGGCCAGCGACCACTTTGGATGGTTGAGAGTGTATGGGCAGAGTTGAGCGCTGCTTGGAGTAGCCCAGACTATAGCAGGAAGAGGGATCAAAACAGACAGAACAGAGCTTCTGATGTTGGGGGCTTGGGCAGTTCCCTTCATACTAGGGGTTCTGTTCCACATACTGAGCATAGAAGACGTCTGGTAAGAAATTTTAAAATTTTTTAATAATTTTCTTTAATAAGAATACTAATATATGTATGTTACAGAAAGCGGTGTTGGGTAGAGAACCTACTCCTGTTAAATTACATAGTCATACCCACAAGCGACAGGAGGACCAACGATGGGTTGACGAGTGTGCGAGGAAAGCCTTTGTAAGTATATAAGTTCAATTTTTATAATGTTATCTAAAAATTGCTTAATTCTTTATTCACTTTCATAGGAGGAGTATACACGGATTCGAGAGAGCCAGACTGCAGCAAGTGAAGGTTCTTTTGGTGGATCAACTGAATATTCTGACTACCGCACTTGGTCGCAAGCGGTAGGAGGAATGCAGCACGGCAGAGTGTACGGGTTAGGCTCGCAGGCTTATGCATATAAAGGGCAGACATCTAGTGGCTACAGTTTTTTATCTAGTACCCAGGAGTCTTTATATACCCAGTAGATAACTGCCCTTACAGCTGAGCTAGAACAGGTACGGAAAGCCCAAGCTGATTGGCAGATGTAAATGCAGCAGCAGATGGAGATACAATAGCAGATGCAAATCCAACAAACTCAAATGTTAGAAGAAATGCAAAGGATGAGGGAGCAGATGAGCAGTGGGAAGAGTACAGCAGCTGAGGAGGAAACAGATTCAGACTAGATGTTTTTTATTCATTTTACGGATGTGGACATTTATATTTGTGTTTTGAACATGTTTTGTAATATAATTGTGGATATTTGAATCTGTTGAGTATGTGTTTTGAACATTGTTACATTATTTATATAGTGTATTGTCTATTATGTTGTGGACATCATTGTGTATATCTGTTTTGTATATGTTTTGTTGCAGGTTGTGGAAATCCAATTTTAGAGGGAAGAAGATTTTTTTGTCAATGCTACAGGTTTCCAGCGGATTATCCGCCAGAAATGGTGCCGGTAATACGATATATCAAACTTTCCAGCGGATTATGCGCCGGACATTTCCGGCGCTTAGTCCGCCAGAAAGTTCGACGGTAATAGTAACGTCAGTTTGTTGCGGCGTATAATCCGCCGGTATTACCGACGGATATTTCCGTCGGCAATACCGGCGGATCATACGCCGAAAACTAATAACATAATAACGTCATTTTTTGTTATTTTTTCGTCAGAAATACGCCGAAAAATCTGCCGGAAATATTACCGACGGATTAAATCCGTCGGTAATCTATTTTCGACGCGCGAATTACCGTCAGACGGATTTCCGTAGGAAATTCACCGGAAACCGTATATTTCCGGCGGATTTTCATTGTTACCGATGGATTTCGTCCGCCGGTAACAATGAGTTTTCCTGTAGTGTAAGCATATCAGCAATGGAGGAGCCATTGCACCAAGGGTCCCATAAGTGAGATAGAGTGCTACCCGGGTGAATAGAAAGAGAGGTACAGTGCTTAATGTTGCCAGCAATCCTGCATAATTGCTTCCAATAATGCGAGCTTTTGATAATCATAGGGTTCCACAAGGAATGATACTTTGATCTCCACCAATCAAAAAGCAAGTTGCTCATGTGTAAAAACCTCCAAATAATCGAGCAGGAAAAAGCATGGGTTAAGGAGTCAATAAAGGGGATACCAAGGCCACCATTGACTTTGGGTTTACAAGTGACTTTCCAAAAGATAATATGCAGTTTCTTCAAACTAATATTGCCAAAGTAAAGGAATCTAGAACATAATCTGTTAATGAGTTTACAGCAGCCTTTAGGTAGTATGGAGCCACGAATCCAATAGGCCAAAGTGTTACAAATGGTGAATTTTAGGAATTGGATCCTACCAGCCAGTGATAGGATTTTAGCTTTCCAGCCATCCAGAGAGAAGCTAACTCTTTGGAGCAAAGGTTGAAAGTCTGCAGCTTTCAACTTCCTGTAGAAAATGGGAAGCCCAAGGTATTTAATAGGGGTAAAGGATTGGGTGATTTGTAGGGTTGTACAAATTTGGGAAGCTTGAGACTCATTTTTAGAGATGAGAATAGTGCTTTTATGGGGGTTAACATGGAGAGCAGAAATAGTAGCAAACTTGTGCAGAATGGAGTTAAGGGTTTGAGCATTGGAAGAAGAAGCTCTACCAAAGACTAACAAATCATCAGCAAACATAAGATGAGAAATCGTCGTATTTCCAGCAGTCATGCCAGAGATGTTGGCTTTGGAGATGGCTAATTCCATGCAGGAAGAAAACCCATCCATTATAATGCTAAAAAGGTAGGGAGAGAGCAGGAAACCTTGACGAAGGCAAGAAGTGGAGTTGAAATAACCTTCCAGAGCCCCATTAATACAGATAGAGAAATGGATGTCTGTGATACAAGCTTTAATCCAGTTAATGAACATTTTCGGAAAACCCTTGGCTGCAAGCCTCCATAAAAGAAACTCCCTGGGCACTGTATCGAAAGCCTTAGTGATGTCAAACTTAGCACAGAAGAACTTATCCTTGGCATTAAGGTTAAAGCTTCCAAGAAGCTCAAAAGCTAAAAGGATGTTATCCGAGATAACCCGTTTCTGAATGAAACCACCTTGGCTAGGATGAATGATGTGGGGTAAGACATCCTTCATCCTAATGGTAAGAATTTTGGCTATGACTTTATAAATAATATTACAAAGGGATGTGGGGCAGAAATCCTTGACATTGTTGGCATGAGGTTGCTTGGGGATCAAAGCAATAGCAGTAGCTTTCATATGCTTGGGCATATGACTGGTGGAGAAGAAGTAGTGCACAACATTGAAAAGATGATGCTTTATTACGTTCCAAGTAGCTTTGTAGAAATCAAAAGAAAAACCATCAGGACCAGGTGCAGAGGAAGCAGGGCCAACAAAGATAATACTTTTGATTTCTTCTAGAGAAATCGGGGCAGTGAGAGTGGGCAAAAGGTGAGCAGGAACTAAGTTTCCAATGGGAATATCTTGGTAGTGAAGGTTTGAGGAGGGAGGGCTAGGGGTGTTGAATAGTTGGGTGTAGTGGTTGATGAAGGCATTGGAAATGCTTTGGTGGGTGGTGGCAGTCTCAGTATCAAAAGAGATCTCTTTGATTTTATTGTGGTTTTTGGTGATGTTGATTTTGGAGTATAGGAATTGAAAGTCATCTTCCCCATTAGTGAGCCATTTCACCTTTTCTCTTTGAGAGTTCCAGCTGGAAAGGGAAGAGTGGTAGTGGGCAAGCTTGGAATTAATGCAATTCAAGTTGGAGTTGAGAGTGGGATCAAAAGGATTGTTCTGGATTTGAGAGACAACTAAGTTTTGAAGAGTGGTAAGGGAATCAATCTCAGATTGAATGGAATTTGAATTGGCCCAGTTTTTGTGTTTGATAATATTTTTGAGAGATTTCAGCTTGTAGTTGAAAGAGCAGAGGGGACTGCTCCTATTGGGCTGAGATAAAACATCTATGAGTCAATTCCAGAATTCAGGGATCTTAGAGCAGTAGTTTTTATACATGAATCTATGCCTTTTAGTATTTTCCCCAGAATTAGCAAGAATAAGTGGAGAGTGATCGGAGCAGCTAGGATCCCTAACTCGGTAGAAGGACTTAGGGAAAGAGACAAGCCATCTGTCATTAATCAAGACACGATCTAGTTTGATATGGATGGGATTGTCAGGTTGCTGATTATGCCAGGTGAAAAAATGGCCCACATAGGAAAGGTCTTTCAAACCAGAGTTGAAGATCATGCTATTAAGGTCTCCAAGCTTGCTTTGGGTTAGAGCAATACCACCAGATTTTTCAAGAGGAGTACGACAACAGTTAAAGTCACCAATAATAGCCCAAGGGAGGCTAACAGTTTCAGCAAGTTCTTGAATTTTTTTCACAGAATCTTCCTGTCCACAACAGAATTACTGGCATAAATAGCAGAGACAGCACATATAGGGGAAGAGGCAGCAAATATAGTTCCATGAATAATTTGGCTAGTAATAACTTCAGGAATAAAGTTCATAGTAGCAGCATTCCACTTCATCCAGATGCGGCCAGGAATTGGAGAGCGTAAAATTTTCACAGGATCCTTCCATAGGAAAGATATTGTGAGTAGCTTGAAACCAGGGGTCAAAGAAGTTGGCTTGGGAAATTTTTGCTTCTAGTATAGAAAGGCGGTTGAGATTGTGGTTGGTGACTAATTTTTTGCAGCATAAGACTTTACTTCTTTATTGCTTTCTAACTAGTATGAAGGAGGAAAATATGAAATTTAGTTTATTTTTTCTGTTAATGAAGGAGGAAAATATGAACCTGCTGATATTGTAAGAAAAGTTGAAATTTAGTTTTTTTTTAACTAGTTGGATAACGAAAAAGCATATACTACATTTTGGACAACTTTTTTATTGCTTTCTAAAATAATTTTCTATTATAAAAAAATTTAATTAAAATAATTTTTGTACTAAAAAAATATTTTAAGAAACAGTAAGAAAGCCGTCTCAAACGAAGCCTAAAATAAGCATATGCAAAACCATTCTATATACAACAAAAAAAATTTATTAAACAAAACTTTGCAAGATATAATTGAAATTATTGTTTAATTATAAATCTCTTATATTATTATTTACTCTAAAATAATTTCCTACAATCACCATTGTTGCGTTCTGGAATATTCGCTGCGATAGAGAGATAATTTAACATTAGCTTTGTACGAAAATCTAGCACATAATCACATAAAAGAGAAGGTGTAGCGTTCACAAGAGATATCGGAATTTTTATGTGGAAACCCTTGAAAATGGGGAAAAACCATGGGGCCTTGCCCAGTTTGAATGAATCCACTAGTATTTATAGTTGATTACAAATGAGGCACTTCCTTGGGGGAAAGGCCTTGGTTTGATGTAACAAATATACATCATATAGAATGCATTACATGGTGGAAATTGGGAGAATCAGAATTGATGTGTTTGTTTAGTTGGCAAGACCATAGTCGGTTGGCGACGGAGGTCGGAAAGACCGTATTTGGGTGACGGTGGTCGGAAGGACCGTAGTCGACGGGAGATGAAGGTTAGAAAGATTGTTGTCAGGTGATGGAGGTCGGAAGAACCATAAATGGCGTTCGATAGGTCAGAAAGACCGTTATCAGGCAACGAAGGTCGAAAGGACCATAATTGGCAGGTGGCGCAGTTCAAAAAGATCGAAGTCTGACGACGATGGTCGGAAGGATCATAGTCGGCAGGAGAAAGTGGTCAGAAAGACTGTTGTCTTGCGACGGAGGTCAGAAAGACCGTTTTTGGGTGAAAGTCCAACAATAATTGGAAGTCGGGTAGAAGTTCGGCGTTAGTTGATGACCGGGCAGAAGTCCGACATTAATTGGTGGTTGGGCATAATTCCGACGACATTTGTGGGCCGGGCAGAGGTTCGATGAAGGTTCGACGACAGTCAGTGGCCTGGCGGAAGTCCGGTGTCAGTCGGTGGACAGATGAAAGTCTCGCTTTAGTTAGTGAGCGGGTAAAAATTCGACGTCAATCAGTTGTCAAGCGGAAGTCTGACGTTCGTCAGTGGCCGGGCGGAAGTTCGGTGGCACTTGGCAGCCGGGTGGAAGTCCAGTGTCGGTTGGTGATCGGACTGTGGTCGAGGAGTCTGGTGGAAAAAGAACTCTCTTCCTTTTCTTCCTTCTCTTCCTTGCTTGGGTCCCATCTTGTTTCCTCTCTCACTTCGGTCCTCCCTTAATGAAGAATAAGAGATCTATTTTTAGTTTTCAGAGAGCGGCATGGCCAGTAAATAGGAGGAATATCAAGGGTAAGTTGGGAGTGGTTTGCATGAATGGACAATCGATATTGATTCACTTGATCATAGATCGTTTATTGAGTATTTGAGTGCCTTAATGATGTCAGATTTCAATGATCTTGGGCTTGTTGGATTTGTCTTATTGAGCCGCTAGATTTGATTATAAGCATGTTGCATTTGGAATCTGTTTGTAATCTAAATTATGGTTTGGACCATCCAAAGATACTTTCAGTCTTCAATTTGGACCCCTTTGGGCTCGGATTGAGTCGAATTTGGTGTCATTGAATTCCTCTTTTCGAGACATTTAGTTCGAATATAAGTTTACTAAAATCAGAGCTCATATGGTTCCAAATTTAATTTTGAAAGTTTCTAACTTGATTTTGCCTCGAGATTTATGCTCATTCATGATAATTTTTTTGATGATATATCAGTTGACCCCTATTTTCGAACGTTAAAGCTCTAGAATATGGGCGGATCCACCTTAAGACCAGGGGGCAATTGTCCCCCCTGAAAAAATAAAAAAAATATTTATTATATGATTATTTAGATAATTTATCCCCTTCAATGTATTTTTTAGTCTTTTTTACAAGAATTTTTAGGCAATTGCCCCCCCTAAAAGTTTTAAAATACTATGCTTTTTAGGCAATTGCCCCAGGTCGAACCCCGCTAGGGGGCGCTGCTCCCTTAGACCCCCAACATATTTGCAAAGCATATAATGATGAACAAATAGGGGTCATGAGGCAGCGCCCTCGAAATAAATTTTTATTGTAAGGATATTTATGAAAGAACTCTACACTTTCACTTATAAGTTTTTTCCCCCTAAAAATTAAGGCTGGATCCGCCCCTGCTTTAGAAGTCCGAAAATATGTCGTAAAATTTCAATTATTCAAATCTCAAAATTATAATTTTTGAGAATTTACGAGGAGCAACCGCCCTCTAGGCATCTACATAGACCTCCCCTCGGGGCCGTGAACCAAGTAAAATATCCTTAGATATAAATTGAGCTTGTTATGGAGTTGGTGCGTTGATTGGAGCAAAAAATTATAAAAATTTACGCTCCAAAACATTTGAAATGGCCCAAAATTGATTATAGAAGCTCCGTTGAGCTCTGAAAGTGCCAAAATTGGACCCAAAATGTCAAAAAATGGCTTCAGAGATCCAAAAAATGTCTGATTGGACTGTCCCGACTGAGTAGGCGGCCGAACTGGCTAGCCGGCCACCAACCGCTACCGCCGGAGGTGGCCTGCAGCCAAATAGCCGCGCCCCTTGGGGTGCATGGGCTTTATGCAACTGGTTATTATACTGGCCGCCATTATTTGAATTTTTTTAATTTGCGCCCTTTTTTTCTTTTGAATTAGCAGGCGACGACTACAGTGCTGCCCGCAAAATTTTTTTTAAGTGGGCCTCACACACGCATTTTTTTTAGAGAGAATTTTTTCTTCTATTTTTTTTAAGAATATTCTCAAAATATTTTTATTCCTGAAATATTCTTGGAATCTTTTTGAATATTCTTAATTCTGCAGAATATTACTCCCTCCTTTTTCCCCTATAAATAGCCCCCTAAGGAAAAGTAAAAAATTACTCCTCTCCTCCTCTTTTCTTCCTCTAACTTTCTTATAGTTGAGGCCTTCCACTATCTTGAATAGGTGACATTCTTTATCAAGTATAAGTACCCCTCTCTTGTGTAAAAAGTTATAGTTTTCAACCTTTATCTCCTTTTCTTCCCTATTTTCCTTCTAGCTTTAAAGGCTTTCCATTGTTTCTGATATAAGTGGTATCTTCTATCCAAATTCAGTGCCCCTCTTTAATATAGAAGGAACTTTCTCCTCCTTCCATTCTTTTTTCCTCTGGCTTTCTTCGTACATTAGAGATATTCCACTGTCTAAGATAGGTGACATCCACTATCAAGCTTCAGTGTTCCTGTTTTGTATAAAAAAAAGTCACGATGAGAGTTCATTCTCTCAATAGACTGCCCTTAACAGATGAAGATCAATAATTTCCTAATGTGATGGAGCTTTAAAAAGATCTGTTCATAATAGTACCCAGAAAGAGAATAAGTGATTCTCAATAGACAGGAAAAAATTTGATGATGTATGAGCAAAAATCTGACGAAAATTGATGGCCAGGTGAAAGTATGATGGCGATCGAAATTAGCGATCAGGTGAAAGTCTAATGACAATCGACGATCAGGTGAAAGTCTGATGGAGATTGATGGTCAAGAAAAAATCTAGTGGCGGTTGACGGTCGGGTGAAGAGCAGAAGGAGATAGTTGGACGATGTGCTGCTAACAGTAGTTAAGCGAGAAACTGATGTTGGCTGATATGAAGTGAAAAATTGATGGTGGACATCAGGTGAAGGGCCGATGATGGCGGTGGTCAAATTTCATTATGTTAAAGGCAATATGCATCCATACTGATGTGTGCGGACATCAGACATCCCTGATCGAAGGGGTTAAAGTAGAGTGCCCTGTTAGTAGTCTGGCTACACATTAATAGTGTCAATTGAGTGAAGGTCTGATGATGATCAGACTATAATCGCTCTTAAAAAGAAGTATCAAGAGATGCTTCAATATATAATAGAGAATATATCAATAAAATCCACTAGGATATTTGACTTTTTTTGAAATTATTTGTTGATTGATGACATTAACTTTACGAAAGGAGGCCGATGTAATTTAATTTCAGCTTCTTATGAAAATGAAAGTACACTCGAGCCTGATATAGAATTTTGATATGTAAATCCAATGACATTACATGTGAATTTATATGAGCTTGATGTTTATTTTTCATTTGAAATGAACTTATCCTCCAAAGGAAACTAAGTCATTTATGCTTCTTTTGAGGCATTTTAACCTAATAAGATCTTTGTGAATATATACCTTTTGAGGCTTTTTAGCCAGCTAAGGTCTTTACATAACTGTGCCTTTTGAGGCTTTTTAGCATTCTAAGGTCTTTGAATAAGTGATGACCCTGTTAATCACTTGCTCACACGGAGCCTTTCTAGTGAGGACCTTGTCCATTACTAGCTTTTTTTTAGGCTACCTCATAGGTGAGCCTTCTTGGAGTTATTTGTTAAAGCATTGCTGTGTATTAAAAAATGAGAAAATTTACAATAAATGTTTGGCCTATCTGAGATTATTTGTTAGAATAATGCTCGTTGATATTAACCTATTTGAAAAAGGTCAAGAGAATCCACCAAGGATGTATGACCTATCCGAGGTTGTTTGTCAGAGTATTGCTTAATGACATTAACATGTGTAGAAGAGGTTGAGAGAATCCACCAAGGATGTATGACTTATTTGAGATCATTTATCAGAATATTGCTCGATGATGTTAACCTGTATATAAGAGGTTGAGAGAATCCACCAAGATTATATGACCTATCCGAGATTGTTTGTCAGAATATTATTCGATGATGTTAATATATATGGAAGAGATCGAGAGAATGCACCAAGGATGTATGATCTATCAGAGGTTGTTTGTCAGAATGTTGCTTGATAACGTTAATCTGTGTGGAAGAGGTTGAGAGAATCCATCAATAATGTATAACACATTCGGGGTTATTTATCAGAGCATTGCTCGATGATGATAATATATGTGGAAGAGGTTGGATCGAATCTCCTTGGAATTGATCATCCAATGATTGAGACATAATAAAGATTACATATTTATAGAATCAACGATTTTAAAATTTGATTGATATCCTCCTAGGATGTTTGACATATTCGAGGTTATTTATCATAGAGATGCTCGATGACGTTAACCTATATGGAAGAGGTCGGATCGAATTCCCTTGGGATTGATCATCCAATGATTGAGATATAATAAATATTATATATTTTTTAAATCAAGGATTTTATGATTTGATTGACATACTCCTAGGATGTTTGACCTATTCAAGGTTGTATGTCAGAGCGCTGCTCGATGACATTAACATATATGGAAGAGGTTGGATTGAATCTCCTTAGGATTGATCATCCTTTATTGGGAGGGTGCGAATGCCGCGCGTATCTTGAATCAAAGGTAAAGAATGGTCTATCTTTAGACCGTTACTACCTTTCTGAGGTCAAGATTAAGACATTGCCCAAGGAGTAGAAGTCCAGTTATGGACTAAATAAAGCTTGCAATCTTGTATTTATTAAAAGTTTATTGAAAAATAGTTTTCCAAGATAGTGCCTTAGATGTTGAAAGTGTTGGAGAAATCTTTTTTTACCACAGTTATAGTCAAGGTTTCCCCTAGTCTGCATCTTATTCCCATGAAATTAATGCAATAAAAGCTGATGTCAGGATATTGACATAAATGACCTTTTAAGATTGGAACAAAAATCACCCCCAATCAGGAATCACGTTCCCACAGACGGCGTCAAACTATTGCGTCCTGGAATATTTACGGTGATAGCGAGATTATTTAACATCTTAGCTTTATATGAATATCAAGCACATAATCAGATAAAAGAGAAGGTGTAGCGTTCAAAAGAGACACCAAAATTTTTATATGGAAATCCTTGAAAAGGGGAAAAAACCATGGGGCCCCAGTTTGAATGAATCCACTAGTATGTATAGTTGATTACAAATGAAGCCCTTCTTTGGGGGGAAGGCCTTGGTTTGATGTAACAAATATACATCGTATAGATTACATTACATGGTGAAAATCGGGAGAATCAGAATTGATATGTTTTTTGGGTCTGGAGGACCATAATAGGCTAGCGACGAAGGTTTGAAAGATCGTATTTGGGTGACAGTGGTCGAAAGGATCATAGTTGGCGGGTGATAGAGGTCAGAAAGGCTGTTGTTAAATGATGGAGGTCGGAAGAACCATAATCGGCATTCAACATGTCAGAAAGACCGTTATCAGGCAATGAAAGTTGGAGGCAGGTGACGGAGGTCAAAAAGATCGTAGTCTGGCGATGGAGGTTGAAAGGACTGTAATTAGCAGGCGATAGAGGTCAAAAAGACCGTAGTCTGGAGACGGAGGTCTAGAGGATCGTAGTCGGCGGGAGACTATGGTCAGAAAGACTGTTATCTGGTGGCAAAGGTCAGAAGGACTGTAGTGGGCGGGCGACGGAGGTTGGAAAGATTCTTGTTGGGTGGAAGTCCAATAATAATTGGAAGTTGGGTGGATGTCCGACACTAGTTGATGGCCGGGTAGAAATTTGAGATCAGTTGGAGGCCGGGTAAAATTCCAGTGGTAGTTATTGGCTAGGTGGAGGTTCGGCGAAGGTCTGATAACAGTCAGTGGCCGGTCAGAAGTCTGGCATCAGTTGGTAGATGGGCGAAAGTCCGGCATCAATCAGTGAACAGGCAGAAGTCCGACTTCAGTTAGTTGCTGGGCGAAAGATTGGTGTTTGTCAGTGGCCGGGCGGAAGCCCGGTGTCACTTCGAGGCTGGGAGGAAGTTTGACTTCGGTCGGTGGTCTAGCGGAAGTCCGGCCGTGGTCGAGGAGTCTGGTAGCAAGAGAACTCTCTTCCTTGCTTTGGCCCCTTCTTGCTTCCTCTCTCGCTTCGGTCCTCCCTCAATGAAGAATGAGAGATCATTTTTTTATCGTTTTATAGTGGCATGGTTGGTAAATAGTAGGAATATCAAGGGTAAGTTGGGAGTAATTTGAATGGATGGTCAATGTTGGTTCCCTTGATCATAGACTGTTTGTTGAGTATTTGAGTGCCTTAACGATGTCAGATTTCAATGATCTTGGGCTCGTTGGATTTGTCTCGTCAAGGCGCTTGATTCGACTACAAGAATGTCACATTTGGAATCTGTTTGGTAATCCAAAGTATGGTTTGAACCATCCAAAGATACTTTGAGTCTTCGATTTGGACCCATTTGGGCTCTGATTGAGTCGAATTTGGTGTCGTTGGGTTCATCTTTTCGAGACTCTCAGTTTGAATATAAGTTTGCTAAAATCAAACTTCATATGGTTTCAAATTTAATTTCAAAAGTTTCCAACTTAATTTTACCTCGAGAATCATGCCTAATTAAGATATTTTTTAATGATATATCAACCATCAACAGCTACCATCAACAATTGCAGCCAATAATGCTAAACTTTCATTATCCAACCATTGTCATTTAAAATGTATGAAGATGACTATTTTTGTACATTAAGATTAAATCAATTAAACTTCTAAGGAAAAGTGAATTTAACATTTTATTTGAAGCTTTAAGAATTTTTAGTTTACTTTTAAAGGATTAATTAATTTTGATTTTGAATTTTAATATTATATGCAATATTTATTTATAATAAAAATCTATAATAATTTATTTTTATTATTCAGACATAGATACTATTTTTATATTATTAAATATATTATTCAATTCAACAAAAAAAATATTACAATTCTTATATAAATAATATGAATTATTTTTATAACTTATTTAATAATCCATTTCATTAATTTATTCAATTTTTTATGTGATATGAATTTTTAAAATGAACATAAATATTAAATAAAAAATCTAAATATTTGAATATGAAAATGATATATAAATAAATATAAAAATTGAAATATTAAATATATTTAAAAGTTAATGCACATCAATCAATTATTCATATATTGCACTGATCTCAAATAAAATCTAATAATTTTAAAGCTCATTCTAATTAATTTTTTGTTAAGATGCTCTAATAAAAATATTTTCTTTTGGCATTGTAGCAAAAGCCCAATTCAGTCAATAATTTTTTTTTTAATTTCTTCAATGTAAAACTCATAGTTATGAAAACAGATCATCTTTTTCTCCATCCACATGGACACAGAAATCCACCTGTGTACTTTACATGAGCAAATTAATCACCTAGTACACAGGTAGAGCAACTGTAATCTACTACACAAGTGAGCTACCTGTAAACAAATCTGATGCTGATATCATATAAAGCAGATAAGTTAGACAGACATACATGAAAACTAGTTAAAAAATTTCTACATGTCTTTCAATTGATGGAAATGATTTATTTACAAAGAAGAGTTTCTTAATTAATTACACTGTTGTTGTCCAGTTAACAAGCAAGCTCCAGAATAGAAATCCTATGTTACACAACACCACCTGGATACTGCAAACAAATGACATAAATAAAGAACTTTTAAAAAATTTTTACATAAACCAATTTTTAAACTTGTGATTAGACTGACAAAATGAAATTATGCAAAAAGTAATTAAAATGAAATGAAAAAAAAGTAGTAGTGGTGCCAAAGTTATTCACAAATTGCTTTCCAATCATGATCAGCATGCGAACAGATTTTTTACTAATGGTTCTTAATATCTGTGAAGAATTAGAAGACCAATACAAAAATATCCACCTTAGCTCTCTAACTTACAAAGATCCAAGAAAACAACATCAAAGCTTCTCACTCACAATCCTCAAAAACTCCAAGAAATATCAAATTTTTGTGGGAGCAGGATCTTTTGCCAATAAATCTAATGCATTGTCACCGGTTGGAATCTTTACAATATTCACAATTTTATTAGCAACTGCCTCAATGAAAAGAAACTTCACATATACATGCATAATCCTTTTATGACACACTAGATTCTTATAGAAGGACATCACATTTTGATTATCACAAAACATGGGCATAGGAGCCAATACTCGCTAAATTAGCAAATGAGAAATCAACTTTTCGGACCATGTAACTTACTTTTGAATCTTGAAATGCAACAATGCATTTAGCTGTGATTATAGATAAGGCGACTTCAAATTAGCCTTCTAACTAATCGTATTTCCAACTATCTTAAACACATAAACTATAAAGGATCTTAAGAGTATCAAAATAACTTGTAAAATATAAATCTAAATATCATATAATTACTTCATCTGCATAATCAAAATTTGCATAACTTTACCACCCCCCCCCCCCCCCCCCCCCCCCGCCTCATTTGTTTCCTGGCTCCCAATGACATCATTTCAGAGCCACTTGGAAGTAAGGTTGGGCAATTTCTACCTTCCCTAACCCCGTCTACGTACCATTTACTTTGTACCAAAATTGCACTTGGATACCCCAACAATCCAATAGTCTCCCCATCATGACAATAACATGAGAATTTATGGATGTATGATATCAAAATTGATGCTTAGATCAAAGATAAATGGATTTTTTTATTCTCATCAAGTAAACAACTAAGGCGTATTATGATATTATTAGCCAAAACAAGCACTCTAGACTACCACCTTTGTCTCCACCTATTCCTTCCTTCCTAGCTTTGTCAAATTTTCTTATGTTGAGTGCAGTGTGAGCATGTTAAATCACAAAAACTAAAAAAAAAATGAGGCTTCTTGCTCTTAAGAAAAGGTAATGTTTATGATGATCATATTAGAGTTGGCATGTCTTATGAATGTCCATTGTTCAACCATTTCTTTTAGTGTCATGTTATTACTCTCTCTTTCTTCCTACTCTTTCAATACTTATTTTATCTACTCATCTCCAACATGTATTTTCTATCCTTCAGTGAATTAGATCGACGTATTTGCTGGCCATTGAATGGTGATTGATTGTAGGGGTGTTGTAACATCCATAACATGTTAATCATCACTAACCTATATATATTACTGTGTATATGATGTATCTTCCATCTTTGCTAGTAGGCACTTGCATCTGCCATGATATTCTCTCTTTCCTGTAGAGAGTTCGTCGCTCTTACAATACATCTACTGTCATTGCTTGTAGGAGGGACCATTGTATGCATTGTGGGGCTTTTGCCATCATTTCTTTTACTTATAAGTAAGATGTTGTAAGCATGATGAATCTCCTACATTTGCTTGTGAATTCTTGAATTCATTATATACCATGCTACGTGTGTCTACAAGATGTTTCATTATCCGCAAATGAGCTGGAGTATTCATATGCATACTAATGCGGACCACCAAGTGAGTTGCATTCACTATTAATTTTCTCACATATATTGATTAGCAGGTTGATATATTTGCTTGCATGTTGGATGTTCTTGTCCACAAGGAACTGCTATATTCATCCATAAATGGCTAACATTGATTGAAAGGATATTGTAGCATTCACTGCATATCCCTCAAGTTCATTTGTAGTTTGGCAAGTATATTGCATCTGTTTGTACATATTTCATTGTTGTTCACAAACACCCACAAGTCTTATATAGTTGCTTGTGGATGGACTATTGTGTGTGTTTGCATTTCTTGTATTTCTTATGCATTTTGTTGTGATCTATGGTCCTTGTAGTACATCCACTACTGCTACCTGTAGGCAAGTAGATGTATTCATTCATAGATTGAAGTTGACTACATGATACTGCATTTACTTACGTCTCTCTGCATTTAGCCATAGGTGGCATATAGTGCGTACATCTGTATTAATAGAGGACCCGTACGTATTGCAGATCTTCTATCCTTGCTTGTAGAGGATACATCACACTGGTGATACATTTACCATCATTGCTTGTAGATAAGATCGTTGTATGTATTACAAGCTCTCTATTGTTATGTATGTGGGCAAGTTGTGCTGAACGCAGATCTTCTAGTGCTGCTTGTAGGCGAGTAAAGATTTTTGTAGATAAGATTGATGTATTATAATATATCTTCTAGTGTTGCTTGTATGATGATATTAAATACTTTATAAATATTGTAAATAATGTATATTTACATATGATTTATTCATAATCAATAGACATATAAACTTATATTATTTTTCAAATATATTCATTAGAACTGTGTTACATGAAAAGTAAAAAAGTGTGTTAATGTGTAATGCATGGTGTTCTAATCGATTGATATTTTTGACATCAATACAATATCCATTATAATATTACATTAGTCATAAAAAAAACTAAGTCGGACATAGAGCATTATCTACAAGAGTATAAACTTATCAGGAAAACAGCATTGAATAAATACCATGAGAAAGATTAATCACTATATATAGATGCTCATTGGATTTAAGCATTTAAGACCTATATGTAGAATCAGGCTTTTGAGAAGTGATGGAAATAATAGAATTGTTCTCAAAAGTGTACAGTTCAGTTGATCATTTAATGCATCCATAAATACTTAAACAACATGGGACACACTTGTCCTCAGAGAATAAGAATGGTATGGACTAAAATCTTTCCTTGGAGATCAGTTATCAAACTGATATCAAAAACAAATAGAATAAGTAAGAAGGACGTCGACCAAATTTGTTGATCGTTTGAAAAGTACACAACAATATTTCAATAAAATTGAAGTACTACAAGGAATAAAAAGTTCAGGGAGCAAGAATAAAACAATATAAGAAAAATAATTTCCTACTAAAACATATACATGCTATATCATATATAAAAAAATGCTTGATTGTTGTAATATATCGATTAAAAATAACATATATTTATATCTCTATCGTTCATTTTAGATGCTCCATATTCTCTTATATTTACATTTTAGCTCCAACCGAAAGGATCCGCCAATGGTTTCACCGGTTTAGTAGCCGAACGATTTGCTAAATAAATTAAAAAAAAATCAATAGCCAATGTTTCTTCACAGCAGAACGCATCTTTTCATTTTGAGCTGAGTGTTTCTTCTTTCTTCACAGTAATTTTAAAAAGTAGTTGAACGATACAAGATATGGAAAAGAATGTTTGTAATTAATATCCATAACTTCACATTCTAAACAAAATAAGCGCTGATCATTAGTGATTGGTAACACACATTAAAATAAAAGAAATTGATGAATAGCTCAAGAAGCTAAGTTGCTTACATAACAATCCCTGCCATTACAAAATATACATATGCAGCTGCCTCATGAAGTGATGTTAATAGAAATTCAAAGAACGTGAAACATATTACATTGCACATTGTGTAGGACAAAATGAACACGAAAATTGAAATATTAATATAACTGAAATGAAAATAGCCTTTGTCCACTTATTTGATCAAGGATAAACTGAGTGAAAAAAGTAATATATTTTCTATTTTGCTTGAAGTAATATCCTTTTAAGAATGAACACAACTAATATCATGCGCATTTCAATTTTAAGTAGAGTATGATAAAGAGAAATATGTGCACATTCTAATTTAAAACCAATTCCTTATCAATAACACCTAAACCAAATAGCAATGCAATTATTCCATGAAAGAAACTTCAACTGGTAGAAGAAAATCAAACAAACACACAGATGCCATTAAACCCGACAATATTTATAAGCTATAAGCCTAGTTTCATTATCTTCCACAAAAAAAATAATAATAAAGAACACGTACGCATGTATAAAACAAGTTGGTATGAACATTTAAAAAAAAGAAAAGAAAAGAAAATACTTTTCTTTTCAACCTCACAACCAAATAAGCAGATGAAAATTAATTTCCATGCAAATAACTTGTTAATTAGTTTTTAAAATACTCTCTCTTCTTTCAACTAAATAGAAGAAAAATGAATGAAAACAATGATAGCATTTCTAAAAGTAATGCTCGCAAAAGTAACATCAACGAAAAATAGTTAGCCAAAGATAATGTCGCTAAAAATTCTTTAAAAAACATTTAGTTAAACTAAATTTGATGCCTCACATATCATACAAAATGAAGGGTAATTTATTAAGCAAGCCCTTGAGATATTTGGGGTAAACTATTGAGGATTATGATGACTTCATAAATAAAATCACAACTACAGTTAATAGTAGGCCATAAATAAGTAGACAAGAAATAACTTACTAATTCGAGCAGAATTTTATCATTCTCATACTAATAAGGCTTGGAACTACTCTTTCCACCCACAATCTCAAGTATAAGCACCCGGAAGCAATATATATCTGCTTTATTGGTTAATTGTCCTTGGGTTGTGTACTCAGCTGCCAAATAACAACTGTAAATGTTATTTCTTAATTAGAAAATCAATAATACCTTTCATTGTTAATTTTTAGAGTCATTTGAGTTAAATAATTTATCGCCTAATTCCCTTATGTCTACACCCAAAAATATTGAGTTGTTAGCTCATGATCTTTATTAGGAGATAATATTAGCAAATCACTCTATTAAATGGGTATGTATGTAATTTGGAAAAAAATACATTTAATTTTGATTAGTTATATTTATTCTTTATGTGAATTTCTTATTATTCTATTCTTTCAGTATGCCTACTTACAAATAGAAAACACTGCTTAATGAATAAGATCATCCAATTCTCTCCTCATAACATAAGTTTTCTAGTTAATATTAACTTGATTTGATAAATAATATGATGGAATTTAACAGGTATAGGTTACTAAAAACCAGCTGGATGAATCAAGAGAAATATAGTGAAAGCATCTACAATGAGAAATGAGCTTGTTTTTCGAATATGCAGTATTTCATTTGCAATAAATTATGAGTAATCCTCCTCTCTAACTATTCATTATACTTCTCAAAATATTTCTACTCATGCTATAGATAAATATAAATAACGCAGAATAAAAGAGTACATATCTCATAGACAAAAGTGAAAATTCTATTATGAGCTACCATAATCAAAACACCTTAAGAATTCCCTGAGGTTGCAGATAAAAAGCACATTTTATAAAATGATTATTAATTAAACAAAAATCATTAAATAATTGGGATTTTCAAATCAAAATTAATTTTAAAAATGTACTAACTAAATGATTTATTTATCAAAACATTTTTCAAACCTTAAGCAACACTCATATTCAGACAAATTAATACATTGTAATAACATAATAATTTTTTGTAGGCATCTAAAGTAGTAATTACTTATATTGTTCTGGTAACTTGTGTGGTGATATGACTAACATTATTTAGAAATGGCTTTGCCAAGCCAAAATGCAATTTTAAGCAAAAAGTTTGTATCAAGAATAATGTTGCTAGCTTTAATATGTTTGTGGACAATATGTGGCCGGCCCATCTCCTTCTTGAAAATATGCAAGACCTTTGGCAATTCCAATACAAATTGCAATTCTTATGTCCCAGTTCAATTTATATTTTTCACTATTCAGACCTACAAGTTGATATGAATGATTTAACTTTGATAAGAAACTATACAAAATTTATGTTATTGTCAGCATAAAATACCACGTTAAATACATGTGAAAAGGCTAATCTTGTTTTATTAACCTAACAATGCATGATCAAAATTTTTATTTTCCACATATTTGTATGCAAAAATTTGAGCACACAACCGATTAGCCGAACAAGATTTGTTTGACTAACATTTGTGATCACATCAATCTTAGTCAAAAATTCATTTACCCCATGCTTTGATTATGCAGATAAGACATTCAGAACTATTGGGTGCCATTTTTAAGAACATCCCGACAAAAAGAAAATATAATAAGTTAAATTTTCTATTAACTGGCTGAGAAAAGAAAAGATTCAATAATCAACTATGCTGCATCTAACACAAAAGATTCAAATAACATCCAAACCCATGCCCCTGCATCCAAATCAAGAGATTTAAATAACCACCACCAATTAAAAGATAAAAGGCAAACTTACTGTTTATGATAGAATACTTTAAGAACCTACAAGTTTCTTTTGATCCACGAAGACAAGATGACCAAAATCTTTTTTCTTGCAGGTAAAAAAAATCCAAACATATAATTGTAAAAATTTATTGCACGACTTTTATGCGTTGATAATCGATAAATATTATATTAATATATATAATATTAATAAAATGACTTATCCCCAATAACATGTATAATATTTAATACATATAAAATAGTCCATTACTACATCGAATAATCATGTTTATAGGCAAAAAAGCCATAAACTTTAAAAAGGTAGAGTCACAAAATAGAATTGCTTAAGAGATGGAATAGATTTATAAAAAATTAAATAAAACGTCAAGGTAGCCATTAAAAATAACTAAATAAAAGAGCAGTGCATTTTTAAGTCATGAGAAATTAATTACCTTCTCAAAGAAATCAAAATAAATTGAACCACCAAAGAAGGCTCAATTTTGATGGACATTTCTGTTTGTACAAAGTAAATAATTATGATAAAGCTTAAGTACATCTAATTCACAAAAGAAGAAGAAGAAGAAGAAAGTAAAAGGGTTGTTTTTAGAGAAGCAAAAGGAAGATTTTTTTGAAAGAAAAAAGCTATCTCTGCAATAAATACTAAGAAAAAACCTGATTTTTACCTTTACCTTCACAGCTAACTCCCATCCGACAGGAAGGGAATTTCGTTGAAGGAGGCTAAGAAGCTATCCAATTTTGATACATCTGCCAATATTTTATTTTTGAATTGGGCTTTTCATCTTCTAGGCTTAGGAGGCCAATAAGTGAGCAAATATTTTGTTAACTGATTATCATAAGGAATATTGAATTTTTTATTTTGAAGAGGCTTCCTTTCCAACAGAAGGTCAAGAAGAACAACTCAAAATGCATGGAATTTGAAATTCATGAATCTAAAAAGAAAAAAAAATTGTGCTTTGCTTACATCCGATCACATTTGAACTTTGAATCGGGAAGTAAATCATCCGCCTATTAGGATTCATGACCAACCTTAGGAGCAAAGAAGCTAGCGACTTACGGTATTTAGCTGAAAAAGTGCGTGAAAGGTCGAGCATCCTGGATTCATGACAAATTTTAGGAGCAAAGAAGTTAGTAACTTATGATATTTAGGCCAAGAAGCACGTGAAAGGGCTGAAAGATTGTTAACTTCACAGCGAGCATTGTTGACGACGACCTCATGCGAAGGTGGGTTCTTACACGAGCGGGAGGAGTTTTAGCGAGGACAGGAGACCGGATGCGAAGACGGGAGGAGAAGAATAGCGAAAGGGAGAGAGGGTTGGGAGTGGGGGCTACAGGGTGAGCTGCGGTGAATGGAATACAAAGAGCGAATAAGAATATGAAGATTATGGGTTGGGGGTGAGAATACGAAAAGCCCTTAAGAATAATAGTTTATGGCTGTGGGTGGAATCTGAATACATAATTACTTTATTAATATATCAATTTTATGAATAAAGTTATAATTATTAATTAATTATAATTATAATAATTAAATAAAAGATTGAGATTTGATTTGAATAATTAAAATTAATTAAAATAGATAGTGGATTTAATGTGAAAGGAAACTAAAGCACTTTTTATAATAGCAGTATAGATAGTATATATATATATATATATATATATATAGAGAGAGAGAGAGAGAGAGAGAGAGAGAACTTAGTTTTGAGTCGGGTAAGGGTCGGATAGGTTTGCTTGGGTTCAGCCTATTCAAGTGAGGAGGATGAGGCATCGGGCTCAGTTGGACTGCAGGAGGTGTGAGGGTTGACAGATCGACCTGGGAGGTTGGGATTTGCGGCTGTTGGAATGGAGTCGGGCAGGGAGGAGGCGAACAGAGCTCGCGTGAGGTAGGTGAAGTGGGAGAGTTCAGCTGGGTGCGCAGCTAGGTCGAAGGCATTCGAATGGGGTCTGGTTTGGTCGGAGGAAGTGTGGAGTTCGACTGATTTGAGCTGAGAGGGGTTCGAATACTGCAGTTGGCTTGCGGCTAGGTCGAGTGGTTCGAACAAGGAGGCGGCACAGTGGACAGGGCATTCGATCAAGCTTGTGGTTGATCGGAAGCTTACAGTTGGCTCGATCGGGTGGAGGAAGAAGGTAGAATGGCTCGGAGTGTTCGGTTGCTGG
Source organism: Dendrobium chrysotoxum (assembly GCA_019925795.1). Taxonomy (NCBI): domain Eukaryota; kingdom Viridiplantae; phylum Streptophyta; class Magnoliopsida; order Asparagales; family Orchidaceae; genus Dendrobium; species Dendrobium chrysotoxum. The sequence goes on along the minus strand of CM034297.1, from coordinate 4,047,990 downwards.
AGACAAACAGAGAAGGACGTCGTCAAAGGAAGTCGGTGTGGGCGTGTGAGGCTGAGTAGGGGTTCGGCTTTGGCTGTAGATCGGGTTGGTTGATTTGGGGTGGAGATAGGCGGTTGCTGTTGGAAACGAAGAGAGAGGGCCGCTAGCTGATTTGCGAATGGGGGCGGGAGTAGGCCAAATAGCAGCTGATTGGTCTTCACGTGTAGGATGCATTTCATGAGCTTTTTTGGGTTCACTAAAGTACAAAAATAGAAGAATCACCCAAGGAGAAGACATTTAAAAGAGGGTCTCGCCGTCTCAGAGAGAATCATACTTCTTGTGGGTTCTTTGGAGAATTAGAAAATATTCAAGAGCATGTACTTTGTGATGTACTAAAGTGCTGTTCCTTTGGGTTGCAGAGCTTCGTTATGGAACCACTAGGTCTCTGGGTAGCAGTGCTTCGTTCTGTAAGTTTGGTAACACTAATTCAGAACACTGATATGAAAATATTGTAGATGCCAACAATTGGCTTCTATCTTTATAGCCAGCCTAATAAAAAGTAGCCATCTCATGTTTTCCTTCCATGTATGACTTATAATGTAGCTGTTCATGTTCTTGTGAAGATGTAGCTTTCAATTTAACCAAACCATGTTCTTTTCATCATTTGATCTCCACTCGGGCAATTTTCCTGATTTGTTTTGTTATGTTCAGCTTGGTACATTCACTTTCTGTTTTCATCATGCATCTACTTTTGCGTGGCAGTTTCTGTATTCAATTTTGTAGGTGCTATCATAATTCCAATGCTATATAACTCTTGATTGTTCTGTCTCTTGTACAGCTGATGATAACAATATAATTTGCTCTTTCTTCATTTTCATTTGCAGTGGTGGGATGAATGGATATCTATCTCTTTGTAATGGGGATCCATGTCCGCCAGTCTTCAGGTCTCCCATTAAAGGTTTGGAAGATATAATGGACAATCAAGTGATGTAAAGAGCTTACAAACTCTTATCCAACATCCCGCTGCAATGATAAATATATTTATGATTTTGGTTTTGCTCAGTTGTGCAATATACAAACTTCCAGATGCTCACAAACACATTACTCAACCACCGTCAGGGGTTGTATTCCCTAAAAAGGTACTTATAGATGTTGATATGTGTCAGGATTACTGTTTGTTTTCTCAGTTGTGGAGCCCTTCTTTTTGCCTTGTACTTCTTCCATAAGTTTGTCAATCGTTATACTTCTTTGACTATTGGATTGGAAATTTCTCTCCTTAACGCCACTTTCACTATACATTTACAACATGAACTAAAAACATGATTCGGTCAAAATTTGCAAATTTTCTTCTTGCCAAATTTATCTTTGATGACGTGATTAGCTTTTCGATTGAACAGACCATGTTTTACAGCACTTACAAGTTATCCGTCCTCAATTTCAAGACTGTCATCTTATTCTATTATATTCTGGTTTCAGACTGTTACTATGGATGATTTGAAGCCTGCGCCTGTTCTCTGGCACGAAGATACAGGCAGGAGACCCTTTGAAAATGGAAGGTATTGACCATTTTACTGAATAATACAATTATTTGATTTTCTCAAGGTTGGAGGTTTTAAACTACAATAGCATATCCAGGCAAAACCCTCCAGGATCTTGCTCCGGTAGACAACTTGGCGAGGCAGCTCATCGTTTAGTCACAAACAGCTTGCAAATTCGGACGGGGCGAGAGCGCAATGATATTGAGGCAAGAAGGCACGCTCATCCGCCATCACATAACCCACATTCTTCTGCTTCATTTCCATATCCAAATGGAAGGTAACATTCATTTGACGTCAGAGCAGAGCAACATTCTGTTGGCCAGTCACAACGGTATGGTGTTGTTTCTGCATCAACTTATCATTATGAGAGACACACAAATCATCAATTCGAAAGAAATGAATATAGTAGTAGACCCCAAGCTCTACAGCACAGTAGACACTGGGAGCAAAGCGCCCCTACACCAAGCCACCCATAGTATAGTGCATCGGCATACCCATCGCTGCAAGAAATGTAGTCCAGCAACCTATTCATGGTAGCTTCCCTCTCCGGTCAGGATATTGGGATGACTATGGTGGTTTCCATGCGTATGGATTACAGCAGCCATGGAATCCACAGTATGATCCTAGGAGAGGACCTTCAAATCAGGCTCCTGTGGGAAGAACAAACGCTAACATGCAACAGGTGGATAATAATAGGTATGTTGTATTAGATAGAGGCTACAACAGAAGGCCTCGGCCTCCACCGCCACCCGGCTATGGCCATTACTAGAGCTTCATGAAGGATATGACCAATTGCCTACCTGCAGCATAGTGGGCATTATTTAACTTTTTTTATGTAAGAGCCTTTTAGGAGAACTTGAATGTAACATTTGATTGTAAAATTTGTATTTGTAACATTTGCTTGTCTCCAATTGGATTTATTATGTCAAATTGATTTTGGATAAACCTAATGCTTATAAGAAATTTATAATATGTTTATTACGCTAAAAAATGTTTTTCATTCACAGTTCCTCACTTCCATCATTCAAAATCTTGCTCCAGTTCTTTTGAATTCGAAACTCTCAATGGAAACTTTCTACGTAAGTTTAACTATGGAGAAAATGCCGATAACAATACTTCCTTTTACAATATTTTTTTTCTATTTTCTTGAGTCGGATGAATGTTAGAAGAGTGGCCCAAGCTAAGCTAAGAAGCTCACCAGAGCAAAGGCTGCGCTGGTTCTAAGGAGGATGAGCTCCCTGCGGCTTCTGTGAATGAAAGTTTCCATTGAGAGCCTCGAATTCCAAAGAACTGGAGCAAGATTTTGATGGAAGTGAGGAACTGTGAATACAACAACAACAACAACAACAACAAGCCTTTGTCCCACTACGTGGGGTCGGCAACATGAATCCTTTTTCTCCATTGTGTCCGGTTCAAAGTCAAATTCTCGTTTAAATCTAATAGAGAAAGGTCATTTCTAATATTTTCTAACCAAGTCTTTTTAGGTCTACCTCTACCTTTCTTAACATAAGTCAAATCTAATACCTCTACTTTCCTAACTGGGTCATCGGAAGGCCGCTGTTTTATGTGACCAAACCATCTAAGGCGACTCTCTCTAATCTTATCCTCCACTGGAGCTACTCCAACCTTTTCACGTATATGCTCATTTCGTATCCTGTCTCTAAGAGTAAATCCACTCATCCACCTAAGCATCCTCATCTCCGCAACACATAACTTAGTATTGTGCTTCTCTTTTAATGGCCAACATTCTGCACCATAAAGCATTGCAGGTCTCATCACCATCTTATAGAATTTTCCCTTAAGTTTAAGGGGGACTTTTCTATCACACAGCAAGCCGGATGCATTCCTCCACTTCAATCATCCAACTTGAATTCTACTGATAACATCCCCATCTATTTCACCATCACTCTGAACAATAGATCCAAGATATCTAAAACGTGTACTCTTATTAATGACTCGATCGCCCAAAGTCACAATCCCCTCACTAGGTCTATTACTGCTAAAATTACACTCCATATATTCAGTTTTAGATCTACTCAAGCGAAAATCTTTGGACTCTAAGGTTGATCTCCAGACTTCAAGTTTACCTTCAACTCCCTCTTTAGTCTTGTCAACAAGAAGAATATCATCAGCAAAAAGCATACACCAGGGTACATCCTCTTGTAAATGTCTAGTGAGAACATCCATGACTAACGCGAAAAGATATGGGCTTAAAGCTGATCCTTGATGTAATCCAACCGAAATAGGGAAATACTTGGTCAAACCACCTTGTGTTTGAACACAAGTAGTAGCTCCTTCATACATATCTTTAATGATTTGAATATAAGCATTATTAACTCCTTTCTTTTCAAGAACTCTCCATAGCACTTCTCTTGGAACTTTATCATATGCTTTCTCTAAATCAATAAATATCATATGTAGATCCTCCTTATTCTCCCTATATTTCTCCATCAAACCTCTCAATAAATGTATGGCTTCCATAGTAGACCTACCAGGCATGAATCCAAATTAATTTTGAGAAACATTAGTATCACGCCGCAGCCTACGCTCCATAACTCGCTCCCATAGTTTTAAAGTGTGACACATTAACTTAATTCCTCTATAATTCGCACAATCTTGTGCATCACCTTTATTCTTATAAATAGGAATCAATACACTCATTCTCCACGCATCTGGCATCTTTTTAGTCTTCAAAATATTATTAAAAAGTTTAGTTAGCCAAGAAATTCCTTCATCTCCTAAGCATTTCCACATCTCTATTGGGATATCATCAGGTCCAACAGCTTTTCCACACTTCATTTTCTTTAAAGCCTCTCTAACTTCGGTTTTACTAATACGCCGATAAAAACAGAAATCTTTATTATCATTTAGGATGCTAAGGTCACTAAAGTCAATTGTATTCTTACAATCTTCATTAAAAAGTTTATCAAAATATCTCATCCACCTTTGTTGAATATCATCTTCTAAGAAAAGTACTTTTTGATCTTCATCCTTAATACACTTCACTTGAATTAAATCCTTACTACTCCTATCTCTTTGTTTGGCTAGCTTATACATATATCTTTCTCCCTCCTTAGTATCTAATCTATTATATAAATCATTAAAAGCTAAGATCTTTGCATCACATATTGTTTTCTTAGAATCCTTACATGCATCTTTATATCTTTCCCAATTATCAGAATTTTTACATCTAAACCAATTTTTATAACAAATCTTCTTATTTTTTATCTTTTCTTGCACAATTGAATTCCACCACCAGCTATTTTTACTATTAGGGGCTTTTCCCTTTGATACTTCAAACACATCTTTTGCAATATTTTTAATATCACTAGCCACTTTTTCCCACATAACATTAGCATCCTCATGCACAAATAAAATCTTAGAATCTAAAATCTTACTCTCAAAAATATTTTTATTACTATTCTTTAAATGCCCCCATCTAATCCTAGAAAATCGCTTTACTTTATTTTTAATTTTCTGTCCTTTCATCTTAAAGTCTAAAACTAATAAGCGATGTTGGGTACATAAACTTTCACTCGAAATAACTTTACAATCTTTGCAATCTAAACGATCTACTTTTCTTATAAGAAAATAATCAATCTGAGTTTTACTATAACCATTCTTATAAGTGATGAGATGCTCATCTCTTTTCTTAAATAAGGTAATAGCAATTAAAAAATCATAAGCTAAAGAAAAATCTAATATGGTCTTACCACCTTCATTAGTCATTCCAAACCCATATCCACCATGAATGCTTTTAAAATAATTTACCTCTCTACCAACATGTCCATTTAAATCTCCTCCAATAAAAATTTTTTCTTCGAGAGGTATCTTTTGAATTAATTCTTCTAAATCATCCCAAAATTTTAATTTTGAACACATATCCAAACCTACTTGAGGAGCATAAGCACTTATAATATTAATAATCTTAGCATCAACAACAATCTTTAAAGCCATAATCCTATCTCCAATTCTATTAATATTTATAACATTATCCTTCAAACTTTTATCTATAATCACGCCTACACCATTTCTAGTACGACTCTTACCTGAATACCAAACTTTAAATCCTAAACTATCAATCTCCTTAGCCTTCTCTCCAACCCATTTAGTTTCCTGAATGCACAAAATATTTATCTCCCTATGAACCATAATATCTATTAATTCCATTAATCTTCCTGTAAGGGAACCTATATTCCAAGTTCATATCCTAATATTAGTATCATGGACTAGCTTCTTTGCCCACATCCGTCCTTGATGTGGGAACCCTTGCCTATTTAACACTGCACCTGGGCGCCGATGCAGCGGCCCTTGCACACTTTTCACTGTATTCAGGCCATACAGTGCGTCGCTTCCAGGGAACGCCCTAGCATTAACACAATTTTTGGCGTAAATAAAAAAAGTTGAATAATGCTCACTATGCTGCAGGTAGCCAATTGGTCATTTCCTTCATGAAGCTCTAGTAATGGCCATAGCTGGGTGGCAGTGCAGGCTGAGGCCTTCTGTTGTAGCCTAGCTCTACCTAATACAACATACCTATTATTATCCACCTGTTGTAAGTTAGTGTTTGTTCTTCCCAAAGAAACCTATTTTCAATTTCAACCAAAGAAAATGAGGCTCTTCCATCAAGTAGTGAGAGAATTGCTTAATGATATAATATTCCAATCTTCACACCTTATTAGAGGACACAAACCAATCGAGAATTTAAGCAATGAACTACTTCTTAGGAATTGAGAGGTAACGAGCTAGGGGTTGAAGTGTGGTTAGAGCCCTATTTCATGACTCAAATTTGGTATGATTTACTAGTGCTTGGACCATATATAGTTTATTCAATTGATGTAGTTGGCTGCTGAGAATCGCAATTGCGGTGTCCAGATGCGTCCGGAGGTCAATCCGATGTGGCTCGTTCGGATTGGTCTCCGGACACGTTCAGACACCGCATAAAATAATCTCTCATGAGGGTGAGCTTTTTTGGAATGGCCTATCAGATACTCTACTAGTCTACACTACAGGAAAATCATTAATTATCGGCAAAATTTTCCGGCGGTTTTCCGACGGCATACGAAGAAACGGAATTTCCGGCGGTTTTTCCGATGCTTTTATTGCCGCCGGAAATTTCCGGCGGCCTTCCCGGCGACTTTTCCGGCGGCTTTTAAATAATTTTCATTTTTAATACTTTATTTTAATATTTTATTTAATTATTTTTTATTTTAAATTTCATATGTTTATAGTATAAATATAAAAGGGTATGCTTTTTAACATATTTTCCTTCTCATCAAAACGGTTGGATCTTTGAAGGTTCAAAGGGTAGGAGTTCGAATCCCATGGTAGCCAACGCGCGGGCAGCTGGGCAGCGGGCGGGATGACAGCTGGGCGGAGCGGGAAGGGCTTCGGGCAGCACGGGAAGCCCTTGGGCAGCTGGGTCAGGGCGGGATGGCCCCTAGGCAGCGGGCGGGAAGGCCATTCGAGCAGCCGGAGGAGGGCAGCGGGCTGTTTTCTAATTTTTTTTTTATTTTCCGGCGGCCGGAAATATTTTTTGCCGGAAAATGCCGCCGCAAAAATTTTTCCTACGCGGGTTTTACCGGCGGAAAATTATCCGCCGAAAAGCCGCTGGTAAATTTACAATCCGCAGGAAAATGATGAATTGCCGCCGGAAAATGCCGCCGATGGATGATTTTCCTGTAGTGCTAGTAGCATTATCGGGTCGCTTATAGTTGAAAGGGACAAAAGACGGAGATTATACTCTACTGGGTTAACATCATACCTCTTTTCATGCAGGGAGTTGAGTTAATGGAGCTCAATATCATCACTTCTCGTTTTTAATAGAGCTTCAGGCTATAAGCTTAAGGCTTCTTTTATTATAGCCATCAAACTATATAGTAATCCAAAAAGATGAGATAATTTTCTACCATAAAACTATATCATAAATTAAGAATATTTTTAAAAAAGGGTTATAATAATTAAAAATAAATAAATTGTTGGTAAAAAATATATCTTGACAATCAAAATTGTTAAATATTATACCTTTTTAGAATATAATAGTTGTAAAGAAATATTTATCTGATTTTTATAAATACAAAAAAAATTATAATACTCAAATTAATTTTAAAACATTTATTTCAATTATTCTTTTAGATTATTACAGTCTTAATATAAATACCATACAACTACCAAACAATCAAAGATAAAATTAGGGGACTAACCTCTACAAAAAGATATGTGGTGATGAGAGAAAAGCATTTCTAGGAGATTGAAAGAGAGGTCGTGAAGTCTAATGAGTATATAAGAGTGGTTATATATAGGCAATAAAATAGAGCATTATAGAAAAAAATATTCTTAATAATGAGGATATTTTATAATAATAATGACCATAAAATTCTACAATAACTATTACACACATATTCTAATATTCATATAGCAGTGAATAATTCTAATTATCTCTAACAGAAAAGCAGTCTAGGTTCTCAATTTTCCTGTTTTGAGAGCTATTCACATGGTTTTCTGAAAGAAGGAGATGGTCTTGATTGTTTGCATCGAAGGGAAGGATCAATCACTGCATGGGTCTAGGTGCTTGGCTCTTCTTTTTATTTTAAGTATCTTATTATAATGGAATTTAATATCTTAACAAGACAAACACATCGATATCACTACTAATGATTTGATTTGGGCCCCAATGAACCCACATCAAGCAACTAAAGCATACTTAAAACTTCAAGACTTCAACTAAGGGATTAAATGTTCTCCAATCCAGGTGCTCTTATAGTCAAATCGAGCGGCTCAACGAGACGAATCTAATGAGCTCAAGATCATTTGGTTTGAACATTATCAAGAAATTTAAATATTTGACAAAATGATCTATCATCAATTGGATCAATATAGACCGTACGATAAAGAGTTTGAATAATAATCAAATTTATCAAAATGCCCCTCCCAAAAAAATCTATAAATAGGTCATCATTATCTACACGAAAGGGAAGTTCAAGAGTGGGGAGAGCTGAAGAACTCTAAAGCAATTTCCTACAATCAAGAATTTAGTTGCTTGAGGCTTCTTTTATTATACCCATCAAACAATATAATAAACAAAAAAGATAAGATAATTTTCTGCCACAAAACTATATCATAAATTACTGATGCTTTTTAAAAAAAGGGTTATAATAATTAAAATAAATAAATTGTCAAAAAAAAATATATCTTGACAGGCAAAATTGTTAAATATTATAAATAGATAGAATATGATAGTTGTAAATAAATATTTATCTGATTTTAATAAATACAAAAAAAAATTTAATACTCAAATTAATTTTAAAATTTTATTTGAATTATTCTTTTAGATAATTACAGTCTTTAAAAAAAATACCATACAACTACCAAGCATTCATAAATAAAATTAGAGGACTTACCTCTAAAAAAAGATATGTGGTGATGAGATAAAAGTATTTCAATGAAAAAGAGAGATGTTGAAGTCTAATGAGCATATAAGACTAGTTATACTAGTTTATATGCACGTGCACAATGTGCACATTAATAGGACTTTAAAAAATAATAAAAATTTAATAAGTTTAAAATATTAATCTGAAAAATAATCATTACTAATCACAATACTAATATTTAGCCAAGAATTTTTTACACAAAGACAACAAAAATTTCTCTTTAACCCTCGTTAGAACTATAACAATAGAATACAACAGAAGAGGAGAGCTATAGAAGCATCTTTACAGACTACAAAAAAAAAAAAAAATCTTTACAGACTATAATCTACTCAAAGTTTCACTGCTCTAAAGCAATATGTTTATGTTGGTGGAGGTCAGTTAAATAACTCGAACAAGTATAATCTTATAAGTCACAGGCATCAAAGAGGGGGGCCTCGACTTCGAAGCTCTTCCCATCAACTACTGTGTTCCTATCTGTACTCTAGGGTGTTGAACAACTTGCATTCCAGAACCAATATTTTGTAATGAATGGCTGGAAGCCTGGAAGGCTAATATTTTAAGTGTCAACCATATTGATGTTTGGCCTAGAAGTTGAGATGTGATGGATGCACATTGAAGCTATTGATACTAAAAGCTTTAGTTCTTCAAGGTTAGGATCATCTCCAAATGATGGATCTGCCAATCCATTCAAGCTGTTGGCATTGGGAAATGTCTTCACATAATAAAGGAAAAAAGCATTGATTGCATTTGTTATTGAAATTATAAATATTGTGTAAGGCATGACTAATGCCACTTGACAAAGAATTCAGAGTGAGCAAGTTAGAGGTGTAGCACAAAAAAATATTATAAACATGTTAGAAGATTTGTGGGTGATTAAATAGATAAGTTAACGGATAAGAATCTGGAATGTGGAAGAATGGGAGGCGATGAAAGAAAAATTCAACACAAGAAGAAGCATCAAATATAAATTGCTTACAAAGTTGCACCTAAAATTCAATGTTTTAGATATAAAGAGTATTTGGGATAATTCTTTCACAAATTTAATTTACAAACTACCACAATACTGTTTTGCTACAACTTTTTTGTCATTTTTTTAAATTTTTTATGATGAGAATAAGATTTTTACATTTAGATGTACAATTGTGATTAGCATTTAAAAAGCTACTATTCAAAATTTTCAAGAGAGAAAAATACTATAACTGTTATATCAAATTTGAAAAATTCGGCTTTTCTCATAACAATTTCACATTACTTGTCTAATTTATTGATTTAATGATAGACAAATATAATGTGACATGATGAATCATACCCATATCATCAGGAATTTTGAGATGAATCAATCACTCGCCTACCTATTATGAGATTGAATGGCAATACCCCATAAGCAAACACATCAGTCTTCTCATTCACAACTATGTGCATGAAATATTGAGGTGCCATATATCTGAAACAGAGAAGATGATAACTTGAATAGCATGAGAGAAACAAAAACTAATTTATCACATAGTTTCACAAGAACTAAGAGATTTGAGAGACATGCAAGTAGATATGAATGGTAGATGATTATGTTATTTAAAAGATCAAATATGTTTTGAATAGGTAAAATACATGTTCAAAGTTTTTTAAATATGATCTAAAATAAATATGTGATTAGTCAAGATGTATATTATGTGCCAATATTTATTTGTTCTATTCATTCCTATATTGCAACTAAAAAAATTATTTAAAAATGACATGTATGATGTTTTTATTATATCTTTTAGCATCAAATTGGTAAAGTATAAACATATTTATATTGCAAATAGTTCAGAACCAAAATGTTCAAATTACAAATATTAAAACTCAAATAGAAATCACACACCTTGAGACCAGACTTTCTTAGATTAGATTGCAACCAATCGGGAGAAACAATGGATTCATCACGGGCCATTGAATGAAATGACTTAGAGACCTTCACACCAGGTTATCCAGTAGTTGTAGAGTAGTGAATAAAATTATTAGAAGAAACCAAAGATGGATAAGCCACAAGAGTAAATGAAGTTCTACTATACATACAAAATCAAATCTTTCAGGTTCCATTTATGTATTAAGAACAACATAGTAAAAATATAAGAAGTAATCCCAAAAAATAAAGCTCTTCAAAAGAAATTTGCAATTTATACATGTTTATAAGAAGTAAAAAATATGGGTTATAAGACCATCCAATTAAATTATAAATAAATGCTTTATTAGATGACATAATTATGTTTGAAAATTTTTATAAAATAAAGCAATCATCTAACCAATCACATAATTTCATTTGATCCAAAATTCAACTAAACATTTGACTCCTTATCACCATCTATTTGATCTTATATTAAGTACAATAATCATAAAAATATGCTAATAGATTTTAGGATCATTAGTTGCAATAAAGCAATTGCAATTGGATTTTGATTTATGAACTGCGAAAGTTTTTTCTAAGAAATTAAAATCTTACATAGCATAACATGCATGAATTAAAATGAAGCCTTTATTATTGCTTTTTAAAATTCTTTTTTAGTGCAAAATTAATTTTTGCACTAAAAGATAGCTTTAAGAAGCAGTGAGAAAGCCGTCCCGAATGAAGCCTCTCATGCCGAGGAGCATGATGTCGGTTTCCATTGAGAAAATACCAATAACGATACTTCCTCTTAGAATATTTTTTTCTATTTTCTTGAGCAGGACGAATATTAGAAGAGTGGCTCAAACTAAGAAGCTCACCAGAGCAAAGGCCACACCGGTTCCAAGGAGGATGAGCTCCCCATGGCTTATGGGGCCTGACTGGTTCTTGTTGTGTTGATCTTTCTCTTTTACTTTGCTGATGGAAATAAATACTTTCTGATCTTATCTTTTGAGCAGAGAAAGTAGTTAGAAATTCCCCCCGCCCCCCTAAAGAGCAAAAAAGCTTAGAAATACTTTCTTGGGCTTGGGCAGATAGAAAGTACTTAGAAATACTGTCTTGTGCTTGCTTTTTTTTTTTTTTTTGGGGACATTTAGGTCAATTAAGACAAACTCACACACACATCGCATACACAATGACTCGAACCCAAGACCTCTTATTTGAAAGCCTAAGCTCTCAACCAACAGGCCAAGGTGAGCTGTGTTTTTTTTTTTTTTTCTTGTAAGTTTTGCCTCTTAATATATGGGATTGGCCCAAATTTTTCCAAAAAAAAAAAAAAAAACCGGTCATCTTGACTCGGTTCAAACTTTATTAGATATAGGGTTTTATTTGTCCACGTGGACTTTTTGTCAAAGATCACAAACAAAACCCACTATCTTTGGTAGAATGAGAAATCGACAAAAATGCGATCAAAAGAAACCATTGCCGGTTGTCAGCATATTATATATAATTTAGTTATATTCTTTCTGCACTCATCATTTTTGCAAGACCTCAAGACCGGCATTTTATTTATATATATATATATAATAAAAATTTAAATTAGAAATTGTATTTTTTAATTAATATTGAATATATAAATTAAAATAATAGTTTTTTTTACTTATTTTAGATAAAATTTAAAATATATACATATTTAATAAAAATATTTATTATCCGGTCTTGAGGTCTTTGCAAAAATGATGAGTGCAGAAAGAATATAATTAAATTATATATAATATGCTGACAACCGGCAATGGTTTCTTTTGGTCGCATTTTTGCCGATTTGCCATTCAACCAAAAATAAAACAAAAAGCAGCTCCACAAAAAAAAGAAGAAGCATTTTAATCATGGTGATGAGAGGAAAGCATTTTTAGGAGATTGAAAGAGAGGTGGTGAAGTCTAATAAGCATATAAGAGTGGTTATTGATATATCATCAAAGAATTATCTTGATCAGGCATGAATCTCGAGGCTAAAATCAAGTTTGAAACTTCAAAAATTAATTCGGAGACTATCTGAACGTCAATTTCAGCAAACTTATAGTCGAACTGAACGTCTCGGAAATACGAACCCAACGACACCAAATTCAACTCAATCCGAGCCCAAATGAGTCCAAATCAAAGACCCAAAGAACGTTTGGAAGGTTCAATCCATAATTCGGATTACCAAACAATCTCCAAACTTAACATGCTTATTGTCGAATCGAGTGGCTCAACGAGACGAATCCAACGAGCCCAAGATCGTCGAATTCTAATATCATTAAGGCCTTCGAATGCTCAATAAACGGTCCATGATCAAGGGATTCAATATCAGCCGTCCATTCAAACCACTCTCAATTTACCCTTGATCTTCCCCTTATTTACTGGTCATGCCACTCTCAGAAAACTGTAGATAGATCCCTCATTTCTCTTGAAAGAGGACCGAAGCAAGGAGAAGAAGAGAAGAGAAGGAAGAGACTCCTCATCGACCACCACCGGACTTTCACCCGGCGACCCATTGACGCCAGAGTTCCGCCGGACCATCACCTGACGCCGGAGTTCCGCCGGACCACCACCTGAGGCCCTGCACTTCGCCGGACCACCACCTGACGCTGGAATTCCGCCGGACCACCACCTGACGCCGGAGTTCAGTCAGCCCGCCAGTCGACGCCGAAGTTCCGTTGGACCGCCACTTGACGCTGGAGTTACACTCGACCTCTCAACGTTACTGAATTTTCGCTCTCTACTTCTAATTGAATTTCAATCAGAGAGTTGATAATTGTAATCTGATCGTCCTCAACTTCAAGGACAAGTCAATCACTTGTAACCAAAGCAAACACTAGTGGAATCATTTCAATTGGGCGTGGCCCCGTGGTTTTTCTCTTTCCAGGATTTTCCACGTAAAAATTCTGGTGTTGCATTTTCTTCTGTTTGTGTGCTGGATATCCGTACAACGCTGAGACGAAAATTTTTAACTCTATCGTAGCGTATATTCTAGCCCGCAACAGTTATATATATAGGCAATATAATAGAGTATTATAGAAAAAAATATTCTTAATAATGAGGATATTTTATAATAATAATGACCATAAAATTCTACTATAACTATTACACATATTCGAAAGAAATAAATATAGTAGTAGACCCCAAGCTCTATAGCACAGTAGACACTGTGAGAAAAGAGCCCCTGCACCAAGCCATCCACAATATAGTGCATCGGCATACCCCGTCGCTGCAAGAAATATAGTCCAGCAACCTATTCATGGTAGCTTCCCTCCCCGGTCGGGATACAGGGATGACTATGGTGGTTTCCATGCGTATGAACTCCAGCAGCCATGGAATCCACTGTATGATCCTAGGCGAGGACCTTCAAATCAGACTCCTTTGGGGAGAACAAACACTAACATGCAACGGGTGGATAATAATAGGTATGTTGTATTAGATAGAGGCTACAACAGAAGGCCTCGGCCTCCACCGCCACCCGACTATGGCTATTACTAGAGCTTCATGAAGGATATAACCAATTGCCTACCTGCAACACAGTGGCCATTATATTCGACTTTTTTTTTTCACAAGAGCCTTTTAGTAGAACTGGAATGTAACATTTGGCTGTAAAATTTGTATTTGTAACATTTGTTTGTCTTCAATTGGATTTATTATGTCAATTTGATTTTGGATGGACCTAATGTTTATAATATGTTTATTCCGCAAAAAAATCTTTTTTTTTTTCATTTACAGTTTCTCACTTAGACCCTGCAAGTGCTCGTAAATCATACCAAATTTGAGTCATGAACTAAGGCTCTAACCACACTTCAACTCCTAGTTGCCTCTCAATTCCTAAGAAGTGGTTCATTGTCTCAATTCTTGATTGGTTTGTGTCCTTCAATAAGGTCTGATGATTGGAATATTATACCATTAAGCAATTTTCTCACTAATTTTCTTTGGTGTAAATTGAACAATCAATAAAAGACCATGATTAAAATGCATTCATGTGAGTTGACGTTGCACTTTAGGCAAGGATCTCAAGAAAGCTATACTATTGATCTCTGGCATTTTTTTTTCTACAATCTCCTCCATATTTTCCTCTGACAATGAAGATGATGGATTCCAAGTTACTCACTACAATAAAGATAATTAGATATTTTCTAAGGATATTCTCAGCACTCAAAAGCTCACTCAGATTTTCTGTAAGCTTTCCTCCTTAGTTTACAATACACAAAAATCCAATCCATGCAATAAAAATGGCTATAAGCCTTAACAAACAAAATTCCCTTGTTCTCAAAGCTGTTTTAAAATAATTAAAATTGAATCAAAATCATCCCGATTATAAATTAAATAATTTTTTATTCCCTTTAATTTTTAGAACTCTAAGAATTCAAAATGAAAAGAATTCATTTTAGTAAATTATAAATTGATTTGTAAGATTAAGAATCATTTTGATGAAGTCAAATCTATCATTATTATTTCAAAATTTTGAAAGATTAATTAACCAAAAAATCATTAATCAACAAATTTAATGAATAGGGTTTAATTTAGCAAAGTCAAATAATTTTTAACATTTTGATTAATTCAAATTTAATTCACCCTAAAGTATTTCATGAAAAAAAAAGAATTTTAACCCCAAACCCTAAACAACAATTTTAATAATATTTTGAAATTTTTAAATATTAAACCATCTAAAATTCATCTTAAATTTGATTAATAATTATGTTAAAAATAATTGTTTAATCAATAAAAAAAAGAAAAAATAATTGGCTAATCAATGATTGGTTATCAAGTCACCACATGTAATATATTTTAATAATAATTTTTAGCAAAGTTTATCATATACTTATAGTGTTAATAAAGTTTCTATTACTGAGAGCTGCATAATTATCACTACATAATTTTTTTTAGTGTAAAGTAGGAGAAAATCAACTATTCAGGTCGTGCTCCTCGGCCTGAACGTCATCGTGTAGCTCTTTTAAGTGTAAAGTAATGGAATAATTTACAAGCATCTGATCTTCCACAGTATTTTATCTCTCTCATCGCCTTTAAAACCACCATGACCAGATGGCCTCCTCCATCTCCGACAAAAATAAAAAATAGAACTAAGAGAGACGTAGAGAGAGCTGTGCGTGGAAGACATGGCCGAATCTAGTGAGCACTCAGTAGTACCCATCGAGCAAGTGGTGGAGCAGCTGGCCACCGTGGTGGAGCAACCGGCCACCGTGGAGCAGCCGGTCACCGTGACCAGCATGGTGGAGAACAACGTGACGACGGAGGATGAGCAGCCGGAAGCCGAACGAAAAGAACTGGAGAAGACGGTCAAAGAATTGGGCGTCGTCTTCCTATCTATCATCGTCGCAATGATAGCAGCGGCCATTGCGAACAAGAGCCAGTCAGGCTCCAGAAGCCGTGGGGAGCTCATCCTCCTTGGAACCGGCGTGGCCTTTGCTCTGGTTAGCTTCTTAGTTTGGGCCACTCTTCTAATATTCGTCCTGCTCAAGAAAACAGAAAAAAATATTCTAAGAGGAAGTATCATTATCGGTATTTTCTCCATGGAAACCGGCCCCGTGCTCCTCAGCATGAGCATCTGGATGTAGTCGTTCTCAAAGAAGCGAAGAAATATAGTGTGTGTGATGCTCTGCTAAACTAACACAGAAAGTTTCCATTGAGAGCTTCGAATTCCAAAGAAGGATTTTGTATCAAGCAGTTATATGGATAAGAATATATATATATACAATGCTTTTTTTGTGGGATTTAAGTTATGGATGACAGTATTCATGATTTATTTACATATGATAATATTCTTAGGTGTTTATATATATATATAACTAATACCAAAATTTTTATATTTATTTATATATTATTTTAAGATTTAAATCACATCTTGAAAAAATATTTTTTATTTTTAATTAATTCAATTTAATAACATTTTTAATATTTAAAATTAAATATAAAAATTAGTTATTTGTTTTATTGCCGGAAAAATTGGGGAAATTAAATTTGTATTTGCTTTATAACCGCCTATTTATGTATTATGACTATATAAACATATATTAGTGGACCCTATAAAGATTAATATCGGCTTTATATATATATATATATATATAAAATTAAATTTATAATTAATTTAATTCTCTTAGATTAATATCGGATATTTTTCTTTACATATCCGATATTGCGCCCCCACCCCCACCCCCACCCCCACCTCCACCTCCACCTCCCACATACCATATGGTATTGACAATAAAGTAAACAAAGCGTTGCCAGCTTGACCTTAAAATATCATAATTATAAATTAAAATTTAGAGTAGAAGTAAATAAATAAATAAATTTATGAAAATAATAAAAAATATTACTAAATACTAATTTTTAAAATTTTTTATTTACTACAATTAAATTTGTGCATGTAAAAGATAAATATTTGTGCCTTAAAAAAGACAATGATTTTGCCAATAGAGAGAGTAATTGTATTTTAAATGCATGAATAATACTAATTTTTATAATATGAGTATTTTTAATAATTAAATTTATCTTAAAATGATTTATCAAAAATTATTTCAAGAAAATCTTTTAAATTTTTCTGTTAGTATAATTATTTGTAATGATAAATTAATTAATTTAATTTTTTATTAAAATTTTGAATTAATTAAATTATATAGGTAGGATATTCACAACTATTACTATTTGTGATAAAATTTCTTGCATTTTTGGTTCCTTAAAGGGTGATAAAACCGGCAATCAACGGTTGATGCAAAACACCTAAATCCCCACAATTATTTAAAGAACATTATTTGACAAGATTTTCTTTATCATCTTTTGCATGCGTTTTGAATTTCCTATAAAACAGCCAAAACCCCCCCCCACACGCAAAAATCTACATGAAAAGGGATTACATTTATGCAAATGTAACACACCCCCCCCCCCCCCCCCCCCCCCCCCCTTCCTTTTTTTTTTGGAACATTTAGGCCAATTAAGGCAAACTCACATACACATCATATACGTGAGACTCGAACCCATAGCTGCTGACAAGGATCCTTCTGTTAGCTAAGATGGATTCAAAATTGTCCCCGTAGACAAACATCCACCCCATGTCTATAAGATACCCTTAGACGATATAACCCATGGCTGCTGACAAGGATTCTTCTGTCAGGCTTAGACCAGGGACCACAATAGCCCGAGACGATGGAACCATGGGTTCTTGATCAGGCTCATCACCATTCCCCCACCATCCGCTTTAAGTACAAGATGATGAAATTTTAAATTTTAAATATCAAATTTCAAAAACCTAAACCAATGATGCTACTATATGATGGATATCACGTATCTACGGGTACGATGTATTCATTTCACGACTAGTCTTAATCGAAAGTTCTCTCTCATTATCAGGAGGGGTAATTAACTATTGGGGCTTGCATCTATAGAAAACCAGAACTCATATGATAAAGTCCTCGCAAAATGAGGGAGAAATCTCTGAGTGTCTCTTATCTACAGTCTCAATCTATCTTCTGAAAATTTATCTCAGAACTTAATCTATTAAAACTCCCCAATGAATATAGAGGGGAGGTCGGGCGTAAATTTTTGGAGCCACACTCCAGTCCTTATCATTCGGCTTCCGGCTGCTCATTCTCCATCGTCACATTGCGCTCCACCATGCTAGTCACGGTGGCCACCTGCTCCACCACGGTGTCCGACTGCTCTACCACTTACTCGATGACCACTGAGTGCTCACTAGATTCTGCCATCACCATAGAAAAATATGTCATTATCGTCTTTCACGCACAACTCTCTCTATGTTTCTCTTTGTTTTAGGGTTTATTTTTCTCAGAGATGGAGGAGGTTGGGGTTTTAAAAGGCAATAATAGAATAGTAATGCTGCAAATATTTGTTTATAATGAATGCAAAACTGCAAAGCATAGGATATACATTGACCATCTGATCTTCATCCTTTGTGCCATGTATTTTAAAAATTCACATTAAAGAAACTAAGGCTTCATTTTAGATAAAACAGTTAGAACATAAACCAAAAAAAAAGGCTTCATTTTGGACAACTTTTTACTTTCTTTCTAAAATAACTTTCTACAATAAAATTTTTTAATTAAAATAATTTTTGTACTAAAAATTTATTTTAAGAAACAGTAAGAAAGTCATCCCAAACGAAGCATAAATAAGCATAAGCATAACCATTCTATATACAACAAAAAAATTATATAAAAAAAACTTTGCAGGATATAATTGAAATTATTGTTTAATTATAAATCTCTTATATTATTATTTATAGCAATAATTAAATTTCAAAATTATAATTAAAATTATCAAGAATTTACTTGCTTGAGGCTTCTTTTATTAAAGCCATCAAACTATATAATAAAAAAAAAGATATGATAATTTTCTGCCATAAAACTATAACATAAATTATGGATTCTTTTTTAAAAAGGGTTATAATAATTAAAAATAAATAAATTGTTAGTAAAAAATATATCTTGACAGGCAAAATTGTTAAATATTATACCCTTTTAGAATATGATAGTTGTAAAGAAATATTTATCTAATTTTTATAAATAGAAAAAAATTATAATACTCAAATTAATTTTAAAACATTTATTTGAATTATTCTTTTAGATAATTACAGTCTTTAAAAAAAATACCATACAACTACACAACATACATAGATAAAATTAGGGGACTAATTAACGTCTACAAAAAGATATGTGGTGATGAGAAAAAATTCTACTATAACTATTACACGCATATTCTAATATTCATATGATAGTGAATAATTCTAATTAACTCTAACAGAACAAGTAGACTAGGTTATCAATTTTCCTATTTTGAGAGCTGTTTGCATAGTTTTCTGGCGGATCAACTGAATATTCTGACTACCGCACTTGGTCACAAGCGGTAGGAGGAATGCAGCACGGCAGAGTGTACTGGTTAGGCTCGCAGGCTTATGCATATGAAGGGCAGACATCTAGTGGCTGCAGTTTTTCATCTAGTACCCAGGAGTCTTTATATACCCAGCAGATAACTGCCCTTACAGCTGAGCTAGAACAGGTACGGAAAGCCCAAGCTGATTGGCAGATGCAGCAGCAGCAGCAGATGGAGATACAGCAGTAGATGCAAATCCAACAAACTCAAATGTTAGAAGAAATGCAAAGGATGAGGGAGCAGATGAGCAGTGGGAAGAGTACAGCAGCTGAGGAGGAAACGGATTCAGACTAGATGTTTTTTATTCATTTTACGGATGTGAACATTATATTTATGTTTTTGACATGTTTTATAATATAATTGTGGATATTTGAATCTATTGAGTATGTGTTTTGAACATTGTTACATTATTTATATAGTGTATTATCTATTGTGTTGTGGACATCGTTGTGTATATCTATTTTGTAT
The DNA here is from genome assembly GCA_019925795.1 of Dendrobium chrysotoxum. NCBI lineage: Eukaryota > Viridiplantae > Streptophyta > Magnoliopsida > Asparagales > Orchidaceae > Dendrobium > Dendrobium chrysotoxum. The sequence continues at coordinate 4,027,786 of CM034297.1, read as the reverse complement.
ATGTTTTGTTTGCAGGTTGTGAAAATCCAATTTTAGAGGGAAGAAAGTTTTTTTTTGTCAATGCTACAGATTTCCAGCGGATTATCCGCTGGAAATGGTGCCGGTAATACGATATATCGAACTTTTCGGCAGATTATGCGCCAGACATTTCCGGCCCTTAGTCCGCCGGAAAGTCCGACGGTAATAGTAACGTCAGTTTGTTGCGGCGTATAATCCACCGGTATTACCGACGGATATTTCCGCCGGCAATACCGGCGGATCATACGCCGGAAACTAATAACATAATAACGTCATTTTTTTGTTATTTTTTTATCGAAAATACGTCAAAAAATCTGCCGGAAATATTATCGACGGATTAAATCCGTCAGTAATCTATTTCCGACGCGTGAATTACCTTCAGACGGATTTTCGACAGAAATCCACAGGAAATCATATATTTCTAGCGGATTTTTATTGTTACCGACGGATTTCATCCGTCGGTAACAATGAGTTTTCCTGTAGTGATGGTCTTGATTGGTTGCGTCAAAGGGAAGGACCAATTTCGGCATGGGTCTAAGTGCTTGGCTCTTCCTTCTATTTTAAGTATCTTCTTATAATGGAATTTAATATCTCAACAAGACGATCGAACACATCGACGTCACCACTAATGATTTGATTTGAATCCCAATGAACCCAAATCAAGCAACTAAAGCATGCTTAAAAGCTTCAAGGCATCAATTAAGGGATCAAATGTTCTCCAATCCAGGTGTTTTTATAGTCAAATCAAGTGGCTCAACGAGACGAATCTAACGAGCTCAAGATCATCTAGTTTGAACATTATTAAGAAATTCAAATATTTGATAACTAATCTACCATCAATGGGATAAATAATGAAGTGCTAATATTATCATTAATAACCCTCCTAAGGGCATTATATGGCAGAAACCTAAGTTGGGGGAGGTGAAAATTAACATTTATGCTATGTTATTTAAAGATCGGTGTGGGTTTGGAGGTCTTATCAGATACTCTAATGGGAAATTACTTTTGAGGATTGCTGGTTTTCATTCGTCCAGAGATGTTATTGTTGTGAATCTTTATGCTTTCTTTAAGGGCCTAGAGGAATGTTTATAATTTAAATCTTCATTCCATTTGGATTGAGGTTGATATGATGCTGTTATTAACATAATTTATCAGAGTAAGGGGGTGGATATTCAAAAAATTTATATTCTATAAAAATGTTTGGTTTTATTGCATAATATTAATTACAAGATTTCTGTTATCAATAAGGTTGGTAATGGCCCTGCTAGTTAGTTGGCTAGGTTGGGTGCATTGGACAAAAATCTCATGTTATTTCGGATGTCTAATGCTCCTCATTTCCTTAAAGGTAGTGTTTCGTTGGATGCTGCTGAGTTTCCCTATGTTTGCTAATCTCTATTGTTTAGTCTTGGTTCTCCTTCATATTGGCTTGTTGTTCGTTTGGTTTTTTCTTGCTTTTGTTAGGTTTGTGCTTGCTTAATCGTATTTCTATTGGTTATGTGTGTATATATGATCTTTGGTTGATTTCTATTGGTTATTGTTATTTTTGCACTTTGGTTGTATCGTCTATGGCTTTTATATTGGGTTATTCTCTTTTGGATGTGTGCTGGTGGTTATTGGTGACCTCTCTATTGTCCCGGTTGTTCTTCTGTGCCTATTTGGTTGATCTTGTGACCTCCGAAAGGACACCGCTCGACAGGGGAATAGAGTGCAAAGGGTACGACCGCACTATCCCATAGGACAAAATAATCGCAGGCCTTTGCGCTCTTCACAAGCGGGTCAATGGGAGGGCAGATTAGATCATACATATGATTAACCATTGAGAATAGCGGCTCTCACCTACACACCTCAATGGGTAATAATATGCATGACCTGATCAGAGTCATAGGTTTTTCCCCGCCCAATACAACAGCTCAAGTGAGGTTTATTTGATGTGGGATTTAATTTCTCACAAGTGCAAGCCCTTGTGGTTAATTATATCTTAAGTCGGGGCCTAAGAAAAGGTTGTTCTTGAGTATTTCAAAACATAAGAAGACATTGTCTTCAAAACAAGGTTAAAACCAAACTCTTCCACAACTGAAAATGGCTTCTCATTGATCAAAATATAGTGTGCAGTACTCTCTCTAACTTTAGAATTGTCATAAGAAAATGTTGTCAAACTAGCACTCTCTTGTGAGTTGTCAGTTGTAGAATCGATTTCCTTAGGTTGAAAATGAAGCACCTTTTGGTTTTTTAAGAAACAGATTCTAGCCGCACAATGATCTAGATGACGTCTAAATTGTGTTGTCGACCCAGTACTTCCTATGGCGAGGGTCCTCTTACAATGAATGCATTCTCCTTTCTTCTGACCATTAGCAAGTTTCACTTCCTTAAACTTGTCCCACACAGATGATGTCTTCTTTCGTTTTTTTATTGAAATAGGATTAGCATCTTCTTCCTGCTCACATATGCCTACAACATCTCCTTCTACAACTTTATTTTCTTCCACCACATCATCATTCTCATTCAACGCAACATTTACTTGTACACTACTAGATGGTACTTCATCTACAGTCTCCAAAATTATCTCCTCACTAATGTTATCTTCAACAATTGGTTCAGGTGACATCTAGATGGCTGAAATTTGAGTAGCACACAAGAAAGAGAAAAAATTAACATAAAGGAGATATAATGATATAACCATAGATAACAAACAATTAGAAATAATTAAAATTAACTATCCATTTCAAAGATGCTTGAAGTTTAAGTAGCATGCAACAAAGAGTCAATGATTGCTCCCAACATCTATGCCACTCTTTATCCGTCAAACCTAAATCTTAAAAAGGTTTCAGCAAAAGCAATTGAAGCAGTTTCAAATGGAATTGCTGCTCAATTTGAAATATTCTCTAGTTCCCCTCATGGCATAAGAACCTGTCTGCAAAGAAACATTTAAAAAAAAGAGAACTATTTTCCTTGCGTCTCTAGAATGATTTTATTTCAACCATGGAGATAAGTTTTGGATCTTAAAAATTATCTTCCAATGCAAACACAACATTTGCCGAAACTAGGAGGAAACAATAGAGTTAAATAAGTAAGATGGATAAATATGGAAGAGTAGGTTTATTTGATGTGGGAGTTAATTATATTTTAAGTCGGGGCCTAAGAAAACTCTCAATTAAGGATCCTATATTATTCTCTCAGATGAAATTGACACATAGGGAGGAGGCTAGGAAGTTCCTACTCAAAGGGAAAGAAAAATTTAATTTAGCTTGGTCAACATACAAAGCTCACATCATCATCCAAAAGGACTAAGGTAGAGAAAAAAATTAGAGAAAAAATCAACACTGCACTCTGAGCATGCAAGAGAGAAGGATAGAGGTGGCACCATCCATGTGATGCAGATAGGCATAATTTATAGCCTCTGAAGGTTAGAGGACCTACCCACCGATGAGGCATACTATGAGACACCGACAGTAACGGCCTTGAACCCTAAATCTATAGTGGGTTAGTGTTCTACACACAACACTAATACTCGTGTCCTAGCTAATCCATCCTGGACTTATATCTTGCCTGAAAAGAAAAGCCAGCTAACCATCTAGTCGTATAAAATCCATATTGTCTAGTCTTTATGAGAGATGGGTGGGTGGCTCAATTTTTGAAAGTTAAGGCCGATATCTAGAGGGGTTCCTAAGTGGCCTTGTACTTATATAGAGTAGAATGCTTCTAGGACTAATGCAATTAAATTTTAATTTAATTAGTTTCTAATGTAATGCATGCTAGTTAAAGATTTTAAATCAAAAATGCATGAAATTTAAAAAAGGCTTAAAAATAATTTTTTAGAAAACTAGGCTTCCCCAGATCCAGCCCCTCATCCTCATAGGTCAGATTATCTAAACTCTACCCGTGGGCGGGGAGGTGTCTTAAAGCAAGGAGAGAGCAGATCCATTAATATGCATGTGACCCCGAGCAATTCTGGCTATTCCCTATATTGTTAGATTTCTATGTTATTTAATTCCTAAAATCTTAATTTTTAATTAAGAGTAGAAAAAAAGTTTTATCCCTAAAGAGTATGGCAAAATCAGGCGCACACACATGCAAGAAAAAACCTATAAAAAGCAAGTAATTTTTACGATGCAAGCAAAATAAATACATCAATATAAATAAAATAATCATAGTAAAAAGAAAGTCCTTGGCAAAGTGCCATATAAGTACAACCCAGGGTCTGCAGAAAAGTAATGGTGGCTAGGCTCCACCGACAACAACCTGGATTCTAATCTTACTGAATGACGCAAGTCTTAAAAAATAAGGTATTTCATCTTCATCTTTGTCTTCAGGTCTTTCTATGGATCGCCTTCCTTCGGCCTTCGTATGGTTCATCCTTTAGGAGAGTATCCAAATGAAAAAAAATTCTCCAAAAGGGGTTTTCTTTTTTCTTTGGATCCATTATGTTTGAAATGTCTTATTTTTGGAGACTTTCACAACTCAATGCATTACATACAAATTATATCATCAAAAAAATCTAGACTCTCATGTATGGTTATCCTAAGCAGTTAAAATAAAAAATCCCAAGCAGTTATATATGAGAAGTGAAGTACTCATTGCCAGCCATACTTAGCCATGCTCTTATTTATTTGGGGCTAAGTGGATGAAGCACTTGTAATAGTTATACATGCATGATTTATTTATTATTTTTAGCCCCTTTATTTTAGCACTGCATGAGCATGACCACCTGTAAAAAATATCATCAGTATCAAGATCGCCCCTAACCTATGGGTAATCTATCACACATCACATACATCATAAATAAAGTATAGTAATAAAAGAAACATTACAACAATTATCATAACAAAAACAACCAGCACATGTGCCACATGTAAGAGCATCACATCACAGAAATAGAAAATAAAAATACCGGCCTAACCTAGAGATAGAAGTAGTGCCATAGCAAATAATTCTATGTGTGTGTAATAGGCTATGTGGCCTTAGATATGTCCTATGTTGGGTGATTAGTTCAAGTTGTTTGTGATCCAATTTGTTGAAGGCTAAAAGGAGAAATTTTAATTAAGACTTAAGTATTAATTTCTTAGGGTCAATTTTAATTAATTTAATTGGTTGGTCGATTTTAATACTTAAGGTAATGTTCTCTGACATTTAAGTTGTATTAGCAAATTTTAGAAGGTCTGGAGTCATCCTATCCACTAGGTTAAAAGGTTCCAAAAGGTGACTTTTAGAGATAGGTTAGGCTTTAGGGTGCTAGTATTTTTATAAAATATTAGACCTTACAAGGAGTAGTTAGAGTTTAAGTTTACTGAATTTAAAGTTTTCTACGCAAAGTTATGATTTTTTAAAGTTTCGGGCCCTAATTATCGGACTACGGTTGTCTGAGGAGTTGACTTTTTAATTTAAGTTAATTTCTAGAATTATAATATTTCTAATAAATACTAGATTTAAATTAGAGTTGAATGCCTTTTAGTTTATCTAATTTGAAATTTTTTAGAATTAGTTATGAATTTTCAAAGTTTGGGTATTTAATGAATTATTAAAATTGCTTAATTAAAGGGTTATTTTAGGGATTTTGACCCAAATCAGCTCCAAACCTCTTGGGATCACCTCTAACGGTTAACCCAAGGAAGGGTTCCTAAGTGTTTGGAGAAAATTTGGAATTTTTAATAATTTTTAATTATTTAATTTAATTAAAAGGGTAATTTTTAGTCAAAATTAAATTAAGGTTCAAATAGAAGTCTAATTAAGGGGCTTTTAATTTTATGAGGTTAAGGACTGAATTCTAAAGAGTTTGATATATTATGGATAATTTTTAGATTTAATTTGAATTTATTAGAATTTTCTAAAATTACCGGGTCTTAATTAAGGTGTCAAATTAGGGTTTACTAATTAAGGGGTTTAAAGGGACCTAAAAAAATTCTAAAAAATTCCAGGGGGTTTAAGATGTCACTAAGCTTAAGTATTTCAAGTTTCAAGTCATTCGGAGGTGTATCCTAGCTCCTAGAATTTCTCTATGTCTGCTAGACGAGTCCTTAATTATTATCCTTAGGGTGTCACTAAGTTAAAATAGGTTAAAATCAAATGTTAATGTCTAACCCTTGGGATAACATAAAGGGGAATGCAACACATCATAGCACACCATTTCTTTGAAACTAGGAGAGCCTAGACTAAGTGATCGTGCATCCTACACATGCAAAACAAGACCAAATAATGATTAAGCACGATTAACACTGTGATTAGTGAATGATTGGAGCTCAATCACTCACTAATCTTCCCCCCATGAATGCTATTCACATGCATAACCTATATTCAAAATTCCATAAGATCTCTCAAGATTAAAGGATTTAACATATATAATTTTAAAATAATTTTATATATATATATATATATATATATATATATATATTTAAAAAATAAAGTAATTGAAAATAATTCAATATGTATATATATATAGATATATATTTGAGAGATCCACTAGTCACCTAAGGGAAGGTTTCAAAATGATTTCAAAATAAAATTTTTTTAACTTGAAAATACTTAATATACTATATAATAAATAATATTTAAATATTCAAGTAATTAAATAATTAAGTAATAATTAAGGAAAATTAGTTTTTAATATCTGAAAGTAATTTTAAATTAAAACATTCAATTTTTTTGAAAATTTTAAGGTATTATACAAATTTTTAGGATTTAAAAATGAATTTAATATGAATATTTAAAGTTTAAAGTAAGAGAAAAAAAGAGAATTTAAGATAATTTGAAAATAATTAGTATTTAAAAATAATTATTAAATTAAATTAAATTAAAAATTAAAGTTCTCTGAAATTTTAAAATAATTTAAGAAAATAATTTTTATAAGATTATAAAATATTTTTATTTTAATTAATTAATTATTAATTAGGTAGTTAAGCATTTAATTAATTAAAGAAAATATTTGAAGTAAAATAAAACAAAAAAAAATTAATTTGGAATTATACATTAAAGAAATAACTCACTGATTAAAAAAATAAAATATATTTTATATATTTTTTATTTAAAAGTAATTTAATAAATATAAATATTATTTGAATATTTAAAAGGTTAAAATAATTAAAATTATTTTAAAAAAATACCAAATATATCCTAAATAATCTTGATTTTAAACTAATATATTTTAAAATAATTATTTAATTATTTAAGACATATTAACATAACATATTTAATTTTTATAAAATATTTAATATAATATTAATTTAAATATTAATTAAATAGGTAAAATAAAGGTTATTTAAATAATTTAATATATTTAAAATAATTTTAATTTTAAATGAAAGAAAATAAAATTCTAAATATTTTGATATTTTATATGTAATTTTTGGATTTAAAAAAAAATAAATAATTATTTGAATAATTTTAGTTTTAAAATAGGTTTTAAAATAATTAAAATATTTATATTAATTAAAATCGACAGCGGCGGCTAGGTTGGCCACGCGGCAGCTCCGGATTCGACCCCTAAACCGCAGATGCAGTTTGCAATCATGAGCAATGATTGTGCCACCGCACAATCATTGCCAATGATTACGGGATGATTGTCCGCGACCGTGGTCTCACTTAACCACGTCAGCGGGCTCTCCGCGCGTCCAATCATCTGCCTAAATGAATCAATGCCTCAGGTCAAGCTGGACGACATGAATGACAGCGGGATTGGATCCACGGTCGAACGAAAGCCGCGAAACGGACAGATTTGGGTCGTTGATTGTGCGATCAATGGTCCGAATCTCGCGTAACGTTAAAACTACGAAACCCGAACCCTAAAGCGATATTTCACTCTATTATTTCGATCATGTGGACCAAATTGAATGAATCTTTAAGCGTAGGCTCTATATATGAAGAGCATCCATAGGGGACAAAAATCACGTTCTAAAATGCTTTGTATAAAAAGTTATTTAGATCTAAGTGTCCTAGACTTAGGTTTGCAATTTTACCTAATCCAATGGATGGATTCAAAAGATCTTGGGCTTGTTGCACTTGTAGACTGTCCACGCTCCTTTTTGTAGAAGAAATTGCATTCCAAAACGCACTAGATCGACTGCAAATTGTCTAGAAAGGGTTTTGGCCTCGGTTTGCTAGAGATCTCACTGCTGGCGAATCCTCGACTGCGGGTTTAGCTTGGGAAAGGTGGAGGGAAGTTGGGAGAGTTCGCATAAGCAAAGGCTCGGGCTTGGATAGCTTGGAGAGAGAGAAAGAGTTAAAAGTCTCTCCAAAGAACCCTAAAAATCCTATTTATAGCCCTAGACCTATCACGGACGGTTGGGATTGAATCTAGATCTAATTAGGAGGGAAAATTGAGCTTGATTGGACATGGTCTTGCTCAAGGGCTCATTAGGCAAGTGTTAAATATATTTAATGAGTTTAATTTGACCAAAGAAGACTTGGGTTGACCAAGTCAAAGGTTGATCTAGTCAAAATGGTTAAATAGACCCAAGGGGTGAGGGGTTGGGTCAAAGGAGCTTTGAAATTTATTTGAAATCAAATAGGGGGTATTTGGGTCAATTGGGTCAACCTGGGTTGACCCAGGGCATAGGTCTCTGGGCTCAACAGGTCAAGTTTGACCTACTGAACCCAAGGGTGTAAGTGAAAACAAGGTCAAAAAATAGACCCCAACAGGGGCAGCGAACAACTAGTGACCCGCGTGTGTTGGCGTTGACCAGATATGGCAAGCAAAGTGAAATAAGGAACATATAGAGGATCGTTAAAGAAAGGAAGGGAAAGTGAGTAGATCATCTATCCGCCTTACCTTTCATTAGGGTAGAATAAGCGAAAAGCAAAGGTAAAGGGTCTCACATCCACCTGACCATATCAAAATGGTGAATGTGGACAACTCGATGCTCACCTGACCATATCAAAATAGTGAAACAAAGAGCAAAAGATAAGGTAAACCAACTATCTCCCTGATCATATCTAAATAATAGGATAGAATATGAAAAGATCCCGCATCCACCTGACCATATCGAAATAGTGGATGGGGGTAACTCAATACTTGCCTGACCATATCGAAACAACAAATAAAGAAGTCACAAAATTTGATGTTCGCCTGACCATATCGAAAAATCAAGACAATCAAGAAAAGAGTCTGGCACTCACCTGACCATATCGAAATAGTGAATGTAGACAACTCAATGTTCACCTGATCATATCGAAACAGTGAAACAAAGAGTGAAGGGGTGGTGAGGTATGCCTCCCGGGGACTCTATCGGGCTCTCAACCAGGTAAGGTTCAACATCTGCCCGAGCATATGTTGACCTCATTTTTGTATGAGGTCATTAGGACCCGATCCAGATCTCAGATTAATCTAGACCCTAGGATCAATTCTGATCTTAGATCAATCTAGCCCCTTGACCAATCTAAATTCTAGGATCCTCCTAGACTCCTGACCCTAAGATCTACTCTAAACCCTAGGATTCTTTCTAGACTCCAGACCTTGGGATCTATCTAGCTTCTATGATTCTTCTAGGCCCCAAACCCTAGGACTTCTAGACCCTAGAATTCTCCTAGATTTCAAATTTTAAGATCTACCTAGATCCTAGATTTCAGACCCTAGGATCAACCTAGAACCTAGATCTTAGATCTATCTAGATCCCAAATTAATCTAGGCCCTAGATCAATCCAGATTCAAATCAATCTTGACCCCAGAATAGTCTAACTTTTAGATCAATCTAGACTTTAGGATCTTCCTAAACTCTAAACCCTAAGACCTATCTAGACCTTAGGATTTACTTAGGCCCTAGAACTATCCAGACCCTAAGATCTACCCAAACCTTAAATCTATTTAAATTTTAGATCAATCCAGATTTTATATCAGTTTAAACCTTAAATCAATCCAAATCTCAAACTTATTCAAGCCTTAAGCCAGTTCAAATTCCAGACCAATCCTGACCCTTGAATAGCCCAGACTCTAGTCTATTTAACCTAATGTCAAACCTTAATCTCTATCTAATCAATAACAGTCATCCAAGTGACTGTAATTGGTTTAAATAGTTCAAATTCAAGCAATCTAACCCAAAATCCAGCTCAAGATCAAAAAAAATCTAGGCTGAAATCCAAGGATAAAGGGCTATGTCCTGAAACCCTTTTCCAAGGATTTTTCAAACCTCTCAAACCCTAGTCAAATGAACTCTGATTCAAAGTCTGTCAAATTCACACTAATGGGACATGTCTCTAGAGGCAACCCTCCAAATTTGAGCTCATTTTGAGGCTTCTAACCCTAGAAACTGGATTAAAACCAAAAGGCTGTAAAACCTTCAAATATTTATGACCTATGCCACTAGACCTGCCCTCCAGTGGATCTTGACCTTGGATCCTTCTCCAAACCCTATAATCACTTCCAGACCCTTGATTATACTATGATGACCAGTAAACTATATTTTGATTGACTCATTTTGACCCCTTGTTGACCAAGGATCAAAATGACCAAAATACCCCTAAGGGTTGTAAATAGTCACATTTGATCAAATGAGCTCTAAATTGAATGCAACCACTTTTAGCAAGTTTTAAATATCAAACCCAACCTATTAGATCCAAACTCAGCCTCTAGGTCAACTTGGTTGACCAAACAGGCCTTTAAGGGTTTAAATATTCTCCTTGACCAATTTGAACTCTCCAGACCTTGGGATCACTTCCCACAGACTCAAAACATCAAACCAAATATGTTAAACCCATCTCTAGACCCTGGGTCAACTTGGTTGACCAAGTTAACCAGGGTTGATCCAAATGACCCTTTAAGAGCCCAATAGGCCCATTTGACTCAAATGACCCATTTAAATCCTAGAAACACCTCCAATAGATTCAAAGTATCATTTCAAACATGTTGAGCCCAATCCTTGACCCTGGGTCAACCTGGTGGACCAAGTCAATCTAGGTTGACCAGATCAACCCTTAAGCTCCTTAACACTCAATCAAACCCTAGATGCACTCAAAACTCCTTCAAACTCCTCTGGTCAATTCCCCTTAGTGATGTGGACCTGATAGGATCCTTTGACCCAGTCAATAGTTGACTTAATCAACTGGGCCCCTGACTGGTCAAAACTAGCCTTCATGACTCAATCCAAACCATCTAGTTAACCTTATCTATTTGAACCTCATCAAATGCTCAAATGCTTTCAATCCATGATTTAAATGCTCCCAAAATCACCATGAATCAAACTTTAATTAGTTTGACCGAGTCAACTTTTTAATCATGGTCAAATCTCCCCATACATGCATTATTTAGTGGCTCTACCCATTAGGATCCTTTGCAACCTATCACATTGGCATTTTGGCATTATTTGTGTGCCACCTCATCAGCCATGTGGATTTGTTGACTGGTCAACTCAGTTAACAAGTCTCCTAAGGGTTTTCAAGTGGTCAAATCCCATTAAACACGTAATCCCTTTCACTAGACATTGGGCTTAATACATCCAAACAGCTCTTCAAATCCCCTCCCATGCCACCTCAGTTTCCATGTGGCATGGGGACCAGTCAAACCAAAGCTAAGGAGTGGTCAAACCCGGTCAAAACCCCTCTTAAACTAAATCCTCCTTAATCCAAATCATCCCAACCGTTCAAACAACTTCTGGGACATTCCTAGAACCTTTCTCAGCCATTAGATTAAGATCCTAGGGTTTTTATTAATCCCACATGCTCAAGTAAGGAAAAAAGGACCCTTTACACCTAGAATGTCCTTAGCCCATCCTTTCCTTCTGCTCCCAACAACCTCCTGGCCAGGTGGCGACCATCTGGAGTCCAAACAAAGAAATCCCAGCTCTCCATTCAACTTGGAATGTGTTGAATAGGGTAAAACCCTCATTTGAGGGTTTATTGATGACCTATTTCTATCTCTCCACTCCAGCCCTCTCAGGCCCAGACATTAGCTCCCTTGAACTCCCCAGACATCTCCCAACCTTCCCCAATCAAAATCCCATCGGTCAAAGCTCGCCGACGAGGGAATTCTGGTGAACTAAGGCTTATTCTATCTAAGGCTTATAGCAGATGATCCAGGATGTTTTGTGCTGCGAATTCAACTAGGAAAGTGAGCGTGGACAGACTACAATTTTAGAGAATCAAAGACCTTGAAGATCAAACGATTAGTTTGTTCAAAATCCCTAATACTAGCCAGTACACTTAGTTTTAAATAGCATTTCATTAAGTGATTTTCAAACCATAAAAGCATATCCCCACAACTTTTATTCATCTAGGCAAGTTATGTTTAAAATTTCAAGTCGTTTAGTGCACCCGATCGAACAAACGAGTTAAAAAATGAGTTCTAGGGCGTCATTCGTAGCTATTACGAATGCACATTTTCTGGACCGTTGATCTTCCGATCAACAGTTCAGATTGAGCAGTTCCGTGATTCTGATTAACCATGAGTCTAATCCCGCATTAGATATTCTAGTTCGGCACCATCTCAGCCGTTGATTCGATCCCGCGCTCGATCCAATGGCAGGCGAGATCCGTTGACGTGGATTAGTGAAAGCGTATGGGACCCACACGCTTTTCAATCAGCTGGCAATGATTGGGCGATGGCGCAATCATTGCCAATGATTGCCCACCACCACCATGATTTGGATCAGCCAATTCGAGGCTGCCGCGTGTCCTGTGCCGTCGCCGCCAGAACATTTAATTAGATTTAAATTTAATTTTAAATCTTGTTTTAAACCTAATTTTTTTTTAAAATCACAAAAAATAAAATACTTTTCAAAATTTTAAGTATAATATATCAAATTTCTTGGGAAATTAAGCTCTTTAATAAAAAAATAAAATCAACTTAAATTATTTTATATGTTTTAAATTATTTCAAGTATTTAAATATTAGACAATTTAATTAATATTTAATTAAAATAAGCCTAAATATTTTAAAACTTATGAAAGTTTATTTTAAATACTTTCTGATTTTATAGAAAATTAAAAAAAAATAATTTAAAAATAAAGAAATTTAAAATATGAATTATATTTTGAATTTTTCTAATTATTAAAGTTTAATAACTTTAAATTGATAATTAATAAAAAAACAAATGATGTAGGATATTTAATAAAATTTTATTTTAAACATATTTTAATATTCCAGGAAATATTTAAGGTACTTTCATTTTAAAATTTAATTTAAAATTTAATAAATTAAATATCTTATTTAATTATTTTAAATAATATATTTAGTTAATAATTAATTAATATTAATTTAAATAGTTTCAAACATTAATTTTTTCTTTATATATATTTTTAAGATCAGAAAATTATTTTGAATATTTAATTTGAAATTAAATTAATTTAAAATATATTTTATATTTTAGCTTATATTTAATTAATTAAATATTAAAGTATTAATGGATACTTGATTGAAATTAAACTCAAATAATAAAAAAATTTTAGAAACTCTTATTTTCAAAATTTTAAAATTCCAAAATATTTAAAACTTAATTTAAATTGATTTAAGAATTATTTTAATTATTAATTAATATTAAAATAATTTTAAATACCTTAATTAATGCAAAACTTCAAAAAATTCTCAAAAATTCAAATTAAATCAAGAAAATACATATAATACCTTAAAATTTCCAAAATTCTTAATATCTTAATTTAAAATTATTTTGAAATTTAAAACTTAATTTATTTTAAGTAATTTGATTTATTTAATCAATTTAACATTCAATTAATACTTACTTAAATGTTAAACAAATTATTTTTAAAATTAAATTTTTTTTTTCAAATGAACTTTGAAAAATCAGTGGATCTCTCAAACTATTTTAAATCATATTGATGATATTTTTAATTATTTTATTTAAAGAAAACTTATATTATTATATATAGGTTTAATACATAAATATATTTTAAAACCCACTTTAAAATTATATATATTTAAATCTTTGAGCTTTGAGAGATCCTATAGAACTTTAAGCATAAATTGAGCATGATTGAATAGAATTTATGGGGAGTAATGATTAATCAATGAGTAATTACTTTGTTAATTATTCATTGATTAATCCTTCACTCAACTATTAACTTGATTTACATGCTTAGGATGCACACACCACCTAGTCTTAGGGCTCTCCTAGATTTAGGAATTAATTATGAATGATATGTAATGCATACATGTGTGTCAAGGGTTAGTTAACACATTGATTCAAATCCATTTAAACTTAGTGTCATTAAGGACAATAATTAAGAACTTTGTTTAGGGAACTTAGGAAAATTTCAATAATTAGGATACATTTCTAATTAACTTGAAACTTTGAAAATTTAAACTTAGTGATACATACAGCCTTAAGAAAATTTTTCACTAATTTTTGAAATCATTAAGTCCCCTAATTAATTTTCTTAAGTTTAAACCTTAATAAAGCCTTAATACCTTCCAAAAAAATTAATAAATCAAATTTAAATTACAAAAATACAAATAAGATCTCTAACTGACAAAAATTAAAGCCTTAATATACAAAAATAAAAGCCCCTTGACTGGACTTTAAAATTAAACTTAATTTAATTTTAATTGAGATTCAATATTTAATTAATTTAATTAATGAAAAATAATTAAAAATTCTAAAAAAGTCTCAAACACTTGATAATCCCTCCTTAGATCATTTCTGATCTTTGGAGGTGATTTCAAGAAGTTTGGAATCAATTTGGATTCAAATCACCAAAAGCCTCCTAATTAAGTTAATTAAATAATTCAATTAATTCATCAAACTTTGAGAAATCATAACTAATTCAAGAAAATTTTAAATCAGTCAAACTCAAAGGCATTCAACCCATATTAAAGTCTAATATTTATCAAAAATATCAAATTTTTAGAAATCATTTAAATTTGAAAAAGTCAACTTTTGATCAAACTTCAACTCAAATTCAAATCAAATCTTCAAACCTTCATAATAAAATATAAAAAAATCTAAATTCAGTGTACTTATAGTCTAACTAATTTTATTAAGGTCTAATATTTTAATAAAATACTAATTTTTTAGAATTTAAGCTTAATCAAGAAGTGAATTTTTGACCCCTTAATTAAATGATTAAAATAATCAAAAAATTCCAAAATTTGATAATTAACTATAAATTCTAGAAAATATTAGATTAATGTTCAAATCACTCAAACAATCCCTTAACTCATAATAACAACTCCTGAAATGAAGTTTTTAGGCTTGACTACTTAGGACTGCGGGGCTACGTATTCTAAGGAGGTTTTGTTCCTCAAGCCTCGTGGCACAACATCACGAATGGACTTAATGGAGTATTAAAATTCTAAAATTAATTAATTATTAATGATATAACCAAAATTAAAACTCTTAATCAAATTATATCAATGAAGTTTTTAGGTTGGACTACTCTGAGCTACGGGGCTACGTTTCCTAAGGAGGCTTTGTTCCTCGAGCCTGGTGGCACAATGCCATGAACTAGTTGATAGCAAACTTAAATAAAATTTAAATCTTAAAATCAGTAACCAATCAACCTTAATTAAAAATTAATTAATTTTCAAACTTTATTTAAATTAAATCATTTAATTATACCGAGTACCACTGGGTATCCCAGGCCTATGAGGCTATTAAATTAGCCCCAAGGAAGGTGAAATAAACTTTACGGCCTTGGTGAGTAACAAAAGTGGTATCTAACAAATAATTTAAATCAATTTTAAAATGAATTTCAAATCATTAAGACTTAAATTTTAATTAAAATCTTTCAAAAGCCTTTTCAACCAATCAGAATCTCAAATAACTTTAACTAATTGCCCTACTTAGAACATATCCAAACCATACAGCCTACCTCATACACTTTAGATAGTTTGCTAGGACACCACTTCTAGATCTAAGGATGAGTGGCTTTACCCTTAGACATAGGATACGAAATGAGCATATTCATGAAAAGGTTGGAGTAGCTCCAGTGGAAGATAAGATTAGAGAAAGTCGCCTTAGATGGTTTGGTCACATAAAACGGTGGCCTCCCGATGACCCGGTTAGGAAAGTAGAGGTCTTAGATTTGACTTATGTTAAGAAAGGTAGAGGTAGACCTAAAAGACTTGGTTAGAAAATATTAGAAATGATCTTTCTTTATTAGATTTAAACGAAAATTTAACTTTTAACAGGACACAATGGAGAAAAAGGATTCATGTAGCAGACCCCACGTAGTGGGATAAAGGCTTGATGTTGTTGTTGTTGTTGTTGTTGTTGTTGTTGCCGAGTTTTTAAGTTTTTACTGCATGTTGTTTGCTAGATAGAATTGATTGATGTTTTTATTTAATTTCCTACACTCTATGATGTGATTGTGCATTAGAATTATCCCTAGGTTAGGAATTATTTATTCTAATTCAATATTATATATGTGGTCATACTCATACATAGCATTAATTAAAGGGGGAAAATAATAAAGCTTTAAATTGACAATATTTTATGCAGGCGCTCCAGAATGTTAAGACCCCTTTTAAAATTAAAAGAGCATGGCCAAGTGTGGCTGGTTTGAGCATTTTAAATTTTAAAATATTAACTACTGAGGATGTTCATATAATTGTTGATTATTAGGATAACCCTGTAGGTAGTCCGAGTCTAGATTTTTTATTTTATATTCAATATAATTTGATTCAAAATTGAGTTGTAATTTAAAGTTTTTTTAGAATTGGATTAAATATCTAATTTGGAATCCAAAGAGGAATGGATATCCCTTAGGAGAGAGCCTCTATCCATTTGGAGATCCAAATTAGGATGATTTTTAAATGTCCAAGGAGAAAAGATAACACCCCCTTCGAGGGGGAGTTTCTTTTCACTTGGATATCCAGACCCGATGATCCAAGGAGCTCATAGGAGGATGAAGAAGTGAAGAACGAGAAGACCCATTCTCAAAATCACTTAAGTCTTAGTAGTAGAATCCGGGTTGTAGTCAGTGGTATCCGATCACTTTACTTTTCCTGCATACCCTAGATTGTATAATTAAGTAGCACTTGTCACATGAACTTTTAATTTAAATTTTAATTTAATTGATTTAATTTAATGATTGATTGATGTTGATTGTGATTAGGATTTGCCTAATTTTCTTATTTTTTTGACAATTTTGCATATCGTGTTTTGATTTAGCCTGGAACTCGATCGGAGGCTCGTGAGGGTATGAATAAAACTTTTTCTACTTAAATAAAATTAAAATATTTAAGTTCACATAGAAACTCTAACGCTTTAAGAAGTAAGCCCAGGACCGCTGGGAGTTCGCATAATCATAATTACTATATTTTCTTTCCACTTGTTAGGCATCTCCCCGCCTACGGGTTCTGGTAGACCACCTGGCCTATGAGGATGTAGTTCTGTCAAGGGGATCTGTGCAATCTTTAGGAAAAATATATTTTTAAACCTTTTTAAAATTGCTTAATTCAAATTTTAAACATTTAATCGAGTCAAATTACATGCATTATATTAGATACAAATTTAAAAGTGTCTAAATCTTTAATTATATTTTAGCTTAAGCATCAAATACCCAGCATATGTTAAGGAGTCAATTAGGATCTGCTCTAGATGTCGACCCCAATTCCTTAAACTTATCTTAAATAATGTCCCTAACCACTCTTATATAAATGACTGAATACATGGTTTTGAAGTATTTATGTGATTTAGCTGGCTCCCCAATCCAAGTTGGGGTAAGTCCAGATCTTGCATTGCATTAGCTAAGTTTCACATTACTGATTTTCAGTACCCAATTTAGACTTAAGTTTTGAGGCAGATTTTTAATCTTAAGTTCTTAACATCTAGGAATCTAATTCTCACCTTCTAATAAAATTAACAACTCAAACTTAAATCTTTTTCCATCAAACTCAAGCCTAATATTTAGGATAGGCTGAGGTGCTTCTGAAGTGATTCAGAATCCTAAGCACCTCCTACCCTTCTTCCTTTGGTCTCCAGAAAAAACTGCTCAACATTGAACCAATCCCTATTGAATTTCCAATTCTTACCTCCCTTGATATCAAGCTTTGAATTCCAAAATAAAATTTATATTGCTATTTTAATCGAGAGTGTTCGTAGGAAATTTTTGGTTTCCTACGATGTAATTAACTACGAGGGTTTGCGCTCATAGGAGATTTAGAAACCCAGATCAAATTTTTAAAATTAAGTTTTCAAAATCTCAATTTATTTTCCTTAGGAAAATCAAACTTTACGATCATTTTCATCATTTTCAAATGATTAATAATAAGCGATATCATCTTTCTTTGGGAATATATATCATTCTATTATTATTATTGACTATGAAATTAATGATCTATTATCTCGATTATTACAGTCAAATATTATTTTGATCCTCTGGGATCATATGTTATCTTCCTTAAGTTTAACCGTGATAATCAAGATAAATCCAAAGTTTTAAAATTTGAACTTATTAAGGAATGATATGTTCACCTTTTGAGGTGATATATCATTCATAATGAGCGTTCGATTTCAAAATTAAAATTTTAAAAATTTAAGTTTCCAAAGATAAATTAAACTTTTTCAAAATTATACTTTTTCAATCAAATAGTATATCGAAATAATAAATATGAATGGCTCAATACTGACCTGACCATATCGAAATAATGAGTAGGGAGTTAAGGGTGGTGGTGTATGCCGCCCAGGGACTCTATCGGGCACCCAACTAAGTAAGGTTCAATATTTGCTTGACTTTATCGAAATAGTAAATGTGAACGACTCAATACTCACATGACCAAATCAAAATAGTGAGTAAGGAGTCAAAGTAAGTAAGTAAACTAACTATCTACCTGACCATATCAAAATAATAGGCTAGCAGCTGAAAGGATCCTGCATCCACCTGACCATATCGAAACAGTGAATGGGGTGTGACTCAATACTTGCCTAGCCATATCAAAATAACAAATAAAGAAGACATGAAGTCTAATATCCATCTGACCATATCAAAATAGTGGAATAAAAGAGAAAAGTCACCTCAATAATAACCTGATACACATCTGTATAGGGATGTGAGGAAGAAGGAAAATGGTGAAAAGGGGAGAATTTTAAGGGAACAGTTATCCAAGGAATCCCGAGATAGCATTTTAGTTACCACGTGGTAGAGGATAAATCATCATGGTCACGAGTATCCAAATATCGGCAGAACTTCCTTAGGCAACACTAAAATTATATGAAAGGGGAAGCATCAGATTGATTCCTCGAGGAGGACGATAAAAAGAGATACGCCACGAGCAAAGTGTGAGGGGGGATCTCATTCCAAGAAAGTAACAACTAAAGTAGCGAGGGGACACACCTGCTACGGAGGATAAAACTACACCAAAGAGAAATAATCACTAAGGAATTACAGTGGTGCACCCATACTGACTGATGGGGACTCTGTAAGAAGTGAAAATAGGATCAACACATCCAAGAGACCACTCTGGCAACCAAGAGTCAGGTCCCAATGGGGAAGTATGTGGACAAAGAAACTAGGACACCGATCTTCTGCTAGAAAATTAACATTCACAAAGCAGTGATGCTAACACCTCAGACTAGGTGTACTACATTATCACTAGAAAAATAACTCGAGGTAATAAGGGGACACACTCACCACCGAGGATAGTAACTATGAGTAGGATTAACAATCATCAGAAGATCACAGTGGAGCACCCACACTAACTAGTGGGACCCTGTGGGAATTGAAAGAGACTTCAACGCATCCATAGGACTACTCTGGCAGCTAAGAGTAGGGCATGAATGGGAGGATAGGTTGCTAAAAGAAACTATGGAGCTGATCTTTGTTTGGTGTTAAAAGCAGGTTTTAAAAATTTTAGTTTTCTTTGGGAATTTTAGATTTAAAATTAAAATTTGATTCTAAAATCAAACATCCCATCAAAAATATTATACCACCTCAGGAGGTGGAAATAAAATTTTAGAATGGGGTTCAGATTTAGAATTGCAAATCTCATCTTGAATATCGTAACTGAATTTAAGAGAGAACTTTGTATGGTCCCGAAGGGTCAAAATAAAGTTCAGTCAAATATCAAGTTACGATAATTAAGGAAAGTGATCGTTAATTTCATATTCAAAATCATTTTAACAAAAGATATATCTCACAGAAGGGAGAAGGTATCATTTGTTAATAATTATTCAAACATAACGATAACGATCGTCAATTTTAATTATAAGTTTCCCCGAAGAAGATTGATTCTGAATTTTTTCAAATTGATTTCTTGAAAATGTCTGATTTTCTTTGAGAAATTTAGTTCAGGACTTCAATCTCAAAATCGAACACTTCATTACGAATGATATATTGCCTTGAGAGAAAAACATCATTCCTTAATGAGTTCAGAAAATGAAATTGAAAGGTTCACCTTGGCTATGATAATCAGATTCAAGAGATAACAACCTATAACCCCGAAGGGTCAATATGATATTCCATCAAGTATCTGATTATAATAACCTAGGAGAGGGATCATTATTTTCATATTCGAAATCATGACGATAAACGATATACCTCCCTAAGGGGAGAAGATATCATTTATTATCAATTATTTAAATATGACGATAATGATCGTTGTTGACTTAATTTTCTCAAAGAAGATCGATTGAGTTTTAAAAATTAATTTTTTGAAAATCAATGTGGGTTCTAAATCTCCTACGAGCGTAAGCCCTCGTAGTTAATTACATCGTGGGAGACCGGAGTCCCCTACGAAAACTTTCGATTAAAATAATGGCAGAAATTTTGATTAGAGATTTTTTTAGAAATGATATCAAAGAGATGAAATTGGAATTTCAAATGGGATTGGAGCGAGATTGAACATTTATTTTTGAGTCAAGGGAAGAGGGGTAGGAGACACTTTGGGATTCTAAAATAATTCAGAAGTGTCCCGACCTAAGCTAAGTGTTGGGCTTTAAATTTTGGATTTGAAAGAAGATTTATTTTGAGTTGAGCATTTTATTAGAAATTTGGGATTATATTCCCGGAAGTTGGGGTCTTATAACTCAAAGCCTGCCCCGGATCCTAGATCTAAATTTGGACACTGGAACACAGTGGCCCGAACCTAACTAATGCAGTGCAAAATCTAGGCTTATCCCGACCTGGATTGGGGAGCCAGCTAAACCACCTAAACGCTTCAAAACCATGAGTCTAGTCTTTTGATGCAGAGTGATCAGGGACGTTATTCAAGATTGGTTTAACAAGTTAGGGTCGACTTCTAGAGCAGATTCCTAATTGGCCCATTGACTTATGTCGGGTGGAATACTTAGACTAAAATACAATTAAAATTTTAATTTAATTAGTTTCTAATGCGATGCATGCTGATTCAAATTTTCCAATCAGGTATGCGTGAGATTTTAAAAAGGCTTATAAAATAATAATTTTTGAAAAGACTAGACTTCCCCAGATCCAACACCTCATCCTCATAGGTCAGATTATCCGAACTTTACCCGCAGGCGGGGAAGTATCTTATAGTAAGGAGGGAGAGAGATGCAGTAATATGCATGCAACCCCGGACGATTCTGACTATTCCCTAGGTCGTTAAGTTTCTATGTTATTTAAATCTTAAAATTTTAAATATTAGTTATGAGTAAAAAAAAACTTTTGGTCCTTAAAGAGCCTAACGAAGTCCAGGCTAAAACAAAAAGAACGACATGCAATCGCCATAAAAAACTAAGAAAAGCAGGTAATTCTATACGCAATCAAATTAAATCACAATACATTAAATAATCAAATTAATTAAGTAAATGTACATAGGCAAATTGCCTTGCTTATCACAACTCAGATTTACATAAATTAAAAGTGGCCGGGCACCACTGACAACAACCCAGATTCTAATCCTAATACAGACGCAAGTGACTTTGAGTGGGATACTCTCTGTCTTCAACTCCTCGGTATTCTCCTCCTCGAGCTCCTTGGATTCTTCGTGATCGGATACCCAAATGGAAAAGAGAATTCTTCCCTTAAGGGGAAGGTTACTCTTTCCACTTTGGGTAGTAAAATGATCCAAATTTGGAGTTCCAAATGGATAAGGACTATCCCCCAAAGGGGTATCCTTTCCTCTTTGGAATCCAACCTTTGGATCTATATATCCCAAACTCAAAGTGCTACTTTCACAACTCAATACTTAAATAAATTACATGAATGTAAAAATAAAAATCTAGACTCGATCCTACAAGGTTATCCTAAATATTTAAATATTAAAACACATCCCAAGCAGTTATATGTATATAAGTGCAGAAAAGTAAACACACTTGGCCATGCTCTTTTTTATTTGGGGGCTGAGCAGCTGAAGCACCTATAATATTTATATTTATGATTTATTTAGCCCCCTTTATTTCCCTGCACGAGCGTGGCCACCTGCAGAAAATTCAATGAGCATCCAGATCATTCCTAACCTAAGGGTAATCTAATCGCCCATCACATCAATCCACAGAGTGCAGTAAAAGTAAACAAACACTTCAATCAATTTCAATCACAACATGCAATAAAAACTCAGAAAATTTGGCACACAGCAGAAAAGTAAACAACAGCCTAGCCTAGATCTAGAGTTGGTTGTCCTATCAAACCATCTAAAGTGTGTGTAGTAGGTCGTGTGGCTGGGGTAGATCCTAGGATGGATAATTTGTTCAAATTATCTAATATTTGAATTTGTGGAAGGCTTAGAGAGAGGTTTAATTAAAGTTCAAATATTAGTATATTAAAGTTTAAATTTAACCCATTTTAATAGTTAAATGATTACTACCTTTGTTGCTCACCGAGGCCGTGAAGTTTATTTCACCTTCATTGGGGCTAAGTTAATAGCCTCGTAGGCCTGGGTTACCCAGTAGCAATCGGGGTTAATTAAGTTGATTTAGTTTGTTGAAAATTAAAGATAAATTAATATTAATTAAGTTATTTAGTTACTGATTTTAAAAGTTAAATTATTTTATATTTTTCATCAACAGGTTCGTGGCGTTGTGCCACGAGGCTCGAGGAACCAGGCCTCCTTAGGACACTTAGCCCCGCAGCCCGGAGTAGTCCATCCTAAAAACCTTACTGATGTAGTTGAATTAAGGGTTTTAACTTGGTTAAGTAATTAAAAGTAACTTAATTTTGATGTTTAACACTCCATTGAATTCATTCGTGGCGTTGTGCCACCAGGCTCGAGGAACCAAGCCTCCTTAGGACACTTAGCCCCGCAGCCCGAAGTAGTCCATCCTAAAAACTTCATCTTTGGAGTGTTTTTTATGTATTTGAGTGTTGGTTGAGTGTTTTATTAATCAAATTAAAGTTTTCTGGAATTTTAATGAATTATTGGATTTTTTAGAAATTATTGGAATTATTTAATTATGTTAATTAAAGGGGCCAAAAGTTGACTTTTCAAATTAAAGCTCATTTTGTAAGTTTCAAATTTTTAATAAATATTAGACCTTATGATGAGTTGTTAGACTATTAGCACACTTAATTTAGAGTTTTTTATGAAAAGTTATGGTTTTTTGAAGTTTGGGCCTAGATTTAACTACGGTTGACCAAAAAGTTGACTTTTTGACTTTGACCAGATTTTATACTTTTGACATTTTAGAAAATACTAGACCTTAATTGGAGTTTATTGACACTAAGTTTGCTCAATTTGGATTTTTCTGTAATTAGTTATGAATTTTCAAAGTTTCACAAATTATTGAATTTTTAAAATTGCCTAATTATGAAGGTTTTGATCATTTTGATCCAAACTCATCCCAAACTGCATGGAATCAATCCCAAAGGTCAGAAATGACCCATGGGAGTGTTTCCAAGTGTTTGGAAATTATTTTGTATTTTTAATGATTTTTAATTAATTAATATAACTAATTGTTGATTTTCGTTAAAAGTCAAATTAAAGTTAAATTAGGAGTCTAGTCAAAGGGCTTTTATTTGTCCTAGGTAGAGGACTAAATTCTGGTCAATTTGGGATATTATTTGTATTTTTTAGAGTTAATTTGGATTTATTGTATTTTTTTGAATTTTCTAGGTCCTTAAAAGGGCTGAAACTTTGGGTAATTAATTTTCTGACCTAATGATCTCCAAATTCAGTGAAATTTGAACCTAAGGTTTAGGATGTCACTAAGTTTACTGTGTTCAAATTTCACCCCTATTGGGTGTGTGTACAATCCCCTAGGAATTTTCTAATTTTTCTAGACTTTTCCTTAAATATTTTCCCTAGGTGTTTCTATTGTTCAAATAGGCTTGCAATTTGGTGTGACTAACCCTGACCCAAATGCAGATACACAGCACAAAACATGCATCCTAATTTTACACAGAAAAGGAGTTATGAATTTTCAAAGTTTTGGGTCCAAAATGGACCCAACACCTTAAAAATTCACATCACGACCGACCTCTTAAAAATTCACATCACGTCCCAGCCACGTGTCGGCCTCAGGGCTGACCACTTAAACACGTCGGATCGAAGAGGACAATATGATCTTGCAATGCCTGGAGCTTGAAATCTTTAAATGCCCATATCTCCCAAAATACTCAATAAAATTTGACGAAATTTGAACTATAACTAGAGGGAAATATGATCTTCCAATGCCTAGAGTTTAGAGGCTCCATGCATTGCAAAATTCCTACAGTTTCAAATTAAAGTTTTAACTAAAAGTGGAGATATCTTACAATCTACCCGGTGGATTTTCGTGTTCTTGGGCTCTCTGAACTTGTAGTTTGTTCACGCTCAAGTTTGCAGAGACCCTGAAAGATTTTGATGGCTGGATCTTGAGATATCGAAGAGAGAAGGTATTTCTCTCTTTTTCTTCCCCTTTTCCACTAAAATGGTGATTTTAGTGGTAGAAATGGTGGGGGAAGTCTTGGAATGGCCTTGGGGAGTGCTGGAGGGTGTGGGAAACTGCTGGAGAGCCTTGGGGATGCTGGAGCTTGGGACTTAGGCAAAAAATCAGCAATATGAGGGTTAGGGCAAGTTTTGCCCACTTAACCCTCATGATTTGAAATGGATGGCTTGGATCTCATCATGGGGGTCTTGGATGCTTGCCAAGTGTCCCATGAGCAGCCCAAAACTAGGGAAAGGTTGGTGGATTGAGGGGGATTGCCTTGAGCCAAGAGGGGGGGGATCACACCCCTTTTCCCTCATTTGGCTAAACCAAGCCTAAGCAAGGTTTAGGGGGCTGATTTATGGCCTCTTAGGAAGGGAAATTAATCCCTTTTGAGCAGGTTGGGGCAGGTTTTGGGAGAGGGAAAAGGGTTGTCCATGTGGCATGGTCAAATGCCCATGACTTGGCCTCATTTCAACAAAACTTGACCCATTGAATTGTTGACTTGTCAATGGTGACTAGGATGTACATGGGAAGAGTCAAATGTGTTGTAGGAGTCAATATTAAGGGACATGAGGCCATGGTATTGAAGCTTTGAGTGAACATATGAAATTGGAGAGGGTTTTGACCCCTCCAAATGGGTTGACCAAGTCAAACCTAGGGAGGATTGACTTGGAAGTCTTTGGACATGTCATGAGTGTCCAAACAAATGATTTTTAAGCATTAGATTGGTTTGAGATGGATTCAAATGTTGAAAATGACCATGGTTGGGTTGAAGGTGGATTTGGTCAACCATAGTTGACTTGGTCAAACAAGTCAAACCAAGGAGTGGGTTTGATTTCAATGAGTCTCAAATATCAGAAGAAATTCATTGAGAGGGGTTTCAAAGGTTAAAAATGTTGAACGATGTAAAATTTTGGTCAAAAGTCCAAAAACCCCATTAAAGGGCATTTTGGTCATTTTGACCTCTGACGAACCCTGGGTCGAGGTGGGTCCAAAAAGATATAGATTAATATTAAACACATCAATATCAAGGGTCTGGAGGTGATTAGAGGGTTTTGGGGAAACTTCAAGGTCAAATTTCCCAAGATAATGGGTCCAGTGGCACGGGCCATAAATATTTAAAGGTTTTACAGCCTTCGGATTTAAATTTAGTTTCTGGGGTTAGAGACCCCAAAATGGGCTCAAATTTGGAGAGTTATCTCTAGAGACATATCACATCAGTATGCAACTAACAGATCATGAATTAGAGGTCATTTGATTGGGGTTTAAAATGTTTGAAAATTCTCTAAAAAGGCTTTTAGAACTCAGGTCTTTGACCTTGAATTCTGGATTTGGAAATCTGGGTTTGATATGGATTTTGGGTTTAAATATCTGGGCTTGAATCATCTTAATTATTTATGATCATTTGGAGTGATCATAAGTGTTTGAAAATGATTTGAGCTAGATCAAAGGCATGATCAAGATTTGAACTAGAGTTTGAATCTTGGACTAGGCTGGAGTCTGGATTTTGATTGAGGTTTGAACTGAATCAAGGTTTGGATTGACTTAAGTTCGGGATTAATTTGAAGTCTAGATTAGGCTCTAATGACCTCATACAAAAATGAGGTCAACAATCTTCTGCTAGAAAATCAAAAATCTTAAAGAAGCGATGCTAACATATGAGATATGATGTAATGCATCACAACTGAGAAAATAAATCGAGGTAGCAAAGGGACACACTCGCCACCGAGGATAATAATTACGAATAAGATCAATAAACATCAAAAGATCACATTGTTAACACCCCCCTAACTGGTGGGACCCTGTGAGAGGTTAAGGAAATACCACCACATTCGTATAACCGCGCTAACAGCTAAGAGTAGGATATGAATTGTTCAAACAAACAAAAAAAAATAGAATTCACATCAAATTAAAGCTGCAGTTAATTTGCTAAACCAAAGAAGCAAATAATATTTCAAGTTTATGACTCAAAGAAGGCATATAGAACTCATATGTGCCAATTATTTAGCAATAGGCAGTTCATCATTGTTCAGATGATATGCCAAGATTTCGACTCCAATATGCGTTTGGAATTTATATGTTCATCCATGAATATTAATGACTTAGCAAAAGACATGCATATTGAGATGAACAAGAATTTGGTGATCACGGGCTCGTTGGATTCTTCTCATCGAGCCGCTCGATTTGACTATAAGCATGTCACATTTAGAAACCGTTTGGTAATCAAAATTGTGATTTGAACCTTCCAAATGCACTTCGGGTCTCTGATTTGGATCTATTTGAGCTCAGATTGGGTTGAATTTGGTGCCATTAGGTTCGTATTTCCGAGACGTTCAGTTAAACTATAAGTTTACGGAAATCAGAGTTCAGATGGTCTCCGATTGAATTTTTGAAGTTTCCAACATAATTTTGCCTCAAGATTTGTGTCCAATCAAGATAGTTTTTTTTTTTTTTTTTTTGTGATATATTAGTTATCAAACTCACAAACAAATCTATGGCACATGAATGGGGAAGATTTCGAACCTTAAGATGCCTACAAGTATGTCAATATCAAGACATATCAATGGATCTTGATTTGATCACAATTCAATCAACTCCAAAGGCATGCAGATTTCAATGATAAATTTTTATTCTGGTTAAGGCACTATGAGATTATGCTTATTGATAATTAAATCTCCTGTCTAAAATAAGGAATGATGAGCTACAACAATATATTAATGCTATAAATTTTTTCCTTTCTTTCCATCCAAGATCATGAGATTTTTTTTAAGCCTATTTGCTCTTCTTGTGCTATATGAACTACTGCCAAACAGATATCATATTCTTTTCTCAGATTTTTCTCAGTTTTTGCATTCGACACCTCCTGTTCGCCGGTAAACGGAAGTTGATCGCAAGTAGCACCTCTACGTGGTCTTCCTTGGTCTTCTGCCGAACCCACGCCCGCAAACAGGACCTCTCGGTCCGTCTCTGCTCTTCAGGAAGAACGACCCAAACCCGTCGATCTCCTCTATCTGCGTCCAAGCTTGACCGCCGACAGCACTCACGTTCGACCTCTGATCTTCTTTCTGCAATCAAAACCGAACTCGAGAAACCAGGCTCCTCCCGATAGATTGCCGCAAGAACTCACCATTCAACTCTAGGCTTGCCTTCGCCTCCCTCTACAAAGTCGAATAGAGTTCCGATTTCTCCTCTGTCTGTTTTGCTACATGTGAATAAGAATTTGATCTCAAAGCCTTACCCAGCCCTTCTTCATGTGAGAATACTCCATCCAATCCAAGCAATCAGTTCATTCACTCCGCCTTAGCCGCAAGTCTCAGAGTGCTATTAGTTTTTTTTTAAGAAAAAAAAATAGTGAGTAAGGAAAAAAATGTAATTATAATATTATATATATATATATATATCAATCAATAAAATTGGGTGCTCGCAATTGGCAACCATCAGCGACTATCGGCAACTAATAATCGCAATCGACAAATAATAATCAACAATCGAAGTCTCAGAAGATCATTTCTGGGACCCGACAACGTTTCGAAGCTCTCAGCCGTCAATTATCTTTCCGGCCGGGCTGATTAAAAGGGCGAGTGCCCTCCCTTATCTCCCGGCGCCGGAGAGGGGACGCCAGGAGGCTGCCAAAATTTCCTCAAAAATTTCGGACTTAGCGGATTTTGAAAAACAAGGATTTAATCTGGAATTAATTAACTAAATTACTCACTAATTATTTAGTTCTAAATTAAAATCTAATCTTAAATTTTAATGCTTTCAACTAAAGCTTTAAAATAAAAAAATTCATAAGCCAATTAAATCTAAATCTTAATAATAAATAACTTCTAATAAGTAAATCTAATAACTAATCAACTCACTTAAATAAGTTTAAAATACAATTAAGTTCTAAAATTAACAAACCTAATTTAATTTAACACTGAAATGAAATTAATTAAATAAGCAATCAATAACCAAATAAATCAGTTAACTCATTAAATATTAATTGAAAAAAAAGGAGAAGAACAATTAATTTTAATATCAAATTTAAGTTAACTGAAGTTGAATAATTTTTTTTTATTCAACTCAAGATGTGGGAAATCTCAATGTATTAATCGGTTGAAAGTATATGTGTCAATTAACTAATCAAGTAGCTAATAGGTTAATTTGACAAATTAAAAAAAAAAGCGATCGATTTAATAACTTAATAAGTAAATTACCTAATTACCAACTTAGGCTTTGTTTGGGACTGCTTTTTTACTGCTTCTTAAAACAGCTTTATAGTATAAAAATTAAATTTTTTGTACTAAAAAGCTGCTTTAAGAAGCAATAAGAAAGTCATCCCCAACGTTGCCTTAAACTGTAAAAGTATCCAATTGAATAAGTTAATTCAAATGATATAAAAATAAAATAAAATAAAATAATTCTAAACTAACTAATTTAATAAAATTGACTAAATAAACTAACATATGAAAATTAAAATTCATTAACAGTAATATAACCAATTGAAGATAACATGTAACCTATCAGCTAATTTGTTAACTAACTTTAAAATAAACTTAAAATTCATATGATTTAAAATTCAATATTAAAACCAATTCAATTAAAAAAAATCATCAAAACTTTAACTTAAATTAAAATCGATCAAATTTTAATAAATTAAAACTTTCATTAAAATTTTAATCGAATTAGATTGAGCAAACTAAATTCTGAATTTAAAATTCAACTTTCAAGCATTTAATTCACATAATTAATTAATGCAATTCAAATAAAAATAAAAAAAATAATACAAAAGTGAAATATTTTCAATAATCTAATCTAAGTACAAGCTCTAAAAAATTAGGTTAAATCGAAACACGCTTGTCGATTGACGTCTGGAGAAAGAAGAAGAAAACGAAGAAGAACACCACATGAAGTCTTGTTAGCAGCAACTGGGAAAGATGCAACAAATGACTTTGAAGATGTAGGTCACAGTGACTCCGCAAGAGATATGATACATAAATACTGCATAGGAGAGATCGATGCTTCGACTATTCCAGCTAAACGTGCCTATGTTCCACCCCAGCAAGCACCATACAATCCAGATAAAACCTCAGACTTTGTCATCAAGATATTCCAGTTCCTGGTTCCCATCTTGATACTGGGCCTTGCTTTTGCAGTCAGATACTACACCAAAGCAGAGTAGACAGACTTCTATTCAAGGAAAAGGGAAATTCAAAATGTCCAGTTAAATCGAGTCAGTCTTGCATATTGTTATTGAGTTACCTGGAAGAATTTGTTGACTAAGAGAGCGTATGCAGATGAATTGCATGCGTTGGCTGGATTACCTTTGTTCTCACTAGTGAATTCATATACTATAAAGATTTAATGATTATATTATTTAGGCTGTAGCAAATGGAGCCTTTGAAGGTAATGAAGATTCAGTTGATGGGATTCAAAAAAAAAAAAAAGCTACCCAACCGAGCAGCTCTCTAACAAAAAGCTCTGCAACAACTCTCCAAACAAACAAACTCAAACTCACTCAATCCCTCAGTTGTAGTCTAAGCTATATCTGCCTGTGGGGCTCCCCGAACTGCTAACTACGAATACCTGCAAAGAAGTAGACAAAAGTGAGCACAAAATAACAAAACAAAACACAGGTTATTGTAACAAAAAGAGAACTACAAGTACAAGAACTACTGAAAGCTATGATAGAAAAATAACTACTGGCAAGTAGGCGTCAAAACCACCGTTTGGTATCAAGCCAGCAAACAACTAAAATCCATGGGCTACTTCTAAGCGAAGCAGTAAGACCCGCCCATTGGGAAATTTCTAAGTGAAGAGCCCTAAATCCAAAACTCCAAACATATGGGTAGCCTTGTTTATAAGAATTAGGTTGTAAGACCCAACACCCGGCCACTTCTAGTAGAAGCCATAAGTCCGATTTTATGAAAAATCTTTAGGTGTAAATAACCTAATCCCCAAATTAACACATCGGCCACTTCTAATATAAGTCGTAAGTCTGATCTCTGAGGGATATGTTTAGGTAACATATAATATAACCCTAGACTCCTCACGCGGGCATCCTAGTCTATAAAGGCTAGGTTGTAAGACCCACTATATGAGACACTTAGCTTATAGGGCTAGGTCGTAAGACTCATCATTGGACAACTTCTAATTGGAGTCATAAGTCCCAAACTAAACAAATCATCGGGCAACACCTAATTGGAGCCGTAAGCCCCAAACTAAATAAATTAATGGACAACTTTTAAGAAAGCCATAAGCTCCGACCCAAATTAAATTAAACTAAAATTCATACATCTCCACTTCAGTCTACTCGGGATCCCTGAGAGGAGGCAACCCACGGTTGCTAATCAGATTCCCTGGACACTATAATCAATGGTTATTAGTGTTGGTAGACTGAACCTATGGTATACCCGGGACGACGAAACCATGGGATCTTGATCGGGTGTACCTTCATCCCTCATAACTAAAACTAAAATACTATTGCACATTTCCACACTTCTTGTATGAAGCTAAATATATTTCATCCTTAATCAAGAGTGCTCTTCTAACGCATTAGGAGGGGTAATTAACTATGAGGGCTTGCACTCATAGGAAGTAGAACCCAGATCTAAATAAACCCTGACACTATTCTCAGGAAAAATCTGGTTAAATATTAAACTCAATCTACCTTCAGGAAAATTAAAGGGAATCCTATGTTCGTTAAAGCGGGGTTTGCAACCTATTTTTTAAAGATTTTTCCAGAGCTAACATTGGTGCATGTGGCTGGTCTTCAATTGCCAGTTTTTCTTTTGCTCTTTTCATGTTTCCTTTTGTACAGGTTATTATTTTTTTGCAGGGTTCACTTGTCACTTCAAAATTCTAATATGTGTGATCCACTTTTTGGTGATGGCTCCTAACATCCCTATTTTGTTTCATAGGTTTTATTTTTCCTTGTAATTAGGTGGGATCTTTGGCTCCTATGTTTTATTTTATTTTGAATGTATATTCTTCTGAGTGGTAGCGAGCATTAGATCCATCCTAAGGACTTCTAACTTTCCCTTTTAATCAACTCAAGTTTCTGCCATATAATGCTCTTAGGAGGGTTATTAATGAGCCATCTAACTTGATGGATGTATCACATGTACAGCATATCTGTTGTGGACACAAATACGTATAACACCTACAAGCAGTGGTGATTGAGATCCTATGAGTATGTTGGATATAAAGGCAACCATAAGTATCTGTGAGCTGCTGTAAGAAACCCACTGATGTACCACTAGTAGAAGGCTTTAACTGCGATGATGTGATATGAAGCATGCAGAACTGAATGATTCTATAGAGTAAAAGAATGATTAATTGAAATAATGCTTCATCTTATCACCCCTATAAGGATATTAAAGACTTCCGATATCCGCAAATATATGTAAAGTGCTGTAAGAAACCTATTGATCTGCTATCAATGGGAGGCCTGAATTATGGCATTAACGACACAAAGTTAAATGATTTCATGAATGATTCTGTAGAGTCAAAGAATGAACACTTAAAGAAGAAAAGATGTCTCATTCTACTATCTCTTCCAAAATGCTGGGGGCTCCCAAAAATATGTCATGCCATTCGGGTGAAGACTCGGTGATTAAGTCCCTCAACTCGACGTTCTACATATGCATCATAAATACATAGAACATGCCCCTCGAGTACATTGTTCCAAGCCATAGGAGAAGCTTTTATGTACCATGTGCATATTAAATACTAGAATATCACTAAGGCATTGTAGATGACCTGGCACTTTGTCCTGTTCATGCTTCGAAGAGAATACCTTATGGCAAACTGAAGACAAGGAGAGCCAAGGATGCATCAATCGAGCCTTTACTCTCATCAGATGAGGATACCTCATCTATCACAAAATGACATCATGTCATTTAGATGTCTTTAACCAATCCAAATAAGGGTCGGTTGATTCATGAATCTGATCTCCCGAAGAATGAGGAAAGGGAACTTACATCAGAATGGTAAAATATTTCATGGCAGTCGGGTGAAAATGTTACGATTCACCTGTAAGCAAAAGTAAGGAATTAGTAGTAAGAACCATGGGCCGTTGAAGTGCAGCGCCATGCCACCAGATCTGCAGCACTCATACAATTAGATAGAAGGCATCAACAAAGCCCAAAATAAAATCTCATGCATATGATAATGATAGTCACCAATGCAGCCAGACTCTCCTTTGCATTGCATGCAAATATTTGAAAATGTCCCTCATACATGTATTGCAATTAATAGGCATGATAAGTTATATGAGCACATTATTCAACCTTGTATTTACATGCGGATGTGTCATATATGCATAGTCAAGGGCCTTTCGACATGCATTTGAAGGATGCCAAAGATTTCATTCTAGCATGTCCATTTGACATTACTATTACATTCCAAAAAGACTCCCGGTATGCATCTATAGGATGCTAAGGATTTCATTCTGGCATGTCCATTTGACATTGTTATTGCATTCCAAAAAGACTCCCGGTATGCATCTATAGGATGTCGTGGATTTCATTCTAGCGTGTCATTCCGACATCGCTATTGCATCTCAAAATGACTTCTTGTACGTATTGGTAGGATGTAGAGGGTTTCACTTCAATGTGTCACTCGACATTATAATTGTATTTAAAAAATTGTCCTCCTGCATAAGAAGAGGGTATCACTCTAGTGTGTCATTTGACACTATAATCGCATTTTAAAAATACCTTCACATGAATTTACAATAAGCAAAGGGTATCTCTCTAGGTTGTCATTTGACACTATAATTGCATTTCAAAAATACTTCTGCATGCATTTATAATCAATAGAGAGTTTCACTCTAGTATGTCATGTGACACTATAATTGCATTTCAAAAATCATATCATGTACAAACGTGAATACATCGTGTGAAATACATCCAGCGGTATATACCCACGTAGGCATTGACGAGTGTGTTATAGGTACGCACGTGATGTCTGAGAATGTCACGTGGGTTAAAAAAAATTTTAGATTCGAACATGATCCTTTATTGTCAAGTAGACAGAGTTAACAAGGTTCAATGAACAAAAGCATAACAATCCATAAACTTCTCGATGATGGCTGTGTTGAATGTAAATCTCAGCCGGAGGTGATCATAAGTTTTTTTAAATGCCCTCAAACTTTCACAAAATATAATTATTCTCAAATGATCCCAAAGTTGCCCCAATTATGACGGTGTTGAACATAAATCTCAATCAGAGAGGTTAATTCTCAAGAATCTACTAAAGACACTAAGCCTACAACTAGCGGACCCGATCCTCTGTCAACAAATAAGCAGTCTGTAAAGCTCAATTAATAAAATAAAATTGCTCATATACTCTAATAATGGTCGTGTTGATAGAGAATTTCAATCGGAGGATGTCATAAATATTCAAAATACCCCCAAACGCCCATAAAAATCCAGAAACCCAAAAATACCAAAAGTTAAAGATATTTAAAATTTAAAATTGCCGCCAAATTGCACCACACTGTGGGTTTCGAAGCCAAATGACATCACAGGTAAACGGTTATGATCGGGTCTGAACCGGGTGGTTTGCAGCCAAATGAAACAATTATATTACGGTCATGGCCAGAGCCCGTATGCTCCTAATGGCATTAAAACTTTGAGATATGAATCAATAGGATATAATCGATAGGGCACGAAGCCCTCTGTTAGCTAAGGTGGATTCAAATTTGACCCCTTAGACAAACATCCACCTAAGGTCTATAAGATATCGTTGAACGATACATCCCATGGCTGCTGATAAGGATCCTTCTGTCAGATTGGATCGACTACCTCCTATGACTAAGTAGACCATAGACAACAATGGCCCGGGACGACGGAACCATGGGATCTTGATCGGGCTCATCACCGTTCCCCCACCATCTGCTTTAAGTACAAGATGGTGAAATTTCAAATTTTAAATATCAAATTTCAAATACCTAAATCAATGATACTATTATATTCCTGATTTTGTATTAGAGCTTATATATTATGATATCAAGTATCATTTAATATCTGGGTAAATAAAAAAATAAAAAAAATACTTTTTGTTTGAAGCATATTTTAAAAAAGTACATTAATTTTCATTAATATAATTAAGAATTAGTATTGCATATAGTAATAAAATTAATAATATTATATTTTCATAATAAAATATAATTTAAAATTTTATATTATAAATTTTTATTTTTAAAATTTTATTCACGTGCATTTAATGCACGGACAATAAAACTAACAAAAATAAAAGACAAACTATAAGGTTAAGATTTACCTTGCTGAAGTCAGATGGAAAAAGATGGAGAAGATGGAAGTTTTGCCAGACTACCTCGCTCTATTCCCCTCAATTGGAAAAATTATTATGTGCGGAAGCTAGCTGAATGCCGTTCGGATGTCTAAGAACACGGCTCAGTACCTCTCAGTATCGTGGCACCGAGGCTGGATACCGCTGCTTGGTATTGCTGACGTGGCTCATTCTGGTTGATATCCGGATATAAAGCTGCGTTCGACGTCCGCACAGAATAATCTCTCCCTCGATTGGCACTACAATCCGCTTTACACGACGTCCCTTCCCCAGTCAAATCTATAGTTCCCCACCGTCTTTGCTCGATCCTTAATTTAAAATGATAGTTTTTTTTTACTTTTTTTAGATAAAATTAAAAATATATACATATTTAATAAAAAATTTTATTATCCGTTTTAGATAAAATGTAAAAAATATATATTTAATAAAATGTAAATTATTATTTTAATTTAATGATAATAAAAAATATAGATTTATATATAAATAATATATATAATAAATAATTAAATTAAAACTATATTCTCATTTAATGATTTTAAATATATTTTCAAATTAATATTGAATATATTAATTAAAATGGTAGCAAGACACCATTATATTTCAACTTTAGCTCCAGTTTCAACTTTTCTTACATAACATAACAACTAACAAGAGCTTTAAATGCCGATAATGCCACCATTATATTTCAACAGTTTTTTATCTTTCAACTTTTCTTTCTGCTTTACCCTCGGAGCTTTACCTGGGAGAGCAAGGATTGCTGTTTAGTCTCAATAAAAGTTGATTAATTAATCTGTGCGGACGCCCGAATGTCGTTCGGAGACCAATTAGAATGCTCCACGTCATCCCTTCACTCAATACCGTGGCTCGGTACTGTTTGGTACTGCGACTTGGTACCACTGATGTGGCGCATTCTGATTGATCTCCAGACGGCATTCTGCGTTCGGTCTCCGCACAGAATAATTTCTCTAATAAGTTAGCCTACGCCTCCATCGTTGTGATCGGTGGGTCTCTTGGTCAAATATGACAAACACAATCTAATAATTATGTCAAAGATAATTAAAATTATCAAGAATTTAGTTGCTTGAGGCCTCTTTTCTTATAGCCATCAAACTATATAATAAACAAAAAAGATAAGATAATTTTCTGCCATAAAACTATATCATAAATTACGGATACTTTCATTTAAAAAGGGTTGTAATAATTAAAAATAAATAAATTGTTAGTAAAAAAATTCTTCAGTGGCAAAATTGTTATATATATATATATATGCAATAGAATAAAGTATTATAGAAAAAATATTCTTAATAATGAGGATATTTTATAATAATAATGACCATAAAATTTTACTATAACTATTACACACATATTCTAATATTCATACGACAGTGAATAATTCTAATTAACTCTAATAGAAAAGCAATCTTAGTTATTCTCAATTTTCTTGTTTTGAGAGCCGTTCGCATGGTTTTATGGAAGAAGAAGATGGTCTTGATTTGTTGCGTCGAAGGGAAGGATCAGTCACTGAATGGGTCTAGGTGCTTGGCTCTATCTTCTATTTTAAGTATCTTCTTATAATGGAATTTAATATCTCAACAAGACGAACACATCGACGTCACCACTAATGATTTGATTTGAGTCCCAATGAACCCAAATCAACCAACTAATGCATACTTAAAAGCTTCAAGGCATCAACTAAGGGATCAAATGTTCTCCAATCGAGGTGTTCTTATAGTCAAATCAAGTGGCTCAACAAGACGAATCTAACGAGCTCAAGATCATTTGGTTCAAACATTATTAAAAAATTCAAATATTTGATAAATAATCTATCATCAATATTATCAATATGACTGTACAATTGAGTTTGAAGATGACTATTTTTGCAAATCAAAGATTAAACAAATATATTTCTTATGGAAAGTGAATTTGACATTTTTTTAAGGTTTGAAGAATTTTTAGTAAACTCTACTTTTAATGGATTAATTAATTCTGATTTTGAATTGTAATATTATATGCAATATTTATTTATAATAAAAATCTATAATAATTTATTTTTATTATTCAGACATGGATAATATTTTTATATCAATTAAGTATATTATTCAATTCAACAAAAAAATACTACAATTCTTAATTAAATAATATGAATTATTTTAATAAGTTCTTTAATAATCCATTTCATTAATTTATTCAATTTCTTTATATCATATGAATTTTAAAATAAATATTAAATAAAAAGCTAAATATTTAAATATGAAAATGATATATAAATAAATATAAAATTTGAAATATTAAATATATTTAAAAATTAATGCACATCAATCAATTATTCATATATTGCACTGATCTCAAATAAAATCTAATAATTTTAAAGCTCATTCTAATTATTTTTTTGTCTAGATGCTCTAATAAAAATATTTTCTTTTGACATTGTAGCAAATGCTGGACATGTGAATTTCAATTTATACAGGACAAAAGCCCAATTCAGTCAATAAATTTTTTTAAATTTATTCAATGTAAAACTCATATTTATGAAAACAGGTCATCTTTTTCTCCATCCACATGGACACAAAAAAGCCACCTGTGCACTTTACATGAGCAAATAAATCACCTAGTACACAGGTAGAGCACCTGTAACCTTCCACACAAGTGAGCTACCTGTAAACAAATCTGATGCTAATATCATATAAAGCAGATAAGTTAGACAGACAGACATGAAAACTAGTTTAAAAATTTCTACGTCTTTCAATTGATGGAAATGATTTATTTACAAAGAAGAGTTTCTTAATTAATTACACGAAGCAAGCTCCAGAATAGATATCCTATGTTACACAGCACCACCTGGATACTGCAAATAAATGAAAAAATAAATAAATAAAGAACTTTCAAAAAATTTTACATAAACCAATTCTCAACTTTGTGATTAGACTAACAAAATGAAATTCTGCCAAAAACAAAGCACTACCACATTTTAGTTAAGAGAAAATTTGATTTACAATGAGTTTCGAAATCATTAGATTTGTTTTAACATGAATGCAATGAGTATATATATAACATATCAAAATACATCCAACAACATGAATGCAATGAGTATATATATAACATATCAAAACTTCTTTTTTTTTTTTCTAATTCATACATCTCTATTTTGGGTTTGGAGCGACTAATAAAGGTAGTAGGATCATATTAAATTTTTTTTGGGCTTATGATTTTGTAACTGGTAATATTTTTTTTAAGAAAAGAGATGAGCATCTCATCACTTATATATCTCATCACTTATACGAATGGTTATAATAAAACTTAGATTAATTATTTTCTTATAAGAAAAATAAACCGTTTAGATTGCAAAGATTAACCATTTTCCAGTGGTGAATGAAGCCAACGATCTCAGCTTGAGTTTTTGTTTGGGCTCTCAACCTACTAATTCTTTAAATAAATGGGGGCTTCTTTAGATCGATGGCTTATAGTGTAAGTTTTTATCCTAATTAAACTTTACCTTCTAAATGAATGTGTTTGGTAATGCTTTGCTAAACTAACACAGAAAGCTTCGAATTCTGAAGAACTGGAGCACGATTTACAGCGCAATAAAACATTGCAGGATATAATTGAAAATATTGTTTAATTATGAATCACTTATTATATTATTTAGAAATAATTAAAATTCAAAAATATAATTAAAATTATCAAGAATTTAGTTGCTTGAGGCTTCTTTTATTATAGCCATATATCAAACTATATAATAAACAAAAAAGATAACATAAACTTCTGCCATAAAACTATATCATAAATTACGAATACTTTTTTAAAAAGGGTTATAATAACTTAAAATAAATAAATTGTTGGAAAAAAATATATCTTGACAGGCAAAATTGTTAAATATTATACCCTTTTAGAATATGATAGTTGTAAAGAAATATTTTATTTGATTTTTATAAATAGAAAAAAAATCTATAATACTCAAATTAATTTTAAAACATTTATTTGAATTATTCTTTTAGATAATTGCAGTCTTAAAAAAATATCATACAACTACCAAACATTCATAGATAAAATCTTAACAAAGTTAAATGATTTCATGAATGATTCTTTAGAGTCAAAGAATGAACACTTGAAGAAGAAAAGATGTCTCATTCTACTATCTCTTCAAAAATGCTGGTGCTCCTGAAAATATGCCGCGCCATTCGGGTGAAGAATCGGAGATTAAACCCCTCAACTAGACGTTCTACCATGCATCACAAATATATATAATAGGCCCCTTGAGTACACTGTTCTGGATCCATAGGAGAAGCTTCTATGTACTATATGCATATTAGATACTAGAATATCATTGAGGCATTGTAGATGACTTGGCACTTTGTCCATTTCATGCTTCAAGGAGAATACCTTATGGCGAACTGAAGACAACGAGAGCCAATGATGCATCAACCAAGCCTTTGGTCTCATCAGATGAGGACACCTTATCTATCACAAAATGACATCATGTTATTTAGATGTCTTTACCTAATCCAAACAAGGGTCGGTTAATCTGATCTCCTGAAGAATGAGAAAAGAAAACTTACATTAGAATGTTGAAGTATTTCATGGCACTCGAGTGACAATGCTACAATTCACTTGTAAGCAAAAGCAATGAATCATTAGTAAGAACCATGGCCGTTGAAGCGCAACGCTACGCTGCTGTTTGGTTGAGTTGAAAAAGAGGTTTTGAAAAGTTAATTTTCTTTGAGAGAATTTAATTTCTAGAATTTCAATTTTGAAGTCGAACACGTCATTATGAATGATATATCGCCTCAGGAGGTGATATATCATTCCCTAATAGGTTCAGATAATAGAACTAAAGGTTTCGTTCTGATTATAATAGTTAGATTCGAGGAAGAATTACATCTAACCCCAAAGGGCCAAAATGGCGTTCTACCAAGTATCTAACTATTATAGCCTGAATGAATTATCATTATTTTCATATTCAAAGTCACGATGGTAAATGATATACCTTCCTGAGGGAAGAAGATATCATCTATTGTCGATCATCCGAACATGACGATAATGATCGTCGTTAATTTTTCTTTTCTCAAAGAAGATTAATTGAGTTTTGAAAATCAATTTTGAAAAGTAGACATAGGTTCTAAATCTCCTACGAGTGCAAGCTCTTATAGTTAATTACATCGTAGGAAAGTCAAATTTCCTACGAAAACTCTTAATTAAAATAACGACAGAAATTCTATTTGAAGATCTTTCAAGGAGTGATATCAAAGGAAGTGAAGAAGGAATCTAAACTGGGATTGGATCAAGCTTGAACATTTATTTTTGGAGGTCAACGAAGGAAAAGTAGAAGATGTGTTGGGATTTTAAAATATTTTAGAAACACCCCGGCCCATCCTATGTGTTGGGCTTTAAATTTTAGATTGAAGAGATGTTTTAATTTAACTTGATCAATTTATTAAAAAGTTAGGATTATATTTTTGAAAGATGAGGTCGTATGATTTGAGGTCCACCCCAGATCCTATGTCTAAATTGGGCACTGGATGACAGTAACCCTAACCAAGCTAATGTAGTGCAACAATCTAGACTTACCCCAGTCTGGATTGGGGAGCTAGCTAACCACTTAGGTGCTTTAAAATCATTTATCCAATCTTTTTTATGAGAGAGTGGTGGGTTGTTAATTAAGTTTTAAGGAGCTGGGGCCGACATCTAAAGAGGATCCTAAGTGGCCCCTTGACTTATGTAGAGTAATTGATGCTTTAAAAAATGCAATTAAAAAAATCAGATACTTTTGTTGACCTCATTTTTATATGAGATCCTTAGGACCAATATAGATCCTAGATCAACTCAGACCCTAAGATCAATCCAATTTAAAACTAGAAATCCAAATAAAAACCTAAGGTTCAAAGGCACTATTCTGAAAGCCCTTTTTAGTAATTTTTTAAATAATTCTAACCCCAGTCAAGTGACCTCTAATTCAAAACTAATAATTGCAAATTGCTATGACATGTATCTAGAGGTAATCTTCCAAATTTGAGCTCAATCTGATATCTCTAACCCCAAAAACTGAATTGATTTTCAAAGGCTATAAAACCTTCAAATATTTACGGCCTATGCCACTAGACATGTCCCTCAGTGGATTTTAACCTTGGAGCCTTTACCAAGCCCTCTAACCACATCCACATCCAAACCCATAATCATGATATGTTGAGCAGTAAACTATATTTTGGTGGGCCCACTTTGACCCCCAGTTGACTAGGGGTCAAAAAGACCAAAATGCCCCTTAAGGATAGTTTTGTAGTTTTCTTTAAACTCCAACATAGCCTTTTCAAATTAAATTCTAAAAACTCTTCCAATGCATTCTAATCACCATTAGGAGTGCATATGACACAAACCCAGACCCTGGTCAAGCATGGTTGACCAGGTCAACCCAAATGACCAAAATACCCCTTAGGGGTATAAATAGTAATTTTGAATCAAATGACCCTATTTTTGGATGGAACTACTTTTATCCTACTCCAAATGTTAAATCAAACTTGTCGGACCTAAATCCAGGTCCTAGGTCAACCTGGTTGACCAAGTCAACT
The DNA here is from genome assembly GCA_019925795.1 of Dendrobium chrysotoxum. NCBI lineage: Eukaryota > Viridiplantae > Streptophyta > Magnoliopsida > Asparagales > Orchidaceae > Dendrobium > Dendrobium chrysotoxum. Next base: position 3,986,229 of record CM034297.1, on the reverse strand, counting down.
TAAGTTGACCAAAATAGCCCTTTAAGGATTGAAATAGTCAATTTGATTGAAATAATATCCCCAAATCCTGGAATCACCTCTAATAAACTTGAAATATCATTGCAAACTTATTGAGCCCAAATTTAGGTCCTGGGTCAACCTGGTTGACCTAACACTCCCTTAAGCGCCCAAATGGGTATTTCCAACCCATTTTATCAAACTGATTTCTTCAAAACCTCAAACCTATTTCAAAGCATAGTTCTAATATATCCAAACCCATCATGAGTCAAATCAAATGTACTTTGACCAAGTCAAATCATGAAAAACATAGTTAAAGTCACTTAAACTTTCCTTTAACTCATAATGACTTGGTCAAATCTTCACTTCATAGCCTTAAGCCTCCTCAAGACCATTCCAACCAATTGATATGAACATTTGACTGCCATCTCATCAATCAAATGCTTAGTTGACTGGCCAAAGTAGCCAACTAAGTCAAATTTGCATGCTTATGTGGCTTTACCATCTTGGCAAGCCAAATCCACCTAATAATCCATCTATCTTTGTATTTAAGTGGCTGGAAGGAACACTTGGCAGCACCTTAAGGCTCTCTATCTCTATCAATTAGGAATATCAATCATTAGGGGGAATAAATAATACTATACTTTACTCAAAGTTCTGGAGTTACCTCATATCATCCAAAATCTATAATTCCAGCAGCCTCTATCTCATTCTAGTGATCCCCCAGCTTCTCTAGTTATAAAAGAAACCCCCTCAACCCTTAAAAAGGTTATTGCAAGCTTAAGAACCAAATTTGAGAAGAGAGAGAGAGAGAGAGAGAAAGAAAGAGAGAAAAAATATATTTGCTATAGCTGAATCCAATCCAGCCATCAATAGCTCCTGGGCTCTTCAAGGAAGTTATAGAGGATTCAAATATCTTTCCAACAAGCCCAAGAATATCAAAATCCATCCACAGGATTATAAGATATATCAACTTTTCTCTTAAACTTTAATTTAAAATTATAGAAAATCTACAATACATGAAGCCTCCAAACTTCAGGTGTTGAAAGATTATGTTGTCATAAACATGTGTTTCAAATTTCATTGAATTTGGATGACTATTTTGAGAGTTGTGGGCTTTTAAAATTTTAGTTCAATTTTAATCTCCTGGTTCTGGTTCAATTAGAACCATCCGATCATGCCTTCAGCGCCATCGAACGGTCCACGGGAAGCCACATCACCCGAATCTAAATCGCAGGTGACCACGGGTTTCGAACCCACAAGGTTTCGAGCCAGGACGTCTACATAGCTGTACTAGATCCTTCAGATCGATCTGCATGAATTGGACGGTGTGGATCTGATCCGATGTGGCTAAGTGGTTAATCTATGCTTGCCACGTGTCAGGCCATGGCACAATGCTGCTATTTGACCCAACCATTGCCCATGATTGGTTTGGCAACATCGGCGACTGATTTCACCCAAAATTAATTTAAAAAAATTAATTTTAATACCCAAAACTTTTAAAATTCATAAAAAATCTATTTTTTTTACCAAATTTAATATTGTTGGGCTCATTAGAAAGGGCTTGAACCCTATTATTTACTAAAATTAAAATTAAAGTATTTTGATCACTGTATAATGAGTTATTTAGGTTTATTTAAAATCTAAATTTTATAATTTCCTCAATATCCCTGGGTCAAATTGAACCCAAATTTTGGTGAAATATTTTTCAGCATCTTAGGCATCCCCTGCAATTTTTCTAGGTTCAGATGCTCAAGGGATTGCTTTGTGATGAATTTATAAAGTAATGGGTCTATTTTGGACCCAAAACTTTGAAAACTCATAACTCTCCAAATTGGTAGAATTAGATTATCTGATTGTTGTAGTATGCTTACATATGTCCTAGGGTTAGGTGACCAAAGTTTCAGACCCAATTGAACACTAGTGACACATAGGAAAAATAATTAAAGATAAAGTCTAGTTAACTTAGAAAAATTCTAAGAAATTATACACACACCAATAGGGGTGAAACTTTACAACATTAAACTTAGTAATATTTTGCACCTTAGGCCTAAATTTTATTGGATTTAGAGGTCATTAAGTCAAAAAAATTAAGCAAGTTAAAATTCAGCCCTTTTAAGGACCCAGAAACTTAAAAAATTATAATAAATCAAAATTAAATCCAAAAATTAAAAATAATATATCAAATTGACCAAAATTTGATCCTCTATTTAGAAAAAAAAATAAAAGCCCTATCACTGGACTTTTAATTTAACTATAATTTAAGTTTTAGTAAAAAATAATATTTAATTAAATAAAATTATGAAAAATTCTAAATAAATTCTAAACACCTGAAAACACTCCCATGGGTCATCCCTGACTTTTAGGAGTCATTTTATATAGTTTAGGAAGATTTTGGATTAAAATAATCAAAATCTTCTTAATTAAATAATTTAAAAAATCAATTAATTAATAAAACTTTGAAAAATTATAACTAATCCCAAAAAAAATTCAAATTGACCAAACTTAGTGTTATTCAACTCCATTTGAGCTCTAGTATTTTCTAAAAATTACAAACCAACAGAAATAGGTCAAAGTCAAAAAGTTAACTTTTCGGTCAACCATAGTATAAAATTAGATCAAAACTTCAAAAAATTATAACTTATTGTAGAAAAATCTAAATTGAGCAAACTCAAAGAAATTATACTCCCTGTAAGATCTAATATTTATTAAAAATATTAAACTATAAAAAATCACTTAAAATAAAAAATTCAATTTTTTAATCAATTTTAGTTCAAATTTCAACTTGAACTTCAAAAACTCATAATTAAATAAAAAAAAAATCTAATTCCAGCAAACTCAAAGTATAATTACTCATGTTTAGGTTTAGTATTTGAGAAAAATATCAAAAATCTAGAATTCAACTTTAATTGAAAAGTTAACTTTTCACTTAACTTTTGGTCAAAATTTCAACTCAAACTTCTAAAATTCATAACTAATTTAAAAAAAATCTAAATCTAGCAAACTTATAGTCTAGCTGCTCATTCCAAGGTCTAATATTCAATAAAAATTACTAACTTTTTAAAAATTAATCTTAATCTAAAAGTTAAAATTTGGCCCCTTAATTTAATGATTAAAATAATCCAAAAATTTAATTATCAATCAAAATTACAAAAATTATTAATTTGATAAATAAAATCAATCAACCAACCTTTTAATACATAATAACCTCTCTAAAGATAAAGTTTTTAGGATAGACTACTCTAGGCTGAGGGGCTAAGTGTCCTAAGAAGGCCTGGTTCCTCAAGCCTTGTGGCACAACGCCATAAACGAATTCAATGGAGTGTAAAACCTTAAAATTAATTGATTATTAATAATTTAATTAAATTAAAATTTTTAATTTAACTATATCAACTAAATTTTTAGGATAGACTACCTCAAGGTATATGGCTAAGTGTCCTAAGGAGGCCCGGTCCTCAAGTTTGTGAAATAACGCCATGAATCAGTTGATGAAAAATTTAAATTAATCTAATTCTTAAAAATAGTAATTAATCTAATTAATTAAATTATATTAGTCCTTTAATTCTAACTAATTAAATACATTTAATCAATCAACCTTAAAATGTATTTAAAAATATACCTTAACACATTAATATTTAAACTCTAACCAAATTTATCCTTCAATCTTTGATAAACCCAAACATTAGATAACTTTAACTAATTACCTGATATAAGATATATCTGAACCACACAGCCTACTACATATACTTAGATGGTTTGTTAAGGCACCACTTTTAGATCTGAGCTAAGCCGATATTTACTTTTCTATTATGTGACAGGATTTTTGAGTTTTCACTCAATGCTGGTTGTTAATGTTGATGTGATTGTTTATTTAATTTTTATACTCTATGATATGATTGATGGGTATTAGATTTACCCCTAGGTTAGGGATGATTTATGCTAATTCAATCTTATGCAGGTGGTCATGCTCATACAGGGCATTTAAATAAAAAGGGAAAAATCATAAATATTAAACCACTACATATAATGTTGTTGCGGTAAGTCCCCCTTTTAAAGTTAAAAGAGCATGGACAAATGTGGCTAGTTTGAGCATTTTAAATTTCATCATATTAATTGGCTGGGATGATTTAAATATAATTGCTTAGAATAACCCTATAGGTGATCCAAGTCTAGATTTTAATTTCAATGTAATTTAATGTATTTAAGTTATAATTAAGTCAAGTGGCATTTAAGATGAGACATAAATCCAATCCGAAATTCAAAGAGAAGAATAACATCTCTTAGGAGAGAGTCCCTCTTCATTTGAAGATTCAGATAAAGATACTTTGAGTATCCAAGGAGAAAAGACAATATCCCTTCAGAGAGGAGTTTCTTTTCACTTGGATATCAGGACCCAACGATCCAAGAAGCCCTGAAGAAGGATGAAGAAGTGAAGATCGAGAAGAATCTCATTCTCAAATTCACTTGAGTCTTACGAGTAGAATCCAAGCTATTGTCAGTAGTACCCGGCCACTTTACTTTCTATAGACAATGGGTTATAATATTAAGTGGCATTTACCACATGAACTTTTAATTTGAATATTATTTATTTTAATTAATGATTGATGTATTGATTGTGATATAGGATTATATGCTTTTAGTAATTTTTTTACGTTTGATGATTTTGCATGTCGATCTTTAATTTTGGCTGGAACCCGACCGAAGGCTCGTGAGGAATCTTTAAAACTTTTTCTACTTTAATTAAATTAAAAATTTTAAGATAACATTAAAACTCTAACACTTTTAAGAAGTAAACCAAGGACCGCCGGGAGTTCACATAGCATCTTATTGCACATTCTTTCCTTTGTTAGGCACCTCCCTGCCTGTGGATTTTGGCAGACCACCTGGCCTATGAGGATGCAGATATGTCAAGGAGAATCTATGCAATCTCTAGAAAAAAATAATATTTTTAAACTTTTTTTAAAAATTGCTTCATATTTGATTTAAGCATTCATTGAGTCAATTAACATGCACTATATTAGAAACAAATTAAAATAATTTAAAATTTTAATTGCATTTACTTTAAGCTTCATACTATCCAACATAAGTCAAGGGGCCAGATTATGATACACTCTAGATGTCAACCCCAACTCCTTAGACTAAACTTAATCAAACATCCTCATCATTCTCACATAAAAAATTGAACTCATGATTTTGAAGAGTTTAGGTGATTAGTTGGCTTACCAATCTAGGCCGGGGTAAGTCGAGATCCTGAATTGCATTAATTAGGTTCAATTTATTAATTTTCAGTGCCTAATTTAGACTTAGGTTCTGAGATAAGCTCAGGCTATAAGACCTAAACCTTGGGAAACCTAATCCCAACCTTCTAATAAAATTAACAACTTGAACTTAAATCTCTTTCAATTAAATTCAAGCCCAACACATAGGATAGATTCAGGTGTTTCTGAATTATTTCAGAATTCCAAACACCTTCTACTTTTTCTCCTTTGACATCCAGAAGTAAGTATTCAAATTTGATCCCATCCCTATTGAATTTCCAATTTTGCCTCCTTTGATATCAAACTTTGAATTCTTAAATAAAATTTTTACCATTATTTTAATCAAGAGTATTCATAAGAAACTCCAATTTTTCTATGATGTAATTAACTACCAGGGCTTGCGCTCGTAAGAGATTTAGTAACCTAGATCAAATAAATTTCAAAAATCAATTTTTTAAAAATCTCAATTAATTATCTTTGAGTAAATTTAAATAAAATATAACAATCATTATCATTATTTTCAAATGATTGATAGTAAATAATATTTTCTTTCTCTAGAAAGATATCATTCTATTATTATGACTTTGATTATGAAGTTAATGATCTCTTATCCAAATTGTTATAGTCAAACACTCGATCAAATTTCATTTCAACCCTTCGAGTTTATATGTGATTCTTCCTTGAGTTTGACTATCATAATCAGGATAAATTTAAAGTTTTATAATTCGAACCTATTATGGAATGATATATGTGCCTCCCAAGGTAATATATTATTCATGATGACGTGTTAAATTTCAAAACTAAAATTTTAGAAATTAAATTCTCCCAAAAAAATTAATCTTTTCAAAAACATAACTTTGCAATCAAACAACTTTTAATTTATTTTTAATACAATGTATGCAAATTAACTCAATAAATGTATAAAGTGAATATGAAGTAGTTTTTAAAAAATGTTAAAATATTTTTTTTTCTAGAGATTGCACAATATCCCTTTGACAGAACTATACCTTAATAGGCCAAGTAGTCTATCAGAACCCGCAGGCGGGAAGGTGCCTAACAAGAAAGAGAATGTAATAATATGCATAAATGCATACTCCCGATGATCTTGAGCTTACTTCTTAGAGGGTTAGAGTTTCTATGTGAGCCTAAAAATTTTATTTAAATTTTAAGTAGAAATAATTTTTTAATGTTTCCTCATGAGCCTCTGATCGAATCTAGGCTAAAATAAAATAAGGCATGCAAGAAAAGTAACCTAAAAAAAGTAGGCATGTTCTACTATACAATCAATATAAATAATCAATCAGATTAATCAAATCAAATGTCCATTGGAAAATGCCATTTAATTATAACCTAGGGTCTTTAGAAATTAAAAGTGGTCGAGTAACACTGATAATAATCCGAATTCTAATCCTAGGACCGATGCAAGTCACTTTGAGTGGGATACTCTCTATCTTCACTTCTTCATCCTTCTATGAGCTCTTTGGATTCATCCGGTTTGGATATCCAAATGAAAATAAACTCCTCCTGAAAATATATTTTCTTTTCTCTTTGGATATTAAGGTCATCCTAATTTGGATCTCCAAATAAAAGAGAACTCCCCCTTAAGGGATATTTTCTCCTCTTTGGATTCTAAGTTGGATGTAGTGTCCCAACTCAAAGACTCACTTTCACATTACAACTCGATTAAAATTAAATTATATATACAGAAAATTAAAAATCTAGACTCAAATATAACCTACAGGATTATCCTAAGCAGTTATAATCAAAATGATAAATCATCCCATACAGTTATATATTTTTATTATATTTAAATTCACAGTCACGCTTAGCCATGCTCTTTTAATTCTAAGGGGAGGACTTAGCATTTTAATTTGCACCTGCAGAAAATATGTCAATTTAAAATAATACCCCCTTGACTTAGCCCTGTATAAGCATAGCCACCTATAAAAAACTCTACAAGCATACAGATCACTCCTAACCTAAGGATAATCTATCATCCATCACATCAATCCATAAATTACATAAATAAATAGCCAATTATAATAATCAATTCACTTTGCAAACATGTAGTAAAAACTACATAAAACTTGGCACACAACAGTATAAAAGTAAACAACGGTCTTACCTAAATCTAAAGTCGGTTGACATAGCAAACCATCTAAGGTGTGTGTGTTAGATTGTGTGGCTTGGATATATCTTAGACTAGTTAATTTGTTAAAATTATTTAATGTTTAATTTATTGAAGGCCAAAATAAATTTTTTAATTTAAGTTTAAGTATCAATGTTTTAAAGTTAATTTTTAGAATATATTTTAAGTGTTAAATAATTACCACCTTTGTTCACACTATGGTTGTAAAGTTTATTTTACCTTCCTTGGGGCTAATCTAATAGCCTCATAGGACCGGGTTATCCAGTGGTAATGAGTTTAATTAAGTTAATTTAATATATTGGGAACTAATGAATTAATACATTTTTAATTAAGTTGGTTGGTTGTTGATTTTAATGATTGAGTTAATTTAGATTTTCCACCAGCCAGTTCATGGTGTTATCACAGTGGACACGAGGAACCAGGCCTCCTTAGGACATTTAGCCCCACAGCTTAAGGTAGCCTAGCCTATAAATCAGGTTGATGTAGTTGAATTAAGGATTTTAATTTAGTTAAGTAATTAAAATTTATTTAATTTTAATATTTTACACTCCATTAAATTTTCATTCGTGATGTTATTATAGTGGACTCGAGGAACCAGGCCTCCTAAGGACACCTAACCCCGCAACTCAAGATAGTACATCCTAAAAACTTCATCTTTAGAGTACTTGTTGTATATTAATAGGTTGATTGATTGATTTTATTAATCAAGTTAATAATTTTTAAAATTTTAGTTAATCTTTGAATTTTTAGAATTTTGGAATTATTTAATGCATTTAATTAAGTGGGTCAAAATTTGACTTTTAAAATTAAAGTGAATTCTTAAATGTTATGATTTTTACTCAATATTAGACCTTATGATGAGTAATTATACACTAAATTTGTTGGATTTAGAATTTTCTATATTAAGTTATAAAATTTTGAAGTTTTAACCTATATTTGAATTACGGTTGACTAAAAAGTTGACTTTTTGACTTTGACTTATTTTTTGTAGTTTAAAATTTTTAGAAAATACTAGACCTTAAATATAGTTGAATGGCTTTGAGTTTGGTCAATTTAAAATTTTTTAGATTTAATTAGGAATTTTTAAAGTTTATGTAACTAATTAAATTTTTAATTCATTTAATTAAGAAGGGTTTAGTGGTTGTGATTCAAATTAATTTCAAAGTTCTTAGAATCACTCTCAAAAGTCAGGAATAACCCTTAAGCATAAATAACACACCAAAAATCAAATCCTAAATCTCATTGGATAGATCACTAAGCCCATTTGAACTTTAAAAAAGAAACCCTCCATTTGAACTTAAAGGTCAATTAATGACCCTTAATTCTAAATTGACTTAATTATGCCCTTAAAAAAATCAAATGAGGGGGCAAAATTTTTGGTATATCATGGACATGCCTAAAATTAATTCCCCAAAGTTTCAATCCCTGAAGAGTAGTCTAATGCCAAAATTATAAAAACACCCCTAGGTTTCTAACTATTATAACTTAAGTTTCATCCATATTCAAAGATTGAGGCCATAGGGCTTTGATAGGTCTCCTCAAGACCTTTCAAATGAGCATAAGATCACCTAAATTGGTTAAGTGGATGAGGAGTTATTAATTTTTGAAGTTCTATATAATTTGTGGAATTATTAAACCCAGAATTACACAATCAGCCGGCGCTTTCCACGCAGGCGTTGCCGGATTGGTCAGCCAATCATTGCAGCTGACTGTGTAAATATGGGATTAATTATAACAGTCTGATGGATGATCAAACAGTTAATATTCAAAGCATCTAGAGATCGCAAGATTTAATTGGAACCATTGATTAAGATCGACAGCTCTGATTACATCTTCCAACTCCCGTAGGGTTTTGCTGTCATGAAGCTTCTCCAGCATGATCCGAGAGATTTGACCGGTGAAATTCCATGAAATTTCACAAAGAGGATTAGGATGAAGAAAGCTTCCAATCCAATAGTGGAAATTCGTTGGACTGAAAATTTTCTTCACACTTGAATGGGCTACCTATCTTGGGAGCTCGGGATTGAGTTTTGACCTTCTACCCCAACAAAAGGGGTTTCCTATCAGGAAGCTTTAGGGGATGAAGACAAATAGTTATCCTTCAAACATCATAGCCAGAAGATCACCAGAGGTACAACTTCGAGCAGAGGGCAAAGGGATTTTACTGGAGGTCACTCGAAATGCTGGCTAGAGAGGCTAGGAAGCTGGGGAACGGAATGGGAATACTTAAAGAGCTCTGCGAAAGAGTTTTGAAATGCTAGGAGAGAGTGAACTCATCTGGATGAGGGTGCCCTATTCAAACCATTGCCACAGCCTTGGACGGTTGGGATGGCTCGGGCAAGCCATTGGATGGCTACCAAGTGGGAGGGGACATCCTCTCTAAGCCTCGTGAACTCAATGCCAGTGAGCTCATGCCTTGTAAGGCTTTGGATGAGGCCCGAGATAGAGGGGACAATTGAAGCTTTCTCATATTTGTTCTGGCCGCCGACTGCTACTGGCTCGGTCAGGATGAGGTGGAAAGCTCGCTGAGGGTCTGGTGAGCTCAACGGAAGGGTTAATTGGGCATGGAAAGGCCCAATTTGATCAAGTGGGTCAGGTCAAGGGCTAGGTTTGATATGGGAGGTGTGTTGAGTCAAGGTCTATCTAATGCAATAGAGAATTGGGTCTGGTTTAGTCTATGGTGGGCGTTAGCTCAAGTCAAAGTGGTTTTGATCAGTTTGGGCTAGCCTAGGTCTTGACCCAAGTCAACCCAAGGGTTGTGCTGATTAGGGAAGGTGTGTTTGGCCTAGGTCCACCTAATGCAAGCATTGGTTTGTCTTAGTGGAGACTAGGTTGAGAAATGGCTCAACTCCTAATGGTTTTGACCACTTTGGGCTAGCCCAATTCCTAACATGAGCTGACCCAAAGGCTAGGTCAGTTAGGGTAAGTACATTGGGTCATAAGGAACCCAATGAGACCATTGGCTTGATCCAACTTGGCTTAAGGTGGAATTTGGCTCATAGAAGACCTCTTTAGACACTTGGGTCAAGCCAAATGGCTAACCCAAATGAGCCCAAAGCCTTAGGTTCTCTAGAGGGATTCCCTAGAGACCTAATGGATCATTCCATGGGTTTGAATAAGCTTGGCAATGCATTGGTCAAAGGGTTTAAAATGGACTAAAGTGTATGTGTAGTTTGGTTAAACTTGGTTAACTTGGTCAACCATGTTGACCTAGGGTCAAGGGTTTGGTCCATTGAGTTTGGATTGATCATTTGAATCTAATGGAAGTTATCCCAAGTGATAAGAAGGTTACTTAGGTTGAAATGCATGTTTAAAGGCTTAAAGGGTAGTTTGGTCAATTATAGTTGACTTGGTCAACTAGGTCAAACAAAGAGTTGAGTTTGGGCTCAATAAATTTAAATTGATCAATAGAGACCAATGAAAGTGGTCTCATGCATCAGAGTAATCATTTAGCTTGAAATAGCTATTTAAATCATTAAGGGGCATTTTGGTCAACCATGATTATTTTTGTCATCCAGGTCAAACCAAAGGGTAGGTTTGAGTATAATGCATTTTTAATGATGTTTAGGATGTATTAGAGGAGGTTTCAAGGTTTAATGTGATTGAGCCATATTGAGTTTTGGGGAAAAGTCTAAATTTTTCTTAAAGGGAATTTTGATCATTTTGACCCCTAGTCAACTCTAGGTCAAACTAAGCCCAGAAAAATATAATTTACTATCAACATGTCATAAAAAGAGTCATGAATATGGTCAAGGGTTTTGGGGGAGGCCCTAAGGTCAAATTCTGCAAGGTGGAGGGTTTAGTGGCATATGCTATAAATATTTAAAGGTTTTACAGCCTTTAGAAATCAATTTAGTTTCTGGGATTAGAAGTGTCAGATTGGACTCAAATTTGGAGGGTTAACCTTAGGGACATGCCTGATCAATATGCAATTGATAGATCATAAATACGAGGCCATTTGACTATATTTCAAGGGGACTAAAAAATCACCTAGAAAGGGTTTCAAGACCTCGGTCCTTAATCTTAAAAAAAAGGACCTGGGTCCTTAACCTTGGGATTTTGACTTAAAATTCTGTGTTTGGGCTAAATTTTGGGTTTGAATGATTGAGTTTGAATTATCCATCTCAATCCCAATCAAATAAATAATCGAGATTAATTGGATGGGATATGAAGTTTGATTGAAAGTTGGTTTGAGGTCTGGATTTAAAGGCTGGAGTTAAAGTTTGGATTGAGGACTTAATTGAATACATGATTGACAAGTGGACACTTGTCAACCGTCAGGCCACCAAGAAGGAATGCAGGTACATTTTGATGAACTCATATAGAAATAAGGTCAATAAATGGACCCCAAATATATGCAGTAGAATAAAGTTCTACTGCACATATTGGCATTGACCAAATGGAAAGATCAAGTATGGAATCTCTAATCCCAAAGATAGAAAACACCTAGCCTTGAGGAAAAGGAGACTTAGTTTAAAACTAGGACGGTGCCACGAAGGCATACTCCATCGCTAGCACATCTAATCCTAAGGAAGTGAAGGACTTAACTTTAAAGAAAAGAAAAGTATATTAAACTAGGATTGTGTCATGGAGGGCGTTATCCACCACTAGCACATCTAATCCTAAGAAAATAAAGAATACTAACCTAAAGGAAAATAAATCTGGATTAAACTAGGATGGTGCCATGAAGGGCGTACTCCACCACTAGCACATCTAATCCTAAGAAAAGAAAAAACATATCCTAAAGGAAAAGAAAATTGGGGATCAAAATTAAGATGGTGCCACGAAGGACATACTCCACCACTAATACATCTAATCTTAAGGAAAGGAAGAACCAATCCTAAAGGAAAACAAAATTAAGGATCAAAACTAGGATGGTGCCATGAAGGGTATACTCCACCACTAACACGTCTAATCCTAAGAAAAGGAAGAATCCTAACCTAAATAAAAAGAAAACTAGATTAAATAAGGATGGTGCCATGAAAGGCGTACTCCACCACTAGCATGTCTAATCCTAAGGAAAGGAAGAACCTATCCTAAAGGAAAAGAAAAATGGGGATCAAAACTAGGATGGTGCCACGAATGGCGTACTCCACCACTAGCACGTCTAATCATAATAAAAGGAAGAATCCATACATAAAGGAAAAGAAAACTAGATTAAACAAGGATGGTGTTGCGAAGGGTGTACCCAACCACTAACATGTTTAATCCTAAGGAAAGGAAGAATCTATTCTAAAGGAAAATAATTAAAGTGATCTGATACCACTTGAAAGTTTGTGAGGGATGTTAAACCTAATAGAACTAGTCCCGAGGTTAACCAAGTGGGGGGATAAATTGGATATTAAAAAATCTTTTTAATAAAAAGAATAATCCCCTTCTTAAAGCTTTTTCAACATATGAAAACAAATAATTAATACAACGTAATATCAATCACATATTTTCAACTAGTCAGTTATATTCAAAAATAAATATGAAGAATAAAGTGCAGAAAAAAATAAAATCAGAAAGAACACATCAGATTTATAATGGTTCGGTTCAACCAAACCTACGTCTACTCCTTGGAGGGACCCTCCAGGTATTGCACTAAAATCTTTTAGTGTCTCTCCTTTTGCCCCCACAGCAAGGTAGAGAAGTCCTTACAAAATCTTTCTACCAACCCAGTGCGGCAGAGAACCGAAAGTCCTTTCACAGGCAGAGAATCTTGACTCCTTTTTCTCCCTCCAGGAGATGGCAGAGAACCACGAATCCCTTTCACCTTCCCCAGTGCGGCAGAGTAGCTGGGTCCTTTGACACCAAAGAGATCTTCTTCTTTCCAAAACTTCCCTTAAGACGAACCTTGAATCTGATGGTAATAAAGTGCAAGCTTGTCGGTGCAACCGTGTGAAATCCCCTCCACACTCCCTTAAAACCCCCTCCAAGGATCTTCTCCCTCTAAAACTCCACCCTGTCCTCTCTCCCTTTCAAGTTCTCTCTTCAAGTTTTCTCCAAAAGAATGAAGACACAATAGCTGCTAAAGACACATACAAAGTCTTTGGACAAAGCATAGATAGAGGGCTTTGAAAAACCCTAAAAAATTAATTATGTCATAAAAAATCATCCAAGATTATCACAGGATTGTTCAGTATGATGTGCTTAAATAGAGGGCTTAAGAAAATCCTAAAAACTCAATTTAGCCGTCAAGAATCGTCTTGTACGATCTAAGGATTATCTAGGATGATGTGTAGAATTTAACCTGATAGTCCAGGATGATCTTTGGATAGCGCAGGATGATCAGTTCAAATTTGAATAGATCATCTAGTACGATATTGGGGATCATCCTGAATAATTAGAAGAAAAGTTATGGTATTTCATCTGGGATGATCAAGTATCATCCAAGAACCTCTTGGGTCGTCTAGTACGATCTTTACGGATTATCTTGGATGATCAGATTGAACAAATTAATCATAATTAGTCCCCTAATCACATGATTAATTTAGGCATGATGGTCATAGATCATCTAGTACGATGTATATTATCCTAGACGATTAGACCAAAATATGATATTCAAAATCTTGCCTAAATTATAGTTGGTGGCTATCTTTCATTATCATAACTGATCATCCTGGATGATCTAAATCGTTCAATATGATTAGTTCAATAAATCTCAATTAGTAGGGTGCCCTAATTAGGATTTTTTTAGCTGATCGTCTAGGACGATATACATCATCCTGTACGATTAGTTCAAAAACTATTTTTTTCTTTACTCACTATCTCATCCCCTTGAGTATGTATGTGCAAGGTTACTCAGCCAACATACACCTTTATAGGACTTTGACTCAAAAATCAAAAATAATTAAAGAAAATTACATACTTTATAGCATAACCTATTCTATTTAATCTTGAGCTCTGAATCTTCGTTGGATGGTGCATGATGTTCTTAAAATGTTAGTGTACACACAAATAAAAATACATTACAAATACAAGTAGATATAAGGATGTGAGCAACAATATTTTTTATCATCAAAAATATGAACTCGAGCTCTCCTTTTTTATGATGGTAAATATTACTGGTTGAATTTATAAAATTAAAAATATTTTCTCCTAATCTCCCCCACACTAAGATAATTATATTAAAAATAGGGGAAATAAAAAAAATTTAAATTTTAAAACTTATTAAGAAAATAAATTTAAATAACAAAAATATAAATATAAATACACGATGAACAAATGAAGATACAAGATGAAACGTATGCAACTTTACTGCAAATACAACTAATAATTTCTCCCCCTTTGACATTATTAAAAAGAAGAGAAGCATAGAAAGAGAAAAAATAAACTCAAATAGAACATACATAATAAATTAAAGATCATACGACCCTGATCAGGTGGAGGTGGTGGTGATGGTGATGTTTTAGAAGAATCAAAATATTTCAATAAATTTTCTTAGAATGAGAAAATTACCTCTTGATTTTATTCATAAGCTTAGTAAGAAATGAATTGATCTCACTTAAACCCAAAAAGAAAGGTTTGAGATAACCCAGCTCGTCCTCCTTATAGGCTAAAATCTTTTTAAAAAAAAACTAATTTAAGAAAAACTAGAGAAGGAAATTTACTATTTTCAATCTTCTTGCATGAAGTACATCTAATACAATATCAATGCAAAAATGGTAAGTCAAAAATCATGATTTTCAAACTCAAGTATCGAAAGTATAAATAAACACATGGGTTTTCTTAAGAATTAGATAATACAAGAAAGTTAAGCTAACTCATTATGGGCTCCTTTTGTATCTCTTTATTACTTTTTGATGCACTTTATGTATCTTTTAATTTTTGATACACTTTGTGTATCTTTTTCATTATTTGGCGATCATTGCGCCTCTTTTCAATTTTTGGTCTCATTTTGTGCCTCTTTTTTTTTACAAACATGCTTTCTTTCATCATTTTTAAAGACTAAAGCAAACCTTATACAGTGACAAAAACAAACAGTTTGATTAAGAAAAT
The DNA here is from genome assembly GCA_019925795.1 of Dendrobium chrysotoxum. Lineage (NCBI taxonomy): Eukaryota > Viridiplantae > Streptophyta > Magnoliopsida > Asparagales > Orchidaceae > Dendrobium > Dendrobium chrysotoxum. Next base: position 3,970,845 of record CM034297.1, on the reverse strand, counting down.
TATAAAATTGATTTATCAATATGCAAAAGATTCCTATGAGATGAAAAATTGTAGGAAGATGAAAAAGATTTAATTTCTAAATATAATTTTATTTGATATAACTTTTGATTCAAAAGAGAAATAGCCTCATTAAAGAAATGAGAGGATATAAATCATGAATTTTCTTTCTTTAACAGTTTAGAAAAACTAAAACATCACTCACTTAAAATTTGAAGTAAATAAGAGGTAAAAATTTCATTTTAAAAAGAGATGTGAGAATGATTTCATTCTCTTTTGCAAATATGAAAACAAATATGATTTGTGTATGTTGATCAGAGAAACTACACAAAAATACATGAAAAATGAAAAATAAAATAAAGGATCAAAAATATAAATATCCTTTTTTTCTAAAATAAACACAAAGAAAAGCACAGAAAATAAACACATTCACAACAAATAAAAATAAAATAAAGAACATACATACATACATTAACTATAACACATATAAACACATAAATAAAACTTTATTTCTCATCATCATGCTCTTGGTGTGATGATTCAGAAGCTAGGTCTGCCTAGGAGATTTTTTACTTTTTATCATTTGCCCTTATTAAAATTTGCTTATTTTTACCTTTTTTCTTTGCAGGAAGAGTTTTTAAATTAGGGCATTCATTTTTCATATGACAGTGTTTCCTACACCCAAAGAAAATAATGTTAGAGAAAATCTTAACATTCTTACCATTTTTACCGTTGTTCCACTTTTGTTGATGCTTGTGCTTTAGTAGATTTTTCAATTTGCTTGTTATTGATGTTAACTCTTCACTTTCATTATCTACTAAGCAACTTTTATCCGTGACTTCAATTTTTAGCACTATAATTTCACCTGCATCCAAAAGCTTTTGACTCACAGTTTGCTCATGGGCAATGAGTAAGCCAATCAGATTATCAATAGAATAATTATTCAAGTCTTTTAATTCACATATAGCAGTTACTTTAGCATGAAATTTATCAGGCAGACAATATAGAATTTTATTTACTTTTTTAAAGTTTGAAAGTTCTTTCCTAAAGCATGTAATGATATCATAATTTGAGTAAACCTAGTATACATGTCTAAGATCATCTCATAAGATTTCATGTAAAAAATTTTATAATCATGCATTAAAATATTCAACTTAAATTGCTTGACTTCATTAGTACATTCGTATGTAGTGCATAATTTATCCAAAATTTCTTTACCAGTCGTACAGGTAGAAACAATCATATAATCTTCAGAAGTTAAAGCACAGAAAAAATAATTCAAAGATTTAGCATTCAATTGAGCATAAATTTTTTCTTCTTGATCTACTCCATTCAGAAAAAAGAATATCAGTTTTGATGTCATTTATAAAATGAGAAGGTGCAGAGTATCATTCCTGAACTAACATTCAAATATAATAATCTATTAATTTCAAGAAAGTAGATATACGGATTTTTCAAAAATTAAAAGTAATATTTTCAAATAACCGTGATCAGGTGATTGAATATTCTTCCATAATATTATGATTTCTAACGTTAGCCATTGATCGAAATTCAAAAGTTTTCAAAAAATTTAATTTATGAATCCCTCTTTGATACCACTTGAAAGTGATCTGATACCACTTGAAAGTTCGTGAGGGGTGTTAAACCCAATAAAACTAGTCCCAAGACTAACCAAGAAAGGGGATGAATTGGATATTAAAAAAAACTTTTTTCAATAAAAAGAAGAATCCCCTTCTTAAAACTTTTTCAATATATGAAAACAGATAATCAATATAATGTAATATCAATCACAAATTTTTAACTAGGTAGTTATATTCAAAAATAAATATAAAAAATAAAGCATAGAAAAATAAAATAAAAAAGAACACACTAGATTTATAGTGGTTCGGTCCAACCTAACCTACGTCCACCCCTCGGAGGCACCCTCCAGGTATTGCACTAAAATCTTTTAGTGTCTCTCCTTTTGCCCCCACATTAAGGCAAAGAAGCCCTTATAAATCTTTCTACTAACCCGGTGCGACAGAGAACCAAAACTTATTTTATAGGTAGAGAACCTTGACTTCTTTTTCTCCCTCAGGAGATAGTAGAGAACTACGAATCCCTTTCACCTTCCCCAGTGCTGTGGAGTAACTGGGTCCTTTGACACAAAAGAGATATTCTTCTTCCCAAAACTTCTCTCAAGACTAACCTTGAATCCGATGGCACTAAGGTGCAAGCTTGCCAAAGCAACCGTGTGAAATCCTCTCCACACTCCCTTGAAATCCACTCCAAGGATCTTCTCCCTCTTAAACTCTACCCTTTTCTCTCTCCCTTTCAAGTTCTCTCTTTAAGTTTTCTCCAGAAGAGCGAAGACACAATGGCTGCCAAAGACACATACAAAGTCTTTGGACAAAGCTTAAATAGAGGGCTTTAAAAAACCCTAAAAATCAATTCTATCATTAAAGATCATCCAGTATGATGTGCTTAAATAGAGGACTTCAAAAAATCCTAAAAACTTAATTCAATTGCCAAGAATCATCCTATACGATCTAAGGATCGTCTAGGACGATGTGCAGAATTTAACCTGATAGTCCTGGATGATCTCTAAATAGTCCTGGATGATCAATTCAAGTTTGAATAGATCGTCTAGTATGATATTGGGGATCGTCCTTGAAGATTTGAAAAAAATTTATGGTATTTCATCTAGGACAATCAAGTATCATCCCATGAACCTCTTAGATCATCTAGTACGATCTTCATAGATTATTTAGAACGATCAGATTGAACAAATTAACCATAATTAGTTCCCTAATCACAAGATCAATTTAAGCATGATTGTCATAGATCATCTAATACGATGTACATCATCTTGGACGATTAGACCAAAATATGAAATTTAAAATCTTGCCTAAATTATGATTAGCATCTATTTTTCATGATCATAAGTGATCATCCTGGATGATCTAAATCATCCTGGATGATTAGTTTAATTAATCTCAATTAACAAGGTGCCCTAATTAGGATTTTCTATTTGAGCTGATCGTCCAGGATGATACACATCATCCTGTACGATTAGTTTAAAAACCATTTTTCTCTTTATTTGCTATCTTATCCCCTTGAGTGTGTATGTGCAAGGTTACTCAGCCAACATACACCTTTACAGGACTTTGACTCAAAAATTAAAAATACATTCAAGAAAATTACAGACTTTACACCATAACCTATTCTACCCAATCTTGAGCTCTGAATCATCGTTAGATGATGCATGATGTTCTAGAAATATTAGTACACACATAAATAAAAATATATTGCAAATACAAGTAGACATAAGGATGTGAGCCACAATATTTGTTATCATAAAAAATATAAACTCGTGAGCTTAACTTATAAAAAATATAATTGGGGATCAAAACTACGATGGTGCCATGAAGGGCGTACTCCACCACTAGCGTGTCTAATCCTAAGAAAAGGAAGAACCTATCCTAAAGGAAAAGAAAATTGGGGATCAAAACTATGATGGTGCCATGAAGGGCATGCTCCACCACTAACACGTCTAATCCTAAGAAAAGGAAGAACCTATCCTAAAGGAAAAGAAAATTGGGGATCAAAATTAGGATGGTGCCACCAAGGGTGTACTCCACCACTAGCACGTTTAATCCTAAGAAAAGGAAGAACGTATCCTAAAGGAAAAGAAAACTGAGGATCAAAACTAGGATGGTGCCAAGAAGGGCGTACTTCACCACTAGTACGTCTAATCTTAAGGAAAGGAAGAATCTTAACCTAACGGAAAAGAAAACTAAATGGAACAATTTTAATGATGTTTTTTTTTTAATTTAAATAAAAAAATAAGTCAACTCAAATCATAAGCTTCTCGATGATTTAAAATACCTCCACATGTATTTACAATAAATAAAAAGTTTCACTCCAATATGTCATTTGACACATAATTATATAAAAATCATATTATGTACACACGTGAATGCATCGTATGAAATGCATCCAATGGCATATACCCATGTAGGCCTTAGTGAGCATGTTGTAGGTACACATGTGACATCTGAGAATGTTGCATGGGTTAAGAAATAAATTTAGATTCAAACCTGATTCTTTGTCGGTAAGTAGACAGAGTTGACAAGGTTCAATGAACAAAAGCATAATTATCCATAAACTTTCCGATGATGGCCGTGTTCAATGTAAATCTCAATCGGAGGGAATCATAAGTTTTTTAAATGCCCTCAAACTTCCACAAAATACAAATATTCTCAAATGAACCCAAAGTTATCCCAATAATGGTCGTATTGAATGTAAATCTCAACCGGAGGGGGTTAATTCTCAAGAAATCTACCAAAGGTACTAAGCCTACAGCGGACCTGATCCTCTGTCAGCAAATAAGATAGAGTCGACAAGACTCAACTAATAAAATAAAATTGCCCATGTACCCTGATGATGGTCATGTTGATAGAGAATTTCAACTGGAGGGGACCACAAATATTCAAAATACCCCCAAACTTCCATAAAATTTTGAAAACCTAGAAATACCAAAAGTTAAAGATATTTAGAATTAAAATATAAATCATCAAACACTTACAGCATAAATATCCATTTATCCTCCTTAACAGTTTATCGATGTTGACAAATCTAAAAATCGCCCCAGCTAACAAAGAGTTAATATCTAGTCGAGAATATCACTAGAATTTATTCACAATTTGTCTCTTGCCAGTAAGGATGTGGCATGTGTCCACTAACTGGTGGTTTCACCACTAAATAGTACCATACCATGGGTTTCACAGCTAAATGGCACCACATGTAAATGGTTATGATCGGGGTCTTCTGAACTAGGTGGTTTGCAGCCAAATAGCACAATTATATTACGGTCATGGCCAGATCCCGTATGCTCCTAATGGCATTAAATCCTTGAGATATTAATCAATAGGATATGATCGATAGGGCATGAATCCCTTTGTTAGCTAAAATGGATTTAAATTTATCTCCTTAGACAAATACCCACCATAGGTCTACAAGGTATCCTTAGACGATACAACCCATGACTGCTAACAAGGATCCTTCTGTCAGGCGACTAGCTCCTTTGACTAAGTATACCAAGGACCACGATGGCCCTATACGACAGAATCATGGGATCTTGATTGGGCTCATCACCATTCCCCCACTATCCGCTTTAAGTACAATGTGGTGAAATTTTAAATTTTAAATATCAAATTTCAAAAGCCTAAACAAATACTGCTACTATATGCCACATATCATGTATCTACAGGTACGATTTATTCATTTGATGACTAGCCTTAATCGAAAGTTCTCTCTCATTATTGGGAGGGGTAATTAACTATAAAGGCTTGCGCCTATAGGAAACTAGAACTCATATCATAAAGTCCTCGCAAAATGAGGGTAAAATCTATAGGTGTGTCTTATCTACAATCTCAATCTGTCTTCTGAAAATTTACTTCAGATCTTAATAGTTAAAACTCCCCAACTAAAGTAGAGGGGAGGTCCGGGTGCGAATTTTTGGAGCCTACACTCCAGTCCTTTTGTTCGGCTTCTGGCTGCTCATCCTTCATCGTCACATTGTGCTCCACCATGTTGGTCACGGTGGCTGCCTGCTCCACCACGGTGTCCGACTATTCCACCACTTGCTCGATAACTACTGAGTGCACACTAGATTTTGCCATGTCTTCCATGCACAGCTCTCTCTATGTCACTCGGTGTTTTGTTTTTTATTTTTCTCGAAGATGGATGGGGGCTTTATAGGCAATAAGAGGGATAAAATACGTGGAGCGACGGTCAGTGTATCATCATCAGCAATGTTTAATTAATTAGCTACTTCTATTGAATTTGTATTTGTTTTATTGCTGGAAAAATTGGAGAAATTAAATTTGTATGTGCTTTATCACCGCCTATTTATGTACTATGGCTATATAAACACATATTAGTGGGCTCTATAAAGATTAATATCGGCTTTATATATATATATATATATATATATATATATATATATATATATATATATATATATATATATATATATAATAATAATAATCAATTTATAATTAATTTAATTTATAATTTAATTCGCTTAAATTTAATAAAAAAAAGCAAAACGGTTTAAACAAAACGACAAACAAAATCTAATAATTTATTTAATATTTATAATCATTTTTAAAATTCATATGATATAAAAATTGAATAAGTTAATGACATGGGTTATTATAAAAAATATTTATTAAAATAATTCATTGCAGCTTGCATATTATGAATGATTATGTACCGTTTTATTGCCGATATTAATCTTTATATAAAGCTGATAAAGCAAATATTTTTTGATGATGCATAGAAAATTCTAAACCGCCTTTAAATCTCCTCCATGTCTATTAAGCAGAATCTAAACCCCAAACGAAGACTAATAAGTTCAAGTTGCATGCTTTGCAACTTTCCTTTAGACAGTGAATGCCATTGGAATCTGCCTTCATCAACCGTTAAGAAGACATGTACGTGGAGGTTTTTTAATTAATCAGTGCTGATGATGATATATTAATTGACCGTCTGATCTTCCACAGTATTTTATCTCTCTCATCGCCTTTAAAACCACCATGGCCAGATGGCCTCCTCCATCTCCGACAAAAATAAAAGAATTAAGAGAGACGTAGAGAGAGCTGTGCGTAGAAGACATGGCGGAATCTAGTGAGCACTCAGTAGTACTCATTGAGCAAGTGGTGGAGCAGCCGGCCACCGTGGAGCAGCCGGTCACCGTGACCAGCATGGTGGAGAACAACGTGACGACGGAGGATGAGCAGCCGGAAGCCGAACGAAAAGAACTGGAGAAGACGGTCAAAGAATTGGGCGTCGTCTTCCTAGCTATCATCGTCGCAATGATAGCAGCGGCCATTGCGAACAAGAACCAGTCAGGCTCTAGAAGCTGTGGGGAGCTCATCCTCCTTGGAACCGGTGTGGCCTTTGCTCTGGTGAGCTTCTTAGTTTGGGCCACTCTTCTAATATTCATCCTGCTCAAGAAGATAGAAAAAAATATTCTAAGAGGAAGTATCGTTATTGGTATTTTCTCCATGGAAACCAGCGTCGTGCTCCTCGGCATGAGCATCTGGATGTAGTCGGTCTCGAAGAAGCGAAGCGATATAGTGTGTGTTTTTCTCCTAATAAAACTTTACCTTCTATAATCTAAATGAATGTGTGCTGTAATGCTCTGCTAGACTAACGCAGAAAGTTTCCATTGAGAGCTTCGAATTTCTTATGGATAAGTATATACATAAAATGCTTTTCTTGTGAAATATATTGAAGTTATGGATGACAGTATTCATGATCTGAACTCTGAAGCTCAGTATTTATGAATTTGAATGGATTTTATGAACACTACTTCCCACATGCTGACTGTTTCTATTTGATTTTGGGGACGATGAGCTCCCCGCTGCTTCTGAAGCCGGACTGGTTCTTGTTGGGGTTGGCAATGAACGCTATTTTATTTTATATTAAAGGATTTAAAGTTATAATTTTCATAATAAAAATTACAATTCGTATTAAACTGTGATAATGCTTAAAATCCAAAGTTAAGAGAGATTAAAGTTCTAATAAGGTGGATTTATTTACATATGATAATATTCTTATTTGTTTATATAACTAACATTTTATAAATTAATTCATTTTAATAACAATTTTTATGATTTAAATATTTATAATTAAATATACAAATTCGGCTATTTTAAAACAAAGGATTTATCTTATTATGATCAATTATCTGTATTGGAAAATTCAATTTATATAATTTTTATTCATTCTACTTTTAATTTAGTAAAGGATTAATTCCTTTTTGATTAATAATTGCAACCCTAAAAAACGAATCCTAAATAACCATAAGCATAACCATTCTATATACAACAAATATATATATATACTTTATTGCAGGATATAATTGAAATTATTGTTTAATTACAAATCTCTTATATTATTATTTACAGCAATAATTAAAATTCAAAAATATAATTTAAATTATCAAGAATTTAGTTGCTTGAGGCTTCTTTTATTATAGCCATCAAACTATATAATAAACAAAAAAGATAAGATAATTTTCTGCCATAAAACTATATCATAAATTACGGATACTTTTTTAAAAAGGGTTATACAAATTAAAAATAAATAAATTGTTAGTAAAAAATATATCTTGACAGACAAAATTGTTAAATATTATACCCTTTTAGAATATGATTGTTGTAAAGAAATATATATCTGATTTTTATAAATAGAAAAAAATTATAATACTCAAATTAATTTTAAAACATTTATTTGAATTATTATTTTAAATAATTACAGTCTTTAAAAAAAATACCATACAACTACCAAACATTCATAGATAAAATTAGAGGACTAGCCTCTACAAAAAGATTTGTGGTGATGAGAGAAAAGCATTTCAAAGAGATTGAAAGAGAGGTGGTGAAGTCTAATGAACATATAAGAGTGGTTATATATATATATATATATATATATATATATATATATATATATATATATATATATATGCAATAGAATAAAGTATTATAGAAAAAATATTCTTAATAATGAAGATATTTTATAATAATAATGACCATAAAATTAACTATCACACACATATTCTAGTATTCATATAGTAGCGAATAATTCTAATCAACTCTAATAGAAAAGCGATCTTGGTTATTCTCAATTTTCCTGTTTTGAGAGCTGTTCGCATGGTTTTCTGGAAGAAGGAGATGGTCTTGATTTGTTGCATCGAAGGAAAGGATCGGTCACTGCATGGGTTTAGGTGCTTGGCTCTTCCTTCTATTTTAAGTTTTTTCTTATAATGGAATTTAATATCTCAACAAGACGAACACATCGACGTCACCACTACTGATTTGATTTGAGTCCCAATAAACCAAAATCAAGCAATTAAACCATACTTAAAAGCTTCAAGACCTCAACCGAGGGATCAAATGTTCTCAAATCCAGGTGTTCTTATAGTCAAATCGAGCGGCTCAACGAGACGAATCTAACGAGCTCAAGATCATTTGGTTAAAACAGTTTTCAAAATTTTGATAAATAATCTATCATCAATGGGATCAGTAATGAAGTGATAATTCTATCATTAATAACCCTCTTAAGAGCATTATATGGCAGAAACCTGAGTTGGGGGAGGTGAAAATTAACATTCATGCTATGTTGTATAAAGATCGGTGTGGGTTTGGGGGTCTTATCAGAGACTCTAATGGGAAATTACTTTTGGGGATTGTTGGTTTTCATTCGTCTAGAGATGTTATTGCTGAGAATCTCTATACTTTCTTTAAGGGCCTGGAGGAATGTTACAATTTAAATTGTCACTCCATTTGGATTGAGGTTGATATGGATGTTATTATTGACATAATTCATCAACGTAAGGGAGTGGATATTCAGAAATTTTATATTCTGCAAAATTTTTTGGTTTTATTACATAATGTTAATTACAGAATTTCTCTTATCAATAAGGTTGGTAATGGCCCTACTAGTTATTTGGCTAAGTTGGGTGCGTTGAACAACGATCTCATGTTATTTCAGATGTCTAATGCTCCTCATTTCCTTAAAGGTAGTGTTTTGTTGGATGCTATTGGGTTTCCATATGTTTGTTAATCTTTGTTGTTTGGTCTTGGTTCTCCTTCATGTTGGCCTGTTGTTGGTTCGATTTTGTCCTGCTTTTATTAGGTTTGTGCTTGCTCAGTCGGATTTCTATTGGTTATGTGTGTACATCTAATCTTTGGTTGATTTTTGTTAGTATTGTTATTTCTTAATATGCTCTTTGGTTGTTTCATCGGTGGCTCTTATATTGGGTTATTCTCTTTTGGATGTGTGCTAGTGGTTATTGGTGAACTCTCTTCTGTCCCGGTTGTCCTTCCATGCTTATCTAGTTGGTCTGTTGAATTTTATTTTACCTTTGCTTATCTTTTGGTGCCTATGGCTGGTCTTCACTTCCTAGTTTTTCTTTTGCTCGTTTCTTATTTCCTTTGGTGTAGGTTATTATTTTTTTGCAGGGTTCCCTTGCCACTTCAAAATTATAATATGTGCGGTCCTCTTTTTGGTGATGGCTCCTAACATCCCTATTTTGTTTCATAGGTTTTATTTTTACTTGTAATTATGTGGGATATTTAGCTCCTAGGTTTTATTTTATTTTGAATGTATGCTCTTCTGAGTGGTAGCGAGCATTAGATCCATCATAAGGACTTGTAATTTCCTCTTTTAATCAACTCAGGTTTCTGCCATATAATGCTCTTAGGAGGGTTGTTAATGAGCCATCTAACTCATTGGATATATCACAAGTACAGCAGATCTCCTATGGACACAAATACGTACAACACCTACAAGCAGCGATGATTGAGATCATGCTAGTACATTGGGTATAAAGGCAACCGCAAGTATCTGCAAGCTACTGTAAGAAAATTACTGATGTACCACTATCAAAAGTCTGGTAGAATTGAATGATTCTGTAGAGTCAAAGAATGATCAATTGAAGAGATATTTCATCTTATCACCTCTATAGTGATACCGAAGACTTCCGACATCCACAAATGTTTGCAAAGCACTGTAAGAAATCCTTTGATCTGCTATTAGTGGGAGGCCTCAATTGCAGCATTAATGATGCCATTTAAATGATTTCATGAATGATTTTGTAGAGTCAAAGAATAAACACTTGAAGAAAAAAAGATGTCTCATTTTACTATCTCTTCAAAAATGTTGGGGCTCCCAAAAATATGCTGCGCCATTCGTGTAAAGACTCGAAGATTAAGCCCCTCAACTCGTCGTTTTACATATGCATCATAAATACATAGAATGGGCCTCTCGAGTACATTGTTCTGGATCCATAGGAGAATGTTCTATACACCGTATGCATATTAGATACTAGAATGTCGCTAAGGCATCATAGATGACCTGGCACTTTGTCTTATTCATGCTTCAAGGAGAATGCCTTATGGCAAATTGAAGACAAGGAGAGCCAACGATGCATTAGCTAAGCCTTTGGTCTCATCAGATGAGGCATCATGTTGTTTAGATGTCTTTACTCAATTCAAACAAGGGTCGGTTGATTCATGAATCTGATCTCCCAAAGAATGAGGAAAGGGAACTTACATCAGAACGGTGAAGTATTTCATGGCAGTCGGGTGATAATGTTATGATTCACCTATAAGCAAAAGCAAAGAATCAATAGTAAGGACCATGGGCCTTTGAAGTGCAATACCACACTACTGGATCTGCGACACTTACAAATAGACAGAAGACATCAGCAAAGCCCAAAATAAAATCCCATGCATTTGGCAATGATAGTCAGCAATGCAGTCGGATACCCCTTTAATTTGCACTGCATGTATTTTAAAATACCCCTCATACATACATTGCAATAAGCATGATAGGTTATATGAGCACATCATCCAACCTTGCATTTAGATGCAGATGTGTCGTATGTGTATAACTAAGGGCCTTTCCACGTGTATTTGTAGGGTGCAGAGGATTTCATTCTAGCATGTCCATTTAACATTGCTATTGCATTCTAAAAAGACTCCCGACATGCATCTGTAGGATGCCAAGGATTTCATTCTAGCATGTTGCCTAGATATTGCTATTGCATCCCAAAATAGTCTCCCTCACGTATCGCTAGGATGCCGATGATTTTATTCTAGCGTGTCATTCTGACATCACTATTGCATCTCAAAATGACTCCTTACATGTATTGGTAGGATGTAGAGGGTTTCACTCCATAATACATAAATAGGCGGTGATAAAGCATAGATCTAAGACTTCCAAATCGGCAATCAACGGTTGATGAAGGCAAAAATGCGGTGATAATATTAGATAGTGGGTTTTGTTTATCCACGTGGATGTTTTGTCTCAGTTCAAAGTTTATTAGATAGTGAGTTTTGTTTGTCCACGTGGACATTTTGGCAAAGATGTCAAACAAAACCCACTATCTTTTAATGAAAAATGTTAAGGTTTGGCTATTCCCTCCTTCTTTCGTTCCCACCTTTGAGCTTTTGCCGGCGGATCCCTCCCTTTCGCAGCCTCCTTCACACCTCTACCTAATTCCTCTATCCCTTCTTCCTCTACTAGCCCCCTCTCTCCCCTTCCCTGGGATCGCATTCTTTCAGGTTCCCCTAACCCTTGCGAGTTCTCAATTTCTACCCTCCCCACCCCAGATGCTCTCATCCCATTCCCTCATGAAGACATAATGGCTGCCTCTATGGAGTGGAATTTGGTTCTTGTTGGATATTCACTAGGCAGAAGACCTTTCTATGAGACTCTTCTCAATGCGGTACGCAAAGTATGGCTGCTTACAGGTACTCCGAAACTCATCTCTCTCAGTGATGGTTTCTTTATGTTTAAATTCTCTATCCAAGAGGACTATGATTTGGTATGGTCTAGAGGATCTTGGTTCATTCTATGGAAACCTTTTATCTTTCAAAAATAGACACCTCATTTTTGCCCTAAGCATGAAGAATTTAACTCAGCCCCCATATAATTTAAAATTCATGATCTCCTCTTATACTGTTGGACGCCCATAGGTATATCTAAGATTGCTACGAAAATTGGTGTACTTCTCATTGTGGATGCTTTTACTGCCTCTAAATCATGACTCACGTATGCCCATGTTTGTGTATAAGTCAACTCCTCTGCCACATACCCTGAAACCATCCCTATTGAAGTTGAAGGCAAGGTTTTTAACCTGAATATACAATATAATGGAGGCCTTTACTGTGCTCTTTCTATAAATCCATAAACCACTCATCAAACTCTTTCCCCTCTAATCCAAACCCAAATCCTGTTACCCAACCCATATCCAAGCCTCCGAGAGGTCGAAGCTTCAGTAGAAGGCCAAGGCCTGTATCCAAAGACCTAAAAGGAATTCTTCCAACTCCAAATGCAACCCCTATAGTTAGCAGTCACAATCAAACCTCATCTCCTCCTAAAAATCCTATTATTATCCTAGCCGAACAAGCTCCACTTCAAAATTCTATTGACCCTCCTATTCCTGAAGGGCCTATTAATAGCTCCATCCCAAACTTAAACTCTCCTAATGTGGTGTATTCATCCTATGATACCACCATTCCCACTGCAGAAAATGCCCACATCACATCCCCCAACAAATTTAGTATTCTTCATAATTTACCTAGCTCGAAAGTTTCCTCTACTTAAGACTCTAAAGAACCTCACACAGAAAACCCTTCCCAACTCCAAAAAAATTCCTCTCCTGCTAATAAACCTCTACCTAACTCCCCCCCCCCATCCAAAACAGCTAGACCTTCAACATCTTAGGGCCATAAAAAATACAAGAGGCAAGGTTGCAAAGAAAGGCCCAAAACCATCCCAAAAGTACCCATGACCCATCCTACTATTGTTGTCTGGAACATCCAGGGCTTTAACATTCCTGAGAAGGTATTCTGCTGTCGAAAATTATCTTGTGATGAGAGCCTTGATGTTATTTGCCTCCTTGAAAATCGCATCCTTCAATGAAACCTCAATGACCCTTGGTTCTGCTCTAATCATAAGATCTTTGAGCAGGAACTTAGTTTCAATAATTTTGATCTTGCATCCCCTGGCCGTATAGGATCAAATGGAATGCCGGTAAACTAGCTTTTATTCCCACCTTCTCCTCTAGTCAGATGGTCTCTAGTATTCTTCAGGTTGATCAACAGTTGCCTATATTACTATCTATTGTGTATGCCTCCAACTCTTTTGATGAGCGATCCCTGCTTTGGGATGATCTCAAAAATAAATTCCCATTAATGTTATGCCTTGGGTTATCATGGGGGATTTTAATTGCTGCCACTTTCAATCTGCAAAAGTATAGGGGAATGTTATTCCGACTTCTAGACTTTCTCCTTTTAACTCTCTCATTTTAGATGCTAACATGTTGGAACTTCCCTCCTCTGGCAACTTTCACACTTGGTACAACTAGAGAACAGATAGTCTGATTCACTTGAGGCTAGATCGTGTGCTTGTTAACGAACTTGGGTGAATGTCTTCCCCAATTCCTCTTATAAGGTGCTAAATAGTTTAATCTCTGATCACTCTCCGCTCATTCTAAGAGCTACCAATGATCAGAAGCACTCCCAATGGTTCATGTTTAAAAATTATTGGTGCAAAATTCCTGAATTTAGGGACATTTTGATATCTACCTTTGCTATGCCTTCTCCAGGAAATCCTATCATATACTTATATAAAAAACTGAAGTTGTTGAAAGCTGAGATAAAGTTGAAGAAATGGGGAACTGCCAACCATATTGCTGTCAAGTGTGAGAATCTAGTAAATCTTCAACATAATTGCCAAAAGCAAATGGACTTAGATCCTCTCAATAGTGAGTTATGCGGTAAATTCAAGCAGATTAGAAAGGATCTTGCTTTCTATAATTCCATCTGGTCCTCTTGGACTATCTAGAGATCTAAAGTGAAATGGATGACTAATGGGGAGGAAGACTTAAAGTTCATATACTCTAAGATTCACATGCAAAAATGCTTCAACAAAAGCGCCCTCTCTGTATCTCTTATTGGGACAAACCAAAATTGCACTGCCGAAATACAAGGTGTAATTACTCACTTTAAGGATCTTTTCAACTCTCCACCCCCAACCAACATGAATATCAATCAATTCCCTATTGGTACTACAATCCCCACTTATATTTGTCAGATCCTCATTATGCCCGTTACCAATGCCGAGATTCATGAGGCTATTTTTTTCCATCTCCTCGCTGGGTCCTGATGAATTCAATTTTTAATTTTACAAGAAAACTTGGAGTATCACTGGTAACTTGATATGCAATGCTGTGAGATCTTTTTTTAAAGAAAAGCTACCTCCCCAAATGTGTCAAAGCTACAGCAATAGCCCTTATACTTAAGAAGTCTCATGTTGAGAACATTCAAGATTTTAGACCCATAGCGCTTTGTAACACCTTTTATAAGATTATTGCAAAAGTCCTAGCAAACCATATGAAATCGATTAATCCTAGTATCATTCATCAAAGCCAAGCTGCTTTTATACCTAAAAGGCTCTCTACGGATAATCCCATTTTGGCGGTAGAAATACTTAGTTTCTTCAAGAAAAAGAATAAAAATAAATATTTCTGTGCCAAATTAGACATTAATAAAGCTTTTGACATGGTTTCTAGGAAATTTCTTTATGAGAGAATGATGCAAAAAGAATTTCTGATTCCTTTCATCAATTGGATAAAAGCTTGTACTAAAGAGGTCAACTTTCTATTTGTATTGATGGGTCCCTTGAAGGCCTTTTCTCTTTCTCCTCCAGAATTAGACAAGGGTGTCCTTTAAGTTCATATCTCTTTTGCGTTATCATGGATGCCTTCTCTTGCCTCATCAACTCATCTACCTCTACTGAAGTTTTTGAAGGTTTTACTCAAGATAGATTTTAGCTATCCCACTTATCCTACGCGGATGATTTGCTGGTGTTTGGCAAGGCAGACACCCAAAACTGTAACAATCTTGTGAGAATCCTGAATGTTTTCTCTAACAGTATCGACCTGCATCTCAACCTTCAGAAGAGCTCTCTACTCATTTCTTCTCTCACTCCACTCTCTTCAGAAATTTTGCTATCTCTCCAAATACCAAACATTTCTAATAGTATTTCTTATCTCGATTTGCCCATTTCCATGGGTAAAACTAAAGTTTCTAACTATACACCTTTGGTTGAAAAAATTACTAACCTCCTTTCGGGTTGGAAAGCGAGATTACTCTCTTTTGCAGGTAGGATGCAATTTATCAAGTACACTATATCGAATACAGTGACATATTGGATCTGGGGCACTATCATACCTAAATTTATTACTAAGTTGATTGGAAAACTTTGTTCTAAATTCCTTTACTTTGGAGGTTCGAATGACAAACACATTCACCTCATATTGTGGGCTAATACCTGCAAACCCCTTTCTAAGGGTGATCTTGGTATTCCTTCTCTTTAAGCCTTAAGATTTGCTTATAACCATGGGCACATAGACAGATGTTATAACCTACCTTCACCTCTTTCCAACTGGCTTAAAGTAAGATATATCTCCCCTTGGAAACATATCTCTCCTAATGCCACTGCCTTTTGAAAGAGTATATGCAACACTACGAATCTGGTGAAAAGCAAATTTAATTTTCAAATCATACCCAACAGTTCTGTTGCTATCTTTTGGGATCATTAGTGCCAGGGAGACTTGCTTTCTATCAAATTCCCAAATCTATCCATCCCTCCGGTTGGTAAATCTATGCATGGTGAATGGATGTCCAGCAACAATTGGGTTGTTCCTGATGATGTCAGTCCGCAATTAAAAGATTTCATTTTTGGTTTATCTATCTCTATGACCCATTCGAGACATATTTACTGGAATAAAATTGAGAAGGCTTCATTTAAAGATTACTATGCTGAATTCTTTGTTAATGATTACATCCATGACTGGCATTCTCTTATTTGGCACCATAAGCATTGTTTGAGATTCTCTGTCTACTCTTGGATGGCAGCTAGGAGTGGTTTAAAAACTGTGGAGGAACTATCCAAAAGGAACATTCTAGTCCAAGATAAGTCGTGTATTTTCTGTAGGGGTTTTAATGAGACTCTATCCCACATTATATTTGAATGTGACTTCTCTTTCTCTGTGTTGAGAAGGATAATCCCCTCCTTTCAAACCTTCTTCCTTAGGCCTATGCTCATCAAAGCCTTTCAACATGTTGGAGGCTTAAATTTGGCGCAGAATACTAAATGTGGCATCCTTCTCTCTCTCAATGCAATTGTGTACTACCTGTGGATTGAGCGGAATAGCAGGAAGTTTGATTCTATTGTTATGTGTGATATCACCCAAGTGAAAAAAATTATTAGAGCTATCAAGCTCAACATATCTAGGTGGAAAAATGGTGAGCTACTGAAGGACATCCTTCACCTTCGATTAGCTTGATTGCTGGCTGTTTTGTTGATCCAGTTTGCTGGCTTCTGGATAATCTCTAGTTTCTCATGGTTATTGCTTCTCAGACAGTCGGTTTGCTGCCTTGGAGTTTGCTGCCTTTGGAGTTTGTTGCCTTGCCAGCAATATGTTCATGTTGTTGCCTATCATGTTCCTTTTTGTTACATATGGCATGCTCTTTTTTTTTTGGGCCTGGACGGTGATGATGCCTGCCATCCCCTCCCTTTGGACGACCTTATGGCAACCAAGGGAGTGGTCGACTCGAGTTAAATGACAACTTCTGCTTATCTGAGTTCAGGCCAGACAGGTCTTCCTGTCAATTTCATTTTTGTTTTTGTTTTTATGCTCCTTTTTATTACTTTGCTTAAGCCTCTTTTTGTTAAGGTTGTTTTTCTCTTTTATTTTTGTATACCTTGTATACGTGTTTTGATTTTTATTAGATCGGGCTAAGCCCAAATTTTTTTTCTCAAGCTGATAAAAAAATTGGGGGTTGTACTCCAAATTTGAGAGCCATGGAGGATCTTAACGGTATGATTTTCAATTGTAGGCTTTTCCATATCAGTTTTTCTGTCTCTTTGTTTACTTGGTCTAACAATAGAGTTTAGGAAATTCTTGATCATATTTTGTTTAATGGTGATTGGATTAGTTCTTTTGAGAAGTTTTCTATTCAGCATCTGAGTAGGACAGCTTCTGACCACTCTCCACTTTTGCTTAATGTTTCACAATTTAATTTTCGTGGTGTTAGACCTTTTCGTTTTCAAAACATGTGGCTCAAGGATGCTAAATTTTTTAAATTTTGAAGGAGAACTAGGATGCCCCTATCGATTATTTTCAAGGGGATAATGACATGATTCTTCTTTCTCTTAAACTTAAAAGGCTTAAATAATGTTTAAGATGGTGGAACAAGAACAAGTTTGATAATATTTTTTATAACATTATTAAAGCTAGGGGTGTCAAAAATTGACACGACCCAAAAACCCGACTCGAACCCAACACAAAAATTTCGGGTTCAGGTCCTAATTTTTGACCCGTTTCGATTTTTGGGTCGGGTTCGGGCTGACTCGAAAACCCAATTTTGACCCGAGTTTGACCCGGAATCCAGCCAGCGAGAGAACTACCGTCGTTGCTTCTGAAGGAGCGAAGTCGAATGCCTACGAAGAAGCTCACTAAAGGGAGAAACTTCACAGCGAGCGAACTCCTGCCATTACTTCTGATCAAAATGTTGTTACTTTCAATCGGACTGGAAGGGAACGTCATCCAAGAAGCAAAGTTGAACGGCAGCAAAGTCGAATGGCGAGGAAGTAGCGTAGGAAAGGGAGAAACGAAAACCTTTACAGCAAGCGAACTGCCACTGCTACTTCCGATCAAAATGTTGTAACTTTTGATCCGCTGGAAGGGAACGCCATCAAGGAGCGAAGCCGAACGACAATGAAGAAGCACACGAAAGGGAGAAACTCAAAATGAGTGAACTCCTGCCGTTGCTTCCGATCAAAATGTTGTAGCATCCCATCCGACTGGAAGGCAACGTCGTCCAAGGAGCGAAGTCAAATAGTAACGAAGAAGCAAGCAAAAGGGAGAAAGCTTCACAGCCAGCCAACTGTGGGTCGAGTTTGGGTTGACCCGAACCCGAAGCGGGTCGGGTTCAGATCAAAAAAATTGACCCATTTGCAAAAATGGCTCAGGTTCTGGTTAACTCGAACAGTGCCTGGTCAGTTTTGGGTTAGACCCGAACCCGACCCGTGACCCAATTTTGACAGCCCTAATTAAAGCCGAGAATTTGGTGGCTAATCTTGAAGTTCAACTTGCTTTTTATGATTCTACTATTAACTATTTTAAAAATTCCTTGGGTGTTTCTAAGAAAGTGATTGACATTTTAAACCCTGATGTGATTCCTTTGTTAGTTTCCAATGCTGACAACCAAGCTTTAGCCAAACTTCCTGAGGAGGAAGAGATCTTTAATGTCCTTATGTCCATGAATAAGGACTCTACTGCAGGTCCGGATGATTTTTCAATTGCCTTTTTCCAAGCTAGTTGGAGCATTGTCAAAATGGATATTTGCAAGGCTATTTGGGCTTTCTTTAAGGGTTTTTCTTTACCCAAATGTTTTTCCACTACTGCTATTATATTAATTCTGATGAAGATTAACCCTACTATTTGAGATGATTTTAGACCTATAAGCTTATGCTCTACTTTTAACAAGCTTATTTCCAAAATTTTGGCCAATAGATTAGATAAATTACTTCCTATAATTATTTCAACTAATCAACCTGGTTTTATTAAAGGTAGAAACATTTCTGATAATGTTCTTATTGCTCAGGAGTTGCTTCATGAAATTAATAGAAAAGTTCATGGTCATAATCTGATTTTGAAGCTTAATATTTCTAAAGCATACGATAACTTAAATTGGGATTTTTTATTTAACATTCTTCAGTTGTTTGGTTTTGGTAATCATGTTATCCCTCTCCTTAAGAACATTATTGAGAATTTCTGGTTTTCCATTATTATCAATGGTTCTGCTCATGGATTTTTTAAAGGTGCACAAGGGGCTAGACAAGGGGATCCTCTTTCGCCTGCTCTTTATATTTTAGCGATTGATTATTTGTCTAGATGGCTCACTCATTTCTTTGCTATTTATAGTAAGTGTACTTATAAGAATTTTGGTGGTATTACTATAGTCATCTTTGTTTTGTTGATGATATCATTATATTTTGCAATGGTTCTATTAAATGGATGAAAAAAATTAGGAACCTGCTCTCTAATTTTGAGAAGCAAAGTGGCATGACTTTTAACAACAATATATGCACTTTTATTGGTAATAAGCATCTTATTCATGTTGAAAGTATTAATATTTGTAATGCTACGGGTTTTTCTAGTCAGGTTGTGCTTCTTTATTACCTTGGCACTCCATTATTCAAAGGGCACAAACGGTCCTTTCTTTTCGACAAGATTTTCCATTCTATAACCATGAAAATTTCCGATTGGGAGTCAAAAATGCTATCTATGGGTGCCCGGTTGTTGCTTTTTAAAAGTGTTATGTGTTCTATGCATGTGTATTTATTACAAACTATCATCCCTACTAAATCCTTTTGTGAGAGACTTGAGAAAAGGTTTAATAAATTTTTTTTGGGATTTTCTGATTCTTCCAAAAAGATTCATTGGACCAAGTGGAATGCTTGTATGGCTCCTTTTAGGGAAGGTGGTTTGGGCTGTAAATCTATTTATGATTTAATTAAAAGCTTCTCTTTTAAACTTTAGTGGAATTTCAGAAAGAATGAATCTCTGTGGGCCAACTACATGCATAAGAAGTATTGTGACAATATCCACCCCTCTCTTTGTTTCTTTAAACATGGTCAATCTCCGGGGTGGAAAAGGCTTTGTAATATTAAATGGGCTGCTGAACCTACTATTCAATGGGGCATCCTTCGGGGTGATATTTTCTTTTGGCAAGATGTTTGGCTTAATGTGGGGTCTCTTGACTTTTATTTTAATTTTTCTTCTAACTCTTTTGTGAAAGTATCCTATTTTATTGAAGATGGGAGATGGTGCACGGATCGTCTTCTTCAACTTCTTCCTCAAAGTTTGGTGAACAACTTTATTGATATCCCTATTAGTCTGAATAACAAGGATCAAATTTTGGACAATATTTCTTCTAATGGTGATTTCAATATGAAGAAAACTTGGCATTATATTAGGAAGAAGGATCCTCTGATTGGTATTTTGGTCAGAATCTGGTATTCTGTTATTCCTCTCAAGTTCTCTGTTTTAGCTTGGAGAATTCTCAAAGGTTTCATGCTGGTGGATAGCAAGCTCAAAAAGAATGGTATTATTTTAGCTTCCAAATGTCAATGTTGTTTTAGCTGTGAAACTTTGAAGCGTGTTTTCATTAATGGTCCTTTGGCTGCTAAGGTTTGGCTATTTATTCAGAATTATTTAAATATTTGCATTGATTTTCAGGCTAACAGTGTTTTAGCTTTTTTAAATTCTATGAGTCAAATTAATAGATTTGATAAATGGATGTTGATCATTCCTTTAACCATTTTTTGGCTGCTTTGGGAAGAAAGGAGCATTAGTAAACATGATGGCATTAAAGGGTGTGAGAATAGAATCATTAGAAACTTTATCTTCAATATTCAGCGGCTAGTGTTTGCTAGAGTCCTTCTTCCCAAACATTTTCAAAAGAGAACTCATTGGTGTCAGTTTTTTAATATTAAGGTTGATGTCCCATTTTTGGCTTTGCGTCCCAAAACCTTATATTGGCTGAAGCCGAGGGTTGGGGAGGTGAAATTTAATATTCACTATTCCAAGATGGGTAATCGCTCTGGGATTGGTGGCCTTATTAGGGATGCAGATGGCAAGCTCATAGTTGGTTTTAATAATTCTTACAATGTCCCTAATGTATTTTTTGTTGTTTCCTTTGGTATCTTTTGCGGCCTGTTGAGATGTCAGGCTTTTGCCTTTTATCATGTTTGGATTGAAGTTGATGATGAGGTGGTTGTTGATAATTTTTTAATGAAGAAGAGCATTAATTTGCAGAATTTCTATGATATCAATTTCATGACTGCGAGTATCCTATTTTCTGTCCGTCTCCTGGCTGGTTTAGTGATTGCTGTAGCAGTTTATAACGGCTCTAATTACAGAGGGTTTTTCTTTTTCAGTCCGTCCTATCTGGTGTACTGGGATATTCTAATTCCAGAGGGTTTTTCATTTTCAGATTATAACGAATGCGAGTATCCTGTTCTTGTTGCTTCTTTCAATATTGTGCTAAATAGTTTTAACAGGCTTTGGGGAGATAGTCTTTTTATTTTGCAAGTGTTTTCTGTTAGTGGTTTGTTGATTGAGTTAAAAGAGATTTTCAGGTTTGCTTCTTTTTGGGGGCGGTTTCCTGGCCGCTTTAGAATATTTTTACGTTTTTATGTTCAGATGAGTAGTGGGGATCTTCGGCACTTAGGTTTTTCTTTTCTTTTTGTTGTAGCTCGTTTGAGCTTAGTGAGCTGGAGATCCATTTTGTGACCTTGTATCCATTTTTTTATTTCAACGCGTAAGTCCGTCGGTAGATTTTTACAAAAAAAAACTTGCGAGTCCAGCATGTTGTCTTCTCTCTCTTTTTTTATCTCCCCCCTCTCTCCCTCTCTTTCTCGATTAATTATTCTGTGCGGATGTCGAACGCCGTTCGGAGATCAACCAGAATGCGCCACGTCACCCTTGCTCGGTACCGTTGACGTGGTTGCATCTAATTCACCTCCGGACGTAGAGCTGCGTCTCACCTCCGCATAGAATAACTTCTCCTCTTTCTCTTGGGCTCCCTAGAAAGATTAGTTGTCTTCATAATATGCTGTGCTCCGTAGGAGAAAGGTTAGAGAGCAAAGATTTATAAATTAATCTTATTTAATAATCAGGTCATGATACACTCTTTAAGAATCAAATTCTATGCTTTCACAAAAGATGAATCCAATTTCAACTTTTCTTACATAACATAAAAAGGAGCTTTAAATGCCGATAATGACACCATTATATTTCAACTTTTCTTCATGCTTTACCATTGCAGTTCATCTTTTGTTGAACTTCAAAGGATTCTTCCGCAGTGAACAGAAAAATGCGCGGGAGGATTCTCTTCCGATTTGTTGAATGATGATACAAAAATGCGATCAACGGTTCATCAAAAGAAACCATTGCAGATATTAAATGAAGATATATATAAAAGTTTTACTCAAAATATTTGTATGCATAGTATATTCATTTTTAATAGTATAATACACCCTCTTTAACAGTTTGTCAAGGTGGACAAATCTAAAAATCACCCAAGCTCAGCTCACAAAGAGTTAATGTCTAGCCGAGAATATACCTAGGATTCATTCTCAATCTATCTCTTGCCAGTAAAGACGTGGCAAGTGTCCTCTAACCAATGATTTCTTTTGATTAACTGACCTCTACAAAAAGATATGTACGTGGTGATGAGAGAAAAATATTTCTAGGAGATTGAAAGAGAGGTGGTGAAGTCTAATGGGCATAGAAGAGTGGTTATATATAGCCAATAGAATAGGGCTTTATAGAAAAAAATATTCTTAATAATGAGGATATTTTATAATAATAATAATGATCATAAATTCTACTATAACTATTACACACAGTCTAATATTTATACGGCAATGAATAATTCTAATTATCTCTAACAGAAAAGTAATTTTGGTTATTCTCGATTTTTCTATTCCTGCTTAGAGAGTTATTCTCAATTTTCCTGATTTTTATAAATAGAAAAAAAATTAAAATACTCAAATTAATTTTAAAAAATAATTTAAAAAAACGGCACATAATTAATCATAACTTTTCGATTAACCTTAGAAAAAATAAAATAATTAAAATAATAAAATAATAATAATAAAAACTTTTCGACTAACCTTTCGAAAATTAATGGGGTTTTTGTAAGTCATGATTTTATAGACATGAAGTTTTATAGTGACTCCTTTGATAGGCATGAAGTTTGGTAGAACTGCGAAGAACTTTGGTGGACATGAAGTTCTAAGCAATATCATAATTTTATACAAATTTTAATTTTTATTATGACATAACATAAAATAGTGACTCCTTTATAAGAAAAATTAGGATAATAAGAAATACAATAAAATGATCAAATCGACTTAAATAAATAATCTAAAAATATTAAATATCATAACTAAATGGACACGATACACATTTTTCGTAGGGCAAAATTTTAAAACTTGGTTCAGAAAACAGGTCATCTTCTCCCTCCACGTGGACACAGAAATATAGTAGATCCCAAGCTTTACAGCACAGTAGATATTGGGAGCAAAGAGCCCATGCACCAAGCCACCCACAGTATAGTACATCGGCATACCCTGTCGCTACAAGAAATGTAGTCGGCCAGCAACCTATTCATGGTAGCTTCCCACCCCAGTTAGGATATAGGGATGACTATGGTGGTTTCCATGCGTATGGACTCCAGCAGCCATGGTATCCACAATATGATCCTAGGAGAGGACCTTCAAATAAGGCTCCTGTGGGAAGAACAAACACTAACCTGCAACAGGTGGATAATAATAGATATGTTGCATTAGATAGAGGCTACATAGAAGGCCTCAGCATCCACTGCCTCCCGATTATGGTTATTACTAGAGCTTCATGAAGGATTTGACCAATTGCCTACATGCAGCACAATGGGCATTATTCAACTTTGGTAGACATGAAGTTTTTTAGGTCTATCCAAAATCAAATTAACATAATAAATCCAACTGACATAATAAATCCAATTGAAGACGAGCAAATGTTACAAATACATATTTTACAGTTGGATGTTACATTCCAATTATGCTAAAAGGCTCTTAAATAAAAAAACTTGAATAATGTCCACTGTGCTACAGGTAGCCAATTGATTATATCCTTCATGAAGCTCTAGTAATGACCATAGCCGGGTGGCAGTGGAGGCCGAGGCCTTCTGTTGTAGCCTCTATCTAATGCAACATATCTATTATTATCCATTTGTTGCAGGTAAGTGTTTGTTCTTCCCAAAGGAGCCTGATTTCAATTTCAACCAAAGAAAATAAGGCTCTTCCATCAATTAGTGAGAGAATTGCTTAATGTTATAATATTCCAATCATCATACCTTATTAGAGGACACAAACCAATCGAGAATTGAGACAATCAACAACTTTTTAGGAATTGAGAGGCAACTAGGAGTTGAAGTGTGGATAGAGCCCTAGTTCATGACTCAAATTTGGTATGATTTAGGAGCACTTGGGCCTATAGTCTATTCAATTGATGTAGTTGGCTCTGCTAAGAATCTCGAAGTGCCCGCGGGTGAGCTTTTTTGGAATGACCTATCAGATACTCTACTAGGATTACTATGTCACTTATGGTTGAAAGGCACAAAAGACAAAGATTATACTCCACAGGCTTAACATCATACCCCTTTTCATGCAGAGAGTTAAGTTAATAGAGCTCAATATCATTTTTAATATAGCCTGAGGCTTCTTTTATTATAGCCATAAAACTATATAATAAACAAAAAAAAAGATAAGATAATTTTCTGCCATAAAACTATATCATAAATTACTAATATTTTTTAAAAAAATGGTTATAATAATTAAAAATAAATAAATTGTTAGAAAATATATATATCTTGACGGGCAAAATTGTTAAATATTATACCCTTTTTGAATATGATAGTTGTAAAGAAATATTTATCTGATTTTTATAAATAGAAAAAAAATTATAATACTCAAATTAATTTTAAAACATTTATTTGAATTATTCTTTTAGATAATTACAGTCTTAAAAAAAATACCATACAACTACCAAACATTCATAGATGCAATTAGGAGACTAACCTCTACAAAATGATATATGGTGATGAGAGAAGTATTTCCAGGAGATTAAAAGAGAGGTGGTGAAGTCTAATGAGCATATAAGAGAGGTTATATATAGGCAATAGAATAGAGTATTATAGAAAAAATATTCTTAATAATGAGAATATTTTATAATATTAATGATCATAAAATTCTACTATAACTATTACACACATATTCTAATATTCATATGGAAGTGAATAATTCTAATTAACTCTAACAGAAAAGCAATTTTGGCTATTCTCAATTTTCATGTTCCTTCTTTCAGAGTTGTTCGCATGTTTTTTGGAAGAAGGAGATGGTCTTGATTGGTTGTATCGAAGGGAAGGAATATTCAATATATGGGTCTAGGTCCTTTGCTCTTTCTTCAAGTTATTTTAAGTATCTTCTTATAATAGAATTTAATATGACAACAAGACGGATACATCGATGTCACCACTAATAATTTAATTTGAGTCTCAATGAACCCAAATCAAACAATTAAAGCATACTTAAAAATTTCAAGATATCAACTGAGGGATCAAATGTTCTCCAATCCAGGTGTTCTTATAGTCAAATCGAGCAGCTCAACGAGACAAATCTAACGAGCTCAAGTATTTCTATCCAAACATTATTAAGAAATTCAAATATTTGATAAATAACCGATCATCAATTTGATCAATATGGCTGTATGGTTGAGAGTTTGAAGATGACTATTTTTGCACATCAAAGATTAAACCAATCTATTTCTTATGGAAAGTGAATTTGACATTTTTATTTGAGGTTTGAAGAATTTTGTAGTAAACTCTACTTTTAATGGATTAATTAATTTAGATTTTTAATTGTAATATTATATGCAATATTTATTTATAATAAAAATCTATAATAATTTATTTTTATTATTCAGACATAGATAATATTTTTATATCAATTAAGTATATTATTCAATTCAACAAAAAATACTACAATTCTTAATTCAATAATATGAATTGTTTTAATAAGTTATTTAATAATCCAGTCCATTAATTTATTCAATTTTTTATATCATATGAATTTTAAAAATGAACATAAATATTAAATAAAAAGCTAAATATTTAAATATGAAAATGATATATAAATAAATATAAAATTTGGGATATCAAATATATTTAAAAATTAATGCACATCAATCAATTATTCATATATTGCACTGATCTCAAATAAAATCTAATAATTTTAAAGCTCATTATAATTAATTTTTTTGTCAAAATGCACTAATAAAAACATTTTCTTTTGGGCATTGTAGCAAATGCTGGACATTCTCAATTTATACAGGACAAAAGCCCAATTCAGCCAATAAATTTTTTTTTTAATTTCTTCAATGTAAAACTCATAGTTATGAAAACAGGTCACTTTTTCTCCCTCCACATGGACACAGAAAGCCACATGTGTACTTTACATGAGCAAATAAATAACCTAGTACACAAGTAGAGCACCTGTAAGCATCTACTACACAAGTGAGCTACCTGTAAACAAATCTGATGCTGATAGCATATAAAACAGATAAGTTAGACAGACAGACATGAAAACTAGTTCAAAAATTTCTACATGTCTTTCAATTGATGGAAATGATTTATTTACAAAGAAGAGTTTCTTAATTACACTATGGTTGTCCAGTTAACAAGCAAGCTCCAGAATAGAAATCCTATGTTACACAGCACCACCTGGATACTGCAAAAAAATGAAAAATAAATAAAGAACATTCAAAAAATTTTACATAAACTAATTCTCAAACTTGTGATTAGACTCACAAAATGAAATTCTGCAAAAATTAATTAAAATGAAATGAAAGAAAAAGTTGTGGAGCCAAAGTTATTCACAAATTGCTTTTCAATCATGATCAACATGCCAATTTGTTAGACCGGTCCATTGGACATGTCCAGCCGGGAGGACCGGCTCACGGAGACAGAGGCGGGCTCTTCCGCCTCTCCTGTACGTGCCGACCGATCCGCCACATCTAACGGAGCTGTTTAGGAAGGATTTTTGAGGGAGTTGGGAGAGAAATTTGAATGTATGAACTATTTAGAGATTTTCTTTTGGATTGTATGCATTTTTTAAGAACATTTAGGCCAATTAAGGTAGACTCACACACACAATACATATACAAGACTCGAATCAAAGACCTCTTAATTGGCCTAAGCTCTCAACCAACATACCAAGATGAGCTATGTTTTTTTACACATATACAAACCACAACAATTTGTTTTGGATTGTATGCATTAAATAGTTTGTTTTCCTAGGTTTAGGGCATCTTGAATTCGGCTGAATTTGAGATCTCTTAGGTTTTTTTGGGCTTTAGCGGCGTCTATAGATTTGGGAGAGATAGATCCTCCTCTCGAATTGAGGATCGACTGTATCTTGGTATTTTCCTTTCGTATCTTTGATTATTACAATAAAAACTACTATTTTTCTGATTTTTATTGGAGTTTCGAAGAGCTTTCTCGCTATTTTTTCCGAAATTGATAGGATTTACTTGAAATCTTCAAGTATTTTAGTTCAAAACAAAGCACTACCACATTTTAGTTAAGAAAAAAGTTGATTTACGATAAGTCTCAAAATCATTTGATTTGTTTTAACATGAATGCAATGAGTGTAATATATATATATATATATATATATATATATATATATATATATCAAAATACATCCAACAACTTTGAAACTATCTTCTAATCAAAACTTTTTTTTTCCTAATTCATACATCTCTACTTAAATTCGTTCAAATAACAGATTTTTTACTAATGGTTCTTAATATCTGTGAAGAATTAGAAGACCAATACAACAATATCCACCTTAGCTCTTTAACTTACAAAGATCCAAGCAAACAACATCAAAACTTCTCACTCACAATTCTCAACAACTCCAAGAAATGTCAAATTTTTGTGGAAGCAGGATCTTTTGCCAATAAATCTAGTGCATTGTCACCGGTTGGAATCTTTACAATATTCACAATTTTATTAGCAACTGCCTCAATGAAAAGAAACTTCACATCTACATGCATAATCCTTTTATAACACACTAGATTCTTAGAGGACATCACATTTTGATTATCACAAAACATGGGCATAGGAGCAAATACTCGCTAAATTAACAAACGAGAAATCAACTTTTCGGACCATGTAACTTCTTTTGTATCTTAAAATGCAGCAATGCATTTAACTTCGATTATAGACAAGGCGACAACTGACTTCAAATCAGCCTTCTAACTAATCGTATTTCCAACTATCTTAAACACATAACCTATAAAGGATCTTAAGAGTATCAAAACATCATATAATTACTTCATCTACATAATCAAAATTTTCATAACTTAATCCCCCTCTCTCTCCCCCCTTCATTTGTTTGCTGGCTCCCAATGACATCATTGCGGAGCCACTTGGAAGTAAGGTTGGGCAATTTCTACCTTCCCTAACCCTGTCTACCGTTCACTTTGTACCAAAATAGCACTTGGATACCCAAACGATCCAATAGTCTCCCCATCATGACAATAGCATGAGAATTTATGGATGTATGGTATCAAAATTGATGCTTAGATCAAAGATAGATGGATTTTTTTATTCTCATTAAGTAAACAACTATGGCACATTATGATATTATTAGCCAAAACAAGCACTCTAGACTACCACTTTTGTCTCCACCTATTCCTTCCTAGCTTTGTAAAAATTTCTTATGTTGAGTGCAGTGTGAGCATGTTAAATCACAAATACTAAAAAAAACAAGGCTTATTGCTCTTAAGAAAAGGTAATGCTTATGATGATCATATTAGAGTTGCCATGTCCTACGAATGTCCATTGTTCAGCCATTTCTTTTAGTGTCATGTTATTAGTCTCTCTTTCTTCCTACTCTTTCAATACTTATTTTATCTACTCATCTCCTGCAGGTATTTTCTATCCTTCAGTGTTCCTACCTAACCCACTAACTCTATTATCTTCAATAGTTGCTACTCTCATCAACCTTCTAAAGTAATCATTCTTCAATCCATCCTTCTTAAATTTAACATACATTTATCTTAACACTCTCATTTATCATGCTCAACTTAACTATCAATACTAGAATATGCTATGACATAATGGATGATAACGTGCCTTTCATAGATAATATTAAAGATAGCTGACTTGAAAGTCTCTGATATGTAGTCAATAAATATAGATGTTGATGGCCAAATCAATTGATTAATTGGTTGCCATAATGTATTTTCTAGGAATCATTGGTTCTTATTAACCAACACAACATTTCAAAAAAAAAAGAAGACGAAGAAGTATAGGCTACTTACCAGTGTCATAAATTGCAGAAATGAAAAATGTATTAAATTCCAGGCTTATTCAATGCCATGAATTTGCACTGTTCATTCATGGCCAGCAATTGGGTCTCCTTTTTGTCTAGGAGATTCCTTAATCTAACATTCTCATCCATGAGTTTCTGAACTTCAGCCTCTTTCTGCACCGTTTCATTTTCAAGGCGTGAATTCTTCTCCACAAGCCTGTTTAAAAAAAAAAGACATCACTTTGACAGAGATTACCTTCAGCAGCTTACATTCAACAACTTGAGATTTGATTTCAATGAAAAGGCATGAAAGTCAGTTGACCATCTACATTTTCTTGCTGTTTTTATTCAAACACCAACATTCGAGCATTAATATAAGGTAAGAGCTGATCAATTACACATCAGCAAAATATAATAATTCACTATTTAGTCAGTAATGTTGATCATGACAACGCACCATTTAATGAAATATAAAATGGTTTGGTTACATGATTTTTTCTTTGTACTAAGGATAAAGGCAAGCCTATCCAAATATTTGAAACCCCATCACTAACATTTGAGCATTAATGAAAGTACAAGTTTATCAAAGATCCATCAGCTAAATATAACAATTAACTATTGAGTGAGTAATGCCTGTCATGACAATGCACAATTTAATGAAATATTAGAACTGTTTGGCTGCATTTTTTTTTTCTCTGCACTAAGGATAAGTGCAAGCAAGGATAAAATCCTGAAGCCACACCCTTCCTAATGTTTTTAGCAAGGGTAAAAGGATAAATTATTATGTTAAGAGGAATTGTGAAATACTGAGAGTACCATCTATTGAGTATAGGTTGTGGAAAATAGATTTTGGTGTTTTTGGCATGTATGTATAGATCTTGGTTAGAAAGTATTAGAAATGACCTTTGTTTAATAGATTTAAATGAGAATTTGACTCTTAATTGAACACAATGGAGAAAAAGGATTCATGTAGATGACCCCACGTAGTGGATAAAGGGTTGATATTGTCGTTGTTGTTATACCCTTCCCAATTTTTCAACACATCCATCTTAATATTCTGTATTTAGTGATTAAAGTTTATAAATTGATTTATTATGTATCTCATTATTTCATTTACTAATGCTCCTCTTTAAAAAAAAATCCTTCAAATTTTTATTTAATAATTTAGTAAAGTAGTATTTCCATCTTTCTTGATTTCTTCATCTTAAACTAAGATCTTATTATCATCACTTTTGATACATTTAATTTGATCATAGTTTTTATACTATCACTCACTTAAATCATCTATTTTATATACCTGATTTTTTTCCTTAATACTTAATCTATTGTATAAATCATCAAAATTAATCTTTTCTACTTGCTCAATACTCACTTTGCAAGTCTTACAACTTCTTTATAATCATTTTGAGAGTTACCAATGTTTTCTTTTCCACTAAAGTTCAATTCTTTTCTTTTATGAATTATACCTCTTCGCTCCAACACCAAATTTTCTCACTCATAAAATTTCATTACTAGACTTCAAAAACCCATATAACAATATTATTCATGTAACTATTTCATCTCAACTCAAGTTTGACTCAACTCCAAAATTCCAATTTGCTTCACTTGACAACCTACCTTAAGATTTGAGGTCTAATATTTCAAGTTTCACCATCATATCCTTGGGCATTTATTTATTTGAAAAGTCTTCTTTATATTCCTGAGGTATACATCCATAACTAGTACTATGTTGTGTAGTCAAACTTTTCCTAGAATTACATTACAATACTTGCAAAAGGATTTTTTTCTAAGTTGAAAAAAGTCTATTGTGAATTAATCACTCCATTTTAGAAAGTAACTAAGTGCTCTTACCGCTTCTTGTCAGCTAATTCAAGTTCATATGATATTACAAAAATCAATTATATCATCTCCAATCGCATTTCTAATAAACTATTTCATACCAAACGTAAATCCTACCATATCTCATCTTACAACAATTTCTATATCCATTTACGTCACCTCTCATAATTATATCATGATCCTCATGTATATGATATAATACTGCACCCATTTATTCCCAAAATTAATTATTTAATCTATTTTTTTATCCAACTTGGGGAGTATAATCACTAACTATATTTACAATATTCTCATCAATAATTAACTTAATATCAACCACTTTATCATTAACTGTATGAGAAAAAGACCAAATTAATCCCCTAAATTTTTTCCAAAGGATCAAAACAATCACCAAGTATATAAAAGTACTAATTTGGCCTCTTGACTTTTTTAATACCAAAAAAATTAGTCATTTAGTGGAATCATTTAGATACCTATTTAAAAAGTTAATGAACTAAAATAAGACTTTCAAACAGTCGGGGACCATTGATCCTTCGTAAACAGTCAAGAGAGTATTTAGATCCTTATCTCTTAACTTTAATCACTTGAACATTTTTATCTTTCAACCCTATATTTACTACAATCCTTATCTTATTCCTATTATTAACACTCCCAATACAAATTCTTAACCAATGAAGTCAATACATTGACAGAATGCTTGCTTGTATCCGTTCGTGACCATCTCATTACTTATTAGTCAATTGGATTTCTTAAAATTGACTACTCAAATCACTTTATCAAACTAGACTCAAAATTTGATAAAATTGTATTTCATGCAATTAAGTGAAGAAGGACAATCATCTAAATAAATATAATGCAGATTTATAGAGAAATACATGTTATCATATTTAAATCATGCAATCACATGCTCGCCAAAAACTCGTTAACAGTAAAATAGTATGCTATGAAAACTGCTGAAGTTTCTAATTATATGGTCTGTAACAAGTATATTTTGCCAAAGTAGCTTAATGAAAAGGGATTGACAACAACAACAACATGAAGCCTTTATCCCACTACATTGGGTCGGCTACATAAATCTTTTTTCTTCATTGTATCCTATTAAGAGTCAAATTCTCATTTATCTAATTAAAAAGTGTCATTTCTAATACTTTATAATCAAATCTTTTTTTGTCTACCTCTACATTTCTTAACATAAGCCGGATCTAATACATCTACTCTCCTAACCGGGTCATCAGAAGGCTGATGTTTTATGTGACCAAAGCATCTAAAGCGACCGTCTCTAACCTTATCTGCCATTGGAGCCACTCCAACCTTTTCACATATATATACACATTTTGTATTATGTCTCTAAATGTAAAGTCACTCATCTACCTGAGCATCCTCACCTTTGCAACACTTAACTTAATTTTATGCTTCTCTTTTAAAAGCTAATATTCTGCACCATGAAGCATTGCAGGTCTCACAATTTTATATAATTTTCCCTTAAATTTGAGGGGTACTTTTCCATCACCCAACAAGTCTGATGCATTCCTCCATTTCAACCATCCAACTTCAATTCAACTAATAGCATCCCCGTCTATTTCACCATTCTTTGAATAATAGACTCGAGATATCTAAAACATATACTCTTTTAATGATTTGGTAGCCCAAAGTCACAATCCCTCAACTAGATTTATTATTACTAAAATTATACTCCATGTACCAAGTTTTAGATCTACTCAAATGAAAACCTTTAGACTTTAAAGTTGACCTCCATAATTCAAGTTTTCCTTGAACTCCCTCTCCGATCTTAGCAATAAAAAGAATATCATCAGCAAAAAGCATACACCACGGTGCATCCTCTTGCAAATGTCTAGTAAGAACATCCAAGAACAAAGCAAAAAGATATGGGCTTTTCAAGTTGTTCCTTGATGTAATCCAACTGAAATAGGAAAATACTTACACAAACCATCTTGTGTTTGAACACAAGCAATAGCTCTTGTATGCATATCCTTAATGACTTGAATATAAGTATTATTAACTCCTTTCTTTCTAGAACTCTCCAAAGCACTTCTCTTGGAACCTCATCATACATGATTGACCAAAAAAAAAACAAAAGAGAGAAGCATGCATTACAAAAGATTGATTGATTTAAGAAGGGAGAAGAGGAATGGAACATAGTAGACTTGGTTGAGCAAATACTCTCAGAACCATACTATCACAAAACACTAGGTTTTTTTACTTTAACATCAGTTCCAATATAAATTATAAAAGATCCCATCGAAGTATCTCCAAGGAAACATCTTTCAATATAGAAAATATCAGCAACAAACAGTTCAACAATAAATTACTTAATAGTCTAAACCAACAATGTTCCAAAGCCTAACAAAGGAGATTCTTTGTCTAGAATTTGCAAAACGACCATCCAGACAACATATAATCAATCAGACAAAAACAACTATCTTTTGATTAAATTGTTTTAAACAGACGAAAGAAAAACCATTCAAAAAGCATAAATGTCATACCTATCAAAAACATCCCTCGTTAGCATGTGAGTTTCTGGTGAAAGTACTTCCTCTCTGGATCGTATGAGATTGTTAACATAGGATTTCAGCATTTCAAAATCTTGCTTCACGCGAGAAAGCTCTTGCTCATTTTCAGCAGCATGCTGCTTCTGTCTGGATGTTTCCAGCACCATATGTTCAACCTTTTGCCTCATCTCATTAAGTTTATCATTCGTACATGCTGCAAAGTTTTCCATCTCTTTAACCTTTGTTGACATTCTCTCAATTTGCAGTGCCTTCCTCCTAAGTTCTGTCAACCCTAAATTTACTTTTTCTTTTTCATTAACAACTTCAGTTTCTGCAATGATGACCCTTTTAACAAGTGACTCCATAATATCTGTCACCATGCCAACTGACTTCAATACTTCCCCAGTATATGCTCGATCATTAGCTTCAAGTGATCCAAGCTTAAAATTACTAGTTAATGAAGCTTCTTTTGCTAGAATTTCAAAAGAAGGATTCACGCCCTTGGAACAATCCAATAAGGCTGCATCATGTTTTGTCACACAAGAACACTGGGATAAATGCATAACTGCCATATTTCTAGCCTTAGATTTAAGAAAAGTGAGCAATGTTGAAATAGTTCCAACTTTACACCAAAGAATATCCAGCTCACTCTTTGCATCATCTTCTGAGCACTGAATGCCAACTTTTAACTCCAATAACTTGTCCCGCAGTGAATCAACTTGAGATTGGAAAATCTCCAAGTCCTGCTTCCAAGAAATCTCTTCTCCACATGTCTGCAAATCACATACCATAGCTCCATTCTCCATACTATCCTTAACATGTAACATGAAGGAATACTTTTAGGTGAAGTTCAGTTAGAATTTAATAAATGATTAAAAAGGAAGTGTAGCAAATACACGTTGTTATTCATCAAAACCCTTAGAAATTAACCGCTAATAAGTACAATTGCAAATGAAAATGAATACATCATTCTTGATGAAAATCAAAATGAACTAGTAAATAAGCATGTGTACCAAGCATGTACCTGGAAAAAAAACATAGAAGCCAATAAGCTAGACCAAATTTCCAATGAAAATGTTGACGGTGTGAGAAAGTAGATAAATGGAAGGGGTGATGTGAGCTAAGGAGCATCATACATCATTTTCTAATAAGTCTATATAGTCAGCATAGATTAGAATGTCACTCAAACGGCTCAAAATAAAAACAAGTACAAGTTCACTTCTCAGGCATTCCACTATTTCCAAGAGTATCAGCCTTCAACTACTCAAGACCATCATCTAGTCTGTTTACTCTTAGATGACTAAAGGTCTAGGTATCCTAGATGCTGATGTGTGACAGCATCCAATTTCATTGTTCGGGAGGTCTATTCAAAGGAGTCTGCCCTCCCAACACATAGGTTCAACTACGTCTTGGAGTGATCCTTCTTTATTTATTTTCAATTCAATAAAAGGTTAAAGCATCTCCAAGATCTATGGAGATGATTATTCTGATAGATTTGTATGTTAGGGATTATTTAGCCTCTAATATCATTATGAGGGCACCTAGCACCTCCTTACTCGTCAATCTTCCTGATCATGAAACTTCACTGCTACCTTCTGGCCATCCAAGGAGTTCAAATAAATTATTGGGGTCACCAATTCTTCACCATTTATGTAAGACATGAACAAAAAAAGAGCATCTTTGAGAAGTATAGTGATATAATATTCTCATAGTTTTGCATGTTAGGGAATCTTTAACATCCAATATTATTAGGGAAACCACCAATCATCTACTTGTCAATCTAACACAATCACGAACCATACCCAATCATGAACCTTCGCAAATGTTTCCAGACCATCCAACTATCCAAGCATATCAAATTAACTGGAAAACCTCCTCCGACACACTCCCATCTTTCAAATTTATAGTTTGGTGGAAATCTGTATCAATAGACTCTTCTTTTCACATCTTCGTCGGTTTGTCTACAATACTACATGACAAGCAAATGAAAGATATTTTATTTGTATGGGGATCTTGTATCATGTGATATACCCTCAATATAAATCAAACCCCAATTAAATGGTTCACTTGATCCTTTGGCTCCCTTTACCTATTCTCAACATCAGTCAATAAGAGAGATTTCACTCTGAATAGACCAAACATCATACTTAATCTAGCATCACAGCCAATCATTTCTTCTCTATCCTTGGGCATGATTGTCAAATTTTGCTTGCAAACATGTTGTACGCATCATGAGGAGAGAGGAATGCTAGGTTTTTGGCAAAAGGTCTTGTTCCCTAATGAAGCTTATTAGATTAGGGAGACACAATGGCAAATTTATTAAGGTATTGCATTGGAACACCTGTGCCAATTACTTTCTTCAATGGTAGTGGTAATTGAATTCCATATGTCATTAATTGTTACCCCGATGCTTTGTTAGACGAGTGATTGTTATAGGACATTATCATATGTTATTCTTTGGCAAGGTGGTGTTGTTGCTAGAGATGTAAATATCTTCAATACATGTACAATGACTTGCCCTCTTTACAGAGAAAGCTCGACAAGCCCATCGAATTGTAATTTTCCTTCTTGATTTATTTTAATTGGATATTGTCAGGCCAATATTTCTACATATATCACTTACCTTTCTTTTATGATATTATTTTATTGCTAAATTTTCCTTGAAAAAATTGTTCATTTCTCATAACTTGGTGCCCTGCTAGCTGCACAAGTATTGCAAAATGAAAGAAACACACTTTTTACCACTCATTAAAACAGCGAAACTAAAATAAATACTACCCACCAATAATAATTTCTTTTTTGCCTATTGAAAAAATACTTTGCAAAGGATAGAATTGAAGATAAAGAATTAATGAATAAACTTGCTTTACTTCCTTCCACTTTTGTTTTAGTAAAATAGAAATGTTGTTTTTTTTTCCTACTTTACTTTTGTTGAAGGAACTCTGATCATCTTAGTTTTCTCATGTTGCCAATATTGCATTATCCATCAATCTAATTACTAAGCATGAATGCCAAAATCTCTAAAACATAACAATGACACAGTGACCTGACAGACCTTGGAAATTATAGGGCACAAAATGCTAAGGACAATATATAAGATCTATTTGATTTATAAATAGTTCTAAAACTTAAAGTAGCAGCATATGCTTATATGTTGTACTAAAAATATGATTGTTGCATCAAGTATAATGGATAGGAATACAAAAAATAATACAAGCTCTAATAAGATTGATATTGACATAACAGGTAAAAATGGAGTAGCACATTGCCATCATCTTCATCATGAGCCTTATCCCAACTCCTTGGGATCAGCCTTAAGAAGGCCTTATTATTTACTTGTTCTTTGTTGAGTGTAACCAAGTTGTTAAAAATGTTCTTCACACTTTATTTTTAATAACTTCAAGACATGTTGCCTTAGATTCACCATATTCTGTTTCCTAATCCTCCGATACTAATTTTATCTACTAAACTAATTGGAGAATATTTCACCATTCATTGCACATGTCAAAATCATAATAATCTATTTTCAATTGCCTTCAAAAAAGAGTCCAAGAATTCCTGATGGGGACATCAGATCATGGAAGGTTTATCAGCGACGTGGCAAACGATCTACGGCCACGATCGAGTCGATGTATTTTTGAGTCATTTCATGTATTTGTTTTCTTTTATTATTATGGTATTTGTCTTTTATTATGTTGTAGCTGTTTTCCATTTTTACCCCTTACTTAAGGGAGGTCGTATGTAAGCCCTAAGAGCATTTTCGTCTTTCTTATTTTGAGTCCTTTGTACGAGGCTATTTATAGCCCTTATGTTTCCCTTTGAAAGTTAATGACTGAATGAAGAAAATTTTCCCCATGTTTGAGTTCTTATGAGAGCTTGAGAGAGATTGGAGCGAGGTCCCTTGGAGAGGGAATTTGGATCACCCACCAACCTTGGAGACGGCCGGGTTCGTGGTTCTTCTTCTTTATCGAATTTTCCTTTCCCCTTCTTCAACTAATCGTCGGCCTAAGCCTCGTCCACTCCCTAGGCCGCCGGCCACCTCACCTCCCCACCTACCCGCCGACTTCACCATACCACCACCACTCCACCGACATCCCCATAAACCTCCACCCTAGCCGGCTTCCCCATCCTCCCTCCACAAATTCAAATCCCTCTTGATACTTTCCATAAGCAACCACTCTTAATTTAGGAAGGCTTAAATTCAAAATTCAAAATTATTTGAATTTGAAATTCTTTCCTAATTTAGGAAATCTACTTTAGGAAAGTTCCAAAATTAAATCCTATTTGAATTTTCAATTAATTGGGATTTAATTAAAACTTTCCTAATCTCTAGATCCCAACTTAGGAACCCAAATAATTCCCCACAATCCCCTCCTAGCCCATTAATGCCGCCGGCCCCCCTATAGGATTGAATTAAAATTTCTTTCCTAAAACCCACCTCTCTCCCTTGGAAATAATTCAAAATCCCTTCCCCACCTCCTTGGCCAAAATCCTCCATGTCCCCACCTATTTAATTTCTTTCCAAAGATCTTCCCTCTTCTTGGAAACAAATTAACTCCCTTCCTTCCTCTTGCCGCCGCCCCTTCCTCTCTCCAATCCCCCTCCACCCACATTAACTCCCCTTCCCTTTCTAAGAATTAAATTCAAGTTTTAATTCCTTTTTCCCTCCTAATTTAAAATATGAAATTTAGCTCAGATTTTCTATTAGTCACATTCTCCTAACCCTAACCCTAACTCCACCAAAATCTGATCCTAAACTTCCCTAAGCCTCATACCTTGGCTGGCCACCCTCTCCTTCTTTCCTTTAATTGGATTTTGGGAGAGAAGCCTCTTTCTCTCAAGGGAACCAACAAGGACGCAAGAAGAACATTCCCATCTCCACCAAGCAAGACCGATGCATGGATCCAGAAGTTGACTTCGGCTACACTTACGACGAGCAAGCCTTCGTCCACATTCTCTACTCCACCTTCTTTGACGTCAACCCGAATATCGATCACATGGTTGAAGAATACGTGGAGCGCATCCTGGATTCTCTTGTTGAAGCCATTGACGAACAGCTGGGCAACGCACAGTGGTACATCACCTCCGGTTCTCAATAAGGGTGAACCTCTACCCCTTATTCAATTATCTTCAAATTCACTAACCTTGTAGGCGTGATGGAATCATAAAGAATCGTGCTTCGCTAAATGTTGTTGCTTAGTAAACGTAAGATTTGAGTTTCCCTTTTTTATGTACTAATCTCATTGTTAGTGTAGGAATTTTGTTGAAAATCTACTTAATTCGCATTTCTTAAATTTCTATATTACTTGTAATAGTTCAAGTCTTTCATGTAATTTGGCCTAAGCGAAAGTGACCGCTCTTATGTTTTATCTTGTCGTTTTGGAATAACTAGTAGTTTCAATTGTATTGCTCTTTTAAAATCGTGCAAGCTCTTAAATGTTTATTACAAAGCATTGTAATCCTATATTAATTCCCCCAATATGATCATTTCTTAATTTATCCTTTCTAGTATTGCCTTGCATCCATCTTAAAATTCTCATTTCCACCACTCTCAACCTAGCAATCTCTCAACCTAGCAATCATCGACTTCTTTATCGCCTCACAAAATTTTAAGAAATTTACCTTTAAGTATCTATGATATCCTATTATAATATAACACTCTCAAGGCACTGTTCTATTTTAACCACCAAGCCTTAAATCTAGAATAGATTTCCTTATTTGTATCCTTATTCTTCTATATAATAGATCTAAAATATTTCAAACCATCATATGTAAGTATCACTTTATCTTCTAATAATAATTATTTATATCACACGACGAAAACTACATATCATATGCTTAATCTTTGTTCTATTAATTCTAAACTCTATCTTCCAAATATTTTCTCCATTGCTCTAACTTTGTACTAATTTCAACACATGTCTCACCAATTGAACTATGGCATCGACAAAAAGTACACACCAAGGCAACTCACTTGGAATATCCTTTGCAATATTTTCACAACCAATACAAACAGAAATTTGTCCAATGTTGATAATTGATGTAATCATATTGTAATCGTAAACTCTTTCTTCACTCTACAATTGCTACTAATACTAGTATTACTCCATCATACATATTTTAACAACTTTAATATACCTTTGACACACCATTCTATCTTAAGTGCAAATCAATTCTCATAGTTCTCAATCATATGTCTTTTCAAGGTCAATAAAAAAAAATATAAAGAACCGCCCTCATCTCTATCATTTTCATTAATTTTCTTAAAACAAAAATCACTTCCACGATAAACCTTCTCGGCTTGAAACCAAATTGATTCTAAAACTGAAATAATTTTTCTAAGTCCATGCTCAATTACCCTCTCCCATAGCTTAATTATATAACTCATAAGTGATGATGACATCCGACCTTGGAGAGTTTATCAGAGACGGGGCCGACGATCGACGGCCACGATTACACCGCTTTATTTTTAAGTTATTAATTGTATTTGATTTATTGTAGTTTCTTTTCCGATTTTATCCTCACTTGAGGGATTAGTCCCATGCAAGCCCTAAGGGCATGTTGGTCTTTTGTTCCCCTTCATTGTATGTTGGCTATTTAAAGCCACCCTCTTCATCTTTTAAGGATAATGATGTTTATGAAAAAAAAATAATTCTGCACTTACGTGATTTGGGAGAGCTTGAGAGTTCTTGGAGAGATTGAAGTACCTATGTGAGGGCAACGTAATACCCACCAACAGCAGGAAGCACCCGAGTTCGTGGTTTACCTCCTCCTTCCCCTTCCTCCCCTCTCTTCCCCCCCCCCCCCCCCCAAGCCGCCGGCCAACCCCTTCTTCCCTTCCCCAACCGTCGGCATCCACATCCCCCCTCCTCCTAGCCGCCGGCCACCTAGACCACCCAAACCACCCTCCTCCTTAACCGCCAGCTAAGCCACCCCCACATCACCACAGCCCCTCCCCTAGCCGCCGGCCCTAAGGCCTTCCCCACCTCCGGCCAAACCCCTCCCCACAACCCTTCCCTAGCCGCCGCCCCTATTCCTTTTTCCCTCCTTAACCGCCAGCTTCAAACCCTAACCACAACCTAGCCGCCGGTCTCCTTCCCCCCAATTAATACTTTCCATCTATAAAACATCTTAAACTAGGAAAGTTCCTAATTCAAATTCTAATCTATTTTGAATTTGAAATTCTTTCCTAGCCCAAGATATCTATTTTAGGAAAGTTACTTGAATCAAATCTATTTGAATTTTAAATATGATTTGATTTAAAACAATCTTTCCTCATTTAATATTCTAAATAGGGCAAGCCTTCAATCCCCACCTAAAAGCACCCACTTGCCCCCTCTATGTCGCCGGCCCCCTCCTTCCCTCTCTCTCTCCTATTCAATTAATACCCCCATTAAATTCTCCAATCAATCCACTAATTCCCCTTCAAAACAAGCCGCCCCTCTCCCTTCTCCCTTTTGTTACTCTATTTAGTGCTCTCTTCCCAAAATAGCTCCTACTCCACAATTTTAGTTCTCCAAGTTGTTGTCCAGATTTTCTGACCATTGCTAGGCTGCTGTCCAGAAGAATTCAGCAAGTTCTATTTGTTGTCCGGAAGACCCTCGTTTGATGTCCAGAAAATTTCAGCAAGGATCTTTGCTGTCCAGCCCTCCGGAGAGACGTCGTTTGCTGTCCAGGAGCTTCCATACATTAAAATCTGCAGCTCCCTCATGTATAGCGGATCCAAAACTTGATCACGGATTTGTTTACAACGATCAAGGGCAAGTGGACATCCTCAGGTCTCCATTCTTCGACATCAACCTGGAAATCGATCAAACCGTAGAAGACTACGTCGAAAGGATTATCTTCTCCTTCACCGCCGCTATCGACGAACAACTCTCTCCGGTTCTGTGGCAGATCGTTTTCAAATCCTGAGAAGGGTGAATTTCTCCTCCAAGTATTTGCTTTTCTAAGCCTTCACTCTAATTTGTGGCATCATAAAGGTTGTGCAACTTATCTCCGTTTAGCCTACATCAAGAGTGTGAATGAGTGGATCCAATTAGTGCCTAATCTATATGTTAACATAGGGATCTCCTTTGAATTCCTCCATGCTATACTAATTGTGATTGAAAATTGATTATTTATGTTTGTAACTCTTATCGTGTAATTTGGCCTAAGCTTGATTCATATCTTGATTGTTTTGAAGATTTGTTTAAAATCACTCCAAGTTAGTTTAATTACTGATGTTCAAATTAAGAAGGCGTGTAATTTCAAACTTTGCATTTTTACCAATGCATTTAGTTCTACATCAATAAGTTTTATTCGTTATTAGGTAGCACAATCTAAAAAATCTCATTTGTCCATGTATATTTATCTCAAAATGCTTCTTCTCCAATCATTTGACATTCTCTTAAGACCTATCTGGCACACTTTCTATTTCTATTTTTTTATTTGGACAGAACATGTTTGGTAAATATTTTTAATTAAAAAAACTTTAGGTGCTCTCTTTTTTTTTTCAAATTATGAAGTTCTAACCATTAGCACCGCGCCCGCCAATAAAATCCCTAAGCGCATGCTTGGTCAACCTAGCACTCACATCAAGCCAACCCCACCCTTGCTACTGATCAAATTTGTACCACCACCGACCTACCCCTTCCTAGTCAACCTAGCACTCACATCAAGTGTAGCTTTCGTAATAATATTTCTATATATTTTATGCTCATCATGAATAATCTTGTAGCATATCTAACTATAACTTATATATATGCATTTAAGCCACATCCAATAAACATCATTTCTTAGGTGTATGTTTTTATAATTCATTTATCACTTACCAAAAGTAAATTTTTAAATTGTCCTCTAATCCAACTTGAAGAACATAAGCACAAACAACATTTTTAATATCTTTATTAATAATTCTATTAATAAAAATCACCTATAACCTATTACAACAACAACAAAAACCTCAAGCATTTATCCCACTACGTGGGGTCAGCTACATGAATCATTTTTCTCTAGTGTCTTGTTTAGAGTCAAATTCTCATATAAATCTAATAAAGAAATGTCAATTCTAATATTTTATACCAAGTTTGTTTAGGTCTACCTCTACCTTTCTTAACATGAGTCAAATCTAATACATCTACTCTCCTAATTGGGTGATTAAAAGACTGCCGTTTTATGTGACCAAACCATCTAAGGCGACCAAACCATCTATAACCTATTCATGTAAAAAAAATCTTTCAACACTATATATTTAGCTACATCAACCTCATTCATGCCATTAACATTTCCAACATACAATG
Source organism: Dendrobium chrysotoxum (assembly GCA_019925795.1). NCBI lineage: Eukaryota > Viridiplantae > Streptophyta > Magnoliopsida > Asparagales > Orchidaceae > Dendrobium > Dendrobium chrysotoxum. Next base: position 3,927,659 of record CM034297.1, on the reverse strand, counting down.
ATATATGGCCTTCCCAAATATCCTTAGATTTTTCACATTTTCATTTAATTTAACTTAGAATAGCAATATTCCTTATTCTTGTAATCATTGTATTCATCAATTCTCTTATCTTTCCATTCAAATTCCCTGAATTCAATTAAGTAAACCTTATATTAATTTTACACCTTGTTAATTCTTGCTTATTTTTCATCAGAATCAAATTATGACGTAGATGATGTAGTGCATCACTTGGGAGAGATGTCCTAGTTAGTCCATGTCTTTTTTTTTTTTTTCACCGCAATTGGTTAGCTTATAACATGTAACTTATGGTTGACGTCCTAAGAAACCTTTGCGACTACTCACAGCACAGCAATCAGTTTTGGTCATGAGCATGGCTTCTGAAGAACACCATAGAACTAGAAAAATTCATATTTTGATTCATCATATTATCTTTGGCAAAAGTTTTAACATTTTTTATCGACCTAAAATGAATTCTCAATCTTTCTCATCTAGTCTTGGAACTAGTAATGATAGTTCTTAGAATGGGAGAGTTCTTACTCAAATATGCGTCAAAAGTAAGCGAGTTCATGCTTCATGGATGATCAAGATGTCAATATTATTTTAAGAAGATAAATATGGAAAGAACATGACATATTGGGAGGGTTTAATAAAATGTTCAGCTATCCATGTGTCTGGCATGTCAACATAGATATGCTCAAGTATTCACCAACTTTATAGCTACCAAAAAGCTATATATTATTTTTAATGAATAATATTCTTGAATAAAGTTATGATGCACATTAATAACATATAATTTATTTACATATTTTCCTATCTCACGACTCCAATAAGTGAAATGAAATAGCAAAATAATAAACAATAATGCAACTTTGCTCGATTTTACAACACAATTTTTATTTAAGTGATAAGTACTAAGAACATCAAAGAACAAATCCGCAAATAATGGTGTATTTTCAAAAATATTTACTGAATTGCAAGCTTAGTTTAGTAGGCTTTGACACAAGACCTTCCATAACACTCAAATCTCATCATTCCATTAGATTCATAGATATCTTTGAAACAAGGACATCTCATAAGATCACCATAAAAATATCAAATATAAAGCATTTATGATTGTAATAAAATGAACTACATTCAGCAAACTTACATTTCCAACTAGGTGACCAAACTTTAAGAAGACTGATCATTTTCTCAAATACTTATAAGTGTTTTTTTGCAAGCATTAGCAATCATCAAACCAAAAAAAAGGAGATAACATCAGCAAAGAAGAAAACTAATAAAAAATAAAATTTCAAATTGATGCCATTGTCATAGGTGAAACCCTTATTCATTTATTTATTTGTTACAAACTCTGGCTCAAGATAAATTACATCTCATTTTTCTTAAATACTCATAGTCAAAAAGACTAACACCCAAATAGTTGGGGTAAGGTTATTGCTAAAAACGATACTCAGAGAAACTGAGTCCAATTGATACAGGACGAATTAGGGTTAAGGTTTATTGATGCCACTAATATGATGTATTGTATGATTTCATGCAAAGGAAATAGAGAAAGTCAACAATTTACTTTCTTTAAATATTAATGGATAATACTAGAATCAAAATTAAATAGATTACAAAATAATTGAAATAATCCAAAGAATTCAATGAGGAATTAAAACACATAAAATCAATGAACAAAGTGAACTTAACTTCCACAAATTGATTCCCAATAAAAGCTTCCACAAATTAAATTTGTGACGTGTCGATTTTTTATCATATAAAGAGCACTAAACAAATCAATATCAGATTAAATATATCAACAAATACTAAATAAATGACCTTTTGCTACTAAGCTAATCCAATCAGCTCTACAAATTCAATTTTTGTTGAGCATCTAACATAATTAGTTTTCCCAAGAAATAAAGTATAGACAGTATAATTTTCTCTAAAGACACTTCAGGAGAGCCATTAGTTTAATGATGAGTGTGATCAACCCAAATAGTCTTCAAAAGATTGGGATTGGTTTTCCCTCTCCTCTCCCTCTCTACCAAACTCGGAAACGCCTATTTTCCAACCACTTGGGGCCACTTTTTTTATGCAAATGTTCGGAAGTTCTTAGATAAAAGTTTCAAACGTGATCTTCAGTGAAGTGAGTTTAAATGATCTACCTTTATTTTGCAGTAATTTTCTATTATTCTACTGATATTAAATATTAGAAGTGAAACTAAAGGTGACTTCAAGCCTTCAAAATTGAAACACATTCGAACTTTTATGAAGATGAACTCATAAAAAAGGAAATAACTACCATTCACTTTCTACCAAACAAATTCTTGAACTTATAATCACTTCCAGCAACTTATCTCTAAACAAGCAAGAAACTCATGTATCCACCGACATACTCTTGTTAACAAAGACAAACAAGATCATCATAGTTGAAAGTTAGCCATGGACTTAGCATTACTTCAATCGCTGAAAGCCCGAAATTCACATGCTTCGTATAGATTCCCGTCGAAAACACCCAAAAAACCGAATTTTTAAACAACAGATCCTCCTCAGGTGCCACAACCTACCGGCAGAACGCAATTACGGGAAGGGGAATTTACAACAGATCGCTCCAACAGAAAACAAAGTAAACACTAGCTGGATCCCGCCTATCTATCTGTATGCATCGAAGGTTAAACAGGGACTATCTTGGCATCTCCAAAAGCATAACTGCTCCAAAAAAGTTCAAGATTTGACAATAGAACGATCCCAAGGGATCTAAGGAGTTACCTTTAAACCGATTTGGAGGAGAATGAGATCGACCGTCGCCGGCAACCCCCTTGTCCTCTTATTCTCGTCGGAGATTGGTGGGATCTGGGGTTCCGGCGAGAGGGGAGACTGCAAATCAACTAAGCGTGGTGCGCGGAGTTCCGATTTGCGGTGTTTTGTAAAAGAGAGGGTTTTGAACAACTTTTTATTATTTATTTTTTAAAATAATTATATATATTTATATAATACTTAATTTATTAAATTATATTAAAAATATCATTAATATTAATTTATAAAAATAATATATATATTTTTTTTTTTTTTCATGCATATATTTTGATGTGATCTAAATATTAATGTGATTTATAAATATAAAAACTTAAATATTAGATATATAAATATATAATAATTTTATGATATGTATATAAATCTTTTATTTTTAAAATAGTAAATATATGTTTTTTATTATATTTTTTTTTCTTTTTAATAAATTTTTATTGTAAGGATTTAGTATTATAATGAAATCTATTAAAGCACTTTTTGTAAGAAAGTCGATATTACAATTATGTAAAAGTAAAAAGTTTATAGTAAATTATTTAATAGATAATTTTAAGATTTAAGGTTTAAATAAAAGAGAAGATCATTAATAGATTGGGGATTTAGCTTAAAATGGGAGAAAATTTTTATTTAAGAATCTAATAAGATTTATGCAAATCTAAAAATTATTTGATAAGATTTTGTAAAAATTTTGGTTAAATATCGACTACGGGTTTGCTTAGGATAACTACAACTTTTTATAAATGTAATTGTAAAATCATTATAAAAATAATAATTTTTAAAAAATTATTATGACTATTATAAATATCTTCATTTTTAAAAAAGTAAAGTACTGACTTTTTTATAACTACGATAAACTAACCGAAAGTCATGTTATGATGCTTAAGGAGTGGCCATAGATGAGCTTTTATATACCTCTTCACCCTTGGTTTTTCTTTTTTCTCCCTTTGATATTGACTTGGCAAATGTCATACCTCCTCAGTCTATTCCTCGTAGGCCTAGGGTCTGAGTATAAAATTCCTATCGAATCTTAAGGGAACTTTCAGAATGAAAGAAAGTAACCTGAGGGTAGTCGGTTATAGAATCTTATTTTTGACTTCGTTTAAAAGATTTTTCACGAAAGATTAAGGTAACTCCATTAAATAGGGAGGCATGGTATTGGATGCAATACGATAGAATAGATCTCTCTAGTTGACTTCATTGTCAAAAAAAACTTTCCTCCCTAAAAATCAGCAGCAAAATAATAGCTAAATAAATGTATGGCAGTGACCTAAAACATAAAGCAGTTAGAAAGCTAACTCAAACAGACTCGAAATCTTTGAATTAAACTTCCTCATAGATTAAATCCGTAGAAATTTGTATGTTTTAAATAATATAGTAAATAAATCTTATGTAGCCTCCATTTTTTGATAAATTCAATGTTTAATAAACTATGGTATTCATCAAATTTAATGCAATTGTCACTTTTGGACTACTGAACTATTTGTAAAAGTAATTGTAGAACCATTATGAAAGAAGTAACTATTTCCAAGCTTTTGTAGGCATTTCACATAGTAGCTTTCTCACATGCACCAAACTCTAGGTCTATTTGGGATACTTTCTAACCACCAACACACTTTAATTTGGCTACTACTTTTTTAAAAAATTTGTAATGAAAAATTATTTTTTACAATTAGATATATATGCATTTGTCAGCTATTAAAAAAAACTATTCTAATTCTTTCAAAAAGAAAAATATTTATAATACATACAGCAGCTTTTAAAAAAGTTGTTTTCCCGTAACAGCTTTGCAACCACTTCACAAAAAGCAACAGCCACCCCAAATGGAGGCAAATATGATTTTGAAAAGTTACTTCTTATTACCATTTTTTTGAAAGCTACAACTAAATGAGATTATAGTTACTATCTATAAAATAAATAGATGATAAATATGTCCCCAAATAGATCTCTTATGTCGCATCATTCTCATATTTTTCTTATTCCTCTACCACTACAAATCTCTTGCAACCAAGTCATAATTTATTGTGCGAAAGCTCCGAAATTCAAGAAGTTAAAAAAAATTACATGCATAACTAATACAAGAGTTAGACATGGTTACGCAATTTGCCTACATCCATAAGAGGGGACAAACTCACTATAAACTTAAAGAAAAATAATATTAAAATTTTTGTTTCATGATCTTCACAAATGTTCAAGAGTAATTACAAGCCTGAAGAGTTGTTTGTCAGATAATTTATAGGTGAAAATTTTATGAGTTTATTTAGGAAAGAGTTTACCTTCTAAATTTAATGACCGATCACAATTAAAGGTTTTTGTAGTCTTCGCTAAAAACTTTTGTGGTAGTCCCTATTTAAGATATTATGATAGTCTTTATTAAGAACTTTATGACAACCTTTATTTAAAACTTTATGGTAGCCTCTATTCAAGACTTTATGATAACCTTTATTTATGACCTTTATGACGTGAAATGGACCATAGCTTCCTCTGAAATGATGCTCCTTCCATTACATTCTCATTCACTAAAAACTTGAGAGGTGCTAATCAAGTCCAAATAACATTGAAGCTTGATTATCCAATCACTTTGTAATGAATGACTACATGCATATTATTTTCGCTTTCATATATTAATTGCGGTGGTAGATTTTGATAACCTACTGAATTGTTAGCTCATTACATGATTTATACGATTTCAAAAAAGCGAAAAGACTCAATGGAGATATCATTGCCCAGAACTATGAGGTACGTTTAGTGACCCATAGGGTAAGTCATCGGACTCAACCGCTTCATCTTTAAATAGAGCAAGAGGTGCTTTCCCTTCTTCAAAGTTCTCCAAAGTGCCAAACATTTCACATTGAGTGAAGACTGTGAGATAATTTTCAAATCATTCTTCTCATTTAAATTTCTTTGTAGAATAAAAAATAAAAAGATGAACTTCAAATCCTCATTTGTTGAACTCAACAGACCACTTTAATTTATTTTTACTTTTTAAGAACTAATAAATGATGAAATTCAACTCCAAAATTTAATGTTCATACAATAAAAAAAATTTATATCAAGAAATGAAAGCCCTTAAATTTACATTGAAAGAAATGCAAATTTCTAATTTACAAATTAGATTAGATGAAATATAAATGTTCAAAATCAAAATTTTCTTAGTGTTTTTAACTCCATAAACAAGAATTTAGATATCACACATTGATTCCAACTCATATAAAGCATAATGAAAAACAAAAATGTCAGAATAGTCTAATGCAAAATACATCAGGATGAACTTCAAAATCTTTAAACTTAAGCCGAAATTAATGCAATTTAAAATATCATATAAAACACCAATCTCAATGCAAATCTGACGGTTTTGAAGTCTATCATACTACTTGTTGCATTACAATACCGTGACACAAATTTTAACAAAAATTACGCATCATGAATCCGAAGATTTCTTCGAAAAAAAAAAGAAAAAAAAACTCCAGAGGAAAAAAAATAGATATAAACTAAGAAATCTCATAATATAGAATGCAAAGTTTAGGCTTCACAAACATATTTTATGTTCACTTTTAAGCATATAAACCAAACAAACAGACTTAGCAAATCAACAATCTCTCCTCAAAATGTTTACAGCTCCTAATAAACCTATCCTACATAACTTTCCATACTGACAATCATTATCCATAGTTACTTAACAACATTCACTTAATAATAAATTTCAAATTTGGGGGAAATTTAGCTCAGACAATGGCAGAATCCATAGATTTTTATCAAATAAAATATAAAATGGAAAGAGTTTATATGCCAAAATAAAAGAAATCAGAAACCTCCAATTTGATCAAGCTAGGCAACACTGACTGGCTGGGAAGCAGATTCCTTCACTGTTTTACATCTGCAAGAAGAATATTTCCTCATCTATAAACTGTATTGGGTTTGAATGAACTCAATAAGAACTGAAACAAAAATCAGGTCAGCATATCCTCACCCAATTTTAATCAGAATGAGCTTAAAAAATTGAATCATGATATTTAAATTTAAAAATAAATTCAAAAAAAAAATTGCATGATAAAACTTCAATCAACTCTGAACTATTGATCAACGCAGCGCCCCCCCCCCCCCCCCCCCCCGGCGCGAAATTTAGAAAAGCCCGCATCAGGCGCTTCCTGCGAGCGGTTTCCAAAAGAAAATCTTATTTCCTTCTTCAATTTGCAAGTATATCTTCATAGAGTATATTGATTCTTCATAACACATATACACATTAAAGTGATTAATTGAATCTGAATATAAAAATCATAAAAATCAGCTCAAGCAAGGTTAAAGTTGGGCCCCCCATAAAAAATTTCTGGCTTCACCACTGGATCAACGATCCCTTTTTCTTTTTTTGGGTAACAATCACGTAGGTCTCTCAAGTTTAAGTCACAATTCACGATAGATACACAATTTTCAAAGCACTCCAATTTGGTCCTCGACATTGGATTTATATTTCACATAGATCGTTTTGTTAAAAAAATCATCACTTGAACATATAAAGATACAAATACCCTCCACTTTTTTACTTAATTTATTTACCCTCTCTTTTTCTTCTAACGTAGGGCCCATTCTTTCTCACTCTAATATCAGCTATCTCCAATGGTTTCACCTCCTCTCTCGCTTCGAATGCCGGCTATCTCCAACAAACTCTAATGATTACACCTGTAATGATTTCATATACTCAACTGCTACATTTGAATTGGATGATGATGGATGAAGGACCCTTCACATCATGTCCACCTCTCCTATTCTTCTTCCCCTTTTTTCTCTTACATAAACAAAGTGAGGACTCAACTTCATTGGACAAAAATCTACCACTGTGACAACCAATCATAAGAATCAAAAGATCCCTCTCTCCAACTCTACCTCTTCCTATTCATCTCCCTCTTCTTCTCCCATGTTAACAGGGTGACTGGCCAGCCTCATTAAGAAAATAACCAAATGCAAAAATAGGAGAATTTTTTTTTATATATAGATTAAGATATTTTGGTCATAAAAAATTAATCTCATTCAAATTTAAAAAAATAAGAAATGCAAAATAACTAAATTAATAGATTATTTAACAGCATAAATAAATGGATCTCTTTGAAGACTGGAAATCAAGTTCAAGAACCATTATGAAATCTTAAAAGGAGCTAGGGAGCAAATGAACGGTTTTTTAAGTCATGGATCTACATTAAGCACGGCTCAAGCCCCAGAACCTGATTTTTTTTTTCTTTTTTTTTTTGTTTGGGGGGGGGGGGGGGGGGGTTGCAATCCTCAGCAAATTTACTTTCGAACAGCTAAAGGTTGTTGAAGATCTTAAGATTAAGGAATCAACAAAATTATGTAGTTGCAGGATAATTGTACAAACAATTTCATCATGTACAATTCCACAAGTTAAGTCAGGTCTCGGGTTTGATCAAGTTCACCAAGGGTGCGTGGGTTTAGCACGTCATTACAATTGAAATCAAATGAAAAGTAGGATGCTAGTAAACAATGAAATTTTAGCATCTGAAAAACTTACAAACTGGTCAGCTGCTCAAGTAAACTATAATCATACACGTCACACGTAAATTAATAAAAAAATGTAGATCATGATTACCTGTTGCAATATGAGCGGGATGCAAAGTTATGATTGTTGCATTTTTGGCACATCCAGTCCCCATCACGCCATTGTTTTGCACTGATAGAAAGTAATTAATCAAACACAGAATGTAATGATTAACAAGCATAAATGAAGCACAGTGAACTATCCTTCAGGAAATAAATCTAGTATCCATGCTCAACTAGTTCTAGCAAAGAACAAGGATCCCACTTCATGACACCTCGTAGCAATTACTTTGATTGAAATCACATTCAACGGAAAAGATCGTTAGATATTCAGACTCAGTGTTAAAAAGTATACATAGAAAAATATGCTTCGCAAAGCTTTATTGATTATCAAACTATTCTCCATTTTTTAGGACTCATTTGATTAGGCATGCTCTCAAAGGTGGATCCACGTAGGCCTGAGGGTGGGCAATTTTTTTGCCCCCCCCCCCCCCCCCCCCCCCCCCCCGCCAAATTATTTTTTTTGGCCCTAATCCAAGGCATTGCCCAACTTCCGTTGTCATTCCATCTCTTCACGCATGCGACACAAGCAGCCGCAGCCGCGATGGTTTCGAACTCGAAGCTACTCTCGGTTCATGATCTCCTCCTTTGTTTGGCTGCAGACTTGTAGAACTATTTAGGGAGGCGGCGAGGACAAGAGGATCTAGGGTTTCAGATGTGCTCTTTGACATCGGTTTCAATGTTGATGCGTATTTATTTATTTTGCACTCTTGATACTATTTGTCTGCCTGCTCAGTCAATTAATGGCAGGTTGCTCAGCATCTCTCAAAATTAAGCCCAAGTGAAGATATATCAAGAGGTGCTTCTTAAACACCTTCACTTCATTTTATGATCTGTTTTTAACTAAAATTTGGTCTATTTTATGATCAGTAGCAATGATCTATTTTTTTATGATATATTTTTTGCACTCGCCGTCGTCATCTTCTTTGCAACCTTCGGTTTTTTTTTAAGTAAAATTTGGTCTGATTTAGCAAAGTTCTGTAGAATGATCTTTTTTTTTATGATCTGTTTTTCACACTTCGCGGTGGTGTTGAATAGGAAAGTTCTATAGAAAGAAACTTAGCCAAGTTCTGTAGCAATGTTTTTTTTTTTCAAAATAGCAAATTTCTGTAGAAATGATTTTTTCCTGAATAGCAAAGTTTTGTAGAAATGATTTTTTCTGAATAGCAATGTTCTGTAGCAAGAAACTTAGCCAACATATCTTGTGAAAAAACTTTACAATATAGTTAAAAACTCTTCTCTCATCTCCAAAAATAAGTTTCCTCACATTAAGCATAAGAAGGGGGAAATCAAGTATAACCAATCTAAGACAACTGAGGAAGAACACTTGTTTCCACATGGCCAATCTTTATAATACATTTGTTTTCTTACAGAAAAACAGAACATCTAAAAACTAAGCGGCGATGAAATTTTTTTAAAAATTTATTTTATTATTATTATTATTATTTTATTACTTTTATTATTGTTATTTGTTGTCTCATTAATTAAAATTTTGCCCACCCTGAAAAAAAAAGTTGGATCGGCCCTGCATGCTCTGCACTAGGATAAGTGCAAACAGAGAAAAGTATGACAACGTCTCTCACAAGTATTGCTTCATCCGCAACAAGAAAAACTGCTTTTCAAACAAAAAAGTAAAGGTTGTGCCAAGAAACACAGCAATTTTTCTCAACTGACTACAACAGTAACAACTATATCAAATAAAGCCTTAAATTATTACCTTTTCAGCTTGGGAAAAAGGACAACAACTATCCAAGATGTAATTGCATGTGCTGACCATATGCATGTAGACTACATGCATCTGCGGGTTTAAAAATTCATTTACTTGCAAGTTTTAAAGGCCTATTCACGGCTTCCTTCCCCTCCCTTTTTCGCATTCCTTTTCCAGTTCTTAACCTCTAATTTTAGTTAACATTCTATCTTTTAAGGGAGTACTTCTGCAGTGAAGCATGAAGAGAGTCAAAGTCCACTACTAAAATGTAAGAGAAAGTACCGAAGATAATAAGTTGACAATGACATATTCAAGGTTGGGTTTGTGGTTAAAGCCCCTTAAGAGGACATTCAAGGTAGAGGGATGTAACTAATAAATGAGCTTCATGCCAATGTCATGTCCAAGGAGGGGCCAATGAGAGGTTCGTGTAAACAACCATAACCCTGTTGGCAAAGAAGTTGTCTCCGTTCATTGACTCGCCCAAGAACTTGAAAAAAATGGTGCAAGGTTAGTAATTTAGAGAGCAGTGATGATTACCCATCATGGAATATATGTTATAGTTCATGTCATAACAGTTTTAGTGTCATTGACCTTCTTTATTTCAAGACGTAGTTAATGGTTAGTCCTTAGTTATCTTTATTCCAATTATCAATTCCAATGACGTCATGATCCGTATTAAGATGAGTAGGGTATTTTGCTAAATGATTAAATTTTATGCTGACATAACATTAAGGATTAAAGAGCAACAGAATCTCCTGATAAAGGTGGGTAATTATGTTTCTATGTTCCAATAATTATATTAATTTCTCCTATGTTAAAAGCATTAACTGCTATGTCATTTTTACATGTACTTGATGAGGTTATTACTACAAGCTTAACTTTAGAAAACATCTAAAGTGATCATCTCTTTTCAGGAACAAAATCTTCATATTGCTATGAATGTTAATCCAAATTGAGCCTATTTCATCTACCGATTATAAACTGGTATATTATATAAAATTAATAATTACATAATAAGATAAATATCAAAGGATATAAAACCTATGAATGAATGCATATCCATATTGAAAGATGGAGTTCACCCTCTTATAGTACTAGCAATGGATATATTATACCAGCGTGAAATTGATTATATACCTTCAAGGATTAGGTTTGAAAAGAGTTATTGCTTTCAATAGTCTAAAATTAGACAATGCTCCTATCACAGGTGTATTAACTACAAGATAATTTAAAATATTAAAATTTTATGATAATGAGAGCTAATATATGATTTTTTGTTACCACAATTGAGGCAATTATAGATGCATTTTTATATAATGCACAGGATAAAATAATATTTTATAATTTACATATAATAATCTACATGTATATCGTCTTCTAATTTTTGAATTACTATGATTAGAAAATATAATTAACCACTGAGTTGTTTAACTCACTCTTATAATTGATAATCATTTTCAGAAAAAAAAAATTTCTTATAAAGTAGATGCACTTTCAACCAAATCAACGAGCCGTTATGAGAAATTAGAAAGAAAATCGCACCACAAATCTTTTTATCGCAAGAAATATGAAAAAAATAGCAAGATACAGTTGGATCTTCAATTGGAGAGGAAGATCCGGCTCTCCCAAATCCCTAGCCGCCAGCCAGAGCCCTCACAACCTAAGAAACCTTAATTTCCGCAAACACCAATATAAAAGAAAAAAAACTGAAACCTAGAAAAAATATATTTAAAGCATACAATAGCAAAATCCCAAAACAGCCCCTCACTTTACCCTCCTAGCTGCTCCCTCCAAATTCAAAATCTGCTCCCTGGGCCCACTTCAAAGGGGCAGAATTCCCCCTTGTCTGCCTGGCCTAGTCCTCCTGGCATATACCCTAGCCGGTCCAGGGTGGACCGACCATTCTATGACTAGTCCAGCAGGGATCGATCTATCAATACCCCCCTACCAAAGACCCACCTTGACCTCAAGGTGGAAAGACAGAAACTATTGTTGCACCCTCTCGTACGGCTCCATGTGGCGTCATAGTCGAGTAGGTTCTTCCATTTTATCAGTACTTCCTTGATCCCTCCCTCTTCTTGTCGCACCCCTTTCAGCTCCAATGATACCAACACCATCTCAAAATCCTCTTTCAATGTCACGAGTAACTCTGAACTGGATGTCTGATTCCCAATAGCTCTCCTCAACTGTGACACATGGAACATTGGATGTATAGTAGAGGTCGTAGATAACCTCAATTTATAAGCCACTACTCCAATCCTCTCCAATATCTCATAAGGACCAAATACATTGGGGCTAGCTTCCATTCCTTCTGTTAGCTACCATCCTTTGTTTGTAAGGACGAAGCTTCAAGTATATCCTATTCTCCATCTCAAACTGGATGTCTTTCCTATGGCCATCCGACTACTTCTTCATAATCTACTAAGGCCTCAACAAATGTTTTTTTAAGTCTGCCAACACCCTATCCCTCTCCTCCAAATACTGCTCTACCGACGAGACTAGTGTGCTACTCTGCCCAATGTGCACCAAGTGAGATGGGCCCCTTCCGTACAACACTTTCAAAGGAGTCATTTATAAAGCTGAATAATAATGAAGTATTGTATCAGTATTCTTCCCATGCCAGCCACTTGACCAACAGTCAAGATGTCTCTAAAGCAAAACATTACAGGTACATCTCAAGGCACATGTTTACCACCTCTGTCTTCCCATTCGTCTGTGGGTGGTAAGCGGTGCTACACTTCAGTACTATCCCCTACAGCCTGAACAGCTCCCTCCAAAAATGACTGAGGAACAACTCATCTCAATCGGACACTATAGACTTCGGTATCCTATGCAATCTAACCACCTCTCTGATGAATTTCGTTGCTACTATCACTGTCAAGTACGAATATCGTAGGGGAATAAAATGAGCATACTTGCTCAATCCGTCCACCAACACCAAAATCACTGATTCACTATAAACCCCTCGGATTTGGGTAGCTCATCTATAAAATTTATGGTGACCTCCTCCAACACTCTATTCGAAAGAGCTAGAGGTTGTAGTAACTCTCTCGAGGTCATGACCATGTATTTGCTTCTCTAACACACCTCACATCTAGCCACCATCTCCTCCACATCCAACCACCATCTCCTCCACATCCTATGCATCCCATTGCAATACAACTTTTTTGCCCAACCTCCAATACGTCTTCTACACACCTGAATGACCCCCAACATCAGTGGTATCAAAATGGCTAACTCTTGGAGCTCCCTCATGCATCTGGACAAGACGTCAGCCGCCTTGTTCTCTAACCCGAGTCTGTAATGGATTTTAAAATCATATCCCAACAGCTTCGAAAGCCACCTCTGATACTCCTTGGTCATCATCCTCTGCTTTAACAAGTACTTCAAGCTCATATGGTTCGTCTTAACAATGAAATGTTGACCAAGCAAGTAAGGTCGCCACTTCTGAATGGCCAACACTATGGCTATCAACTCCCTCTCATAGACTGACTTCAACCTTGCCCTGGTTGTTAACACCTGGCTGAAGTAGGTGATAGGCTTGTGATTCTGCATAAGCACCACCCCCAATTCATACATTGATACATCAATTTCCACCACAAAAACATGGCTAAGGTCTGATAAGGCCAAGATCGATACTGTGGTCATGGCCTTATTCAATCTCTCAAAGGCCGAGACAGCTGCCTCTCCCCATATAAAACTAACATTCATCAACTGCTCCATCAGAGGCCAAGCTATAGTGTTGTATCCCCTCACAAACCTCCTATAGTACCCAGTTAACGCTAAGAAACCCCTCAGCTCCTTCAAAGTCCTAGGTAATGGCCATTTCAACATAGCCTCAATCTAGGCCTGATCAGCAGCCACCCCCTCCTGAGATATCACGTGCCCCAAGAACTTCACACTGGGTTATGCAAAGCAACACTTCTTCATGTTGGCCCGCAACTGATGCTCCTATAACACCTCTAGTCCACCCTCAAATGCTCCAAATGCTCCTTATCCGACTAGCTGTACACAAAGATATCATTAAAGAAAATCAGTATAAATCTCCTCAAGTATGGTCGAAACATCATGTTCATGAGGAACTAGAATGTAGCAGGGGAATTGGTGAGACCAAACAGCATCACCAAAAACTCGTAGTGTCCCTTATGTGTCCGAAAAAGAGTCTTCAGGACATCCTCCTCTCTAATCTTGATATGATGGTACCCAAACTTCATATCCATCTTTGTGAACACCACCGCCCCATATAGTTCATCTGGCAACTTATCTATCATCGGAATAGGAATCTTATCTGGCGCAGTCTCCTTATTCAAGGCTCGGTAGTCCACATAGAACCTCCAACTCTCGTCCTTCTTCTTGACCAGTAGGGCCAGACTAAAAAAAGGATTCACGCTCGGCATGATGATCCGTGCCTCGAACATCTCTTGAATAAGCTTCATGATCTCATCTTTTTGGATCTGAGGATAGCGATAAGGCCTGACACTGATCGGTAATACCCCCTCTATAAAACTCAAAATGCTCAAAATAAATGTAAGTATAAACTTCCTATAAATGTTAACTTATTTTCATTAAACTCTACGTTTAATTTTGAACGTTTTGATATATAACAGTATATCTAAAAGTCTAATAAACTATTGTCATTAAATGATATAATTTAAATGTTATTGTAGCTGTTTTTGAGCTAAATCAGCCATTTAAATATTAATTAATGCATCCTTCTGTAGCCTCCACTTAGCCAACCATGCATGGGGTGGATGGGGATCATATGGTTGAGATAGTAGTGGAGTTTTAGTGGAGAGCCTCCAATTGGTTCACGACCTGGTTGGAGATGAAATTGTGGATAGCTCCACTGTCTATTAGCACCACTACCCCCATGTCTGTTATCTCTCATTTCACTTTCATCATGTGATTTGGAGTGAATCCCACCACTGAATTCAAGGAGACATCTATCACGTCTACATGCAGCCCTTTCTCCTCCACCACTGCCTCACTCCCACCTCCCCCCTCAGCTTCCTCGTCATCACAAACGATAAGAACATGAAGAGTTCAATCCTTAAACTTGTGCCTTGGGGTATACCTCTCATCACATATGAAGCATAGCCCCTTCGCCCTCTTCTCCTATAGCACCTTCTCAGTGAGCTTATTGAAGTTTTCCCTGGTTCCCCCTCTAACGGTCTTCTCCTTCGAGGTCTCTCCCAAGGAATACATGGTGCCGGCCCCTTAGGTGGCAAAAAGGTAGTGGTCATCCTATACGAACCTCCTAAATTGCTGCATCTAGCACCACTCACCAGGTGCTTCTAATCCTCCACTAATCGGGCTAGCTCCATAGCCTCTCCTAAATCATGAGGCCTCATCATTCTAATTGCCGCACGAATCTTTGGTTTGAGCCCCTTCATAAAGTTTCTCTCCATTACAATCTCCGACAGCCAGTCCAGTCAGGTGTCAAGATACTCAAACCTCCCACAGTACTCCACCACGATCCCTTATGCGTTAGAGCAAAGAACTGCTTATAGAAGTCTCCTCCCCGGCTGGTTCGGAAACGTTTTAACAGGCAGTCCTTAAACTCCCTCCAGCTCCATATGGGCTGCCTCATGTCTCTCCATTGGTACCATGCCAATGCCTTCCCCTCTAAGCACAGGCCAATTGCCGTCAATCTCTCCTCCTCCGTCAATCCATTGATAGCAAAATACCTTTCCACCATGTAGATCCACCCATGTGCATCCTCTCCCTCAAAAATAAGCATCTTCAGCTTCCTCACCCTTGAATCTCCTTCGTTCCCTCTTGTTTCCTCCATAACCTCTCATTCCCCAACTAGGTGGTCCCCCCAAGTGTCCCGATCATCCCTTATATGCTTGTAGCCAAACTCTTTGTCAAAATCTCCCCTCCTTTCAAAATTAGCACCTCATCAATCATAATCAACACCTCTTCTTTCAAATTACCCCCCTTCATTCATACTCAACCCCCTTATGCCTCTCCCCATACCTTTTACTTATCTCCTCCTTAGGAATGGACTCTAGAGGAGGTCTTCTCTATTCTCCCTCCAAAATCTCCACCTCTTACTCTTCCCCTCTCTTTATCGGATTAGGGTTCTCCCCACTGCCTTGGCTGTCAGCTGCTTCCCTCGTCTCTGACGATGCCGTTTGGTTTGACCCTCGAGCAACTTCTTCATCATCTCCTCCATGATGACAAAGTTCCCATCGATTTTCTTATGAATGGTTGAAATTTGAGTTTTGAAATCTGAAATTTCATATTTCAATTGCTCGATCTTTCCTTCCAATACTTCTACCTTCTTTCCCGCCATAGGAACCTGGATCAAGGCTCCACACAACAAAAACGGCCAAAAAAAATAGCGGATTTGGTCTTCAAACAACAAAAATCAGCAAGATCGGAGAGAAAAACGCTGCAGAAATCAGTGAGGAAGTCCACCTATATTTCAGCCTGGGGCACTGCTCTGATACCAATTTGTTATGAAGTAGATGCACTTTGCACCAAATCAGTGAACCGTAATGGAAAATTGGGAAGAAAATCACACCCCAAATCTTTTTATTGCATGAAATATGAAAGAAAACAGCAAGATACAATTGGATCTTCAATTGGAAAGGAAGATCTGGCTCTCCCAAATCACTAGCCGCCGGCTAGAGCCCTCACAACCTAAGAAACCCTAATTTCAGCAAACACAAACATTAAAAAAAAAACTAAACCTTAGGAAAAATATATTTAGAGCATGCAATAGCAAAATCCCAAAATAGCTCATTGCTTTTCTCTCCTAGTCTCACCCTCCTCCAAATTCAAAATCTGCTCCCTTGGCCCACTTCAAAGGGGTGGAATTCCCCCCTATCCGCCTAGCCTAGCCTTCCTAGCATATACCCTGGCCGATCCAAGGTGGATAGGTGGACCGGTCTATCAAGTTTATCTTAAATGTGTGAAAGAAGAGAGTATATTTACATTAGAAGAATAATAACATAAGATAGGAATTCTAGTAATAATATGTGTTGATTTCTACAGTGTAAAACTTGTTGAAAAAAAAAATATGCATCTTATGGAGTGCTTATAAATAAACTTAATGGTTTAGCGGCTCTTTTGAAATTAAATGACCGTCGTGTTAGAAAATATTCAGAATGTTTAAGAAATATGATGTAAATTTAAATTCTAGTCCGAACATACGTTCTCACCTTCATATTCCAAACCTCTAGGCCAACTAGCAATAAATATGACCATAAAACAGCATAATGCATTAGATAGTGATAAATCAAAATACAACATGTGCATGATACACAATAGCAATATTAAGAAGGAAAAAGTAAGTGGTTTTCAGAAGATAGTAAAAACATAAGAAAAAAATCAACTAGTTATTATCACCCTTTTCCAAGAAGTGTGGGCATGGCTGACAACTGAGAAGCCACATTCGGCAAATTCCTGCCATAGTATTTCGAATATAATCCATGTGCTTGACCACCATTAGGTCCAGGAAGGTTCTCCAAATCCGGATAAATATGGTGTGCCTCTCTTTTCTTGCATATCAAAAACAATTAGAAGACAACAGTCATAAAGACTGTCCGACCACAAAATGGCAGTGAGAGGTGAAACAAAGAGATATTTACCAAAAACTGGTGGTTTATGTCCCCTGCATGTAACCTCTTTTTGTGCCAGTCATTAGCAAACTCTTCTGAAGCCAACCGTTTGGTACCTGAAGCTACAATGAAGAAGAAAGAAAATATATTACAAGCATATAATTTATCTAAGAATATTTATGGATTCATAACCAAGATAATAAGAATTTTAAAAAAAAAATTCAATTCAATTCAATTAATATGGACTGGTTTTCAAATTATACATATTTTTTCTGTGCATACAAAAGAATTGAAATGGCCTAGCATTGTTACTAAAAGTGCTGATGTCGCAATTGAATTGGTGAACCAAACCTCATGTCAACTATACCAACTACGCTTTCACATGTTGGAAAGGAGGACCATTTGAGATTGCAAATTATCCATGCAACTTTTATTTGTCAAGAGATCCTTCAGAAAGCGGCAAAATTGCATTATAAACTAGACTTTGCCCAGGTTGAATTATGGCCGTAAGCTGGTAAGTAATGTCTTAGACATTAAACACTTCATCACCACCACTACGATGTACATGCCACATATTACCACAAAACGGTAATAGCAGTTGTAATAAATCTGTTAAAGAATAATCTATATTCCATTATTTTGCGTACAATGAGCATGTGTTGCTACAATAGGACTTCAAAACCCAAAGATGCGGCACTAATGCGGGCAACCTTTCTTCGCAGGTTTGAGGTAACAGAGGATGCAAGTGAGAATGAAGAGGATCCATGTTGTCGCAATAAACTGTGGAAAGGGAATAATAGGATTGGCTCTCAAGATTTTGGAAGCAGCCGGAACTTGTCTAATTATTAATAGTGAGATTAAGGTGTTGAGGAGGAGACCACATCAGTGATCAGGCTTTACCCAGAAACAGCAGCAGTTGAATACAAGTACAAGAAAACTAAAGGAAAAGGAAAGCGGATTATTCTCAAGACAATCTGAATAGAAAATTTTCATCCTAGCAACCAAAAGTCCAACTTAATGAAATATAAATACAAATTGCCTAACATGCCAAATTACCATAAAATGTAAAAATTTTATAGCTGAAATAATCAAAATATAATAAACAAATAATACGAAGACCATAAACTACTAACAGAATAAAATAAGACCAAATTTATAGATCAAACGCATCAAGAGAATCTAATATGGCTACTAGTCTAATAGCACTGTTGTCATGAAGTCCGTAAGATTCCCTGATTTCTGATATCAGTTCTCTAGGATACTGAGAAATACTCCGGATGATGATACTCATGGATATCCGGCCAATTTTTATAGCTCCTCAAGAGAAACCAAACAATAATTTGGAGGATGGTGTCACCATTGAATGGGCTAGTAACGTCGAGCAAAAGTGCCTGTGTCATCTGTAAGAGTCACCACCACATCTGTCAATAGAGGTGCAGGTGGTAGGGATAGAACTAGTGCTGCTGTGGGAGATACGATAACTCTACCTGAGAGAACACTTAGGAAATATAGGAGATTTGAGGATGCCTTGATACAATATAAAATATTCTACATTAAAAGTAGGAACCGGAGGACCATCATCCCCATCCTAAGCAGATTAGGAACCCTAAGAATCATACGGATCCTACATATCACAAGAATCTTACGAACCACAAAGACCTAAGGACTAGTAAGAATAAAAATACTATTGAAACCCTTGACTTCTTCTTTAAGATTACTATTCTAGTGATGATCAACATTTAGACATCACAAAAATGGTCGTGGTTCATCATAATCAACATCAAAATGAATCTAAGTAAATTACAAAAGTTCAAGGCTCCCCAGCTCTAATGGTATACTAGATTGGCGTGTTTTTTTCTGAACCATTATCTTAACTTAAAGACCTCTTTTATTGGTAGTCCATGTGCGACCAAGAGTACACCAAATATGCAAATACTAAATTAAAAGGCACTACCAAGACACTTTGGTTAGGAGTCCAACACGATAATAGACAATTTTGATAGTCGTCAGTTAGAACATGAGCTAATATATTAAAGCTAAACTAAGAGACTAATACTTGTCAAAGTATGACAATTCTAAGCTGGTTAAGCAATTGCTAAATTACAGACTAGGCAATTAAATTGTAAATGAATACTTAAAATGGTTTGAAGAATAAAATTTTAGATGTGATATTGATGAGGACATCCGACCGTGAAAGTTTATCAGAGAAGGAGCCGAAGATCGACGGCCATGATTGTGCCACGTTATTTTGATTTATTTAGGCATTTTTTTCATTTTTACCCTCACTTGAGGGAGAAGACATATGTGACCCCATGGGTACTTTTGTCATTTGTCTTAGTATTATATTTTGGCTATTTATAGCCCCTTCCTCTTAAAAAAAATAAAAAAAAATAAAAAAATAGCCCCCTCTTCTTTTTGAGGGGTTGGATGATTATTAAGAGAAAATTCTACACTTTTGCTCTTAAGAGCTTTGAGAGTTCTTATGAGAGTTGAAGTCCCTAGATGATGGCAACATACTACCCACCAGCCGCAGGAAGCGTCCGAGCTTGTGGTTTGAAATCCCTAGGTGAGGGTAATGTATTACCCATCAGCCGCAAGAAGCGTCCAGGCTCGTGGTTTATCTTCTCTTCCTTAATTCCCCCTCTTTCTTTCTCCTTACCGCTGCCCATATCTCCCTCCCCCTCCTCCTAAACCACCGGCCCAATCCCCTAGACCCCCTCCCCTAACCGTTGGCCTACGCCCTTCCCCTTTCCCAATCGCCGGCCTAAGATCCTCAACCCCCTCCCCTAACCGCCGGCCTACACCTTTCTCTTCCTCCCAACCGCCAATCCAAACCCTAGACCCATCTCCACTTCCCTAGCCGCCGGCCACCTCCTCCCTTTCCATTGCCTGCAAAATTCAAATTGATTATTCAACACCTTATTCGATGCATCTTAAGTTAGGAAAGTTTTCAAATTCATATTTAAATTAATTTGAATTTGAAATTCTTTCTTAAAATAGGATGGACTATATTAGGAAGCTTCCCTTAATTCTCCCAATCTGAATTTAATTAGAGACCTGTCATAATTCTCCTTTCCTTATCTTAATAATTCAAGTTTGGAAACTCCGTAATTCTTTCCCTTTGAGTTCAAATTTTCAAAATCTAAACTTTAAGTACTTTCCTAATTTAATCTCTTTTAAATTTGGAAAGCATTTAAATTCAGATTTAATTAAATTTGAAATTGAAATCTATTTCCTAAATAAGAAAAGTTAATTTAGGAAAGCCCACCAATTCTTGCAAACCTGAAATTAATTAGGATTTGATTTTAAATCCACATTCATCGTATGTGGACACATTCATGATTCACCATATGTGAACACATTCAACTTATGTGGACACCCTTCCTTTTTCCCCCCTTTTGGCCGACCCCCCCCCCCCCTCCTCTCTCTCTCTCTCTCTCTCTCTCTCTCTCTCTCTCTCTCTCACTCACTCACTTAATTGTTTCCTTCCTTAATTGGATCATGGCTAGCACATGGTTCTACATCAGATATACAAGAAGAAAAAACAGCATCTAGGTTAATGAACATTCTTCATCCTTCCAGAAGGACTAAAGCATGACTCTTAAAGAGTGATTGTTCTTTCCTGTAGAAACTGTGTGAATTTGCTTGTAAACTTCGATATTCCTTCCTTATGTTGTCGATGTTGTTCATGAGTCATTTGTAGGTGGCATCCACATTATTCAAACTGAACGGCATCACAAGGTAAAACAAAAAATCCCCTTGTCTGTAATAAAACTTATCTTCTCTTTATTGTTGGTACATTATTATCCAATGGTAGGCTGAGAAGGCATCCAAGAAGCTTAAACAAGAATGCAAAGCCATTCAGTCCACTAGCATGTCAGTACTAAAAGTGGGCATGAGTCTTCTGGGCAAGCATCATTAAGCTTCATATAGCCCACACGCATCAGCCACTTGCCACTAGCCTTCTTTACCATCACCATGTTCGAAATCCACTAAGGGTACCTAGTCTTCCTAAAGCTAGGCAACAAGCAACTTCTCCACTTCCTCCAAGATCATAGCTTGAATCTCAGGAGAGTAATAATGCTTTTTTTGTCGAATTGGCCCGATATCCAGTTGGATGTGGATTCAGAATTAGTGGCATTAAGGCTACGGCCATGGATCCCAGAAGGCTCCCAAGATAAGACAAAGACATTAGCTCTTAAGTTATTAAATCAAATGGATAATTACCATGGCAGGTGAAATCGATACAGAACATGCACCCAAACTCATCAGTAGGATTAACAAGAACTCCGCAGCCTTTTTTTTTTTTTTTCTGCAGACTTCTTTAACCTCTAGGTCATCAATCATTTTGCACTCTTCTAATGCATTAGTCGACTAGTACTAGTTTGCCTACACCACATTCAAATAGCAACTCCGAAACCCCACCTCATGCCACCCCACACCAAAGAAAGATATTCTGATGTGGAGAACTTCATGCATAGGTGATGCCTCGAAACCAAAGCTTGGAAATTGTTGAGAAAAGATTGACAAAATATTGCGATGTGGGTCAATGGTACTCAAATTACCACAAAGTCCTCTCTCCAGTTGTTGAAATATTTTTCAACTCCTAGAATGGCCTCCAAGGTAACCACATCCTCCAACATCCATTGTTTGGCAGTAAAGTTGAGGAGGTCTCCTTCTAGCTCTCAGAAAGTTTACTATCATCTAGCCTCATCCCATCAGCCAAGCGTTGGAAGATGATGTTGATCAAGTTGCACATAACACTAAGGAAAACCTCATAGTCGTTCATAACCACCAGAATGATGATGACATAGTTGAAGATATTTCAGGCAAAAGGGAAATCAACATTTATGAAAGAAGCAAAATAATTAATAAAGCTTGCCTCAAGGAAATCCAACTGTCAGAGGCTGTTAATTAAGCGGCTTCAAAAACTCACAACCTATAATTACATATAATCGCTCAATGATGGATCCTGCCCACATTGCATCGTTCAATTGTCGGTGAGTGCTAAAGGCCAACCTCCTTGAGCAGCAAAACAGATGTCCAAGTTGGCTCCGAGTAAAGAGAAAGTTAGGCCATCCAAGAATTGCTTTAGTTGGCCTTCCTCAAGCAGTGTCTCCAATAATGCCTAGAAGAACTGATAATCCACGATATACTGACCACTCTAGTTGTGATATAGAAAGAACTTAGAGTGATAATGGTTCATTGATGATTGTCAAAAAGCCGTCCATCAACATATGTAGCCTTTCTCTTGGATTACCACGAAGATCTTATATACCTTGCAAACAAATTCGATGCAACCACTTTAGGCCAAAAACCTCGAGAGACAGGGCTCGTCTTGGTCTTAGGGATGTCTTATTGATCCAACCAGGGCATCTCGCCATGGGGCTCGATCATTGCAATCATTTCTATGTTAGTCAATCCTCTCTCGACAATTGTATGGCTACTTTCAAGTTTCAACCACTATAGAGATGTTGAAGATAGGGTGTAAGGCATCAGTTCATCAACATTAATGAACTTAGACGCCCTCTCCAACATTTTGACCATGGTGGTTGAAGGTTTCTTCACGATGAGTAGTAACTTCATGGGTAGCCTAGCTAAACTAGGTAATATAATCCTTCAAGAACCATCTCTCCTAAACTAGGTAATATAATCCTTCAAGAACCATCTCTCCCTTTATCAGATGAAAGGAAATGTCCAAGCAAATTTTGGATGTCGTTTGAAAATGATAAACTCTGAAGATCATCAGGATGGAAATTATTTTCATCAAGCAATAGCATGTGAATTTTCAATTTGTTATCATGAATTCAATCCATCAAACATTGCATTGATGTTCAACAGTACATCTAATAAAATCAACATCACATTTACTGGAAACAACACGTCCATAGAAATACATGTAATGGCTCTCCATAGGTATAAGAGCAGACATCTGCTTATTCAAATGTTATGTGCTTGCCTTTCATATTCAGCATAATAATGTTATTAATCTTAAATGACACAAATTGCCTAACAATTCTCTCTATCACACCCTTAGATTTATATGTAACTGGAGCATACATTTGCATGCATAGCAAGATAACTCAAATGAGTGCAAAAATAATAAATTCGAACTTTGTTTGAAGGTTCATGGAATGAATGATCGAACACTTGACTATTGTTCAAGATTTGATCAAAACTTCTTTGAATATTCTTCAAAACTTATTTTGACCTAAATCGAATCTTATTCGACACATAATCAAAATCGAATCTTATTCGACACATGATCAAAGCTTCTTTGACTATTGTTTGGTCTTGATTTTGAAATATAAACATGCTTCAAATAAGTTTCGAAGTATGTTTTATCATGTGCTGAACATGTATAGATCAAAATTAAAATAAGTTTTGAGCAATATCCAAAGTGTGAGTGAGTTGTAATAAAAAATAGACTTGGTTGATTTATATTTTACTGTTACTTGTATGCAATTTAAAAAGTAGAACTTGGTAGTTCTCTCCTACATAAGATTTTGATGAGTCTTCCATCAAAATTATCTTTACAATCTATCATATTATTCTTATGAATAATATGTATCATCATCTCTATTCATGCACTCTTTATGTTGTCATGGGAAACCCACCATCCATCTACATCACCAAGTAGGAGGTTTTTCTACTTGGAGTGCCGGTTTGAGGCAAGTCTAAGATGGAAGTTATGTACAAGAAAAGAGTGGCAAGTTTTGGTGGCTATAGAGGATATAGTTCACGTGGTGCACCCAGGAATAGTCAGTTACTAGGTCATAGGCATCAGATGATCGAATGACAAATCAATAGTTGGACTTTGATATTGATGCGAAGACATGACAGAGAGTGATTGTGTGGTAGAGCATTTATGGGACAGCGATTTATCCATAAAGGAAGTAGCCACATGGCATTTTTGGAATGGTTATATGGGCAATGATAGTTGCAAGCTCATCAAGATAAGCAGGAAATACCCATTGGGTGTGTTCGAGGAAAGAATCGGCATGAGTAGGGAGACAATTTTAGCATGTATGCCATGATGTTCCAGTTGGGAATTTGGATGATTCAATCAGCATGGCTGGAAAGCGAGGCAATGAACTTTGAGGCTATCTAGCAGGAGTTGGGAGATCCAACCAGGTTGATCTTGGTTGGTGACGTGTTACTATTTATTCCTTGTTTTGAGTTTGGTTGGCCAATGCTGCTAGATCGAGCAACACAAGAGTAACTCTCATAGAGCATGCAAAGAAAAGTGTTAAACCAACCTTAGTCAACAATCTCTAACTAAATCCTAGCTCTTTTAATTCTCATTCCTTTTAATGATTTAACAGAAGCACGTCAATTGAAATAAATTATAACTAATCTCTAATCTAAGCCGGATGATAGGTCATGACTGTCATAGAGCATGAAGCTAGAGTATACCCATTATCCCAATAACCAAATATGTGATTCATCATCATCATCATTTCTCATCCAAACTATTTAGGATCAGCTTTTTGAATCCTTCTTTATCTGTTCTTGAGTTCCCTAATAACCAATATGTATGGAGAAAATAGTTAAGAACATGCACTGAAAAAGTAAACGGCAAAATACAAAATAGTTATTTGCATCCCAGCGAGTAAGTTATTTGCATTACCCCGATAGAAGTTCGAAATATTTGAGTTTGTTGTCGAAGAGTACATGCCACTTGCAGGAACAGGTTCATTGCACTTTTTGCACTGCACAATAAATGAGCACTAAGCTTTGGAGTTTTGAAAGGATTGATAAATAACACATTGCAGAGGAAATGAAAATTTATATTGACGAGTATTGATTAAAAAAACAATCTCAATTAATATATTCAGTTCTTTAATTAAATCAATGAAAGATTCCAAAAATAAAGATTCAGCAAAGGTAATAAGTGTGCTGTATTTGCAAAATATGCAAGCTAAAACGAGATGAAACCCACATTAAAGATACCACAAAAAAATTTAAGTCGTAATCATGAAATATGTTTCCAAATTTGAGAAACTTTAATTCTAACATTACAATAAGTTTATAATTTCTATATTCTCATAATGGTAGCTCTAATTCCTTCTCCGGATTATGTCTTTGATAATTGTTTGAATTAATAACACAATAAACACATCCCGACGGTCAATGATCCAAGCAAGTATGATGAACTAATGAGATACCACATATTTCAACTCTCAATTGATGAAAAAAAACATTATTGACGTTCCATGATATTCAAGTTGAATGCAACTGTCACTAATGAATGAGCTCCAACAAAATACAAGAAGTGGCTGTTCCGTTCAACATTTTCTTTGATATAATGTTATGTTAATTCTGATAACAGGTTTTGGTTTAATGCTATCTCTAAAATTAAGGCAGATTAACTAACATTAGTAGCCAAGAAGGATGAAATTTAAATAGAGAATAAATTGGATGATATGTAAATTACCTCAATTTAGATGGTCTAAAAAATAAATAAATAAATGTCTCAATCAACATTAATTATTTCAAATAGAATTGCATTTTTTAAGATAACATTAAACCACACATACTATATTTGAAGGAAGCATAATGCTGCTATCTGAACAGCATTGGTATTTAGATAAACAGAATTATCTAAATAAAATTGAACAAAACTTAAACTAATTCAAATATAATTTAAAGTTATTATAACCTAAGCCTTGCTTTCCATCGTTGACATTACACAAAAAATACAATCAATGGAAACACTTTAAAGCTTACCACCAAGTATTCTAATGTAATTTATCGATCTTCGAATTTCAACCACAAATACTATTAAATGGAAAGAAAAATTAATGCCAAGAATATTCAATTATCTAAACAAATATACGATCTCTCTTGTAGTCACAAACTCCAAAACAAATACCAAGCATTATGTTGTCCGCAATTGGAAAATAAAGAATAAGGTCAATAATGGAAACACATGGGATATGTTTAATGTTTTAAGGAAATGAAAGAGAAGAAATGAAAATGAAACGGACAAGGAATGGTAAACAAATTGAATTGAAATTATTTTCCACCCACATATTTGATTGGAGAGAGTTGAGAAAATATTTTTTTTCCTTTCTTCATTGGTGAGAAAAATAAGAATTCATGATACCGACCTTGAACAGCCAACATAAGGCTAGTGATGATAATGATTTTGTTGACTATAGTTTGCATGACTTGGGTATAAGTTATTAATTATCTTATTCACAACCATATGAAAAATCTGAATTTAAAAATCTTTTGAAAATTATATTGTATAAAATGTTATTTTGGAAAATATTTAACTAAATATCATTTTTATAGCTTTTATGTGATATTTATATTTATTATTATTTTCTTTAATTTGAGCATCACCTATTGGTTTAAACCTCGATATTTTTGTCCATAGTCTTGAAAAAACCTCACACTTAAGTTTGATTATTTTGTTAGTTTGTACCTAAATGCAAAGTGTAAGAATTATCATTATGACTAACTCTAGTGTGAGGCCTACGATGAACGGATAAATGAAAGTAGATAGTTTATCTGGGTATATATGGCTAACCTAAAATGTATTCCATTTCCATGTTAACGTCCGAGTGAAATGCCGAACTGCATATTTGGATTAGATAAAGTTGTATTTTTTCATGATATTTTTTTTATAAATTGTACAACAATTAAGAAGGCGAGGAATTTTTTCAAAGTTACCCATGCCCTATGTTTCTGCTTAACCTATGATTATTTTGAAGCATGAGAAAATTAAAGGATGTGAAGAGTAACAACGTGGTTGAATTGAGATTCAAAAATGTTGATAAACTTCAAATAAAATTTAGAAGGTAAGGACTTTGACAACCTTAGCACTTTTCATTTCATGGGCTAGTAATATTCTATCAATTAATCTATAGGTTAGCAAACATTAGAAAAAAAAACTATTATTGTTGGATCTAGATTTGTCCGTGAGCAATACTAAAATCTTACTAGTAATATCCTCAAGGTACACTAAACAGAAAAAATACAAAGAAAATGATTGAATAAGAGAAGAGATGGTGAGGAAATCTAGAGATAGAGACAAAAAAAAGAGATTCTCTAATATTTTATTAAGATAGCCAAAAAAATATAGGCTCGAGTATAAAAGACCGTGTTTCCCCAAAAATTAACTTTTGACACCTATTTATAGGTTCGTGCAAAGATTTTGATGCTAGAAGAAAAGCTATACAAGAAAATGAGAATATATCCCGATACAAAATATGTGTAGCCCAAAAGATATGTAGCCAACAAAAATATAAAAATAAGCCTAAACAATTCACTAGTTGAAGCTATCATTTTCATAGTTGAAGTCGCGACTTCCTGGATGAAACATGGACTTGGGGTGAAAGTCGTTGATTTGCGAAGTATGGGTGAGAAGCTTCTAGTGTAGGCCAGTGGGCCTAGTGAGACCTTGGGCACGATATGCCTTATCGTGATCACGAGCCTGGCAAGTTCACTATGAACCTATCGAGTTTGTTTTGAGCCTAGAAAATTTGCTATGTTCATTCCTCTCATTCTGCATAGTTGTTCTGATCTAAGCTAACTTGATTTAGCATGAACCATATGCTCAAGATATTTGGGATGTATATTTAGTCCCCTGATTCTATTGTATCTTTGGAAGATATTTTGAGAAATGAACAAGAGAATTTAAGAAAAACATTTTCCTACTAAATCAATCATTTGATGAGGCTCTCCCAGCATACGCAAAAAAATGAGAGTGATTTTCAAATCCTTGAACAATAACATCATGTGTTTTATTCATTTGATTGTCTATTGATTTCATTATTAGCTTTCATTTCAAAATTATAAAAAATCAAAAATATCTCGTGATTTGACCCATGTAACTGGATTACACGACACTTCGTCTTCACAAGCTCCTTGGATCTTCTTCTTCTTCTTTAACCACTTTTCGGCTTCTTCATACTCTTATTCTATTTCCTTCCTCTTCTTCGTCTTCCTCTACCTCATTTTCTTCTTTTGGCAA
Source organism: Dendrobium chrysotoxum (assembly GCA_019925795.1). Taxonomy (NCBI): domain Eukaryota; kingdom Viridiplantae; phylum Streptophyta; class Magnoliopsida; order Asparagales; family Orchidaceae; genus Dendrobium; species Dendrobium chrysotoxum. Next base: position 3,899,002 of record CM034297.1, on the reverse strand, counting down.
CTTCTTTAGATGGCCACAGTGTCGAAGACCTTTCTTAGTTGTGTGAAGAACTTCATAAAAATTGACTTAGGTCTTCTTCCTTGATTGACATGACCAACGTCAAGTTAGTGCAAGAAGAGCTTGGATGTGATGGAGATTTTAGGATTCGAGCTCCAAAGGAGGATGAATTTCCTAATATAATGAAAGGCAATGAGCTCTACTTCTATCACGACTAGTTTTATCTTGGGCTCAACTACCACTTCTCCCAAAAGTGTCATCTATCTTCAAATATTATGGTCTGGTACTAGATCAATTTATTTTGACCTCATTTACAAATATAATTTTATTTTTCTATTATCTACGAGAATGGTGGGTCAAAGAACATGAATCTTGCATGTTATATATTAAAAATAAAATCATTCAAGGACAATCTTATTCTTTTTTACCTAGACTTATAAAGATTAATGAATCGAGAATTAAGATTAAATTTTGAAAAAAGAAGTTTGTCTTTGTGAGGTCAACTGGAAGATGGCCTATTAGCTCTAGTCTGAGCAATACACGAACTTTATTAGCAAGACCCTCAAGGCACACATAACTACAAAATACCAAAAAAAAAAAGATAAGAGATAGAGAGAAAATCTAGAGAAAGAATGAAAGAGAAAGGCTCTGAAATTTCACCAAAATAGCAAAAAAAATATAGGCTCGAGCATAAAAGGCCTTGTATCCCCAAAAATCTACTTTTGAACCTGTATTTAACAATTCAGGTAAGAATTTTGACGCTACAAGAAAAATTACACAAGAATAAGAGAGCATATCCCGATAAATGAAGCATATAGCCCAAAAGACTTGTAGCTAAAAAAGAATAAAAATAAATAGTGATAATTAACACATTAACAATCACTACTTGAAGTTCCCATTTTGACAGTTAAAGTTGCCAACTGGTCGGGTGAAAACACATACTTGATAGGTGAAGTCATTGATTGGCGCAGTGTGGTTGAGTGGCTTTTGGCTTAGGTGCGTAGGCCCGATGGGGCCTTAGGCAGGTTATGCTTTGGTGAGATCATGAGCATGGCAAGTTCACTATGAACCTAGCGAGTTCTCAATGAGCCGGGAAAATTCATTGTCTTCATTCCTCACATTATGTTGACTTGTTTTGACCTAATTCGACTTGATTTGGATTGAAACACATGATCAAAATATTTGAGACGTACAATTAGAAGGTTGCCACATTATATTTAAACATTCAAAACTAAATATCGTGAAAGTAAGCTAAACATTTTCTAAGAAAACTATCTTTAGAAAAATGATTAAGGACTAAACAACAATGAAAGATTATTTCCTAAACCACAAATAGTGAAAAAATAACTATTAGATTAAAACTAAACAAGGAGAACTAGGGAAAATGCCATGTAAAAAGAGAGCGGGTTACATAAGCATAAAAGAACAAACTAGAACTTGAACATGATGGATAGGATTTATAAATTCAAACCTGTGTACGGGAAGAATAGTTATGAAATCCACAATTGCATAACCAATCACCATCACGCCACCCTTTTGGAACCCCAAGCAACTGATTTGAGCTATCTGCATATGAAATATCCCTACTGTTGCTACCAGGAAACATCGTATAACCCCAACCTGACCCCATTGGAAAGGACTGCTGAAAAGCTGAATTTCCAGGAATCCCGAAGTTCATCTTTGATCCAAGAAGACCTTGCATCCTATCAAAATAATGCGGATGAGTTGGAAAATGTGCTCCGCGCATTGCAATTGTTGGCATTGCAGTTTCCTCCTTTGGTTGGCCACACTTTTTGCATATTTCTCGAGAAGCATAATTGTTGTTACTGCACCCTATTGATTCGATTACCACATAAGTCATCCCACAGATGCATCCAGAATGAAGAATATCCACAGCAGACATGCATTAAACAAAATTAGAAAATACAATCCACAAGTTGCAAGTCAATTACACCAAACAATACTCGGAATGGAATTCAAAATTTAGAAAACCGCATGTCATGAAATATAACAATCTAGACCTTTTCATTTTTCAAAAGTTAAGAACCAATATATTTATTACTCAGAACAAGTCACAAAAACAGCTGATTACTACGTTTCTATTAGAATTTAGAAACCATGGATTATCAAAATTTTAGAGCATAATAAACTCTATAAATGTAATATTTTACTCATAGAAAACATAATAAACAGAAGCTACCCTGTGATAACATAATTTCTGCAAGAAGAAACAATTAATCCTGATGCTGCTGCCATTAATTCATGCTGCAAAGAACAACAAAAATGGTCTGAGACCATTAAAAAGACATGTTGCTACTTTTTCATAGAGCATAGAATGGTTGACAAAATGTTATAAATAAGCTAAAAAAAGGTGGACACCTAACCTACTGCAATATGAGTCATAAAACCGGAGACCTCCATAGGACATTGTCAATGGTAGTAATACAAGAAATATGAAACTAGAGTGAACTATTTCCAATTTGAAAAGAGAATATGTTCCTGAGTCATCGAATGCGTGAACGGAAAAAGTATCAACAGTTGCTGAAAGGAAGAATTAACGCTGCAAGAAGAAGTTTAAACATAGTAACTAGTAACAACAGTAACTCCAACTAACTAACCTAACAACGCAAGGGTTTCCCCACTTAAACGCACTGTAATATAACCACCAACCAAGAACAGATCGTAACGCACACACCTCTATAAGTCAAAACACCACGGAAAAAATTACAAATCAAGCAAAAAACTAAAGGAATAAAAAATACAATAAGCTAGAACCCAAAACCCTACTCCGCCTCAAACAAACCGAAATTCCAATATAATAGAACCAGTAAATTTTTCAAAAACCAAGAAGAATAGGCAAAAGAACTGAATAGAAAAACGGAATAAGAAGCCAAAAAAAAACGAACCGGAGCAGATCCAATCTCCAATGCGAGGAAGCCATTTGGAGTCGGCCGGTGTCTTCGTGTCAACCAGAAGACGCGGCTTCTTGCACCGATTGCAGAAGGATCGGAAAGCGTAGTTCCGATTGCCGCAACTCCCACACTCCCAGTCACCCTCCCTCCCCTCTTCCATCGTCCACTGCTACCAAATAGCTCCGCCGCCGCAACCGCGACAATGATTCAGTCGCCTTCCCTTCCCACTCTGGCCCTGAGTCTTCAGCCTGCAAGCCAACGCCGCTCCGCCTCTTCCCTAACTATCGCGGCGATATGGAGAAACTGGACAAATTATCTCGGCGTCATATAGATTCGAAGCGCAATTGGAGGATTCGGTAGGCATATTCTCAACGGAAAAATAATAATAATAATAATTACTATTATTATTGTTGAAAAATTAAAAATTTTGACTTTATATTATCCCATAATTCAAGAATCATCCTCATGAAATTTTTTAGAGAAAAATACGTTCAAAAAAATTAATTCAAATTAATTTTTATTATAAGGCATAATTTTTTATGTTTACAAATTATTTTTTTAAAATAGCGCCATTGAATATTTTTTTCAAACTCAAACTCGCTTGGAATCCTAATTCTAACATGATTTTAAGTAATGTTTAGGAGAAATTATTATGTGCGGTCACCAGACTGTCTGTAGGTGAATCAGGATGTGCCACATTACACGGTACACAATGGTACACAATAAAATGGTGATGTGACACATCCTAATTCACCTCCGGACAGCGTTCAGTGACCGCATGTAATAATTTGACAATATTTGGACATCGCACTGAGTTTGCAATATTATGGAAGGCTAGGAGCGAGGCATTGATGAGATCTGATGGAATTGATGGGATCCTACGGCGTGTGAAGAGAAGATGAGTTTTTAAATGATTGGGGAAAAAGAATTGACGAGATCCAACCGCATCCGAAGAAAAGAAGAGTTTGTCAAGGTTTGGGAACGAGGCATTTGATGTGATATGACGACGTGTGAGGAGAAGAAGAGTTCACAAGGGTTTAGGAGTGGGCATCAACGGAATCCTAGAAGTATATGAAACAGCAAAATTCGTGCTGGTTGGGAACAAGCAACAATTAGACCCGACAACATGTGATGGAAAAACCAGACTTCGTGACAACATACCTCGCACGAATTCATTGAAACTAAGGTTCTAAAGATATTTAAACCTTGTCCATGAGTGCGAACCTAAACTGAATATTGTTCAAATTTCGAATCAGTATCATACATGGGTTCAAACAATGTTTGAATTCAAACAACTCTATGGGCCATATAAAGTCAATTTTCTTTAAAAGAAAAAGAGGGGGGGTGCTTTACTCATAAAAAATCACTTCAATATTGAATTAATTTTTAATTTTAAATTAATTTAAATCGATTTAAATGAGCTAAGTCATTAGTCAAATTAATTGCTATGTCCAATCTTCAAGCAAAGTTCGAGTTAGGTTTGTATAAATTCAAGTTAGAAGTCTCCTCAATATTAGCTTAAAACATAAATTATGCATATATAATAAATATATATTTTGACTTTTTTATCTCTCAGAATGCACATTTTTTTTCATTATTTTAGAAAGCAGTACGAAAGCTGTCCCGAACAAAGCCTTATTCTTCAACGATACAAAATTTCTTCAAATAAAACTAGTTGTAATTTGTGCATGAAATTTTTGGTGTGTGTGTTTAAATATATATATATATGTAATACATCATTAAATCTTGATTTAATTTATGTCATAATTCATTATTATAATTATGAATCTAAAAAAAATAGTAATTAAATGAGGAGTTGTGATATGAATAAATATATTAATTCAAATTATCATATATATGAGTATCTTGTGTAATGATAAGCTACTTATAATTATATGAGATATTTAATATAATGTCCATAATATATTAATACATCATGCATCAAAATCCTAATTTAACTTATATTTAATTTTATTATTTTAAGAATGCATCTTTTAAAATAAGTAATTAATTTATGATATAAATATATAAATTAATTCAGGATATTAAGCAATTAATTTATGATGTAGTTACTAATTTAGACATACACACATCTAAATAAAAATGATGAATTATATTAAATATACTTAAATTTAATTTATAATTTTATACCAATAATAATATGCATTATTTTGCATGTGGACTTAAATATATTATGAATAAAAATTGTTAAAATTATTAAAGTATCTCTATAGGAGAGGAAACTAATATGTTTACCTAAGAAATTGAAAGAGAACATTCAAAAAATTCTCTATATGGTGTAAGGGGAATGAATTATTATAAATACAAGTTTGGGTAATGTGCATAATGATATAAGATGAATATAATGCTTATGGGTAGTATAATGGTAGTCTTAGTCATAATGAAGAAGACCGTCTGTGTAACTATAGCTATAATAATGAAATTGTATTATATGAAAGACACTACAGGAAAATGCTCTATTACCAGCGGACAAAATTTGTCGGTAATAGTAAAAATCCGCCGGTAAATATATTTTTCCGGCGAAAATTGATTCGACGGTAAATTGAGCGTAAAAAAATCAAAACCGATGAAATGTTTCTGCCGTAAACTTTTTCGGCGGTGTTTCCGGTGAACATCTAGCGGAAAACTGATGGCAAACCATCGGCTTCTTCTTAGCGTATACAGGCATTTTATCCGCCGGTATTTCCAAAGAAATATGTACGCCAGAAATATCGACGGATTATTCGTCGACTTAGTTCGACACACAGTTATCGATAGATAGTTCCGGCTGATAAGCCGCTGGTAATTCCGGCGTACGTATACGCCGGAAACATCACTTTATTTTTGTTATATCGTGTTGTCGGCGGTGTTACCGGCGAAAAATCCACCGAAAACCTGTAGCATAAATAAAAAAACAACCTTCTGCCTTTTGAAACTAATTTCTACAATACAACCTGCATACAAAAAATGCAATACTATATACATTCAAATATCCACCTCTAATCAAGAACATCACCAAATATTGAGCATAAACATATACACAATTACAAAAATAAGAAGAATATCATCAACAAATATCCAATAATAAATAAGTGCATATGTCAAAAAAATAAATAAGTAAACATGTCAAAAAAATACATAATTACAGATGTCCACATCATTAAAATAAACAACATCTACTCTGATTCAGTCTCCTCCTCTGCAGATGATGTACTCTTCCCACTGAACTGCTCCCTTATCTTTCGTATTTCCTATAACAATTGGGTTTGTTGCATATACATCTGTTGTTGCACCTTCATATGATGCTGCATCTGCATCTACCAGTCGGGTTGTGCTTTCCTGACCTGCTCTAGCTCGGTTATAAGGGTGGTTACCTGTTTGCTATATAAAGACTCCTGGGTATTTAATGAAAAACTGGAGCCACCAGATGTCTGCCCCTCATATGCATAGGCTTGCAAGCCTAAACCGTATACTCCATCATGTTGCATTCCTCCTACTGCTTGCGACCAAGTGAGGTACTCAAAATATTCTGCTGATCCACCATAAGAACCTTCATCTGCTGCAAACTGGCTCTCTCGAAGTCGTGTATACTCCTCCTATGAAAGTTAATAAAAATTTAAACAATTTAGATATTACATCAAAATATTAAACTTATTTGCTTACGTTGGCTTTCCTCGCTCGTTCATCAACCCATTGTTGGTCCTCTTACCGCTTGTGGGTATGACTATGTAATTCAACAGGGGTTAATTCTCTACCCAACACCTTTTCTGTAACATACATATATTAGTATTCATATTAAACTAAATTATTAAAAGATTTTAAAATTCCTTGCCAAGGTTCATTCTCTTACAAATGTCTAGTGAGAACATACATAACAAAAGCAAAAAGAATACACCAAGATACCTGAATCGGAGGCAGCGACCTTCTCTTACCGAAGGCGACGAGTAGGGGCAACCAACGGCGGCGAATGGTACAAGTTTGGCGGCGAATGGTACAAGTTTGGTGGCGAAAGTCAGCGAGGGTCCCGACGGCGAGTAGGGGCAACCGACGACGGGGAATGGTGCAAGTTCGGCAGCGAAAGTTCGCGAGGGTTCGGTTGCGTTCGGGGCAGCTCTCGAATGCGAGCGAAGATGACCGAAGGAAAAGGGAAACAAATGAAATGAAACACGGCAGAGAGGTCGAAGGGCCCTTTCTATCAAATTTTCTGGCAGATTATTCTTCGGTCATATTCTAGCGGATAATACGTCGGTAATGATTTGTTGAGTTTAATAAGCCAGCGCAATTTTCATCGGTAAGCCCGCTAGTAATAACTGGTGGAAATTACGCAGAAAAAGTTTTATATGCTAGCAAAAAATTGGCGGAATATGCACCGGTGTTCAAATGACATAAATTTTGCCAAAACATTTGCCGTTAAGTTACCAGTGCATATTCCGCTAGTTAGGCCGTCGGGTTTTCCGGCGTATATATATCCGCCGGAATGTCCAACGATAATGACATATTTTTTTGTAGTGAGATAATCAATTTAATTATTATTAAATTATATGAATATTATAATATAGTTAAAAAAAATTTATAAATATGAATTAGAATATTAGTGCTTTAAAAATACACTTCAATGAGCGACAACAATATTCTTTCTTCTTGGAGTCATTATGAATTATTAGACATATCAAAATAAACAATCATGACAGGCATATTATTTAACATCAAAGATAACTTATGATAATATAACCCACTACCCCATCCTAAGGAGTCAAGGAATAATAAATACAAAACATGACGGCTCTGATACCACTCAATCACACCCTGGGCCCAGAAGGCGGTACACTCCGACAACACGGGACATGATTAAGGGATAAGAAAACATATTTTGTATTCACAAAGAGAACATCCATATACAAGAGATACAACATGATATATATATGCATCAGAGTAAACAAATGAAGTGAAATAAAGCCAATCCATTAATAGAAAATCATATAACCAATACATCCAAATGACAATAGTTCTGATACAAGCCAACATGAAAGTAAATATTGCAAAAGCAAAAAAGAAAATTACCCAACCCATAGAAAATACAAACATAATAAACTACTATAAAATAATAAATACCAAAAAACTGTTTACTATTGGTAATCCTGCTTCTGAGGTGGTAGTGCCTGCAGGACCTATTAAAAAAAGATAACGAGTGAATTTAATAAATCAAACTCAGCAAGTAACTACTATCTATTAAAATATAAACGGCAAAGGAGTGGGGCATGCAACATGGACAACTAAGGGGTAGAAGTAACAACCTAAAGAGAGGAGTAGTAATCAATAATCCCAAATCAAAATAGCCATGAGATATGTTATATTTCCTATAACCAAAATCTAATATGCTAGTGACATTAATGTATGTGGCAGTTACTATCAATATAATTATTTTAAATGCCAGAAAATGCAATCACAATATGTATCATCATACCTCAAAATGACCTACAGTCATTTATTACTTCCAATTCATGTTCGCTTATATTCTCTTACATATATATATATTATCTGTTTATCATATACCCATTATTAGGAAGGTAAACACCAACCCAAGAAAATCCAAAGATTTTTTGTAGAGTCGTCACTCTGGGGGTCCGTCGACCCAGGCTAGACAAAACTCAATAGGGTTATACCGACATACACATAATCATATAGTGTAAGTGATGTTACAAATAATCAACAGGTGTTATGTAATTCAACATGACAATTACCATATATATAATCAACATAATTTATAGTAGGAGTATTATGTACTGTAATAAACAAAATTGATAAGATTTGCCAAGAAGATATTTATTATATTCAAATAAGAGAATGTATGAAGATACAAAATTTTATATACATGAAGTTATACATCAATAAATCACAAATATTTCTTTTTTCTTTATGAAACTTGCTAATTTGTTATTATCAACAATGAAGATTTACTACATGATAATTTCAATGTGAGCTATAATTAAGATCCTGGACATGCACAATACTAATAAATATTAGAAATAGAACTAAAAACTTAAATAATTATAAAAGAATTATAATACAAATATCATGGATTATGCCTTTAACATAAAAGGGTACGCTTACACCAAAATAGACAACAATTACTTATCTTTTAGGCGAGCAATACGAAACTCCAAGCAAATCCGATATTGAATCGACAAGGCTATGAAGACAATGACTCCAAAAGCCCTATAAGAAGAATCCTAATTTAATAATTAAGATAACACTAAAAGGAACCCATGCTTGAAACATAAAGCTTATACAAACCGAGCTTAAATTGAATATCATTAGCTATGCCTAAATTATTCATGCTAAGAACGATTAAATTGAAAGCATCCAATATAATCTAAATTCTATAATTTATGAATTAAATTCTAATCTAGAATGAGAGTCTACGATCATGAATAAGGGACACCCAAAAATATATGAAACTAGGAAGTATATTCAAATAAAATCTAAAGCCATCAATCAAATTTATAAACCCAAACAATCGCTAGTGAAAATTAAAAAAAAAAACTTACTTTTGATGAATGATATCGATTAACAAGTAAATATGGAAGAAGATCCAACCTTGATCTAAGAGAAAGAAGGAAAACACCACCTTGCTCAAAGAGGTAGACGATGGAGCGGTCTTCTTTGCTAACAATGGTTGTTGATTGCGAGAGAAGAACAAAAAGGAAGAATAGGGAAGAGGTTTAGCGGCTGCTAGAGGAAGGAAGGCCTTCGGTGGCTACAAGAGAGGCAAGAGAAGGTTTTAAAACATGCCCTAGGTTCCAATTCGCCTTAAATGGTGAGAGAGGTAATGAGGAGGGAGAATTTGTCAAATATGGGAAGAAACCGTGATTTGGAAGGAAGGATGGTGGGCAAGGGCGATTTGTTCGCGATTTGGGCGAAGGAGGAGTTGGGATTATTGGCTTGCACGAATAGGGGAGTGGTGTGATGTCCTAGAATCTAATTTGAAAGAATTATTTTTTTAATCTTTTAATAAACAACACTAGAGCTGTCTAATATTATCTATCATTAATAAACAATAAATTAGATTTTATACTTTAAAACATCAATATACACATCTATTTGCATTCCTAAAAATCATATACACTATTCAGGATCTACATAATTATCACATATATATCTTGTCCTGAGTATAAACGAATAACTAAAATAAAAGAAATAGAACCTGGAGAATCTTGATCAGCCTCACACTCATGCTCTCATGCCCAGACCTGAAATTATTTAACCACATATAATGAGCTTAAAAAGCCCAGCAGGTCACCAAAATCTATAACTGAATTCAAAGCACGGCAAAAGAGCAATATTCATATCAACAGTCAAATCACAACAGTTATATTCATATGATTATTGAATTAGTGCAAAAATAGTAAAATTCACATGTAACAGTTGTACAATATATAAATAGTAAAATACTAAGGTACGAAAGCCAGTAATACAGATAAACCAGTACAAGTGTCAAATCTATAAAGCAATCATCGTATCCGTATTTTGACCTCATTTTTGTATGAGGTCAGCAGGACCAATCCAGACCTTAAGATATTTCCAATCCTTAAGATCAATCTTGACCCTAGGATCAATCTGATCTTAGATCAATCCAGATTCAAATCAATCATGACCCTAGATCAGTCTAGCTTATAGACCATCCTAGATCCTAGGATCATTCTAGAATCTAAAACCCTAGGATCTTCCTAGATTTTAGACTTTAGGATCTACTCTAGATCCTAAGACTCTTCTAGACCCTAGACCCTAGGATTATTAGACTCTAGAGACCTCTTAGATCCCAGAACTTAGGATTCTTCTAGACTTCATGCCCTAGGATCTACCCATGTCCTAGATCTACCCAGACTTTAGGATCTTCCTAGACTTCAGTCCCTAGGATCTACTCTAGACCCTAGGATTCCTTTAAGCTGATCTAGACCCTAGGATCTACTCTAAACCCTAGGGTTTTTCATGCATACATATTAAAACTTCTCTTCCGTGTTAGGCACCTCCCCGCCTGCGGGTTTTGGCAGACCACCTAACCTATTAGGGTGCAGTTCTATCCAAGGGGATGTTGTGTAATCTCTAGGATAAAACCTATTTTAAGCCTAATTTTAAAACTGCTTCATTCTGAGTTTAAAGCATTTAATCGAGTCAACTAGCATGCATTGTATTAGATACAAATTAAAAATTGAGTTTAAATCTTTAATCGTATTTTAGCTTAAGCATTTCACCCAACATATATTAAGGGGTCAATTAGGAATCTGCTCTAGATGTCGACCCCAACTCCTCAAAACTCAATCTTAAACAACGCCCCTAACCACTCTTTCATTTAAAAGACCGGACACATAGTTTTGAAGCGCTTAGGTGATTTAGCTGGCTCCCCAATCCAGGCCAGGGTAAGTCCAAACCTTGTATTGCATTAGCTAGGATTCGCGTCACTATTTTTCAGTACCCATTTTAGACTTAGGTTCTGAGGCAGATCTTCAATCCTAAGACCTCAACCTTCCGGAAATCTAATTCCCACTTTCTAATAAAATTAACCACTATAACCTAAATTTCATTCAATTAAATTCAAGCCCAACACTTAGGATAGGTTGGGGTGTTTCTAAAATAATTCAGAATCTCAAAACACCTCCTACCCTTCTTCCTTCGACTCCAGAAAGAACTGCTCAATTTTGATCCATTTCCGATCGAAATTTCCAGTCCCTACCTCCTTTGACATCAAACTTTAAAATCTTAAATGAAATTCGTATCACTATTTTAATCGAGAGTATTCGTAGAAAAATTTCTGGTTTCCCTACGATGTAATTAACTACGAGGGCTTGCGCTTGTAAGAGATTTAGAAACTAAGACCAGACTTTTAAAATTAAGTTTTTTCAAAATTTTAATTAATTATCTTTGGGAAATTTAAAGTCAATGATCATTATAGTCATTTTCAAATGATCGATAACAGACGATACCCTCTTTCTTCGGGGAGATATATCGTACTATTATCATAGCTTTGATCATGAAATTAATGATCTCTTATTCTGATTATTATAGTCTAACAATGGATTAAACACCACTTTGATCCTTCGAGATCATACGTTGTTTCTCCTTGAGTTTGATTATAATAATCAAGATAAATTCAAAGATTTGTAATCTGAACCTATTAGAGAATGATATATTCACCTTTCGATGTGATATATCATTTATAATAAGTGTTCGATTATAAAATTTAAATTCCAGAAATTAAATATTTCCCAAAGAAAATTAAACTTTTTTTAAACTACATTTTTCAATCAAAGCACCGTAATACCAATCAGTAAAGAAATCAGATAAAATATCGAATCAAAATATCAGTAAAGATAGTTGAAATCAAATTAATGTAACAAAATCATATAGGAGTGTTCATATTCTATCCAGTTATTATATAACAGCATTTAAATCAGTATCTCATTCTCAAGCTTAATATCCCAATCATATGCTCAATAAATTTTGTATATCATGTCCTCAGTATATCACATGCTTAGTATCAGTACAACGAATCAATAATATTAAATATTATCAGTATCTATCTCAGTATCAGTAAAGTGGCATGATCAATAAAATAATATAATAACAGTAAATTCGTGTAGTACTAATAAAATTGTACAATAATAAGAAAAATGCCTCAAAAATATGCATTTTATTAGTCACACTAAACAAGTAAGAAGTCCTGACTATCACGATATTTTTCAGTATTGTATCAGTATCAGTAAACCGTTGGCTCAGTAAACAGAGATGTCACTCTTTACCCGTCGGCACAATAATCATCTCCTTATAACTCCTAGTTAGTATCATGTGAATCAGTAAAGGATAACATCTAATCACAGTATTTAAAGAAAAGCCCGTCAGCCCACTATCATATACAGGTCAATCAGCCTCCAACCAACGGGTCAACCAGTCTTTACATGTATTTTACACATATAGTAGTATCACATTACTATAACAATAATTTTAATCATATATTTCACATTCATTTCTGATATATAACAACAAATAATATAAAATTGAGCTTAATTAAGATGATGTCAAAATATCATGGTAGACAACAAAGAATCCTATTAGACAAAAATATAAATTTTTAAAAAATTACCAAATTATTAGGGATTATGTAAAACGATATATTAAGACTTTTATTGTACCACACCACTATTTTTAGATGTCAAAATAAATTTCAGTGTAGACAAAAATTATTATATTTTCAAAACCACCAAGTGAAAAATCTCTAATAAATACTCAAAATGCTCATAATCATGATCTTTATAACATACAAAAAGTTATGCAGTTAAAGTTTTGCCAATAAAAATTTATGCATATTTTTCCGTAATGAAGACATAAATTTGATCAAAAAATATCAAAAATACAAAATCTTTGAAATCAGAAATAGGATATGGATTCCTTACAGCGAGACGAGTAAATTTTTCAACTGGCCCGACTAACAAAAATCGCACCGCGGCCTCTAAATCTCAAATTTATTTTTCTCTCTCCTCTAAATTCTCTCTAACCTCTCAAAACATTTTTCTATTTTTTGGATTTGGCCAAACGTCCGAAACGAATGGATTAAGCTTTTAAACTATTTTAGTGCTTTAAGATATTTTAGAATATAATAATAATATAATATTATATTATTAATTTAATCAATTTTTTTAGTATAAAATTCAAATAAATTATTTTAGAACTTCAAAAATTATATAAAAATATTCATAAAATAAAACATATTATTTAAAACATATCGATGAAATCAGTTTGCAAAACGGACACTTGACGGTCCCGAATTCATCACTTGTACCAACAGATACAAATTTTTTAAGAATTTTTACCAGTGTCCAAAAATTACAAAAAAAATTTGCTCAAGTAAAATATTACAATCAAAATACTATGGCGAAAATAGATTACAATTTGGAGTTATAATGACTCCAGAAAAAAATTGGCAAAGTCAAAATACGTGATATTACAAGTGGTTTGTTGTCAGCTAGTTCACGTGAATAAGGAATACCAAACCTATTCTGTTCGGTTCAGATTATAACATTCATAATGGTCTATAATAAAATAAAAATCATTTATAAATTAGACTTATAATAAATTATTATTTAAAAATTATTTGTCAAATTCTACCTTATAGATTTTTAAGGGATTACATTAATATTTTTTAGCCCAAGATTTATAAAATTATTCAAATATCAAAATAATTTAAAAATATATTTTAATAGAAATATAAGTACATCAGATTAATTAAAAATATACTCAAAGTAATTAAACAAACACTCGAGAGTATTTTGGTGGTTCCTGAACTGACTGCAAATATGAATATTACAGCTTCTCGTTATCTTTTATATTATCTACTATAAGAACTTCATCTCCTCCATTCTCTTCCCCTCTTCTCTATTTCTTGTCTCTAATTTCTTGTGATATATGGGGATTATTCCAATAATTGGTTTCTTCTCCTCTTTATAATTGCCATTTTTGGTGGTAGGCAAGAAAGATAAAGTATGGAGCATAAGCATGATAGCCCCCATCTTACAAAATTAAGTACTAATTGAGTTATATAGTTACCATCAAATTTGAATAGATTATGATTAGATTGTCATCAATCTTAAAAAAATCAAGACTAAATCTATAGCAAAGCAAATGAAATTAATGTAAGACCATGCAACATAAATGGCTTCAGACCACGTACTATAAGGTATTACAATGTCTGATACTTTATTTCAAACCTTGTTTGAACCCAATCTTGAATCATTGATTCAAATCTTCTATACGATCTAGGTTCGAAACAAAAGTTTGAACCAAGTTCAAAACTAATCTTCAAATCCTAAGTTCAAATAGAAGTTCCAACTAGGTTAAACATGGTTAGAACTTATAATATGGAATTCGAACCTAGCTTGAATATTGTGGGTTCCAATCAAGTCCGAACAAAGTTCAGAGTAGGTTCGAACACCATGATGTGGGTTCGCACTGAATTTGAACCCTGTTAAAAATTGTGTTCAAACCTGATTGTGGCTTGAACGTTTTTCCAAACTAATATGAAGTTCTTTTTTTGAACATAAGGTTTAAATCTTGCTCAAATTATTACTTATACCTAATATTCAAGCACAACCTTCCTTCAGATTGCAAATAAGACGCAATATCTTGACTAATCTAGAATGTGTCGATATGTGTTGCCACTAACCTCCACAAGTACACCAAATATCAGCGAATGAAAGAGATCTCCCCTCCCATATTCAATACACATCACCCGATCATTTACAATAAATCAGATCTTAGCCTATATAATCCACCAATCTAAAATTGTACGATCAACAAAAAAAATGACAAACATCCGTCTTTTGTCCGCTGCCACAAAGTTAACTCTCTATCGTACTAGCTATTATGACAATAACATTGATCTCATAATCACGTATAATTAGCTATCTGGGTCAATGATAACAAAAATTATATTATATTATATATTATAATAAGTTATTAAAAGTATTTTATTATTAAATTACTCTTACTCTAATTACAATCATAACCACAATACACAATTATTAAATAATATTATGTCTGATCTAACTACCACAATACCAAAAGGTCTCAAACGGTGGGTCTGACCAAACCCTAATTTGGTAGAAGAAAGTTCTCCTCCCTAAATTTCTCTCTTCACATATATTCTCAATAGAAGCTTCGGAGACTTCAAAATTTTCTAGATGTTCTCACTCTTAAAAATCAAAATAAAGAAAAATCTGCCATTTTCCCTTCCTTGTCTACCAAGCCAGATCCCTATTTCAACCCTTCGTACTTCCAAATCCTAACCCTAAATCCCCAAAATCCCCATCACGAACGGAGAGAGAGAGTCAAATTTCAAGGATGAAGAAGACATCGTCACTATCGGAACTCGGCCTCGCGGCCGATGCCTCGGGCTTGATATTCCGACCACTTCCATCTGCCGCACCGCCTTCCCCCTCTTCTCGACGCACTAAGGTGTCAGTGATCGGCGCCGGCAACGTTGGAATGGCGATCGCGCAGACGATTCTCACCCAAGACCTCGCTGATGACCTCTCCCTAGTTGACGCGAAGGCCGATAAGCTCCGTGGCGAGATGCTCGATCTACAGCACGCCGCCGCTTTCCTCCCCCGCACCCACATTAAAGCGTCTACTGACTACGCCATCACCGCCGGTTCCGATCTGTGCATCGTGACCGCCGGCGCCCGCCAGATCGTCGGCGAGTCTCGCCTCGATCTGGTTCAGCGTAACTTAACGCTATTCCGGGAGATCATTCCGCCGCTGGCACAGTACTCGCCGGACTGCATCATCCTCGTCGTCTCAAATCCGGTAGATGTGCTCACCTACATTGCTTGGAAGCTCTCTGGTTTCCCATCCAATAGGGTTATTGGCTCCGGGACTAATCTCGATTCCTCGCGTTTCCGATTCCTCCTTGCTGAGCATTTGGAAGTCAACGCTCAGGATGTCCAGGTCAAAATAATTATCTCATTTTTTTACTTTTTTTCCTGAAATTTATTCTGCTGATTTTTTGAATATTTAATATGTTTTGCAGCTATCATATTCAAACTATTAAATTTTTATTTTTATTTTTAAAATACATAAATTTAATCCTAAAAATTTAAATGTAATAAATTTCTTTCATATGTTTCATTTTTAACATATTAAAATATAATTAAAATAAGTTAATAGCTTATATTTTTTATATAGTGTTTTAAAAGAATAATTTTTTTTTCATCATATCAAATTGTATCATAATTATTTTAAGATTAATGTAGTATAATTTATTTATTAATTTTAAATAAATCTAATAATTTTAAAATTTAAAATTTTTCCCTTTTAAAATAATATTTGTATAATATTTATACATGTCAATATATTTTTGATGAAAAAAATATTGACTTAGCATATTTTAATCAAATTCTTTATTAATGAGTCTCAATTTACTTTTGATACGTCATCGGAAAATTATCTTGATCGGGCACGAATCTCGAGGAAAAACTCAAGTTGGAAACTTCAAAAATTAATTCGGAGACTATTTAAACTCCGATTTCAGCAAGCTTACAGTCGAACTGAGCGTCTCGAAAATACGAATCCAACAACACCAAATTCGACTCAATCCGAGCCCAAACGAGTCCAAATCAAGTACCCGAAGTGCTGTTGGAAGCATCAAACAGCAATTTGAGTTACCAAACGGTCTCCGATTTTGACGAGCTTATAGTCGAATCGAGCGGCTCGACGAGACGAATCCAACGAGCCCAAGATCGCAGAATTCTGATATCATTAAGACCTTCAAATACTTGATAAACGGTTCACGATCAAGGGATTCAATATCGACCGTTCATCCGTATCACTCCTTATTTGCCCTTGATCCCTCACATATTTACGGGCTATGCCACTCCAGAAAAACTATAAATAGCCCCTCATTTCTCTTAAAAGGGGACCCAAGCCAAGAAGAGAAGAAGAGAAGGAAGAGAAGAGAAGCTCAGGAGGGAATAACTCCTCCTCGACCACCGCCGGAACACCACCGAAGCACCACCAGGCGCCCGAGTGATGCCGGACTTCTTTCCAAGTGACGCCAGAATTCTGCCGGACACTCAAGTGACGTCGGAACTCTGCTTGTCCTTGTAACTGATACTTATTGTAATCTGATCGTCCTGAATTTAAAGGACAAATCAGCCTCGTGTACTTCAAACAACACTAGTGGAACTCTTTCAACTGGGCGTGGCCCCGTGGTTTTTTCCCTTTCCAGGGTTTTCCACGTAAAAATCCTGGTGTTACTATTTCGATTCTGTTTGTGTGCTGGATATATGTACAACGCTGAGACGGAAAATTAAAATCTATCGCCGCGTATATTTGAGTCCGCAACAGTTTGGCGCCGTCTGCTGGAAACAAATCCCACTATCCTAAGCACCACTTTGATGGCCAACAGGCGTAGCAATCGCATCTTGGGAGCCTCCCGCTCCAATTCACATCAATCTCGGGATCAGTCTATGAATCATAGACCCCAAGTATCCGCCTCCTTTCATGCTGGGGGGCAAGACGCTATGGGAGAAGGAATTTCAGGACCGTCCATTGAAGACCGCATCAGGAAGATGGAGGAGTCTCAGAACGAGATCCTACAACTCCTGCGAGAGACTCGACAACCGGCACTAGTACCACATGAACTAGCACCACAGGAGGAGGTTCTTCTCCCTCGAGATCCACCACGTGTTGAAACTGTTCAAATCGAACATCTTCAAGCTGAGATTCCTCTTCCTCCACCCAGGAGGCGTTCGCAGTCACATCAAGATAACGAACTGGCTGATACAGCAAGTTCTACCCATCCTCCACACACAGGTCGGCAATCTCTCCTTCCTCAAGACCTCCCTGAGGAGCTAGCCCAACCTCACATTGCTGAGCTCCCTCGCAATACCCTACGCCACGAACTGCGACGATTGGTTCGAGAGGAGCTCCCTACAGGAGGCGTAAGGCAACCTCTTCATCAGTGGGACTTCCAGGAGTCGTCACCCCTGACGGAAGTCATTCTTCAACACCCTATTCCGGCTGGCTTTAAGCTACCGAGCATCGAATCCTACGACGGGACATCCGACCCATATGAGCATATCGATCATTATCGAACAATTATGCATATAAAGCGAGCTTCGGATGCACTCCTATGTCAGGTTTTTCCTGCTATCCTCAAGGGACAAGCACGAACTTGGTTCTATTCGCTTCCGTCTAGAACGATCCCTTCATTCAACAAAATGGCTAAAGTGTTCGTGGAACAGTTTGTAGCGAATCGAAGAATCACTAAGGATTCCTCCCACCTATCTGGAATCCGTCAGAATGAGGGAGAATCGTTGAAAGAGTATTTTCAGCGATTTTCTACTGAGGCTCGACAAATTCCGGGAGTAGATCCTGAATTATTGAGAGGAGTCTTTCTTGGTGGCCTCCGTCCTGGCCCATTTTATTCGGCTCTTATGCGAGATACGGTTCATTCATACGCCGACCTGATTCATCGTGTGGAGGCACAAATCTCCGCAGATGAAGCCATAAATGCTCACAGAAAGCAGTTCGAGCAGACAAATGGGAAGCGCAAAGGTGCTCCTGGGATGGACAATTCTTCCTTACAACGGAAAAAGCAAGGGAATATCAATCTACCTCCTAGGCCCCCATTACCACAACGAGAACCTCGGCAGGAGAAAGAGTACACTCCGCTCAACACATCTCGAGCAAATGTGTTAATAGCGATTCAAGATCAGGACAAAGTGAAATGGCCGCATCCTTCGAAGTCAAATACAGGAAATCAAGATCAGTACTGTCACTTTCATCGTAGTCGTGGCCACACTACTGAAGCGTGTTGGCAACTTAAGGATGAGATTGAAAGACTTATCCGTCAGGGCTATCTTCGACAGTTTATTGGGAACCCACCTACCCGAGAAGAAGCTCGCCCCACTGGGGGGCAAAATCAACAACAACAAAGACAACCATTGAATAATATTCAAATGGTTGATGAGATTGAGTAATGCTGCAACTTGAACCTTTGTGTTAGTAATACTACTTGTCATGTGTCACCATGTATCTCTTCTATGATCAGTAGGATGTCAATCTAATATCCTTAGTATTTCTACCAAGTCAAATGATGTGGTTGTCCCTATATGTATCTCTTCTGTTGTACAAGGGAATTATTGTCTTACAGTAATATAATGTGTTGTTCGTCCAGTTTTGATATTGTCTCTTTCTTTAAAAAGAATACAAATGACAGTGAAAAACTACTGACAAATATAGTCTCTTTATCCTTGATTTGAGAAATACGCAATCTTTATTGTGTCTCAATCACTGGATGATCAATCCCAGGGGGATTCTCTCGACCTCTTCCATACAGGTTAACGTCGTCGAGCAAAGGCTCCGACATACAACCTCGGATAGGTCTCACATCCTTGGTGGATTCTCTCGACCTCTTCCATACAGGTTAACGTCGTCGAGCAAAGGCTCCGACATACAACCTCGGATAGGTCTCACATCCTTGGTGGATTCTCTCGACCTCTTCCATACAGGTTAACGTCGTCGAGCAAAGGCTCCGACATACAACCTCGGATAAGTCTCACATCTTTAGTGGATTCTCTCGACTTCTTCCATATAGGTTAACATCATCGAGCAAGGCTCTGACATACAACCTCGGATAAGTCTCACATTCTTGGTGGATTCCCTCGACCTCTCCTATACAGGTTAACGTCATTGAGCAGGGCTCTGACATACAACCTCATATAGGTCAAACGTCATAGGAGGATGTCTTGTATCTCATTCATTGGAAGACCATTCCTAGAGAGATTTAATCTAACATCTTCCCTTAACATCATCAAGCAAGAGCTTTGACTTACAATCTCAGATATATCATAGCATGTCTTACAGATGCAATAACAATTCAGCTCCCTTTAGGGGACAAATTTTCATATACAATATCATTGGAGTTACATAAATTCAGATTCAAATATACATTACTTCTCACCAGAAGTTGAAATCAAAAGGTACACTGGTGACATTCATACAAGCTAGTATCATCAAGCAACAAGTAACTTTAACACAGTCAAATATCCTTGGTGGATTTAAGTGACTTCTCCCTTACTGCACGCAAGCATCTCCTACAACTGCTCCTTTAAGGAAAGGACATAACTGGATCATCATCAGACCTCCACTCAGTTGATAGTGTTAGTGTATTGCCAGAATATTGGCATATCACACTACTTCGGTCCCTTGATTCAGTAATATCTGATGTCGACATACTTCAGTTTGGATACATATTGCCTTAGCAAAATGGCACTTGTCATCATCAGCCCTTCGCCTGATGTTTATCGGCGGCTCTTTACTTCATATCAGCCATCATCGGCTTCTCGTTCAACTGCTGGTAGCAGCACCCTTGAACTCTCTCCTTCTGCTCCCCACTTGGTCAGACTTCTGCCCGTCGTCGGATGTTTGTCGGGCTTCTACCCGACACCAAATTTCTACCCGTCGTGGGACTTCTCCCCGCCAGCAGATTTTCGTCGGAGTTCTACCCGACGCTGTACTTCTTCCCGACGTCTGACTTCCGACCATCTTCAGACTCCCTCCGACTAACATCTCACCTCCACATGATCTCTTAAAGAAGAGAAATTCTAACTCACATTCTGCTTCTCTTCCTAAAAAGGGAGAAAGCCGCTAACTTCTGCGCAAAGAGAGGGGCGCCGAGTCGAGTGGGGAAAGTCACCTACTCAAAAACAGCGGAAGGCCTCAAAATGCCAGAAGCTAGAGGGGAGAAGAGAGAAAGCCGCTAACTTCTGCGCAAAGAGAGGGGCGCCAAGTTGAGTGGAGAAAGTCACCTACTCAAAAACAGCGGAAGGCCTCAAAATGCCAGAAGCTAGAGGGGAGAAGGGAGAAAGCCGCTAACTTCTGCGCAAAGAGAGGGGCGCCGAGTCGAGTGGGGAAAGTCACCTACTCAAAAACAGCGGAAGGCCTCAAAATGCAAAAAGCTAAAGGGGAGAAGAGAGAAAGCCGCTAACTTCTGCGCAAAGAGAGGGGCGCCGAGTCGAGTGGGGAAAATCATCCACTCAAAAACAGCGGAAGGCCTCAAAATGCCAAAAGCTAGAAGGAGAGGGAGAGGAGTAGAGAAGGTGCAATTTTCCTCCTACCCCAAGGGGGGTTTTTATAGGAAGAGAAAAGGGTGAAAAGGGGGGAAAAATTTAAAATTTGGAGGGAATTTCCCCTCCAAAAAGTTTAAAAATTCTTCTAGAAACATTTTCTAGATTTATTCTAGAAAATTTGGAGTCCAAATGTGACATTTTCGGAATTAAAAAAAAAAATTTTTTTGGAGGGAAAACGGGCCCCACCACGAAAAAAGATTAAAAAAAAAAAAAAATTTGTGAGGCCGCCCCCTCAAAAAAAAAATGATGAAAAATGGGGGGCAACTGCCGCGCGCCCAAGGGGCGCGCCTGTTGCGCGTGCTCCCGCGCGGGCGCCGGCGGCGGCGGCTGCCGGCGGCCGGCCGGCCGGCCGGCCGGTTCGGCCGCCTACGTGTTACCGGGCTCCGATTTTGGGCCCGGACGGTCCAAATTCGACGTTTTTTGGGTCCCCGGACACGTTTTTCGACGTTCCGGACTCAATTTTGACACTTTCGGAGCTCAACGGGGCCTCTATGATCAAGTTCGAGCAAACATTTAATTTTTGGAACGCAAATTTTTGCGATTTTGCCAAAGTGAAAAGCCGACACATATATTTTTGGACTCCTGGAGCTTTGACGTCCAAAAATAGGGGGGCAACTGATACGTCATCGGAAAATTATCTTGATCGGGCACGAATCTCGAGGAAAAACTCAAGTTGGAAACTTCAAAAATTAATTCAGAGACTATTTAAACTCCGATTTCAGCAAGCTTACAGTCGAACTGAGCGTCTCGGAAATACGAATCCAACAACACCAAATTCGACTCAATCCGAGCCCAAACGAGTCCCAATCAAGTACCCGAAGTGCTGTTGGAAGCATCAAACAGCAATTTGAGTTACCAAACGGTCTCCGATTTTGACGAGCTTATAGTCGAATCGAGCGGCTCGACGAGACGAATCCAACGAGCCCAAGATCGCAGAATTCTGATATCATTAAGACCTTCAAATACTTGATAAACGGTTCACGATCAAGGGATTCAATATCGACCGTTCATCCGTATCACTCCTTATTTGCCCTTGATCCCTCACATATTTACGGGCTATGCCACTCCAGAAAAACTATAAATAGCCCCTCATTTCTCTTAAGAGGGGACCCAAGCCAAGAAGAGAAGAAGAGAAGGAAGAGAAGAGAAGCCCAGGAGGGAATAACTCCTCCTCGACCACCGCCGGAACACCACCGAAGCACCACCAGGCGCCCGAGTGACGCCGGACTTCTTTCCAAGTGACGCCAGAATTCTGCCGGACACTCAAGTGACGTCGGAACTCTGCTTGTCCTTGTAACTGATACTTATTGTAATCTGATCGTCCTGAATTTAAAGGACAAATCAGCCTCGTGTACTTCAAACAACACTAGTGGAACTCTTTCAACTGGGCGTGGCCCCGTGGTTTTTTTCCTTTCCAGGATTTTCCACGTAAAAATCCTGGTGTTACTATTTCGATTCTGTTTGTGTGCTGGATATACGTACAACGCTGAGACGGAAAATTAAAATCTATCGCCGCGTATATTTGAGTCCGCAACAACTTTGAATGTGTAATATAAATTTTATTTAATCTTTTATATATTATATTTATCTTAAAATAAATTATGCTTCAATAATTTTGAGAATTATCGTAATAATATATTATAAAATTATCGTAATACTGATTTATTTCTTTCAAATTTAATGTTTTAATTTATCATGTAATATATAGTCTATATTAAAAGCACTTATCTTTTATTATTTACAAATTAATTTATCAATATATATATATATATATATATATATAATTAGAAATTATAATATTATAAAATGATTTATTAACTTAATTAAGGAATTATTAGGGATTTAATTTAATGGCATAGGTTTAAGTTTGTCGCCATTAGTGATGCATTTGTCTTATCTGTAGGAGCCGTTTTGTTATAAAATATTTATTTACTTATTTAAAATTACATAAATTGAGAAAATAACAAAAAATTGGTTAGAATATCTTTACATAAATTTTATTAGGATGAATTATAAAATGATATTTTATTTTTTTGTTATGTTTAAATAATATGAAATCATATGATTTTGATTTATATATAATAAAAAAATAACGGGAATATTTATTGTAAATTTTATGATAAAATAATAAAATATTAAGATATAGATGTATATGTGTGTAATTAGTAAAATAATTTTACAATTGTCATAGAAAGTGAAATAAAAATTTTAATAGATAAAATATAAATTCATGAAAATGTTTACTATAAATTTTATGATAAAATAATAAAATATAAAGATATAAATTATTTTTTTGAGATATTTATGCATATATTTTCTGGACACTTGAGAACATTTTTCATGATATCAATTTTTAAAGAAGAAATACTTTATTTGAAATGTATTGTTTTAATTCAGTATGGTCTGACCTTGCCAGAACTCAGTAAATTATTGCTGGATCTGGATCAGATCTCTTAAAAATCTCATCTTTACAGGCTTACATGGTAGGAGAACATGGTGACAGTTCAGTAGCTCTATGGTCAGGCATAACTGTAGGCGGCGTCCCTCTCCTATCCTCACTGGAAAAACAGCAAATTGCTTATGAACAAGAAGTTCTGGAACGCATTCGGCAAGCCGTCGTCAACAGCGCCTATGAAGTAATTCGCCTGAAAGGCTACACTTCCTGGGCCATAGGCTACTCCGTCGCCAGCCTCGCCCGTTCCATCCTCCGCGACCAGCGCCGCATTCACCCAGTCTCCATCCTCGCCCGAGATCTTCTCAACGGCGTGCCGAAGGGACAAGAGGTTTTTCTGAGTCTTCCAGCTCTGCTGGGCAGGTCTGGTGTTCTTGGAGTTACTTCTGTTCATCTTACTGATGAGGAGGCTGTTCGGCTTTCCACATCTGCTGGCACCCTGTGGGAGATCCAGCAGGAGCTTGGCCTTTGAAGAGATTCTAATCATGCAAGCTTATACTATGTTATATACATTAAGGTATGATTTTGGTTAGTTATGTCGTTTGATATGTTCAGTTTATCTGATCATATGTGCTCTGTTATTGGTAAAATTATTTAGTGCGGATACGGACGTCATCAGGAGGCGAATCAGAACGCGCCACGTCACTTTTTTTACTGTGTATCGCGGCTGTGTACCGCTATGCACCGGGTGACATGGTGTGTTTTAATTCGCCTCCGGACAATCCGGTGTCCGCACAGAATAATTTCTCATGTTATTGAGTTATGTTGATTAAGAGATGTTCTAATTATTTCTTGATTATGTGTTTTTGTTATAAGCAACTACTAATGTTGTTTTTTGGATTATGTGTATAACGTGTGAATGAGTTATTTACAAAATAAGTACTCTCCTATGACCTATCTATGTTTTTCAATTTTGAACTCAAATAACAAAATTCACGGCAAAATCCTAACTTGCGTTTGATCATGATATATGCAAATTTTTTGATTTTGTAGGAGAAATGGATCGAAATAATTCTCAACTATATTAAATGATTATTTTGATCTCTCAATTCTTTAAGGAGAAACAAGTGGGATTATTTTGATTCCTCTTTCAAGATTTGAGAGATTAGACTTGTCAATTAATATAGTTAGAAGCTATTTTGTTCCTTCGTAAAGAATAAAGAGATAATTTTAATCATTTTTCCGTAAAAAATGATATGTATGTTAGTTTTGTAAATAGATAAAATTTGAGTGTTGTATATATCACAAATATTATAGACCCTTTCATTTTCCACTAGTTTAAAGTCAATTTTGCCCTCAAGGTCAAATTGTGAAGGAATACAAGATAGGTACCAAGCAAGAAAATATTGAGAAACTAAGTAGGATATTAAGAGGATGTTTAGTAGTTACAAGTTGATTAATTAGTTTTAATGATTAGGTTAGAGGCAATTTTGAAGTCCATGAACACCTCCCACTAGAATTCTCTTATCATCAAACCTATATTAAAATCCTCATGGTAGAGATGTTTAAACATTTTTAACTTTGACACCAAAATGAATATTATTAGGACTTAAGGATGTAAATAAGTTGAGTTAAATTCTCATTATGAGTTCGAACACAAGCTCAAGCTCATACTTGAGCTCATTTATTAATCCTAAGCTCAACTCAAGTGAAAAACACGAGACTTGAGCCTAATAAAAAAGTTAAAAATTTACTCATTTTGAAGCTCAATTTCTTATTTTGAAGCGGGACAAAAAAAAATAAATCAAACTACTATAAATGTTAATATATTAATTAATATTAATCGATCCGACTCGAAAAACTAACAAACCGAGCCGAGCCAAGCTCAGCTCATATCTCAAATATAAGCTCACACTCCAACTCTAGATGATAAGCTCGACTCGCAAGTTTGAGCTGACTAACGAGCAAGCTTGAATCACTTAGGCCCCTATTAGGACCTATTTGATTCCAAGTAAAATGTGATTTTTTTTTTTTTTTTGAGTGCTTAAACAGCAAATATAATCCAGATAGGATTCAATCTTGATATCAACTTTCTAAATCCTTACTAATTAGACTAAATGACACCAAAAATATCTTTGATGTTAAGCTATTAAGTATAAGATAAGAGGCTATAATAAAAATAGCAGAAAACAATATTTACAGAATAAAGAACAACTATCCAGTTTCAGTTCTGATCTGCTCTCATAAATCACAGAAATAACCACAAAATATAGATCAGATGACCAAAATAACAAATATGGAGGTGATCTTTTTTGGGGGCTAAAAATCAAAACTGTGATGCAGAGCTTACTCTGTTTCATTCCATCACTGCCTTCACATTTTCTTTCGCCTCCTTTAAATTCTCCTTCTCTACTTTGTATTTACTCTATAGAAAGCTCCTCTAATATTCTCTTCTTCCTCTTTAACACTCTTTTTCTTTTCAAACTGTGTGTTTTACTCTGCACTAAGCTCTCTCATATTCTGCCTTCATGTTGGTATTGGTAGGGCAGCAGACTCTTGGGAGAAAGAAAGCCTTAGTTCTATCAATAATAAAGAAGAAGAAAAGATTAAATGATAATAGTACTTATGAAAGCAGAAAGGAAAAACAAATTATCTGCCAATTTAGGCTTTTTGTTTAGGACGGCTTTTTAAACTGCTTTATAAAAGTAGCTTTGTAATACAAATACTTCTAGTTCAAGAAATTTCTGTACTAAAAAAATTATTTTAGAAAGCAATAAGAAAGCTATTCCAAACGAAATATTAGATTGAAATTCAGGACTTTACTTTGCCCACTGGCTTCAGAAATCTTCATGATTCTGAGTCTTTTGACTGTATCCAAGAACATGCTGCATCATGACCAAATATTAGAAAACAACAATGAATAAACCAAAAAAGCAAATAAAAAAACTATGAAGCTACAAGGGAATAAAAAGAATGGATTCATGCAGACCAAAAAAATAGTCATTCATGCTTTGTCAAGAAAGAGGGATTTTAAATCTGCATAGTGCATTATGATCTCATATCATAAACAGTATTAGTAACTCACTCTATTCTCCCACCTCGAACAGTGGAATGAATGGTGTCTCTGGCCTTCTTAGATTTAAGATAATACATATGTAGAAGTGTATAATTTCAAACTTTATCTCTAAGTTCTCTTACCGGCTTCGTTTGGAACAGTTTTCTCATTGCTTTCAAAAACTGTACAAAAAAAAAAGCTAATTCAAAGAAATTTTTTAACTAAAACACTGTTTTAAAAAGCATTAAGAAAACTGTCCCAAACGAACCCACAATCATGTATGTTATAGAATTTTGACCCTCTAAATTTTGGATGGATTATTTGGTTGCCTCTCATTTGAAAATCTAATTCCGCCAATGCCCACCTTGAACAGGGGTGGAGGGGGGTGGGGGGATCCTGGGATTTGAGAGCCACATATGCTACAAAGTGGCTCATCTATCAAGTATTTAAAGCCCTTAGATTAATACTAAGTACCTTTTTTGAGAAATGTTCTCTTTAAAGTGATGGGATGGATGAGCTACTTACAAAATTTGCATAGATGCCCCTTGATTCCAGGCCCCAGGGGGGATTTGGGAGCCACTTGTGAAAAACACAAGTTCTATGCAAATCCACAAGTGGCTTGCCTACCAGGTGTTTGCAGCGCTTGGATTAAAATCTAAATGTTGCAATTAAAGAAAGTGCCTCTTTTGCTAATTGCTCTCTTCATAGTTCCCATAAATTGGGACATCAATGCCAAATCTAGCAACTTTAAGATATGAGACTAATATTAACCATTACCTCCATGGAACATCTCCAACCAACATCCAATCCCCATCTTTGTCTTCATATGTCAGTGCAAACTCATTAGAACCATCTAATAACTTCAATGGTTTTATTCCATCTGCAAAGAATGTCAATATAGCTCAAAGTTCCAAATCAAATATATATTCACCATTAAAACAAACATATTAGCCATACATAGACTAAGAGGCTTTTTGGCAACAGTAATTTAGGCTTTTGTTTGGAATAATTTTTTGACTGTTTTTATGATAAGAAAAATAATGTGTTTGAAAGATAACTTTTTTTATTTTTGCCATTAAAAAGTTATTTTTGAAAAAGTATTTTTGGAATTGTCACTGAAAAAGCAAAAACAGTAAAGCTTAAGCCGCCCCAAATGGAGCTTTAGTAAATTATGCAAATCCATACTTAGTAAATCTTCAAAGATTAAAACCTGAAATTTATTGTTAAATATTACTAAATCCTAACAAGCAACTTAAATATTTGTTTAAAAGAAAAGAAATCCCTAAATCTATAAATTCCTGTAAATGAAGAGATTTAAAAAAGGGAAAATGTCCTATCCAGATATCTAGATCCAAGTTTTGATCATTGTGAATCTCAGAATCCTTAAAAATGCTTTAAGATGAATGTAGTACATAAATAATTAATACTACACTCATCCCATAGTAAATTTAAGAGATTTGAGTAGATCCAAACTATTTTTTGATTTGGATATCCTGAAATAGAATTCTTATTAACAAATCTTAAAATTTAACCAATAAAGAGACTGAAATGAGATTTATAAAAAGAAAATGATTTAAAGGAAACATTCTACTAATAGGATACCAAACAACCCCTAAAAATAAACAAAGCAATGAAGCATAAGCTTACAAGAAGAGGTTGGTTTGTAGAACATGATCTCCAGAGCAAGGGCAAGTGTTTTGTACGATTCATGTGCATTTAAATCAACTTTCCTACCAATAGGATCACCATCCATTTTCACCTTAACGAAACGAGAGCCATCAAAGTTCTTGTTATCTCTGATCTCTTTGGAAACCATGGCTTTCTGTTTCAAGTTGGAGTTGTGGATTTTCTTCTTCTGTTCACTTGTATTACATTCAGGAATGTTGTCTTTGTACTGGTTAGCCATGTTATTCATTCTAAAAGCCCGAACTGGTGGCCATCCAACCAATCCTTGACTGGAATCAAAAGAGTAAAAATAAAAAAGAAGCAAAAGGACAATAATATAAGAGCATTAGCTAAAAATAAATAAAAATTTATTGATGTGAAATAAAAAAATAAAGGTTCAAGCATTAAAAGAACAAGAAAATGACATTAAATAAAAGAAGGATTTTCATAAATATCAGATTATTTTTTATGTATTTATATATTTAATATTTTAATTTTTACATTTACTTACATAACACTTTAACCTCTCAATTACATTAAAATAATAATAATAATAAACCCGTTTCTCTCTAGCTCTCTTCTACAACTCATCAAGACTTTTGTTTGAGTTATGAACTAGCAAAAAATCATCTCTCTATACTAAAATAGCATAAATTTACATGCACATTGGTTGCAACATGGCACATTTGTTTTCAATTTAAATTAAAACATATTTTGGATGTTGCTACTTTTAATTTGCATATCAGCTCGAATATAATTAAAAGTTATCATATTGTAAATACGATTAATTTTTACAAATTTAAACATGACACATTTAAAGAGAATAAGCTAATGAAGGAGATCATGAGATATAATGACATGTTAAAAAAAATGATAGCCCAAAACAGAACAAGTACATTCGTTTGGCTCAAAGGAGCGAGACCATCTAATGCATTACACATAGATAAAAAAATTCAGAGCATCTTAAAAAGAAAAACTGCCTTAAAAAAGTACTAAGCCAGAATGAAAAAAAAAAAATTTACGGGGGATTTACAGCCATACCACAAAATCTTATATATTTGTATATCCAATAACAAAATTTTTATAAAGAATATATCACTTTAATGTCTCAATCTTTATATATATTTTTCTAATTTAAGTTTTAGATATATAAATTTATGTAAATCGCTAAAAATTTAATTCTAAAATCTAACGAGGAAACCAACTAGCAATCAGCTTACAGATGGTAGGTACAATCCAAACAAAAACACACCCACAAAAAGAAAAATAGTCAAATCCAACCAATAAGGAAAACCCCATGAAAAAACAACGAAAATAACCCATCTAGATCCATAAACCAAGATTAAAAAAAAAACTATCAACAACATGTAAAATCAATACAAAGAACATAGATACAACATCAAACAAAGAAACAAAGAAGAAGCTCACCTGATCGGATTACCCGCCCCGCCGATACACGGCGATACCAAATCATTATTCCTCTTCTTCCCCAAATCCCCTCCACAACCCCCGCCGGCATTGCTTGCCGAACCCGATGAAGAAGAAACCGACGACGAAGACGAGATCGGCGTCGCCAGCAACGTAACCATCGGAAAATCTTTAGCCGTCAGTATCCTGCAGTTCTTCTTTCCCCATTCCCATGATCTTTCCTCGCCTCCGTCGCCGGAAGCATTGGTCGCCTTCTTCGCACATAGACTAAGCCCTAGCTCAAGCTCCTCCATCGCCTTCTCCACTGCCGCCGCCGCCGCCGCCGCTACAGCGAGACCACTCCGATTCTAAATCTGATTCCCCCCTTCTTCGAAGAAATAAACGGGACGAAAGCGATGGGGCGGTCTCTGCCTGCCTGACAGAACCTCTCGAGAACTGCGAAGTGGCGAAAATGGAAAAAAATATTAGGTTATTTGGCATTATATAGTGAAATTTTTTAATTTTATTGAAAAAATATATTCAAAAATTTATTTTAAACATATATTTTTTTAAATTCGAAATACTTTAAAGAGACCTAACGACATCTCCAACCCAATGTCAAATGAGCACTTATAGTCGCCGCACTTCGATCGGACACCAGAATCAGTGTCATTTCGCGCGAGATGAACAGTGCGACCTCAATATTAACATCGCATTGTTCACGAACGTCATTTTTCGTCATTTTTCTTTCGTTTCGTTTTTTTTTTTTTTTTGATGTTATGAAATGGAGTTTGATTGGAGATGAACTACTGTATTTTGAACTGTAATATGAGTTTTTCGGTTGGAGATGGTCTAACACATTCAAATTCAAATATGATTCAAACTTTTAATCAAACATAATTTAAATCTTTTTTCAAACAATATATTTTAATTGAGTTCAAATTAAGTTTGATGATGTTTAACAGTCGGAGATATAGGTCAAGAACTTCTCTTCTCCTTCAGAAATCCACTAGTTAGTTTGAGCTGGTCTTGTCACATTTCGTCATAGACTTCTCTATTGTGCTCCCAATACGAACCGCTCTTCTCCTTCACACACACATCTTCATCTAGCGAGATACCGTCACACACACATCTTTCATTCAATTATTGCCACACCCATCGACGCCACCCCCAATGATTTCTTGTTACGAATATCTCGTCTCCCATCACACCTCCTATCGTCACCTTCTTGTCGCGATCTCCCATCCAACTTTTTTTATCGCGAACAAAGCATTAGACATTCGATTATAAGTTCTAACACTTTCGTTGTTTGATCTCATTCTAAATATTTTGGTTTGAAGAAAAGGTAAATTTGGAACAAACTAGAAATCAAATTCTTTGGTGGCAATCACATTTGTCTATCCTCATAGAAATGGTATTAAGATGAGCAAAAAAAACTCATTAGACTTGCTTTGAAATTGATGCCTTTAAATAATAAATGTATGAGGAATTAAATTGTATTAATTTTTAAATATAATTTAATTATTTTCATACTCATTTTAATACAATTTATATAAAAATATTATGACAAAATTTTATTTAATATTTTTATGATATAAATCTTAGTAATAATATTTTAATTTGTTTTTTTTTCATGATAGAGAAAAATTAAATTATAAATTGTGGGGCCGGAAAAAGGCGGGTAAGCTGTTTTGTCTTGGTGTGGAAGTACGTCACGTGACTAGCCCTCCAGCACGTGCCTGAACTCCGGAGCAGCCTGCCCCACCCGCTCTCATCACTGTCACGTACACGGCCCGGCGCACGTGGGGCCCGGCCCGGTCCACTTTATAGGCTTTAGAGTCTTTTAAAAAGGCCGGTTTTTTCGGAGGCCGAGAAACGAGCCGATATATCGGCGGAGAACGAGAAGCTCGTCGCATCTCATATCGTCTTAAAAGCCGTGTCGCGGTCCTCTGTATTCTGTGGCCCTAAAATTTGACCATAAAAAATGACCCCTTGTTTTTTATGGCAGCGAGGGGGCCAGGCCGTTTACTTCTTATTCAACTCCAATGGAACTTACTAGAAATTAGGAATGTATGGTAGGAATGATTTTTTTTTTTTAATAATGAAAATTAAAATATAATAATATTAGGAAAAAATAATAAATTATACTTAATTAATTGAAGCGTATTCATAGAAACAATAGAGCACATTAAAACCTAAAACTTTTGATCATCATATAAAAATAGTAAATATAATTATTTGAATGTTAATATTATTTCAATGTTACGTGAGTGAAGGAGTCGAGATAGGGTTCGGGCGAAGGAACAAACGAAATGGGAGAAACTGATTATTAGTATTAAAATTAGGATAAACTATATGCGTTAGATTCAGATCATACGGTTGAAATTCATCTTTTTATTCTTTCGCCTGATTTTTTAAAATCGCAGCCGGTTCACCTGGTTAGCTGTTCAACCCTCGGCAGGGAGGAACCAGCCTTAATTTTAAGGAGGGGCAAACTTATAAGTAAAAGTGTAGAAAATTTTTTTTTCATAAATATCTTTACAACCAAATTTTGTTCCGGAGGCACTGCCCCTCAACCCCTATTTGTTCATATCCTTGATCGTTGTACACTTCTCAGATATATCGAGGGTCCAAGGGGGCGTTGCCCCCTTGGGTGTTCGACATGAAAACCATTGTAATAAACACTAAAACAAGTTTTGGTTGTAAGGATATTTTTGAATTTTCTTTACTATTTCACTTTGTATTTTGGTTCATCATTCCCTAACAATAACATCTCTACATAATATGTTTAATTATGTTGGGGCAATTGCTTAAAGACTAGTGTTTTAAAACTTTTAGGGGGGGCAATTGCCTAAAAACTCTTGTAATAAACACTAAAAAATAGCTGGAATGGGACAAATTACCTAAAGAATCATATAATAATTTTGTTTTTTCAGGGGGGGCAATTGCCCCCCCCCCCCCCCCTCGGCTTATAGTGGATCCGCTTATGACTGTCGGCACTTTCTGGTCCATGTAAAAATCTAAATCGGTCAATTTCTTCAGTCGAAACCTATTCTTGTAAGAACCCGAATCGGCCGACTAATTCACGGTTGAACCGGACAATCATTTCCGATTTTCAAAACCTTGACGAAAAGTAAAAACTCTTTTCATACAAGGCTTGAGAATGTCAAAACTCACTTTATATCTGCTTAATAATTTCATTCTAATATAAAATTAAAGATTAATTGTACATTAAGTCACTTTTACTTCTAAAATGTTAATTGAAAGTGTTAAGAAGATTTCATATATTTGTGCACTATTTTTCTAATATTAATATTTTAATATTTCTTTGTATGATTCCAAAATTTTTAAATCAAAGCAATAATATATATATATATGATAATAGAGATAATAAAATATAATATGTAAATATTAAAATTTAAATATTAGATAAGTAAATACATAATAAAAATTACGTGATATGAATGAAACTTTTTTAGGGCGTTAAGCTTTGAAAATTTTATGTCAAGAGGTAATTAGTTGTTTAATTAACTTAATAAAAAAGATTTATGTAATTAGATGTTAATTAGCATAATTAAAAAAATGAGACACGTGGACTCTGATGCAAGAATCGCACAATAATGACATATTACATATATTCTCACGCCTAACACGATTCATAGTTATAAACCATTTATTTAAAAAAGAAGTTTCCTAACGAATTTTTGAGAAAATTATTTACAAATCATATTAATTATATATATTTATAAATTTAATATCTTTAAAAAACAAAAAGATTATGAAAGAAAAATTCATAGTGCAAAATTATTATTTTTCTAATTAAAAAATTAAGCCACATATTTTTTGAATTATTGCTTATAATTAAAAAATATATTTTATATGAATATATTTAATCAAAATATCAAAAATTAATGAGGTGCAAGTGAGTCAAGGTAACTCGTGAGCTAGCTCGAGAGTGACTTAATAAACAACACATGAGTCGAATTTGATGAGCTAATGAGCCAAATTTGAGAGAATATCGTCCGGAGACCAATTAGAATGTGCCACATCACCAATTTAGTATATATTGTTACTACGTACCGCTGTGTATCGAGTGGCGTGACGTATCCTAATTGACCTCAAGACTATCTGATGACCACACGTAATAATTTCTCCTACCTTTAAGGTTACTCGAATGCCATAGTATCAAAAGGTGAAACTCGTATAAAATATTTGTCAAAATTTAATTTTTGAACATAATTATATAAAAAAAATCACCTTCGCATTTCTTCAACTTATCAGTATATATTAGTTGTAAAAAATCCAAAAATATATATTTAAAATTTTGATAATTGTGTAAGTAATAAAGATAAAACACTAAAATATTTGTATATAATTAAAAATAATTATTCATCCATTTTTAATATAATATTTTTATGAAAATAATAGATTTCTAACCAACCTTTCATAAAAATTACATAAGAAGAGTAATTACGCCCATCTTCTACTTAAGTTAAGGTGGGCCCCACCAGTCCCCGCCCTAGCAGCTCTAGCTGTCGAGCAGAGAAACGACAGGCCGGCACCGTGGGCCCGACCGGCACTCGAGAATCTGCGACGTCGCACGTGGGCCGACAAGGTTGCCATCACGGGCGGGTTAAGTCGTGCGGGTTAAGGAAGAAAGAGAAGAAATAAATAGTGGGCCCAGTGTTGCGGTCCAGCAGACAGGCCCACTTGAACCACCATAGGAGGCCCACCGTTGAATATTCGTCATCATTAGAAAGAGATACGCGGGGTTTTATAATTGCAGGGACCGACGAATTGACCGGCGGTCACAAACTTTGCCTGTTTCAAGCCCTCCATTTATTCCTCTAAAAATTTGATCAAATTTTAATTAAAAAAATTTTAAGTAGTTAAATTTTAGTTATTAATGAATGAAATTTTTATTAAAAATAAACAAAACTTATACAACAACAAAAACAACATCAAACCTTTATCCCTCTACATAGGGTCGACTACATAAATCCTTTTTCTCCATTGTACTCGATTAAAAGTCAAATTCTTATTTAAATCTAATAAAGAAATATCATTTCTAATATTTTCTAACTAAATCTTTTTAGGTCTACCTCTAACTTTCTTAACATAGGTTAAATCTAAATATCTACTCTCCTAACCAGGTCATCAGAAAACCACCATTTTTTTAGACCAAATCATCTAAGGCGAATCTCACTAATTTTATCTACCACTAGAGCTAATCCAACCTTTTCACACATATGCTCAATTCGCATCTTGTCTCTAAGAGTAAAGCCACTCATGCACCTGAGCATCCTCACCTGCAACACTTAATATTATGCTTCTCTTTTAATGCCCAACATTCTGAGCCATAAAGTATTGCAGGTCTAACCATCATCTTATAGAATTTTCCCTTTTAAGTTTAAGTGGTACTTTTCTATCACACAACAAGCCCCATGCATTCCTCCACTTCATCCATCCAACTTTAAGTTTAAATTCTACTAATAATATCCCTATCTAATTCACTATCACTCTGAACAATAGACCCAATATATCTAAAACATGTACACTTATTAATGACTTGATCACTCAAAGTCACAAACCCCCCATTATAACTATTACTACTAAAATCACACTCCATGTATTCGGTTTTAGATCTACTTATAATATTATAAATTTAAATAATATATTTTATTATTTTAAGCTCAACAACAACATAAAACATTTATCACACTCGATGGGATGACTACATGAACCTTTTTCTCTATTTTGTTTTATTAAGAGTCAAATTCTCATTTAACTCTGATAAAAAAATGTCTCTTCTAATATTCTCTGTCTTTATTAGGTTTATCTCTACTTGTTATAACATAGATCAAATCTAATACATCTACTCTTCTAACCAGATGATTGGAAGGCCAACGTTTTATGTGTCCAAATCATCTACAACGACTCTCTCTAATCTTACATGCCACTGGAGCTTCTCCAACATTTTCACGTATATAATTGAAAAGATTCATGTGATAATTATTCAATATATATTATACTAGTAACCGACTAATTAACACAACCTTCCATTTTTCTCATCCAAGAGGCCCCTTATTTGATGATATTAAGCGTAAATGATTAATAGACTTCGAACTAGCTGTCGAAATCTCGACGATGAAATTGCCAATGTAATTATAAGAGGAAAATTGTAATGATATTTTAATGCAAAATGCATTAAGACTTTCACATTCTTGGATTTATATTTAGTTTAATACTATACATAATATCCTGAATTAATAATCTCGATGCAAATTCAATAACTGAGCCAGTCATAATATGCCAATGATAAAGAGTAATTGAAACTATCTTTATACGCAACTCTCCTTAGTTTGTTGATTGAAAGTTTGGCTCCCAACTAAGAGGTCAGGGGTTCGAGTCTCACGTATGTGTTATGTGTGTGTATAAGCGCTCTCCCTAATTCAAAGATCATCAGGTTTACGAGACATAACCTTGGACAAGCTTAACTATATAACAAGCGAAGCACCATAGAAACAATACAAAGGAAAACTGTAATACAACCTTGAGATCAATGAACTTATCTGAATCAACATTTAATAGAGAAAATAATCAAAATAATCCCTTAACTCCTTATGAATGATCATAATGGTCCCTAATTATATCAAAGAATTTTTTTGATCCCTCAAGTCCTTAAGAAAGAACCAAAATAATTTCATGATAGGACTATTTTAGTTCCTCTTTAAAGACTTGAAGGACTAAAATGATCATTTAATATAGCTGTGGATCATTTTAATCTTTCATAAAGAATCAAGAGACTATTTTTTTATCATTTTCTCACATTATAAAACAGAAATACAAAGAAATAACTTAGGAGATGATCTAATAATTAGTATGAAATAAAGGATTCTTGTGATTTAGGCTTATTTGAGACAGCTTTCTTATTGTTTTTCACAACAGTTATTTAGAAAAAAAAAATTGAAAGCAACGAATAAGTAGTGGTCAAAAATCATCCCGAATGAAATCATAAGCTTCATTTGGTATTGCTTTCTACAGTAACTTTTTAATATAAAATTTATTGAAATCTAAAGTATGAAATCTCATAACCATGCACTTAGGCTTGCTTCATTTGAAACAACTTTCTTATTGTTTTCTAAAACGGCTTTCTAGTACAAAATTTTCTAATTCAAGAAATTTTTATACTAAAAAACTGTTTTGAAAAGTAGCAAAAAAGTTATCCCAAACGAAACCTTAATCTGTTTCGGGTGCAAGAAATCTCATCAGCATACATTTTAATTGGTTAAAACTCACATAACGATCTTCTCAGAAAGGAAAAAGTTGATAATCTCAATTAGAAAGATAGAAGA
The DNA here is from genome assembly GCA_019925795.1 of Dendrobium chrysotoxum. Lineage (NCBI taxonomy): Eukaryota > Viridiplantae > Streptophyta > Magnoliopsida > Asparagales > Orchidaceae > Dendrobium > Dendrobium chrysotoxum. The sequence goes on along the minus strand of CM034297.1, from coordinate 3,861,536 downwards.
AGGCAAGCATCATTATACTAATAGTCTATTAACAATCTCTACAAATTGAAAAATCTGAAACTCTTAATTGTTTGCCTGGAATATATACTACAAAACCATAAAAAATAAGCTTCAGCTTGACCAAATATGATATGCTAGAGTAAATAGTAAATACACCCAGTAACATAGAAAGACAAGAAGAAATTCTGTAGGAATGCCTACATACCCTCACTTTAGCCCCACCCAGCAGTGCACATGAAAAACATTATTAAGTGGGACCATACAACCACACACTACCTTAAAAGAAGCGACAAAATCTTATCTGTTTTCAAATCTTACAGAATATTATTTTAACATGGCTACACTGGAACAAGAACAAACAAACTGTTCATACTAACATGTGCAACATTCTAAAGGGCATGAAAAAAGAAAAAAATTTTCTTTTGAAGGTTTCATTTAAGTGCATTAGTGAAAGTAACCCAGTACTTGACCACCAACATTTTGCCTAATGGCTTCCTCATGATCAAATATGCCATTAGGAGTTCTGATGACAACATAACCCCACTGCAGGGACAGAAGGTAAAGTCGAGAATGAAAATGAGCACATAAATAGATCATTTGATACCAGGTTAAACCAAGAAAATGAAAAACAACAGCTCCAAGAGCTTTTTTTAACCATAATTTGCATTCATGGTTTGTTGGCGTGTTACTGACTAACTACAAAAGAAGTTCCAGTTGCCTATATATTTCTCAATTATTTTATTTTACTTTCTGTAGCAGCTTGATTTAACACAAAGTTAGCTCAAAAAGATACAAGGTCATCAGTCATAGAAGAAAAGTACATCCAAATTCGGGGCAAATTAATTTTTATAAAACAAATACAGCATCAAAATTGTATTGATCATAAAATCTATTTATCAATACCTAATTGAGAGGTTATATTTTATTTATTGATTTTAAAGAGAAATCTCAAAAGAAGCATGACCCCAAAGGGAAACTAAGTAGGATTTTAAACAGTGAGGTTGGTTTGAGGCCCACACCAATCCTTGAAAAAAAAAATAATAAAGAAACTAAGCAAGAATTTGATGTAAGCAAAGCGGGCTGTTTGGTGTTCTATGCTTTATTCGGATTGTTTGGTGGCTTTTGGATTTCCTGTTGAGTTTTTATGCAGATTTCAGTTTCTCAAATGCTTGGAATTTATTTTTTCTGATTTCCTGTGCTGGTCATTCCCCTTCCCTATGCTATTTCCTAAGTTTTGTGTTGGCTCCGATTGGATATTTGGGGTGGCTCATTAATGTGAGTGGTTGGCTATTTTTTCCCTATAAATGGGGTTGTTTTGCTGCAGTTTTTAGATGAGAATGGAATGATTTTTTATTAAGAAACATGCGGGTTTTTCTAGTTTGCAAGCTAGCCTCCTTTCACCTTTTCCTATACCACTTCGTCTAGATTTTCTACCTCTTCTTCTCTTACCACGGTTCCTGCCCCACCTGTATCTTTCTTCTCTTAAATTATTATAAGTCTTAAGTTGTGTCGTGTCTTGTTCTAATATATTTTGTAAGTGGTTACTATTAGAAGTTGAAAACTTTGTTGTGTTCTGTTTAGTGTTTGTACTTGGCATATTGGAAGGTTTTTTTTTTATTGCAATTCTAGTTTTGTGTTTTTTTCTTTTGCATACCTAGTATTCTCTTACTTGGCTTAGGATTCTTAGGTTGCACCAGAATTCATCATATATATATATATATACCTCAATCTACTCGGGATTTTTGAGAGGAGGCAACCCATAGCTGTTAATCAGATTCTCTGTACACTACAATCAATGGTCGTTAGTGTTGGTAGACTGAACCCTACAGTATTCCGGGGATGATGGAACCATGGGATCTTGATCGGGTCTACCTTCATCCCCTACAACAAGGTTTTAGTACATTCACACACTGTTGCACATATATCTACACTTCATGCACAGACTAAATATAATTTCATCATTAATCGAGAGTGTTCTTCTATGTGTTAGAAGGGGTAATTAACTATGAGGGCTTACGCTCATAAGAAGTCGGACCAAGATCTAAATAAATCCTGACACTATTTTCAGGGGAAATATGATTAATTTAAAATACAATCTACCTCGGAAAAATAAGGATTTTAAGCTTGTAAGAGTAAGGTTTGCGCCTATTTTTCCTGAGCGAACACAAACAACACCTACATGAATTTTTGGCTAGTTTCTTTTAGTTTTAATTAATTTAATGGGCTAGTTAACATGGGATCTAGACTAATATTGGTGGGGCATACATGCAGTAGATTGGTCTGGATATAAATTGGGTGGGGACTCTGATGAGGACATCACTTAGAGATTCCGACATGAGTACCGGCGACGGAATCGTAGATCGATGGCTACGATTCAAGAGTCTTTACTTTTGATGTATTTTATGTTTTATTTATTTTGCATTTCAATTTTCCTAGTTTACCCCTATGAGGAGTGTTTTCTTATTGTAGTCCTGAGAGCATTTGAGTACTTTTCTTTTCTTTATGATTGAGACCTATATATAGCGGTCTTATGCTTTGTAAGAGGTTAATGAATGATGAATGCATACAAAATTTCAGTTTTCTTCTTCGCTCTTGTTGCATGTGTGCTTCGGAGAGAAGAGAGGTGACGCCTAGGAGAGGTTCAAACGAAGTACCCAACAGCCCCTTCGGGTGAGCTCTTGGTTTTCTTTATATTCCTTGTTCTCTTCCCTTTTTCTCTACCCGCCACAACCCCTAACACTTCCTCCCCACCGCTGGCCAAAGCACTACCCTATCCACTCCTTTCCTCCACCAGTCGGCCACCCACCCTCCTCCCAATTTCCGACCCCCACTCCACCATCCTAGTTCCCTACCCGGCAGCCCCCCACCTTCCCTCCCTCTCCAAACCGACGCCACCCATACGCCTCCCACCCCTTGCCGCCGGCCCTATCCCATCTCCACCACCATGATGATGATTTCAATCATCATAATTTCCTTCCTAAATTAATTCAAGCAAGAAAGGAAAGGATTTAAAATTATTTGAAATTCAAATTTTAATTTCAAATACTTTCATTATTTACAACTTCTAATTTAGGAAAGTTCTTAAATCTAATTCTAATTTAAATTAGATGTGATTTAATAATCATATTCCTAAATTAGATAACTCATTTAGGAAGCTTTAAATTCTCTTCCCAAAACCCACCTCCCTCTCACTTAATGCCGTCGGCCCCCCTATTATCCACCTCCTTTGATTTCCCTCTTAAGCCCTAAACCCTAGTTGAATTTGAAATTAATTTCAAATTCAATTCCCTCCAAAATCACTTAAACCTAAAATTAATTTCAAGTTTCTTGGAATTACCCTAACCCAAACCTAAACCCTAACCGCCCCTCCCTCTTCCTTTCTACCCGGGACCCCCACCACCGACCCCTCTCTCCTCTCTTCCTCCACAAGCCGCCGGCCACCAAGCGTCTCCAAGAGTAGAGAGAATTCTTTGTCCATGGATGGTGGATCCTGAGGTTGATCATGGATTCGCGTACGACGAACAAGGTCAAATAGGCATTCTACGATCCCCTTTTTTCAATCCCGGCTTTGGCTTTGACTACACCGTCGAGGAATACGTTGACCGCATCCTCTTCACTTTGGCGGAAGTCATCGACCAGCAACAACTATCCGGTTCGTGACAAATCATTGGTCGTTCACCGCCTTCTCCAACTTCGACTACTTCTCCGGCGAAAAAGATCCTACAAGTCACTTGTCTTGTGGTGGCATCTCTAGGGTTGCTTCTACCCTTTCTCCGCTAAACCTCAACTGCAAGAGCAAGAGTGAAGGAACTCAAGGTGAAAACTTCCCGTTGTAATGCCGTGGATTATTGTTTCATTGCCATTAGTTTACTGTCTTATTTTGTTGTTGCTTGCAAGAGCCCCGTTAATCTCCTTTTGTAATCGATTGCTATTACTTAATCTCCTAACAAAAAATTCTAAGATTCCAACTTGATGAAACATAAGTTTTAATTAGCAAAGCTAAAGTTCAAATTATTGTTAACTTCCCAAAGCAATCCTGGTTCACTTGTATGTTTCACATCAGACTCACATCCACTAGAAGGCCTAAATGTAAATTGGATTAGGGCTTGTATCCATTAGAACGGCCGAATTTATAATTACTTGCTTTGTTCAGTCATTTTAAGCTTTAATAAGAGTATTTTTTATAGTTTCATATGTCAAAAATATCAAATGGGCCAAAATTTATCACCCTGAGTTTAAGAACACTTCATCTTTATCCTAGATTTAGAATGACATTTAAATATGGGTCTTATGACCTTGCATCGTGGACAGGGCAACCCTTGGAGAGTCTCATTAAGAGCTATTAAGATTGAATAAGATCTATTAAGATTGGACTCGAGTCCCAACCGATAAGCCTAATCAATCAAGTTGGCGTTAAGTATAATTGCTTGAGGCATTAAATAGATAATTTTGAATATGCACGTGCATGAACATTTATACATCTATCATTTCTGGCATCTTTTAAACTTCAAACTCTTCATTAGCTTTCTAATTTATCAGTACTATTTGTTATTATTAGAAATAAAACCAAACTTCTCAGTTAATTCTAATATATTGAAGTGCTCAATGTTATAATGTGCAGCTTGGAATGTACATACTTTTCATATTCAGATACATATTTATATTTTTTATAAAACTTCTCAATAGTAATATATGATTTTTTACCATGACTATTTTTACTTGCAGTTGGAGTAGCAAGATACTTAAAGAAGTCAAAATTTGGCATCTAAGTGGTTTCGACAACTATCAGGTTTTACTTATACATATGGTCAAGACCAACTAGATGAAGTCAGAGAAGACATTAAAGATATCTGTGGCTTAAATGCATCCCAAATTATCTATAGAAAAATAATATGATTTGTATGACAGACGATTAAACTTTGGATCATTCACCCTTAATGTCATTGATTTCATTCAAAGATATTGCTTTTCCTCTCCATCATTTCTTCTCTTAAGTGGTTAATCGATGATCTCAACTACATCAGAGCGCAAACAAAGGCTTCATCGTAGCACTAGAAGGTGAAGGTGATAGAAGCTGCCTAATAAATTCAGCAACCACAACCAAAGTGAACGCCAATTAGTAAATATTGGCATCATGACGCCCCTTCATTAGATATCAAATCATCTTAAAGTTGGGCTGCAATAATCCTCTAATTACCCAATGATGTTGACAGCTTGATTATTGTATTCATCAATCACCAAAAATTATCATTTAATACATGTCTTATAATTAACTAAAACTTTAGTACATAGGTCTATCATAAATTCATTAATCCAGCACTTTGAAAGTTCATTTCTTATTTAATTGTGGAAGTTCTTAGCATTAAGATCTAAATATGTTTATCATAAATCCATTAACAAAGCAATTTTGGAAGTTCTCATTAATTCTGGTAGCTATAAAATAGAATTTTTCTCTGTTGATATCAAGAATTTTACGAAGGGCATACATCATTGCTATTTTTTAAAAAAAACTAAGAAAATATAAACTAGATTAGTCAAAACACTCGCAAATTGAACACAAACGTTGATGCTGAAGTCATTAGAAACGCAAGCATTAAAATGTGTGTGTTACCAGAATTAATGCTTGGATTCTATCATTATTGGCATTATTTGACAATAAAAGACAGTACTGTTCTTATTTTAGAACAATACTTATTTAAAATTAAACCAAATGCATACTATAAAAAGCAAGCAAATTATAGATCTGCTTGTAAATTTTCTAAGGTGCTAACTTAACTAAAAAATTCACCCCTACTCTCTCTCTCTCTCTCTCTCATATGTCATATCTCATATCGATCAATAAAATCAATTTTTCAATGTATTCCTTGCCATTCATCTCATCCCAGTTTCCTCCACCAATTACAGCATTCAATCAACGTGTTTTTCTCCACCCTCCCTCCTACAGTTTTCTTTTCTTTTTTTACCCTCCCTACATGTATAGTACTCAAAAGCTAATTCCTTCTCCCTTTAGCCTTTTCTTTTCCAAAAAATTGCATCCACCTCATTTTCATCCCATTCCTCATTCCTGTTTCAATTGATAACCTTTTTTGTTCTAAACAAACGACTTCTCCCATGTTTCTTTCATACACTATTTCCGATATATATAATATTTACAATAAAAAACATTCAATTTTCGAAAGAACTTCATTTCAAAAGAAAACTCTCTCTATATTTCATGATTTTCATAGAATGAGATTCTCTTGTTAGTGTAAATTGGTATATCGATAAAGAATTTTAGATAAGTTTATATTAGAAATTTTCAAAAATCAGAGAGAACCTCATGTTGAAATGAAAATCTCTCCATGTTTGTCCGTTTGTAGAGTTTCCAATGAGAGACTTTTTTGTCCAATAATATACATTACGTTGAGTTATTCTATCTAGTAAAATTCAAGAATATTGCAGCCTATCACATCAAATCATTACTGCATAAGCTTTCTCCCTCATTTCAAATGAACGCCTCTCTCCCCCTTTCAAATTTCATCACTATCCGGTTTCTTCCCCCTATAAATGAGTACATGCTATAAGCATAGCAAGATTTTAGAACAACATACAAGCTAGACTGAGATCGACCATTTATTAGCTCATGAGTGCATCTTTACAATTCACGAGCTCATGTTCAAGCATGGACTAAAACATGCATGATATACAAACTCAAATTTAAGCTCAACTAGACTCTACTAGATGACTTGTTGAACTGGCTCATTAAGAATATTTTGATAAAACAAACACATTAAAATTCTAGTTTACCTTTATTTAAGTAATTTATAAATTGTCTAACCCATATCATTAACGGTCAACCGAGCCAAGCTATTAATCAAGCTCGAGATATTGAGTCGTGCTCAAGCTTACAAAGAGCTTAACCGAGGCAAGGTCGAAGCTAATTATCAAGCTTGACTTAAGCTCAAGCTTGTGGTCAAGCAAGCTACATGCTAACCATATTGAGTCGAACACAAGTCAAGTTCAACTTGAGCTCAACTTAATCGATTACATCCCTATGCTACACCAACCCTCAAAGCCATGTCATTCAAATAAAATCAAAAGAAAGAAAACAGAAAAATCATGAAGTACGAAGCAATCAGCAATTCATGAGGTTGCATCAGATAGTTTCTAAGTAATCATTGAGAACATAGATCTAACACTACAACAATCCACAAATGAAAGAAGCTCTTTCTAAATTTTTAAAACACAGGCCAATAATAATGTAAAAGCAAGTTCAATCATGCAAAGCAATTTAGCATGTAGAAACTGAAAACTGACTAAATGTAAGAGCAAACCTGGCGTGTTGGAAGAGTACGGACACGATATTCTTCAATTTCCTTGGCTTTGATATCATGTCTATATGTCAAAGCCTTGCAGTCTTTAATTCTTCCTAGCAATTCTACAGTAATCCTACCGACTCTATGTGGATCATAGACTTGGAAATCTTTGATATATCCTGCAAAAGGAGATGCATAAATATGTAGCTGCAAATATGAGCACGGTGGCAACTTGGTTAGTACTATGAAAATAAAATTTTATCGAAGATGTGGCATGTTTAAAGCCCATATTATTTATGGATGAACATTTGACCTTATGTAAGCTAGGTCTCCTCCACAAAACGCTCAAATGAACTATTTTGTAACCACACGTACCAATTAAACTAAATTATGTTAGTCCAAGTACTTGCCTAAAGAGCTGATTGGTCATGAATTTTAACTTAGGTTCATTTGTGTAAGAAATGGATCTAACCAAATCAAAACGATTACACTTGAAGAAATTGTTTAGAGGGAAATTCAAATCATATTCTATTCCTTGGAATCAATACATATATTCTAGGAGAATAAACAGAAAAAAGAAAGACATTTAATCTAATTAATTATAATAATCATATCCCACGGATCTCCAACTGTAGCCCTCGGATTACTGCCTACGGATATCCAACTAGAGCCCTCGGATTGCTGCCCACCGATCTCCAACTACGGCCCTTGAATTGCTGCCTATGGATCTTCAAGTGCAACCCTCAGATTGTTGCCCACAGATTGCTGACGTGGCCTCCCCTTGGCTGCATGATTCAACACTCCCTCTCAAGTTGAGTTGTACAAGTTGTACAATCCTAACTTGTAAACAAACTTATCAAGTAGAGAGCCCAGTAGTACTTTTGTTAGAATATCGACAAGTTGTTCATGAGTTGGTGTACATGCTACTTCAACTTTTGAGTTATCTATTTTCTCAGATATAAAGTGTTTATCAATAGTAACATGTTATGTTCAATCGTGATGTATTGGATCCTTGGCCATACTGATTGCGGCTTAATTGTCACATTTCAACTTTATCGTGCCTTCAATCTTTATTCCCAGTTCAAGCAATACTTGTCTGATCCAAATACTTTCACAAATAGTAATTGTTAATGCTCTCAGTTCAGATTCCGCACTGCTACTGGAAACAACAAATTATTTCTTATTCCTCCATGTCACTAGGTTCCCCCACGCAAATGAATAATATCCTATGGTCGATCAACTGTCGACCTAGCTTCCTGCCCAATCTGCATCGGAATAAATGATCAATTTCCTATCTTGATTTTTCTTGAATAATAACCCCTTTCTAGGAGTGTTCTTGAGATATCTCACGATTTGATACACTACTTCCATGTGCTCCTTCATAGGATTACTCATATATTGACTTACCATACTCACAGCAAATCTAATATCTGGACAGATGTGGGAGAGGTATATAAGCTTTCCTACAAGACTTTGATATCTTCTTTTATCTACTGGAACTCCCTCCTTTTTTATCCCAAGTTTCTTCTTAGGATCCATAGGTGTACTGGCTGGTCTGCATCCCAGCATGGCAGACTCCTTCAGTAGGTCTAAGGTATACTTGCGCTGAAAAACAAATATATCTTTGCTTGATCGAGCTACCTCCATACCAAGAAAGTATCTAAGTGATCCTAGATCTTTAACTTCAAACTCCTTGGACAAAGCCTGCTTGATCTTCATTATTTCCTCTATATCATTTCCAGTAAAGATGATGTCATCCACATATACAATAGTACTGCTATCTTGTCTCTTTCAAATTGCTTCACAAATAAGGTATGATCCACTTGGTATTGTTTAAAACCATGGCTTTTTACATACTTTGAGAATCTTCCAAACCATGCTCTTGGAGATTGCTTTAATCCATACAAGGATTTCAGCAATTTACACACTTTATCCCTTCCATAAGACTTCTAAATCCCCATTGGAATCTCCATGTAGACTTCTTCTTTTAGGTTCTCATTCAAGAATGCACTCTTCATATCTAGTTGATGTAGGGGTCAATCTAAATTTGTTGTTAAGAAAAGAAGAATCCTAATGGTGCTGAGCTTTGCAACAGGAGCAAAAGTTTCCTAATAGTCTGTTCCATAAGACTGAGTAAATCCTCTTGCAACCAGTCTAGCTTTTAGCCTCTCAACACTACCATCCACCTTATGCTTTACAATGAATACCCATTTATAAGTCACAACTTTCTTTCCTGATGGAAAATTCATAATCACTCGTGTTTGATTTTTTTTCAAGGCCATAGTTTCTTCTTTAACAGCCTGTCTCCATCTTGGGTGATTCAAAGCTTCTTGAATATTGGTCAGAATATGTACATCATCCAACTTAGAAATGAATGCTTGATAAGTGTTTGATAATCTGCTATAGGAGAGAAAGCTTTCGATTGGATGCTTGATGCATGATTCTTTTTGGCCATTTGTGAAAGTTCGAAAGGGATGTTAAGCCCTAGTGAACTAGTCCCGAGGCTAACCAAGAGGGGGGGTGAATTGGTTATTTAAAAATTTCACGATAACTACAAAAATCTTTTCGATACTTAGCAGCGGAAACAAGTAAACAATAACGAAAAGATCAACCAACGATATTCACCCAAGCAGTTTATATTGAAAAGTAAAATGCAAAACTGAATCAGAAAAGCAAACCAGATTTTATAGTGGTTCGGTCAACTTGACCTACGTCCACTCCCCGGAGCCTCCCCTCCGGGTATTGCACTAAACGAAAGTGACTCTCCTTTTGCTCCCACAGCAAGGCGGAGAAGCCTGTACAAAACACCTCCTTTTCACCACACGGTGAGGCAGAGAACCCGACCTCCTTTCGCTTCCTCCTGAAGCGGGCAGAGAACCCACGAACTCCTTTCGCTTCCTCCTGAAGCGGGCAGAGAACCCACGAACTCCTTTCGCTTCCTCCTGAAGCGGGCAGAGAACCCGGATCTTCTTGCGAACGATCCTCCCACGAAGAACACCGACTAGACGACAGACGACGAGCGGAGAAGACGACTCTGATCCGTGCTTGGAGCAACCTTAGTGAATCCCTCACTAACTCCCCCTCACAAGATCTCTTCTCTCTCTCCCAACTCTCTCTCTCTCTAGGATTTCTCAGGGAAGGAAGGCAGCAAAAGATTTTTCCAAATCTAGGAAAAAGTTCTTTTAAAGGAGGGCTTAAAACTTGCCCTAAATCTCAACTTGTCGGCCAAGATCGTCCAGGACGATCGGTAGATCGTCCTGTACGATCAGTTCAAATTCAGCTGTTTCAGCCTGGACGATCTGGCTCTTCTGGACGATCAGTAGAAAAAGTTGTTCATATCGTCCCGTACGATCCTGCGATCGTCCAGGACGATTAGTTCAAATTGAAGGAAATCGTCCAGAAGACAGTTCGGGTCGTCCAGAGAAATCTGTGCTGGACGACCAAAAAATGACTTGATCGTCCCGTACGATAGGGTAATCGTCCGGTACGATTAGTTCAAAAAGGCCCCAAATCGTCCTGTACATAGTTCTGGACGTACAGCTGAAATGCACAAGACGATCACGATCGTCCGGGACGATCCTGCGATCGTCCAGGACGATGTGATCGTATCAATTAAAACATTAATTGCTTTCCTTAATTACCAGACTAATTTAGGCATGATTGTAGTAAATCGTCCAGGACGATACACGTATCGTCCGGGACGATCAGACCAAAATACTTAAAATAAAACTTGCCTAACTTAATCTGGCGGCTGAGAATTTCTGATTTGGGCATATCGTCCCGTACGATCCATAGATCGTCCAGGACGATCGGCTCAATCAGTCCTCCTTAACTTAGTCGCCCTAATTAGGGTTTCTGTTTTAACTGGATCGTCCAGGACGATGATACTATCGTCCAGGACGATCTGAACAAAATTTTAACAGAAACTCTAATTCACTCAATCTCTCTCCCTGAGTGTGTGTGTGCAAGGTTACTTAGCTAGGGAATCAGTTACATTACAATTGACTCAATAAAAGAAAAAATCATACATTTGACACACTTGGACCCGATCTTGAGTTGGCTTGAGTAGCTTGCGGTCTTTTGTGCCTGAAACTGATTAGCCAAGAAAAACACACTGGAAACATGTTTGTCATCATCAAAACCAGATTTGCAACAATCTCCCCCTTTTTGATGATGGCAAACATTTGTAAAGTAGTCTGAAAATAAAATGAAACTAAGATGAAAATAAAATGAAACTAAGAAATCAAACAAAACACACATTTTTTAAATTTTCAACAATACAGAAAACATGACTCAGAAAATAGAAACAGACACGACTACAACTGACTCCCCCTTTTGACATCACAAAAAGGAGGAGGGAAAAACATAACACGGAAATAAAATATAAAATAAAACATACACAGAACAACAACAAAACAGGAAAATCAGAATTTTTCCTTGATTTTAGATTCAAAAACCAATGAGAGGACGATTGACAGCGCTGAAATCCAAAAAGGTTGGAAACAATCAACTTTCGTAACTCTGACCCCGGGCACCTTATCGATGCAAACCTCTTTCAAAACAAAAATCCGATTCAGAATAAAAGACATTAGATTTGAAAAGAAATCCTTTCAAGCCTCGTTCCAGAAAAAATATCTGATATAATAGTGTTACAAAGTAAGAAATCAGAAATCAAGATTTTCAAACTCAAGCTTTTTGAACGTATTAAGTGACACACGAGTTTTTTTCTAAGACATTTAAAGATCTGAAAGAGAAGAAAGCGTAGGTTGGGCTCATTTTGTGCCTCTTTTTTTTCAACTTATTTGGCGCACTGCGCATCTTTTGATTTTTTGATACACTTTGTGTATTTGGCATTTTCGCATCTTTTCAGTTTTGGGCTCATTTTATGCCTCTTTTTCAATTTGGTTGGCGCACTGCGCATCTTTTGTAAGCTTTCTCCTTTTCATAATCATTAAAGAGTCTCAGCTGTGAATCTATCTTCCAGACATAGGAGATGTCTCTCCACAGTAGGGAAGAATGATTCACAAAACAAAAAAAAATACATCATATGATAAATGCAATCACTTGGTTTTAGAAAATCAAACTAATGACTCAAGACTTTGAAAAACACTATTGATATGAGGCAGATTACTGTAGGAAGATAAAATAATCTCTATTTCAAAAAACTAACATTTTAATTTTGAAGAAGATTTTTATCCAAAAGAAACCATACACCAGTAAAGGAGTTAGAGGAAGAGAAACAATCATCAATGTTTCTTCCCTTTAACAGATTCAATGGAATCAATCACTGCTTACCAGCTTCCAAATCAGAACAAGGTAAAAACTCCCAGTCAGAAATTCAGATTATCAGAAGTAGTGAGCGGTGATCAGATTTTGAAAAACATAAAACAGTAAGTGCAAGATATGAGCTAGTGAATAAAAAAAAATAGGTATAAAATCATATCAGAGTAAATACTTAAATCAAACTAACAATAAGGCTAAAACAGAAATCAGCAAAAGACATAAAATCAACTGAAAGTAAATAATCAAAGCCAAAAACTAACTAACAAAAATCAGAAATCAAAAGAAAAACTAAACCTACCTAACAGAAATCAGAATACCAATCAGAAAGATAATAAATCAGCAGTCATCAGAATCAAGCATTTATATCAATCACTCCTAATCTGGTTCTCAAAATGCTGAATGAGTCAAAGGCCAGTGGTTTAGTGAATATGTCAGCCAGCTGATTTTCAGTTGCTACATGATGTAGCTCAATGTCCCCTTTTGTAACATGGTCCCTAATGAAGTGATGCCTAATGTCAATGTGTTTGGTCCTAGAATGTTGGATTGGATTCTTAGAGATACAGATGGCACTGGTATTATCACACAGAACAGAAATTGTGCCAACGGGTACTCCTAAATCCAAGACTTGTTGTTTCAACCAAAGAACTTGGGCCACACAACTTCCTAAGGCAATGTACTCAGCTTCAGCAGTGGAAAGTGCAACTGAGTTCTGTTTTCTACTGGACCAGGAGACTAACGACTGTCCTATGAATTGACAAGTCCCAGAGGTACTCTTCCTATCCACCCTACACCCCGCAAAGTCAGAGTCAGAATATCCAATGATCTCAAAAGAGGTGCTGTGCCTAGGGTACCAAATTCCTAGGTTTGGGGTCCCTAAAAGATATCTAAGAATTCTCTTAACAGCAGTCAGGTGGGACTCTTTAGGATCAGCCTGAAACCTAGCACAAAGACAGACACTAAACATGATATCGGGTCGGCTAGCAGTCAGGTAAAGCAGTGAACCTATTATCCCTCTATACTTCTTCTGATCAACAGATTTTCCATTTGAATCCTTATCTAACTGAACTGAGGAGGGCATGGGAGTATTGATTGGCTTGGCTTTGTCCATTTCATATTTCTTCAAAATGTCCTTAGTATATTTTGATTGATTGAGAAAAGTTCCATCATCTGTTTGCCTTATGCTAAACCCCAAAAAGTAGGACAATTCTCCCATCATACTCATCTCAAACTCCTTACTCATTGTTTTGGAAAACTCATCACATAAATATTTATCAGAAGATCCAAAAATTATATCATCAACATAAATCTGGACAATGAGTAAGTCATCTCCTATTCTCCTCAGAAAAAGGGTGGTGTCTACGCTCCCCTTAACAAACTCTCTTTCTAACAGGAATGTGCTAAGCCTCTCATACCAAGCTCTTGGTGCCTGTTTCAATCCATATAAGGCCTTTTTTAATTTATAGACATGACTTGGATATTGGGAACTCTCAAAACCTGGGGGTTGTTCTACAAAAACATCTTCTTTAATTGCCCCATTTAAAAAGGCACTCTTGACATCCATTTGAAACAGCTTAAATCCCTTATAACAGGCAAAGGCTAGTAGCACTCTAATGGCTTCCAATCTAGCTACAGGGGCAAAAGTTTCCTCAAAATCTATCCCTTCTATCTGATTATACCCCTTAGCCACCAATCTTGCCTTATTTCTCACCACCACACCAGAATCATTCATCTTATTCTTAAAGACCCACTTGATTCCCACAATACTTTGGTTTTTAGGTCTTTCTACTAACTCCCAAACATTATTCCTTACAAATTGATTCAATTCTTCTTGCATAGCTAAAATCCAAAATTCATCCGACAGGGCTTGATTGATGTTGGTGGGTTCAGTCATTGAGATAAAGGCAGAATGGTTTACTTCCTTCCTAAGTCCATGCCTAGTCCTAACACCTTCAGAAGGGTCTCCTAAGATCAGTTCTTTAGGATGACTCGAAGAATATCTCCAATCTCTAGGCAATGGGATTTGAGGTTCTACCCTTTCCTCCAAATTTGTATTTCCAACTCCTTGGGTAACCTCAACAATCTCTTCATCTTCTACTTCAGATCTAGACTCCTTAGGATCAGATTCATCAAACACTACATGGGTTGTTTCTTCCACCACCAAAGTCCTCCTATTGAACACCCTAAAGGATTTCCCCACACTTGAATATCCTAAGAACACTCCTTCATCAGATTTGGGGTCAAATTTTCCTAAGGGTGACTTCCCGTTGTTTAGAATGAAAACCTTACAGCCAAAGACATGGAGGTGGGACAGATTTGGAGTTCTACCCTTAATGATCTCATAAGGTGTCTTGTTCAGCTTGACTCTCACATTTACCCTATTCAGCACATAACAGGCAGTGTTCACCGCTTCAGCCCAAAAGTATTTAGGAAGTGAATACTCGGCAAGCATGGCTCTAGCGGCTTCCACCAAGGTCCTGTTCTTCCTTTCAGCTACCCCGTTCTGCTGAGGGGTCCTAGGAGCTGAAAAATTGTGACTAATCCCATGATTCTCACAAAAACTTCCAAATCTTTCATTTTCAAACTCCCCTCCGTGATCACTATGGATGGTAATAATCTCACATCCTAACTTCTTCTGAATCCAAGTAGAGAAAGATCTAAACTCATCAAATGACTCAGATTTGTGTGACAAAAACTTAACCCAAGTGAACCTTGAATAATCATCAACAATCACAAAACCATAGACTCTCCCCCCTAAGCTGGCAGTGCTAATGGGTCCAAAGAGGTCCATGTGAAGAACTTCTAAAGGTCTAGAGGTGCTAATGTCCTTAACTGAGTGAAAAGAGGACTGGACTTGCTTCCCCAACTGACAGGCACCACACAGGTGATCCTTAGTGAACTTAAGCTTGGGCACACCTCTAACTAAGTCCTTTTGGGTGACTCTCCTAAGGGTTTTCATACTGGCATGACACAATCTCCTATGCCATAACCAAGACTCATCAGCAGCAGTTTTTAAGCAAATTGAATTATCAGATTTAATGCTACTTACATCCAGCTTGTAGACGTTGTTGATCCTTTGCCCCTGCAAAACAACTTCATCATTTAAGCTTAAAATGCAGCCAGTGGGCAGGAATTTGATGCTGTATCCCTTGTCGCAGAGTTGACTGATGCTCAGCAGGTTGTGTTTCAGTCCATCTACAAGCAAAACATTATCAATCACAAAATTCTTTGAATCACAATTATACCTGTGCCTACCACCTTCCTAGTGGTGTTATCTCCAAGTGTAACCTTGCCTCCAGCTCTGGCCTCCAGCGAAATGAACTGATTTGCATCTCCAGTCATATGTCTAGAACATCCGCTGTCCAGGTACCACATGCTCTCACGAGGTCTTGTGTGAGAGCACACCTACAAAATCATCAAATGTCAGTCTTAGGAACCCAAACAGGTTTGGGTTCCTTCTTATGAAAAGAAGAATGCGATGCATGTGTGCTGTGCTGTGCAACAGGTAGTTTGGGTCTCCACACCCAATGTGTACTACGGTGAACAGTACAAGTGTGTGATATGTGTCCTAACATGCCACATGAAAAACATCTAACACCAGGAAAAGGATTAACTAAACGTCGTGAGTGATAGTGCCTCTTCCTAGTAGTGTATGAAACATGCTTTGAAGAACTTGCAACAGAATTTTTAAAAGGTGGCGGTGCATAAAATTGTTCAAAAGTAGGCGGTGTTTTGTTATTTTCAAAAGAACTGATTTTTACTTTCAAAAACTCAATGTGTTTGTTTAAACTTCCAATTTCAAACATTTTTGCACTTTCAGTACTTTCTAACTCAGATGCCAAATCATTCACTTTCTTAAAAGCAAGTTCTAATTCAACATGCGCTGTTTTTAACAAGTTATGCTCAACAATTAAATCAGAATGTTTTTTATTCAGTTCATCAAACTCATCTAGTAAAGACATGTGATTGCTATCAATGGTGGAATGATCCTTAATCAACACTTCATGCTCTTTTTGCAAAGTCAGATAATCTAGTTTCAAACTAGCATGAGTTTTCTTAAGCTTCCTATATGATGTATGAATCTTTTCAGAAACTTCAAATAACTGATCGTAAGTAAGCTCACATACCTCTTCCTGGTCGGACTGACCAGGGTGATCATCAGCCATCAAACACAAGTTTGTTTCCTCCTCTTCAGCTTCAGTCTCAGAAGAGTCGGATGCCGAGTCTGCCCAGAACGCCTTCTGAATCCGCTTCTTGTCCTTTCTGTACTTTGGTTTCTCCTCACCCTTCTCCTTGCTTGGGTGAGCTTTAAGTGTTGGACAATCAGCCTTAATGTGTCCGGGCTTCCTGCATTCAAAACAAACCGATTCAGATGAACCCTTAAAGTTTTTATTGAACTTACCCTTGTTCCACTTCTGATGGTTCTTATGTTTCTTCCTTAGAAAGCTTTTGAATTGCCTTGTGATTAAGGCAACATCATCGCTATCAGACCCGGAAGTGCTAGCATCTGAATCTTTGGCCTTTAGTGCCACTGTCTTCTCTTTCTTGCGTTCACCTGCATCAAGTTGCCTTTGGTTCACCCCTTGCTCGTAAGCAATGAGTGATCCAAGTAAGCTGTCAATAGAGTAAGTGTTTAAATCTTTGGATTCAGTAATAGCAGTAATCTTAGCATCATAAGAAGCAGGCAAACATCTAAGAATCTTGTTCACTCTTTCGTAGTTGGTAAGTTCTCTACCTAAAGCATGCAAAGAGGTAACAATCTGAGTGAACCTTGTGTACATTTCTGAAATAGTCTCACTAGGTTTCATGCGAAAAAGTTCGTAATCATGTAACAAGATGTTTAACCTAGATTGTTTGACTTCAGTTGTACCTTCATATGTTATACATAATCTATCCCAAATCTCTTTTCCCGTTGTACAAGTAGAAACACGCATATAGTCCTCAGATTTTAAAGCACAAAAGAAACAGTTCAAACATTTGGCATTTAACTGTGCTAAATCACGATCATCAAACGTCCAATCAGCAAATGGCAATTCAGTTTTCACATTGTTAACCATTCGAAAAGGTGGTTCGTATCCGTCCTTAACTAACATCCACATGCGATAATCGATAGACTGAAGAAAAGTAGACATGCGTGTTTTCCAAAAATCAAATGGAATGTTATCAAACAACGGTGGTCTAGTTATAGAATAACCTTCAGCAGTATTACGATTGTTACAGTTAGCCATGGATCAAATTCAAAAGTTTTTAAACAGAAATTTTGAATCCCGCTCTGATACCACTTGAAAGTTCGAAAGGGATGTTAAGCCCTAGTGAACTAGTCCCGAGGCTAACCAAGAGGGGGGGTGAATTGGTTATTTAAAAATTTCACGATAACTACAAAAATATTTTCGATACTTAGCAGCGGAAACAAGTAAACAATAACGAAAAGATCAACCAACGATATTCACCCAAGCAGTTTATATTGAAAAGTAAAATGCAAAACTGAATCAGAAAAGCAAACCAGATTTTATAGTGGTTCGGTCAACTTGACCTACGTCCACTCCCCGGAGCCTCCCCTCCGGGTATTGCACTAAACGAAAGTGACTCTCCTTTTGCTCCCACAGCAAGGCGGAGAAGCCTGTACAAAACACCTCCTTTTCACCACACGGTGAGGCAGAGAACCCGACCTCCTTTCGCTTCCTCCTGAAGCGGGCAGAGAACCCACGAACTCCTTTCGCTTCCTCCTGAAGCGGGCAGAGAACCCACGAACTCCTTTCGCTTCCTCCTGAAGCGGGCAGAGAACCCGGATCTTCTTGCGAACGATCCTCCCACGAAGAACACCGACTAGACGACAGACGACGAGCGGAGAAGACGACTCTGATCCGTGCTTGGAGCAACCTTAGTGAATCCCTCACTAACTCCCCCTCACAAGATCTCTTCTCTCTCTCCCAACTCTCTCTCTCTCTAGGATTTCTCAGGGAAGGAAGGCAGCAAAAGATTTTTCCAAATCTAGGAAAAAGTTCTTTTAAAGGAGGGCTTAAAACTTGCCCTAAATCTCAACTTGTCGGCCAAGATCGTCCAGGACGATCGGTAGATCGTCCTGTACGATCAGTTCAAATTCAGCTGTTTCAGCCTGGACGATCTGGCTCTTCTGGACGATCAGTAGAAAAAGTTGTTCATATCGTCCCGTACGATCCTGCGATCGTCCAGGACGATTAGTTCAAATTGAAGGAAATCGTCCAGAAGACAGTTCGGGTCGTCCAGAGAAATCTGTGCTGGACGACCAAAAAATGACTTGATCGTCCCGTACGATAGGGTAATCGTCCGGTACGATTAGTTCAAAAAGGCCCCAAATCGTCCTGTACATAGTTCTGGACGTACAGCTGAAATGCACAAGACGATCACGATCGTCCGGGACGATCCTGCGATCGTCCAGGACGATGTGATCGTATCAATTAAAACATTAATTGCTTTCCTTAATTACCAGACTAATTTAGGCATGATTGTAGTAAATCGTCCAGGACGATACACGTATCGTCCGGGACGATCAGACCAAAATACTTAAAATAAAACTTGCCTAACTTAATCTGGCGGCTGAGAATTTCTGATTTGGGCATATCGTCCCGTACGATCCATAGATCGTCCAGGACGATCGGCTCAATCAGTCCTCCTTAACTTAGTCGCCCTAATTAGGGTTTCTGTTTTAACTGGATCGTCCAGGACGATGATACTATCGTCCAGGACGATCTGAACAAAATTTTAACAGAAACTCTAATTCACTCAATCTCTCTCCCTGAGTGTGTGTGTGCAAGGTTACTTAGCTAGGGAATCAGTTACATTACAATTGACTCAATAAAAGAAAAAATCATACATTTGACACACTTGGACCCGATCTTGAGTTGGCTTGAGTAGCTTGCGGTCTTTTGTGCCTGAAACTGATTAGCCAAGAAAAACACACTGGAAACATGTTTGTCATCATCAAAACCAGATTTGCAACAATTTGATGGCTCTATCTCTTTTTGAACTTCCTCATTTTTCTCCTATGTATGAATTTCTACAGTTGTTGGATCCATTGAAGTAAATTTGACAGGTGCAAAATGTGTCTCATAGCTCAGCATATGCTGATTTTTCTTTCTTTTTCTTGAGTATACATATTGTTGTTCCTTAATTGCTGCTCTTTGTAGGGATTGATTAGGACTTATGAGTAAAGGACTGGAGGTAATAGGTCTGAATGTGGAGTTTGAGATATAGGAGTTCTGGTGATATTTGTTGATTTTGACTGGACTCTGTTTGGTTGTATAATAAGGAATTCCACTTCCAAATTTGAAATTCTCCTTCACTCTCCACCTGAATTTCAAAACTACTGAAGTATGGGTTATTTTCAAAGAAGGTGACATCCATAGTTTCAAATACTTTCCTAGAAATATGGCAAAAGCATTTGTAACCTCTTTTTGTCAGGGATTACTCAATAAAGATGCATTTTTTTTATCTTGGGTCAAGCTTGCTTCTATCTTGTAGATAGATATGAACAAATGCAGAGCACCCAAAAATTTTAGGTGGAAGGTTTGATGATATGAATCGAGCATGAGGATAGGCTTTGAGTAGAGTTTGTCTAGGTATTTCAAATTTTAATATCTGAGTAGGTAACCTATTTATTAGGTATGCAGCAGTAAGAATGGCTTCCCCCCATAGATATTTTGGTACTTTTGTGAATAGCATAATATATCTGGCAACTTCCAGAAGCTGCCTATTTTTTCTCTCAGCTACCCCATTTTGTTGAGGCGTATACGCACATGAACTCACTTGGATTATCCCTTGGCTTGATAGGTATTCTCTCATGATAGAATGAAAGTATTCTCTCCTACTGTCTGATTTTAAGATTTGAATTTTTGTATCAAATCGATTTTGAATCATCAGTTGAAATGATACAAATATCCTTTCAACTTCATATTTTTTTATTAAATAAACCCAAGTGAGTCTAATATGATCATCAACAAATATCACAAACTACCTTGTTCTACTTATATTTTTTACCCTTAAAGGTCCACAAATATCACTATGGATCAAGGCAAAGAGTTTAGAAGGTTGGTAAGGAACAATTAGGTAAGATGATCTGATATATTTAGCCAATTGGCAAGTTTCATATTTAAACAAACTTGGATTTTTATTAATAAATAAATGAGGAAAAAGCTTTTCAAGATACATGAAATTTGGATGACCTAACCTATAATGCCACATAATCTCTCTATCTTGACTGACTCTAGAATGACTCTCAACAAGCTAACTTACAATAGGATGATTCTTAGGAAGAGGATTCTTAGGAGCAACAAATTAAGGTTTGTATGAATTTGCGTGTCTTGATGTAAAATAACCCATAACACATCTTAGCACTGCCAATCTTCTTCCCCAAATCCAGTTCCTGAAAAATCCATACATTATTGGAAAAATTTGTTAAGCAATTACTATCACAAGTCAATTTACTGATGGAAATCAGATTGCACTGGAGATTTGGCACATAAAGTACTGATTTAAGGGTGATAGTTTTTGTGGCAAAAGTAGAACCAGCGCTGCATGTCAAATCCAAAATTACTATAAAATAGAGACTTTGGCGTTGCAGCGATAATTTTTTGCGCCGCTGTGCTCCAGACCCAAGCTCCTCAGCGCTAAAAGGTGCAGCGCCGCTGCACTGCAGTTTAAATCGAAAAATTCAATTTTTTTATTATTTAACTTTCCACACATTTCATTTTTCGGGTTCTTACACAACATACTTTTACAGCATATCCAACATTGCTTACACCAGATGTCTTGTCCTTTGAATATGTTACTCTATCAAGAAGGCTATAATCACTACTTCAAGAATCTCCGTCATCTCTCTTAGCATTTCATGTCTCTTTTTGGATCTTAGCATTTTAGGTTCAGATGACTCTTCTTAGATGTAAGGTAACCACAAACTTTCTTTTCTCCACATGATCGACCTTTCCTGCGATGATTGTTGTTGATGGACCTACCTCTTCATCTCTAGAAAAGACATTTTGAATTTTTTGAAAACTCTCTCTCTCTCTCTCTCTCTCTCTCTCTCTCTCTCATATGTTTTACATATCCCACAATTTTCTATCAATTAATTCTCTATTCCATGACTTACAAAGACTCATAATTGTTGTGTAAATTTCTATATCCCTCATTGTCTTTCAGGATCTCAACTGGAATAAAACAATTGATGAAGGTGCTAAAGTTGATAAAGTTTACTACCTGAGAACAAATGTTCCACCTACCCTCAATTAGAGTTGGTAAAGTTTACTACCAATGAAAAGAAGTGACATTGTATGCATGTGACTTGGGCCAACAACACTATGTGTCTTTTGTCTTCTACCACTAGTTGTTGCCCTCTTCCCTTAAAGTTAGTTCACTCAAATATTTGAGATATTAGTCATGACATTATTCATCAAGGATTATGCTATTTTTTCACATTCATTAATAATTTTTCAAAGGACACTTGGGTTTACTTACTCAAATATGGCCCATAAGTAATTCAAGTATTTCAAAATTTTTATCAAGAAATAAATGTTCAATTTTTTACCTCAATCAAAACTTTAAACAATAATAATGCTTTTTTAGAATTTATGCAATTCATATCTTTTGTTATGCTTATGCTTTAAATGTATTCGATAGCACTTGTTTAGTGATCATCTTCTTTGTTTTTACCATAATATGTTTTGTACAATCTTGCAATGGCTTAGGACACTTCTAAAGACTTATCAAGTGGGACGTGCATAAAATCTTATTAGAGAATCTCTTGCATGATTCCATTATTATACCTTATATTTCCAAATTATACTAGTCACTATTCCTCTAAATTTGGACGGTCATTTTAAGACTCCCCTAGCTATTAATAAAACCCTACCATGCTAAAGGAAACTTACTCTTTAGAAACATACAATATCCCAAGTTCTTTGTTGCTTAATTGTTTCCCTCTCTCTGAGACCTAGTGTAGCCACTCAAGTTCTTAATTTGCACTCTTTCTTAAAGTGAAATGGTAATATTGTTGACTACTCGGAAGAAAAGTTCCATAAGTAAAATTGTTGTTGCTTATGTTGTCTTCTACATTATACAAAATTTTTTAATTTTCTTGCAAAGTTGAATAGTGTTTTTGACTTGGAAAATCTAATGCACTGAAGCTCCTCATTGTAACATTTTCTCTATTTTTTGTATTTGAGATAGGGTTTCTGGCATTTTATTCGCTTTTAGTTCCTCTTGTAAAGAATGATTTTCATATTAAGAAAAACATCACAATTTACCCTCTAAGGCAAAAAAGAGGTGCAAAGATTTGTCTTCACAAGAGGAGAAAAAGGGGCATCAAAACTCCTAGAGAAAGCTTGAAAGCTTGAGGATTAGACATAGGGTTCATTAAAAAGTTGTCGAGTCAAATCACTATAAATCCTCATGGTGTTTGTTTTACTTCTTTTTTATTTCTCTATTCTTACCTTTCGGTATCTCATGCTTCATTTGGTTGCAGTTTTGCTATTTTAACTGAACCCCTCACTCCTCTTAGGTGTGCTCCTGGGTCATATGGCAATTATGGTATTTCTTGTAAAGTTTAGATACTAAACTTACGAATTAAGTTTCAGAAAAAGCTCTACAAGCTTACCAATTGAACCACCCGTTTTTATAATATGTCGAAGCTTCAGGGTATTAATAAATCACCAAGGCAAAGCAAGACCCGCAACAATCTAATATAAAATAGAAAATAATAATAATAATCGTTTTAAGATGTTTTACAAGTTCAACCTAGCAAAACTTAAAACTCAAATGCCTAAAAACAGCTAAAAATTCATATAGTCATGAGAGTGACAGAGGAACAAATAGGTAAAGTAACCATGAAGCAAAAAATAATAACATCAATCAGCGTAAAGGCTTCTAATAATCCTAATGAAAGCAGAAAATATAAATAATGAGCTAACTTTACACTATTTGGTGCCACTGAACAGGATTAACAATTTCTTTCGGATTAAGAGAAAAAAATATACCCAGAAAACAAGTCCAAGTGAATTAAAATCGTATCTTTACATGACCCAGTCACCCAATAATCAAAGTATAGAAACAAGCAGAAAAACGGAAAAATTTTACCTCTTGTTTTCATTATGCCAAGGAAGGAAGACATCACTGTGGAAATGGGTTGAAGGTTTGCAGTGGCCTTTCCCCTTCTCTCCGCATTCACGATAGTCCTTAGCGCATCGTTTAGTATCCTACGCCCCATTTGACCTTTTAACTTTGTCCCACTTCTCTCAAGGCTCTCTATAAGGAAAAGCCGGTATAAGTAAAATGCAAACGGGTGAGATGATCCTTCTTAGTTGAGGCAGATAATAAGAGAACAGAAGTACTGAGCATGAATACTAAAGCGTCTCGCGCTCTGCACGGCAGCCAGAAACAAATCCAGCCCAAAATGGAGCTCGAAGGTTCAGTAGAATGCAGGATCGCAAGCTGCAATTTACATACGACCAGAGGCCCCGAGGGGCTTGGCGGATGTAAAGTACTTGGTTATCGATATGTGATCTAAAATTGGTGGAGGGTTGGAGCTAAGGAGGAAATGGAAAAGGGAATGGGTGGAGGAAGACGAGGAGAAACATGCCTGTGCTAATCTTCTGGAAAACCTCACGTTTAGTCGCCGTTCAAAATGAAAAGGATCAGCTGCTAGGGTTTGGATCGTCGGAGGGGGAAATTATTAGGCGCGGCGTCCGGCCGGATTTGCTGATCATTTATTTAATCAGCGAATACTCATTAAATATTCAGTCAGTTGTGAGTATTTAATGTATATTTGTTATTCAGTTTCGAATATTTATTGAGTATTTTATAATTATTTGTTGATTACTTAAAATATTTAATAAATTCAGACCATTCACCCTATGCGAACTCCACAAATAAAAATTTCTCCGTCAAAGAAGCGGAGCCTTTGTAGACCGCGCAAGGGGTGTGCTGATGGAGAAACTATTTGGTGCGGTCTTCGGACGTAGCTCTACGTCCAGACTCTAATATCATACTATGTCGCCATGTGACGACCCGATGACTAGACAACCAGATTCAATGAAATTATAAATTTTGTTTCATCTTTTTCAATTTTCCGCACGACCCAACGATCCGACCCAACCTAGAGGCAAAATTTTAAGTTTTACAGCTACATGAAACCCACGTAAAAGAGTCAATATTTAGGGTTTAGGACTATTTTCGCCGCCTGAGATCATATTTCTCCGAATATATTTGGAAGATTTCTTCGAAATCTGAGAAGGAAAAGAGAAAATGAGGCTATGAAGATAGAAACTGGTTTGGAGGACGTCAAATTTTTGAGGAGATGAAAGGCATTACACAAAACGTCCAGGAAGACATACTACATAGAACAAGCGGAGATAAGACAGGGATATTATCGGTAAATTTTAAACTCCAAATAGGTTTTATTATTTTTTATTTGACAATTTAAATTTTTTAATGATTTAGGGTGTATCATTCAAATCTTTTTTGCTTCTCTGAAGTGTTATTTCTTTGTACAAGCTTAGATTCAAGTTTGAATTATGTGTACAAGTTCAAATCAAAATATAATTTGCTGTGTATTATTACTGTGTATTATTATTATGTACCACTGTGTACAGCTGTGTACTGTACATGTGTATTACTGTGTACCACTGCTATGTACCGCTGTTACTTTTGTGTATTTCTATGTTTATATTAGTATGATTCAATATATTTCTCTTGTGCACATGGTGTTTATAATTGTGAGATGGAAGCATACGATATATATTGCCATTATGCTCATAATATTAGTTTTAGTATTCGCAAAGTACATCACAATTACCGGCCTAATTCTAGAAAATTAAGAATCAAGGACTTTGTCTGTTCGAAAGCTGGATTTAAGAAAGGTATTGACTTAAACTCTCAATCCAAATATCGAAAATCAAATATCAGAATGGGGTGTGTCGCTATGATTAGATTTTTTAATGGATGAATATGGAGTTTGGATTGTGCATAAATGTATAGAGAGCCACAACCACGAATTAGCTAGGCCGGAATATCAACATATGTTTAGATCATGTAGGAATATTAATGATGAGAGATCATCAGTTCTTAAATCAATGACAGAAGCTGTGATACAAGCCATTGATGCATTTAGCTACCTAGCCGATAAAATTGGAGGTTTAGAAAATGTTGGATTCTCTAAGAGGGATGTATATAACTAAATTCAGAAAGAGAAAAAAACGGATATTGAGTATGGGGACACCAATTCCCTAATTCAACTATTTAAAGATCGACTAGTTGATGACAGCATGTTTGAATGAGACGTTCAAACTGATGAAGTTGATAGATTGTTGATTTTTTTTTAATGAGTTGGGGAGAATAGTTATGACTGCTTTGGAGATATAATACTTTTTTTATATTGGTTATAGACTCAACAAATATAATTTAACTTATGCACCATTTATTGGGGTTAATAATCATTAACAGAATGTTATGTTATTAGTGACCTTTCTATCAGAGGAGATAATTGAATCATTTATCTTGTTATTTAAAATATTTATATAAATAATAATAAGTGATAAATATCCCATAATAATATTTACTAATCAGGATTAGGCAATAGAAATTGCATTACCTCATACACGTTATAGGCTGTGTTAATGGCACATCATCAAGAAGGTTATGTCCAAGGTGTGGTGCTTCAATAGCAACAACAAAGTTAGAGGCATTTCTTATAGGTTTTTAAGCAAGTGTGATTTTAAGGAAGAGTTCGAGAGAACCTGGGTTGAAATGATCACTAAAGGGGACCTCTACAGCCGTGGTTGGTTGAAGAAGCTTTACATGATAAGGAAAAAGTGGTCAACAACATTCAATAAGAATTATTTTAACATTGACATTCTTTCAACGTAACTTAGTGAGTCCACTAACAATGTGTGACATGGCATTTCAAAGCCAACAAGTTCTATAAGTGATTATTTTTTGAGCTTAGAGAATATGATGATGACTTAACGTAGGAATGAACAGATCAAGACTGGATTGAATCATACAGAATAATAAATTAATTGACCAAAAAATCAAACACAAATACATGAAAAATGTGTAATTAGTGACGACATACCCAATACAGGCAAGAAACAAATATGAATGATTGGTAAATGATGGGGCAAAGTTGGATCTTCTTAGCTAGCAAAATAACAAAAGCATCAACATTATCATTATCTAGGTACTTATCTGTTATCAGTTCGTCAATTTAACTTCTATAAATAACAAAGTTCCCAGCAATTAAAATTATGTAGTCCCTAAAAAAATTTAAATAAGGTAAGTAATATACAAAAGCGATACACAATAACGGTAACAATAGTAAAAAAAATTACAATATAATTAAAACTTAGTGGTCATTATACTTATGGTGACAACTATCCATGAACACCTGTATTTCTTCACTTATCACCCCCCTCCCCAGAAAATCTATTTTTGTTGGAGCTGGTTTGAGAACGACTGTTATTCCCTCGTCTACATCAATAATCACAGCTACAGCAAGCAGTTCTTTCGTATGCACAGGTTTTTTAACTTTTATTTTTGCCCTTCTCCCCTTCTGACCGGTGGTGTATGGGGTCTTCACCAATATCTTTCTTCGGTCAGTCATTGCTTGCACCCTACGTACTATAATAGTGTTGTAGGTTGCGACAAAGCCCTCATCCTCATCATCTATCTGATCTTTTAGTGATTTATGGCTAGCATCTTTTTTTATTGGTGAAAAGATCAAATCTATAATTGGGACATTATCATCAATGTCCTCTGGGGGATTTACAGATATTGGGGCTTGGGCTTCCTCAACAATCTCGACTGTAGGCAGATTAACAATATTATTAGCTATTACCATTATTGAGGAAGATTCTGATGTCTCTTCTATTTGATAAGCTTTGTATGCATGAAGGTTCTCTAATATAAACTTCTCCATGATAGCATATTTACTTTCCAACTGCTTCTGCTCAAATACACGATGTTCTAATACAATCACTCGCCTCTCAAGCAGCCCAGCTGTCGATTTAACCTTCACCAACCTATTCTATTTGGCATTGTGAGATAATCCTGGTGATGGCTTACTCAAAGCTCTGATGGTTTACATCCTTTATTTCTGCAGGCTGAGAAGGTTGTACAGTGAGAGAGAGAGAGAGAGAGAGAGAGAGGCGGGGTTGGGTGATTTAAGGGTGATTGAAGGTGAAGAAATGATTATGGGCGCGGGGTGGTCCAGGAGTTGAAGTTGGAGGTGTGAGGTGGATGTGATGTTTTCTCAGGTGAATGGGGGGGATTATCTAATAATATTCTTTCCTCTCTCGTGACTCCTTGAAAAGTATAAAATATCTGCATAATAATATTTGTCATAATGGCCTCACAAAAAAATTAAGTTCTCCCTACATCAACATGAAGTGGAAAGAAACATGAGTATCTATACATTCTGAAGGTCAGCAAATAATTCAGAGACCTCTACGTTGTTGTACATAATCTCACTATCCCAACAAAGAAAATGAGGTATGGAGTTATTATCCACTGGTGTGTGGATTGACATATGTTCCGTAAATCAAATATGCATTTTATCCATAGAGGTTGTTAGCCAATAAAATAAATTCCTACAATGCATAGAGGTTATAAAATATTGAATGCACTCACAATTATAATATGTACAAAGTCATTTATATATCCAGTGGTCTGCCTTTAACAAACTTCATGACAATCACATCGAACTCGACCACTAAGAAATCCCTAATGGATGCTGGCCAGTTGTAAGATATAAATTGATCTACATTACGTGCTACAGTAAGGATCCTAGCCGGGGTTCAGTGGTTATATAGTGGAAAGAATAGGTTGGATAAAAAATTGATAAATTTCTTCACAAGTTAGGGAAGCGGAGTTGATTCGTCGAGACTAAACATCTCATGTTAGATATCAATTGAAGATTTCCCGGTGATTCTCGCACTTCCCAACTCGAATTCAATTCCTCTATTAGGCAATACTATGATCAGAGCAACTTTATTTACAATGAATGTTAGCTTACTCCTCTTGTTGATGAAACACTGCTTCCGAATATCCCACAGTGATAACAACATGTATACCAAGAGAACATTCTAATGGAAACGATGTATCAGCCAAAAGTGATTTATGTGCAGTTGGTTTAGTTTATCCACAAAATCTTGACCAAAAGTATCAACCAAATAATTGCATACATTTTTAAACGTTGAAGTTTTGCAACGAAAAGTTATCTTTGGAGCATATTCCTGCAAAATTAGGTGCAGTGGTTAAGAACAATACGCTATACGTAGCAGTACATAGCAATAAAGTATAGAAAATGAACATAAACTTCACTAAAAATGTTCTATGAACTTGAGCATGTGAATGAATAACTAATCACATAAGTACAAAACGGTACACTACATTACATTCTAAAGGTACACAACACTAACAAGTATAGAAATGGAATAAAACATCGCTTAAAATGTTCTATTAACTTCATCATGCTAATAGAGAACATCACACAGTGGTACACTAAAGTACATAGCAACGGTACACATCATTAACAAGTATAGAAAATGAACAAAAATATCACTGAAAATATTCTATTAATTTCATCATGCGAATAGAAAATAGTACACGAAGGTATACAACGGTACACATCAGTACATAATAAATGTAGACAATGTGAACAAGTATAAAAAATAAATAAAAAAATCACTGAAAATGTTCTATTAATTTCATCATGCGAATAAAAAATAGTACGCCGCGACATACAACAATACATATCAAATATAGAGCTGTAACAAGTATATAAAATGAACAAAAACTTTTCTAAAAATGTTCTATTAACTCGATCATACGAATGAAAAAGAGTATATAGCGGTATACTACAGTACACAACAATATAAAGCATACACAATATATTTTTCACATGTGTAAAAACGTTTTACAGCAACAACCAAATGTTCTCAATCTAGATTCTAACAACTCTATTAGATAGGAAAAATTATTATGTGATATTTATCAAATAAATATAACAAATATATCCGATGATAAAATACTTCTTTTCTGGGAAGATAAAACTGACCTTAGCCATTGCTTCAGCGACAAAATCTCGAGTAAAAAAAAAGAGCTTCGGTCGAAGATGAAGAGCACATTAAACAAGAGAAATTAAAATACCTCTATTTTAAAATTTTCAATGGAACATCTCGATTTTCTTTTTAGGGGCTGTTTGATTTGCTACATTTAGAGTATAAAGTAATTCAAATGCAGGGGTTTTGAGAATTTTGGTGTTTGATTGGATGAAAAGTAAATTCAACGTAAAGTAAAATAAATGCAGTGCATTCTGTTCTAGTTCATTTTTGGTGCATTTAGAATTCCTCCGATTTGGGCGACTTCTAAATACATTACAAACTCAAGGGCATTGCAACCCCTTGTCGGCCACCTCTGATTGCCGGCCACCACCTTCGCCACCACCGGCAACCACCTCTGACCACAGTCGACCACCACCACTGGCCACCACCACCGGCCACCACCTCCGCCACCACCGGCAACCACCTCTGGCCACCGTCGACCATCACCTTTGACCGCCACCACCGACCACCACTTCCGCCACCACCAGCAACCACCTCTGGCCACCGCCGACCACCACCGCCGGCCACCATCGCCGGCCACCACCGGCAACCACCTCTGGCCACCGTCGACCACCACCTTTGACCACCACCGTCGGCCACCACCGTCGACCACCACCTTTGACCGCCACCGCCGGTCACCGCCGGCCACCACTTTTGGGCACCACCTCCGCCACCGCCGGCAACCACTCTGGCCACCACCGTCGACCACCACCTTTGACCGCCACTGTCGGCTGCCACCTTTGACCGCCACCGCCGGCCACCACCTCTGGCCACCGCCGGCCACCACCTCCGCCACCACCGGCAACCACCTATGGCCACCACCGTCGGCTAAATTAATACAAAGTAGAATATTATATCTTATACTCAAAAAAATTTATAATAAGATAGTGCAATAAATAAATACACAAGTTTTATTTTATAAAATCAAATAATACTAATTATTATAAATAAACTATTTTTATAAATACACTAGTTATAATGCCAAAAAAATTATTACAAATATACCGCTTTACTTTACTCGGGATATACCTAACCAAACAAAGGAAACAGTTCTCCTGTGTTTACTTTACAGACAACCAAACAATCTCAAAGTGTTCGAAATACACTACATTTACTTTACGTTACATTTACTTTACACTGTATTTTCTTTTCCGGCAATCAAACAACACCTTAATAAAAGATATTTTTTTGACGCGATTAGTTAAAAAAAACGCCATAAATATAATTTTATTGGATCGATGATGGTCGGGGTATTGGAGAGCTAAGTTCGGACTCCGCACCAAATAATTTCTCCTTCCACGCACACGCTTCCAGAAGTCCGCGGGACGCTTCCAGTTCAAGCATAACGCCGAAGGACGCTCGACCAATCACTTTGAGCCCATCACCGTTCTTCCTCACGGCCGCCGGCAATGCCGGAATCCGACGAACAGCATGATCTCTCCGACGACTCCGACTATGCCTCTTCCCAGCAGCAGGTAAAACCCATTCCGTTCCACCGAAGCCCTAGCCATCATTACGATATATTTATTAGAATTTTCTCCGCTGATCTTTTTTCTTGTAGGGGTTTGGCGGCAGCGTGTACTCCAAATCGGCCGAGGCCCGTGAATTCGACGAGAATGATGCGTGCGAGACTGTATACTCGAGGGAAAATGTCGCAATCCACCCAACGCAGAACCCGGCGGAAAGAATCAGTGGCCAGTTGCGTCTCATTAAGCAGCAATCATCCCTTTTTCTGGTAATGTAATTGATTGGCGTTTTATTAAAATTTATGCATATCTTTATTTTTTTACTAGGGTTATTTGACGCCTTTAGTTAGTTTGAGTGCAGTTGTCTATTTTGTTCCAGCGTGGATGAATTAACAGCTATGTCTCATAACAATTAACATAAAATATGCCAAACCCAACTTAAGAAATTATATATACATAATGTTTATACACATAAAATAAAGAATAGCGAATTCATCATTCGATGAGTAGATGGAATTTAGCGTCAAATGATTAGGATGAAAAATTAGATAGATCTAAAGTTACATGGATATAAGTTATGAAAAGTAATTTGCAAAGTATAGGTTTAACACCTTATATATCACCAATCATGAATGAATGAAAAACAGTGATTCACAAAGCCAACCCCAAATAATTGGGATGATGCAAGTGATGATGATACTTCTTTTCTAGTTTTTGGTAGCCCATTTAAGAGTTTCTAATATGCTTTTCACATATTATGTACTATTGGTTATGTTGTTTTAGATACATGAAAAAATGAAATTGTTATTGTTCTTTGATTCAATATAAAAATACAAGCCCAACAAAGTATAGTTTCTTCAAGATTATATACTCAGAGATTGTACCTATACCTAGCATTTTAAGCTCCGTAATTTAGGTCATGGACTTGATGTTTGTTAATTTAGCCTACATTCATAAGAGAATAGAGATAGAATTTGATCCACTAAATAAGAAATCACAAATGGTGTACTATGACAAGTACACTCACCAATCATTCCCAAAATTCGATTACACCCAACTTTCAACTAGAACCCCAAGAACCTTACGCTCAAATTTATCTCACATTAAGACACTGGCCTTCATCATGATATCTACTAGAACTTTAAGAGGCGCCTCTCTTCCTCATTGAAATCCTCCAACTGCTAGGCATCCCAAGTTGATAACAAAATTGTGAGATCTTCTTGATTTCTTCAAGCCACCTATAGACTTGATTATATACTCAAAATAAACTTGTTTTTCTATGGTTGCACGTTGTTTTAGAAACCCAAGACATCTTATAGATGCTCAACCATGCATGTTATATGAGAACTGGCTTAGTCATCAACATGCAAATTAAGAAGCCCTTGTTTCTATCTCATGTAGCTCCAGTTGTGTTCCCAATCCCAAATTTCATGCCAAAATAATTCAATTGCAAGATTAATTATAGCTCAAGGGGAGACTCCATGGACATTAATGAAATAGATTTTATTCAATGCTCCTTCATATGTAATGCAATTCAAATTTCACTAAATAACATACAAATATTGAACAAAAAGTTTAACAATTCACCATCTTGACTTGATATGGTGGCAATAATCTGGATCTCCTTTGTGATTCCTTTCCAAGTCGAGCACTTCAAGCTCTCAAGACCCCAAAGGGCTAAGCACCACAAAATCTCACCAAACCTAAATGCCACTTGAACTTAATGCATGCGAGAAATTTCTAAAAAAATGTTGCTCATCCAGATTGATCCATCAATAATTATGCCTCTTATTGATTTTTTATATCTCCAAATTTGTTGTTTATTCGGTATAAATAATGTGATGACATGACCTAACACTAGCATAGACAACATAACACCTGATCAATTATCGTTCTCATTTCCAAAAGTTTTCATGTCAACCTGTGCCTGACTTTATTCCAGAATCTTTCATGCAACTAATAAACTAACCATTTTCTGCTTCCTAAAATAGGATCCTCTGATGTGGTTAAAGGCAAACTGAAGTAGCTTCACATGAAGTGCAGCTTGTGACACTTAAGTCCAACCTTTACGCTTTTATGAAAACCAAATAACTTTTGAGAACCTTAACAACCTCAACACCACCAAAAATCTGTACCTTATAACATTTCAATATATCAAATTATGCGTTAAATATGGCATATGCCTAACTCCTACCACTTTGCTAGGTGCACCATTGTGCGCCCTCAAATTCTGTATTTTTAATCTTATATACACGATTGTTTCCCATGCAAATATAACCATTGGAGCATGACAAATAAGCTGAAACACCTCCTTATCAAAGCACATGGCTTGAATAAGTGAAGTCAAGAATTCATTGATCATCACGCAATGAGTCTTGCTACCACTAAAAGAACATCACCATAATCTAGATTTGACAATTGTATGCCTATATTAATATATACTGACTTATCTTTTTTATGGTTGTCATTTACCTATTGCTCCTTTGCAACCTCTAAAAGATCATCACGTAAAAGAACATCACCATAATCTAGATTTGACAATTGTATTACTATATTAATATATACCGACTTATCTTTTTTATGGTTGTCATTTACCTATTGCTCCTTTGCAATCCTAGTCGTGACACGCATGAGTCTTGCTACCACTAAAAGAACATCACCATAATCTAGATTTGACAATTGTATGACTATATTAATATATTCTGACTTATCTTTTTTATGGTTGTCATTTACCTATTGCTCCTTTGCAACCTCTAAAAGAACATCGCCATAATCTATATTTGACAAATGTACTACTATATTAGCATATACTGAATTATCTTTTTTATGGTTTTCATTTGCCTATTGCTCCTTTGCAATCACTAAAAGAACATCACCATAATCTATATTTGACAAATGTACTGCCATATTAGCATATACTGAATTATCTTTTTTATGGTTGTCATTTACCTATTGCTCCTTCATTTTCAATTCACGATATTCTTTCTTGATGTGCGATTTATTTTTATAGTAGAAATAAGTTATGCTCTTTTATCTTCCAATCTACTTACTTCTATTATAACTGGAGGTAAACTTCTTCTCAAAAGGCTCCCCTTTAGTTAAAATTTCTCATTTTGCCTTCATCTACATCCTCAAACTTAAAAAAAAACCTTTAGATTAAATGAATTTTTGATATATTCTAAGCTAATTGTATCTCTCCCATGAAACATAAGTCACACTTTCTACGAGCTTGTTTCTCTTCTTTAATAATAATAGAGTTTGATCTTCCTCGTCAACAATTACATCAATATTCCTCAAACCATGAATAATATAATTAACTTAATTTATAGATGTTTAATAACATACCTTTTTGCATGTGAAGCAAATGAAATATATATTATAGGTACAGTTTTTGTAGAGGCCTTTGATCATGCACAAAGATTCCAACTTAAGCCATAACCCTTTTGTGATTGTTTCATTGAACCCCTCACCAAACATAATTGGATCATTGAAAGATTTTTTTAATCAATATCAATTTTGTCTTTTTTCACTCATCATCATAATGATATTCGAATGGCCCATGAATGTCTTAATAAGTTTGCCTTGAATAAGATCTTTGATTTTAGTTCTCCGAAGTCCAAAACTCGTCTAGCTTGCCATCAAGCTTTACACAATTGTATTCCACAATAAGATCTAATACAATTTTGTTAGAACAAGATGTCTAACAAGTGCAAAAGTGCTCTAGGAGTGAAATAAGATAAACGGCAAAAATCATAGAAGAGGTCAAACACATTGAGAGAAACAAAGTTTGGCTTAACGAAGCCTATGTTTATGAGAAAGGAGAGGATTGGATCCGCTAAACAAGGAGCTATAAACAATATACAAAGATATTCAGCAACCCTTCCTAAAACCCAAGTATCACCAACTTTCACCAAGAAGAAGCTAAAAAACTCTCACATATAGGTTTATGTTGCACCAAGATATCGACCTCCGCTCTTCCTCACTATCTTGTAGCCATCGGGCATCTCAAGGAGAACACAAATTTGAGAAATCTTCTTAATTTCTTCAAACCACTATTTTGCTCTAAATCGAGAATCCTTATTTTATTATCTCATGCTACCTGATAGGGATCCCGATTCCATATTTCATGCAAAAACAATTTTCGTTGAAGGATGAATCATATCTTAACGGAATATTCCATGAATATCTAAGGAAGTAGATCCTATTCAATCCTTTTTTTAGCTCTTGAGCAATGCAGATTGCAATGAACACAAAACAAATATTGAGTAAAAAAAACTTAACATTTAAAATGGTTTTCTTTTATCTGCTTTTATATTTTTGATAGTTTAATTTCTTTTTTAAAAGGAATCAATAATAATTGCAGCAATGTAAGGTGAATCACATTTTTTAGACAGCGTTAACCCCATCTAACCTGGTTTAATGAGTAGGCATTCTGCTGGTGGCAAAAAATTAATTTGGAAGTCTAAAGGTGACAATGGGAGCAAGGGATAGTCGAATTGCCACTTTTAAAATTGAGAAAAAAATTGCAAAGAAACACCCATCCATTAGGGCTGAACTTCAACTTGAGCTTGAGTTGAAATCTACATTTTTTTTTCTTCTTGTTAGCAATGTATAGTGGCCCGATCAAGCAAAAACAAAAATATATTGTGGCCTATGAAAAGAAAATTTCATGTTCTGTTATGGAACATGGCTTCTTTGACTAGCATGAATGACTCTGCTTTAATGATGTCTTGCTTGCTTGTTTTTTATATGTACGGAATTTGTTTATCTGTTATAAATTCTGTTCTCTTTGGTCTTCAGTATTTACTATTTCCAGATTAATGTGCCTACTTTATTTGTTACTGGATCCTGAATTTTGTGCTTGTATATTTCCAGCGGTGGGTACCTTACATTGATATTCCTTATAACGAAGACTCTACAGGGGAGTTATCAAATTCAATATTAACAAAAGGTTGCGCCTTCTCCTAGTGATAAAAGTTCCAACATGAACATTTTCTTTTTTGTTTTATCCATGTGTAATTCTGTAAATTTGACTATATTTTAGTTACATTCTGCAAAGATCTTTTTTGACAATTAATTTTACATATTGCTATGCAGATAGGCAATTGTACGCCATTAAATATTTACCATTTAGTGATGTGCATTCTGTTCACAGATACACGCCTCCTCTTGGTTGGCAATACCTAATTATTGTCCTATCATCAGGTATGTTCAACTATATTACTAGTTTAAGTCTTTTTCTTTCCCTTTCTTCCCATATTTTCTTGCTAGACTCACTAATTTTTGTAGCTCTTTGAGATACAGAAACAAATGCATCAGTTATTATGATTTATGAAGTCTTCACATTTTGTTATATGGAGATTTTCACAGCTTTGAGAAAATTGAAACTATACCTTGAATCCTCATTGATGAACCAACATGGGACTTGGTTTAGACTTTCAAGCCCCTTTAAGCTTATATATCAATGTGCATGAATGCTTAAAATTGGAAATCTTAGGACTTTAGAAAGATTTCCAGCATATATTTTGCTTAAAAAGCATTTACTAAAATTGATTATGGGAACTTTGAGTGATTTATTTTTTTGGTTTCTGTGTGGGTTGCATTTCGTCTATCAATAAAATAAGGAAGTTTTGGTGCAATTTTCAAATGACTCAAGTTATATGTATTCTAGCAAGTCCCGTTAATTCGTGCAAGTTTTGCCAATTCACTTGTCATAATTACCTTGTACTAGTAAATCATTGCAGTGGAGATAATTTTCTTCTTAAACAAAGTTTTGGCCTTGAACTTCTTTAGTTGCGTTATTGGATTGGCTAGAGCTGGTTTTGGTTTGCTAGATTCTGGCACCATTTATGGTGATTTATGAGATTTAATTATCTGATTTTTGAAATGTCTATTAACCTTATTTATTTTTATCATGATAACATGTCATACACATAACTGGATTCTTCTTTTACGTCAATGCCATTGTCTTTGATTTGTTTGAATAGAAAACACAAAATTGAACATGGATCTCATATTTGAAAATTTTTTGTAGGACTTGCATATCCCCCACTTTATTTCTACAGTGGGGGTGTCCGGGAATTTCTCGTAAACCTTAAGCAACATGTGGTTATTGTGAGGTTGGTCCTTTTTTATTATTCTCTTAATATCAATCTAGTCATTATTTTCAGGTTGCTTTAACTTGAGAAAAGCATTTTTCATAAACTATTTATGGTCAGTTTTAGAATCCTCATTCTCATTTGCTTGGGGTGTTAAGTCTATTTTATGTAAAAATTTCTCCACGACTTTGAACCACTTTATCTTTTACTCTTTTTTCTTTCTAATCTTTGTTTATCTGATGCAGGACTACAATGCATTAATTGTATGTGATAAGAATTTTGCACGAATTGAAAGAAGCAAGAGCAATTATTTTATTTGCTAATCCAAACGACAAGATAAAACATAAGAGCGATCACTTTC
This sequence comes from Dendrobium chrysotoxum, assembly GCA_019925795.1. NCBI lineage: Eukaryota > Viridiplantae > Streptophyta > Magnoliopsida > Asparagales > Orchidaceae > Dendrobium > Dendrobium chrysotoxum. The sequence goes on along the minus strand of CM034297.1, from coordinate 3,823,907 downwards.
GTTTAGGCCAAATCACATGAAAGAGCTTGGACTATTACAAGTAATAAAGAAATTTAACGACATGCGAATTAAGTAAACTTTCAACAAAATTCCTACACTAACAATAATATTAGTACATAGAAAGTGAAACTCAAATCCTACGTTTACTAAGCAATGACATTTAGCGGAGCACGATTCTTTATGATTCCATCAACACCTACAAGGTTAGTGAATTAAAAGATAAATGAATAAGGGGGTAGAGGTTCACCCTTATTGAGAACCAGAGGTGACGTACAACTGTGTGTTACCTAGTTGTTCGTCAATAGCTTCAACAAGAGAATCCAGGATGCGCTCCATGTATTCTTCAACCGTGTGATCGATATTCGGGTTGACGTCAAAGAAGGTTGAGTAGAGAATATGGATGAAACCTTGCTCATCGTAGGCGTAGCCGAAGTCAACTTCGGGATCCATGCATCGGTCTTGCTTGGTTGAGATGAGGAGAGAATGTTCTCCTTGCTGCCCTTGTTGGTTCCCTTGAGATAAAGGAGCGTCTCTCTCAAGATCCAAGTAGAGGGAAGAAGAGAGGGTGGTCAGCCAAGGGGGAGAAGCCTTGGGAAAATTCGGTCTAGGGTTAGAGAGGTTTAGGTGGAGCTAGGGTTAGGGTTTAATGAGGAAAATGTTTTAAATCTGAAATTGATTTCAGATTCAGATTTGGAGGGAATTTGGGAATTGGAAATTAGGATTTAATTCCTAAAGGAGTTTAGGAATTAATGGGAGGGGATGGGGATTGGAGAGAGGGAGAGGGGGCGGGTAGAGTAGTGGGGCCGACGGCTTTAATGAGGGGAGAGGGGATTGTGGGGAATGATTTGGGGTTTCTTAAATTAGATTTAAAGATTAGGAAAGATTTAATTAGATCCAATTTAATTTAAAATTTGATTGGGATCCAATTTGGAAACTTTCCTTAAATAAAATCAATGAGTTTAGGAAAGATTCTAAATTCAAATTAAGTTGATTTGAATTCATAATCTCTCCTAAATATCTCAATCTAAAATAGGAAATAGGAATTAATGGGGAAGGGGATGCTATGGCCGGCGGCTAGCTTGGGTTAGGCTAAGAGGTCCGACGGCTAGAATGGAGGAGAGGGATTGGTGGGGGAGTGAAAGAGGGGAGGTGGTGTATGAGTGGCCGGCGGCTATGGGGTGGAGGGAGATTGGGCCGTGGGAGGGGAGGGGAATATTGGGGCCGGTGGTGGTGGAGGGGGGGTAAGGGGGAATGAAAAATAGCAAAATAACCACGAACCCGACTTATCAAGGTTGGTGGGTAATGCGTGATTCTCCCTCTCCTAGGGATCCTTCTCCTTAGCTCTCAAACTCTCACAATGAATTAGAATGCAGGAATTTCTTGATAATCATTCATTCCCCATCATAAGAGAACAATAGGGCTATTTATAGCCTCATACAAAAGGACTCAAAAGGTAACATACGACAATGCCCTCTTGGGCTTACATACGACCTCCCTTAAGTAAGAGTAAAAGCGGAAACAAAAACTAATAAAGCAAATAACAAAACAAATACATGATAATACTCAAAAATACATCGACTCAATCGTGGCCGTCGATCACTTGCCACGTCACTGATAAACCTTCCATGATCTGATGTCCCCATCATTATCACTTAATCCATTTTATCTTATTAGTTTATTTTTTACCCGTCCATTGTGTATGAGAAGCATTTTTCATGATTCATCTTTGAAACTATAATTTTACTAAAATGAATGCGGTACATAAATTTTTTTATTAATTGAGATTGCAAAACTAGAATGTGTTTTAATTCCTCTTGTTCTACTAAGATTTGTTCTTATCAGATGTAACTATATTTTGCAGGTCTGCAGATAATGCGAATATCTTTCTTGTGAATGATTTCCGTGATCCTCTTCAGGTGCTCTTTCAATAGATTTTATTGGTTACTGTGCATTTCTTTGCCGGTTTAAGAAAATTATCACTTGATTGAATGTTTTTTTTGACATATTAGGTAGTACGAATATCATATTTATTATGCAGAAATTTTAATCAATCTACACATAGGTTTTATCTTCTTTGTTCTTGTGAGAACCAATACTTGCACTAAAAGAAGCCAAGTTAGGTTATCTCATGCAGGACAGCACAAGTTGGAAGGATCCGAGCAGCTTTTCCTCCTTGTAATTAACACATCTTACATTTTTCTTGTTCTTGTTTATCTCTTCCCTATTTACTGGAAGATCACTTTGCTGCGTGGAAGATTTTTCAAGATAGCCTTTTGGCAGTGCCTCCAAGAACTATAAATTTTGATGCTTAGTCATTTGAGTCTTTAGTAAAGGGCTGCAGATCCTTATTTTAACCCTTCAGGCTAGGCTCATTCTTGGCTTTGTCCCGTTTGCTTTATATAACTTAATTGTTGTCAGGCAAAGTTTGAGTATGTATCACAAGTTTGTTTTATTTCCTTAAATGTACTATAATTTTTCTTCACTAGTCTGATATATATTTCTGTTTATGCATTGAGAAGTTGTGGAGCCACTGAAAATTTTCTGAACTTTAATGCATTTTGTGAGTGCAAAATTTATGACCGCTGTCATTTATATTCACTCTCCTGTAAACATGGTGGCCATTGTCGATATTTACTAATATAAATGCATAAAAGTAACTGAACAGTTGCTGCATCCTCGATTGTGTGTGTGTGTGTGTGTTTTTTTTTTCGTTTTCTTACTGGTCTGTTAGTCTGTTAATTGTTTTTCGTTATTTTTGATTGTTGGGATTATGATGTTGCTTTACTCTTTTTGTTCCACGTCAAAATTGGATTACTGCTATTCCATGTGTTAATATAAATAATATATGTTATAGTTTAGACAAATGTCACCACATGTGATAAGATTGAGTATTAGAAACATAAAGGAATTTTAAATTCATAGATTAAGATTTAAGGTTCCTATGTTGCCAAAGAATATCATAACAAAGGAGTAGTTACTACTTGTAAATGATCATTAGTCACCCATTTTATCTTTGAAGATTCACATAGCAGGAAAATTTGATGGTGAGGAGGTCTCTGGTTTCATTTGTTTTATCATCTTAAGTTTGTTATATATTGTCTAGTCCGATGCATTTTCTATATAGATTGGCTAATGCTCATTGTCAAGGAATAAAATCTTCAACACCTTTCTTTCATCTTCTTTCTCCCCTATGAACCCTGCTTCAATGAAATAAAAAGTAGAGAATGCTCTTATTGGAGGAAGCTTACATTTGTTTGATATCTGCATGACTTCTGACCATGGATAATACCATATAAAATGTTTGACTATAATGACATCTCAAATTTAAATCCCTCTTGATTATCTGTCATGACGCAGAGAAGCTTGTCCTCTCTTGAGTTGCCCAGGGCTATTGCTGTTTCTAAAGCCAGCCCCGCACATAATGCAACGGCCAGATATTCAGCTGAAGGTTCTTCCTATGTTGAAAGTTCTAGTGCCTCAGAATACGGTGGGAGGCACATGCCAAAGCATCATGATCCTGCTCGTGACATTTCACTTCAAGTCTTGGAGAAATTTTCTCTTATTACGAAGTTTGCTCGAGAAACCACCTCACAAATCTTTCAGGAAAGCCAAAACAAGGGTTCCGTCACTTATGAGAAACAGCATGAAAATAATTCTTCAGCTTTGTCTGAAACTATGAATTCAGATAAACTATTTGTGTCTTCAGAACCTTTGGAGGAGGTAGCCTTCTGTACTGCTTATGCAATGTTTCATGAATTTTGCTGTGCTATGTTTTTATTTAGACTGAATAGTAATCTTACTATTTGAACCATTCTTTTGCCATCTAAAGTCTATACTCTCATGACTGCTATCTGGTATCTCTTAAAGATTGATTGTCTTATGTTAATCCCATGCGATGTAGCTTATCTTGTAGAGTTCTGATGATTTTATTATATCAATCTATTTAAAATAGGCTTCCGAACCTGATGTGAAACAATCAACAGGAATTGCAGGATTTAATAAGAAACTTGTTTTAAGCAAAGAAATTATAGAGTTAATGTTTCACTAAGTTAAGATTTTCAATTTTCGTAGTTATTGACTTGATTAGGCATGCGGTTACAAATTAGATTGACAGAAAGGTTCAAAATAACAACAAAGAAAATAGTAAATTAAATATGTGGTTAACAATAATCCGTCGTCTAACAAATAGAAATTTCACCTTAGAGTTTCCCTCTCGTTCACTATTGAAAGTGGGGTTAGCGCAGGACGAACTTCAGCAATCTTAGCGATGCCACTGAAAGACAGAGGAGGCCTACGGTCTTGATCAACGGGAAGTTGGCCGGAGTTGGAGAGACTGGTGGTTGTCCGGTGATCTTCCACTGTCCTGCAGGTCGTTGCTCGTCGATGACTTCCACCAAGCAAAAGAGAATACGTTCAACGTATTCCTCGATGGTACCGTCGGCTCCAAAGACGGGATCGAAGAGTGGTGATGGAAGAAGATCGATTTGCCCTTGAGAATAGTACACGAACCCGTGGTCGACTTCAGGATCGGCCATCCATGAATACTGAGGTCTTCTTGGTTGTGACCTTTGGAAGAGCCGCTGGTTGGAAGGGGCGGTTGAGAGGGAGAAGCCGGTGGTGAGGGTTGGTGGGTGGAGGAGAGAAGGGAGGGGACGGCTAGAGCTAGGTTAGGAGGTGGAGAATAAACTTTAGAAAAGTCTGAAATTAATTTTAGAATTTTCTAAGAGGGGAGGGAGGGAATAATTTGAATTTCAAATTATCCCAAAAGGGGCTATAGGAGCTGGAAGCTTAGGAGGGGATTAGGGGAAATTTGGAGGGGATTAGGATTTAAATTGGAGAGAGAATGGGCTTGATGAGGGGCCGGCCATATAGAGAGAGGAAAGAGGGGTTTATGCTTTAAGTATGTGGGCCCCAAGGAATAAATAGTGATTGAAATTAAATCTGAATTTAATTTCAGATTTGATTTAAATAGGGAGGTTTCCTAACTTGGGTTTTAGCAATAGGAAAGTATTTGAATTCAAATATTTAATTGAATTCCAATTAAGAAACTTTCCTAATTAACTATGGCTTATTTTAGGAAGGTAGATAATGGCAATTTGAATTTTGAATTTCAGATTTTTGGGACAAGGTTGGTCGGCGGTTAGGGCTTAGGAAGGGGAGTGGCGGTGGGGTGGAGGCCGATGGCTGGGTTGGTGTAGTGGCCGGGGGTTTGGGCCTCCAAGGGAGGCCGCCGGCTTTGGAATTGGGGGCTCGGTTCAGGAAAATGGGATGGATGGTGAAGAGGGTAGGCTGACGGGTGTTGGAAGGGGAAGAGTGGGCCGGAGGTAGGGGGAAGAGGACGGAGATGGCGAACCGTGAGCCTCGGACTCCTCCAAAGGCCGATGGGTATTGCTCTCACCCTCACCTAGGGTTTTTCCTCTCAAGAACTCACAAAGAGATCAAGTAAGAAAATAGGAATTATCATTCATAATCATTATTAAAAATAATACAATGATTAAGGCCTTAATATATAGGCCTCCAATAGCAAAAACATAAAAGACACATATGCCCTCGGGCTACAACATGAAACAAATCCCTTATAGGGGTACAAGTGAAAAATTGAAATGTTAATAAAAAAAATGCTAAAACATCATAAATAGAGACCATGAATCTTAGCCGTTGATCTACTATTCATCCGATGGTAGGTGCGTCGAAATCTTCTACTGATGTCCTCATCATTCTCCTCGGGTGAGAGAAAGCTCGACCTCGTCGAGTAAGTGTCTCGTGAACTCTCGTACAACTCCAGAAGGTCGGAGTCCAATCTCTGTATCTCCTCGCGATCCATCCATGTGTTCTCCGTCTCCGGTTTCCCTTTCCATTGAATCAAGTATCTTTGGCGCCCACCATCTTTAGTGGAGATGCTTTCATCACTAAGTATTGCTTCCATCTCCTCCGCATTAGGTAAAGTAGGGATATTTTAGAGTGGAGGTAGGCTAGGGTCACCAGGTAGGGTCACACAAGGCTCAATATTTAGTGGATTTGCAGGGTTAAATTTTGGTCCCTCAAAGATTACTAGATCTTCGATGTTAAATGTAGGATTAATGTTGAAACTTTCAGGAAAGTCTAGCACATAAGCATTACTATTTATTTTAGATATTATTTTGAAAGGTCCTGCGCTTTTAGCATGTAACTTTTTAGCGGTTTCTTGTGGGAACTGCTCCGGACGAATTCGTACCATTACAAAATCGCCAACCTTGAATTCTTTAAATCTTTTCTTAAAATCCGTATTAAGTTTATAATTAGCATTGCTTAATTCAATTTTCTTATTAATTTTCTTATGCAATTCCTGAAGATGTGATGCAAATGCAGATGCAAACTCAGATGTTCTTAACCTAGGACACATAGGGATCAAATCTATAGGTTGGTATTTGCGTTGTTTGAAGCGGGTTTTTAAAAAAATTTAGCTTTCTTTGAGAAATTTAAATTGATATTAAAATTTGATTTTAAAATCAAACATTCCATCAAAAATATTATTCCACCTCGGGAGGTGGAAATAAAATTTCAGAATGGGGTTTAGATTTAGAATTATAAATCATGTCTTGAATATCGTAGCCGGATTTAAGAGAGAACTTCATATGACCCATAAAGGGTCAAAATAAGGTTCAATCAAATATCAAGCTACGATAATCAAGAGGAGCGATCGTTAATTTTATATTCGAATTCATTTTAACAAAAGATATATCTCATTGAAGGGAGAAGATACTATTTACAAATAATCGTTCGAACATAACAATAACGATCATTAGTGATTTAATTTTCTCAAAGATGACTAATCGAGTTTTAAAAATTAGTTTTGAAAAATCAGATGTGGGTTCTAAATCTCCTACGAGCGCAAGCCCTCGTAGTTAATTACATCGTGGGAGACCAGAATTCCCTACGAAAACTTTCGATTAAAATAATGGCAGAAATTTTATTTAGAGATTTCTATAAGTGATACCAAAGAGGTGAATTTAGATTTTGAAAAGGGATCAGATCAAATTTTGAACAGTTATTTTGGAGTCAAATGAGGAAGGGTAGGAGACACTTTGGGATTCCGAAGCAATTCAGAAGTGTCCCGACCTAAGCTAAGTGTTGGGTTTTAAATTTTGGATTGAAAGAATATTTAATTTGAGTTGAGCATTTTATTAAAAATTTGAGATTATATTCCCGGAGGTTAGGGTCTTATGATTCAAAAAGAGACCTTTCCCAGATCCTAAATCTAAATTTGGACACTGAAACACAGTAGTCCGAACTTAATTAATGCAGTGCAAAATTTGGACTTATTCCGGCCTGGATTGGGGAGCCAGCTAAACCACTTAAGCGCTTCAAAATCATGAGTCCGGTCTTTTGATGCAGAGTGATCAGGGACATTATTTAAGATTGGTTTAAGAAGTTGGGGTCGACATCTAGAGCGGATTCCTAATTGACCCCTTGACTTATGTTGGGTGGAATGCTTAGACTAAAATGCAATTAAATTTTAGTTTAATTAGTTTCTAATGCGATGCATGCTGGTTAAAATCTCCAAATCAGGTATGCATGAAATTTTAAAAAGGCTTATAAAATAATTTTTTTTTGAAAAGACTAGACTTCCCCAGATCCAGCACCTCATCCTCATAGGTCGGATTATTTGGACTCTACCCGCAGGCGGGGAATTGTCTTATAGCAAGGAGGGAGAGAGATGCAGTAATATGCATGCGACCCCGGACGATTCCGGCTATTCCCTAGGTCGTTAAATTTCTATATTATTTAAATCTTAAAATTTTAAATATAAGTTATGAGTAAAAATACTTTTGGTCTTTAAAGAGCCTAACGAAGTCCAGGCTAAAATAGAAACGACATGCAAGCGCCAAATAACTAGAAAAAACATGCAATTCTATACGCAATCAAATTAAATCACAACACATTATATAATCAAATTAATTAAGTAAATGTCCATAGGCAAATTGCCTTGCTTATTACAACCCAGATTTACATAAATTAAGAGTGGCCGGGCACCACTAACAACAACCCGGATTCTAATCCTAATACAGACGCAAGTGCCTTTGAGTGGGATACTCTTTGTCTTCAACTTCTCGATCTTCTCCTCTTCGAGCTCCTTGGATTCTTCGTGATCGGATACCCGAAGGGAAAAGAGAACTCTTCCCTTGAGGGGAAGGTTACCCTTTCCACTTTGGGTAGTAAAGTGATCCAAATTTGGAGTTCCAGATGGATAAGGACTATCCCTCAAAGGGGTATCCTTTTCTCTTTGGAATCCAAACTTTGGATCTATGTATCACAAACTCAAAGTGCCACTTTCACAATTCAATGCTCAAACAAATTACATGTGTAAAAATAAAAATTTTAGACTCTCCTGCAGGGTTATCCTAAACATTTAAATATTAAATTACATCCCAAGCAATATATATATATATATATATATATATATATATATATATGCAGAAAAATAAACAAACTTGGCCACGCACTTTTTTATTTGGGGGCTAAGCAGCTGAAGCACCGGTAGCATTTATATTTATGATTTATTTAGCCCCCTTTATTGCCCTGCACGAGCGTGACCACCTACAGAAAATTCAGTAAGCATCCAGATCGTTCATAACCTAAGGGTAATCTAATCGCCCATCACATCAATTCACAGAGTGCAGTAAAAGTAAATAAACATATCAATCAATTTCAATCACAACATGCAATGAAAACTCGGAAAATTCGGCACACAGTAGAAAAGTAAACACCGGCCTAGCCTAGATCTAGAGTTGGTTGTCCTATCAAACCATCTAAAGTGTGTAGTAGGTCGTGTGGCTGGGGTAGATCCTAGGATGGGTACTTTGTTCAAATTATCTAATTATTGAATTTGTGGAGGGCTCAAAGAGAGGTTTAATTAAAGTTCAAATATTAGTATATTAAAATTTAAATTAAACCCATTTTAATAGTTAAATGATTACTACCTTTGTTTCTCACCGATGCCATGAAGTTTGTTTCACCTTCCTTGGGGCTAAGCTAATAGCCTCGTAGGCCTGGGTTACCGAGTAGTAATCGGGGTTGATTAAGTTGATTTAGTTTGTTGAAAATTAAGGATCAATTAATTTAATTAATTACCGATTTTAAAAGTTAAATTATTTTATGTTTTCCATCAACAGGTTCGTGGCGTTGTGCCACCAGACTCGAGGAATCAGGCCTCCTTAGGACACTTAGCCCCGCAGCCCGGAGTAGTCCATCATTAAAACCTTGCTGATATAGTTGAATTAAGGGTTTTAACTTGGTTAAGTAATTAAAAGTAACTTAATTTTGATGTTTAACACTCCATTGAGTTCATTCGTGGCGTTGTGCCAAAGGCTCGAGGAACCAGACCTCCTTAGGACATTAGCCCCGCAGCCTGGAGTAGTCCATCAAATAAACTTCATCTTTGGAGTGTTTGTTATGCATTTGAGTGTTGGTTGAGTGTTTTATTAATCAAATCAAAGTTTTTTGAAATTTTAATAAATTATTGGATATTTAGAATCTATTAAAATTATTTAATTATGTTAATTAAAGGGGCTAAAAGTTGACTTTTCAAAATAAAGCTCATTTTGTAAGTTTTAGATTTTTAATAAATATTAGACCTTATGATGAGTTGTTAGACTATTAGCACACTCAATTTGGAGTTTTCTATGAAAAGTTATGATTTTTCATAGTTCGGGCCTAAATTTGAACTATGGTTGATCAAAAGATTGACTTTTTAACTTTGACCAGATTTTGGAGGTTTGACATTTATAGAAAATACTAGACCTTAATTGGAGTTGATTGACAAAGTTTGCTCAATTTGGATTTTTCTGTAATTAGTTATGAATTTTCAATGTTTCCTTAATTATTAAAATTAAAAAAAAAATTTAATTAGGAAGGTTTTGATCATTTTGATCCAAACTCATCCCAAACTGCATGGAATCACTCCCAAAGGTCAGGTATGACCCATGATAGTATTTCCAAGTGTTTGGAAATTATTTGGGATTTTTAATTAATTAATTTAATTAATTATTGATTTTCATTAAAATTCAAATTAAAGTTGAATTTGGAGTCCAGTCAAGGGGATTTTATTTTTCCTAGGTAGAGGGTTAAGTTCTGGTCAGTTTGAGGTATTATTTGTATTTTTTAGACTTAATGTGGATTTATTGTATTTTTTTGAATTTTCTGGGTCCTTAAAAGGGCTGAAACTTTGGGTAATTAATTTTCTAATCTAATGACCTCCAAATTCAATGAAATTTAAACCTTAGGTACATGGTGTTACTAAGTGTACTATGTTCAAGTTTTATCCCTATTGGGTGTGTGTACAATCCCCTAGAAATTTTCAAAGTTTTCTAGACTTTTCCTTAATAATTTTTCCTAGGTGTCCCTACTGTTCAAATGGGCTTGAAATTTGGTTTGTCTAACTCTTATACATATGAAATCACACCACAAAGGTTATGCAACCTAATTCTACAAAAAAATGGAGTTATGAATTTTCAAAGTTTTGGGTCCAAAATAGACCCATTACTTTTAAAATTCACATCACAGCAATTCAATGGGTATCTGAACCTAAGAAAATTATAGTGTATGCCTAAGATACCCAAATACCTTCCACCAAAATTTGGGGCTCAATTGACCATTGGATTGTGAGAAAATTACAAAAAATTGATTTCAAAGAAACAGAAATATCTCACAATATAGTAATTAAATCAAGTCAAAATTAATTTTAATAAATACTAGGCTAAATTATCTTTCCAACGAGCCTAAAAACACTTAATTTGGTGGAGAAATGAATTTACTATAAATTTTGAAAGTTATGATTGATTTTTTTGAATTTTTAAGTCCATTAATTACCAACGCCAATCATTGGCAATGATCGGCGTCAAAATGGCGGCGGTGTGTGGCATTTTGATATGCAAAGTGCTGTTTATCAACCACCTATCCACGCCATCATTAACCCTGAGTCGTCCGATCGAGAAAGATAGAAAATCGGACGGTCGAGATCGATCAAGGCCGTTTTAGTTCAAAATGAACTAAAAAATTGAAATACTCATAACTTTCAAAATACTCATCGAAATTTAACGAAATTTGAAACATAGGCTCATGGGAACATGAACTTTCATTGCCTAGAGTTTGGAGACTCCAAACAATGAAATTTTTGAGCAGTTTTGAATTGAAATTTAAATTTAAAATGAGCCTAACTTACAATCCAACCGTCGAATTTTTGAGATCCATGGCTCATTGGAAAGCTGTAGTGATCCTCTGTAACTTTGATGAAGACACCAAGAGCTTGATCTCTTTGGATCAAAAGTTGTGTTGGAAAATCCTTTTTCTCTCTTTAGAATGCTCTCTCCTCACTAAAATAGTGATTTAAGGCTTGGAAATGATGGAAAGAAGCTTGAGAAAGCTTTGGAGATGGATGGAGAGGATGAGGAAAGCTCTAGGAAGGTTGGAGGCTGCTGGAGAGTTGGGGGAGAGTTGAGGGAGAGTGAATAATGATGAATCTCTCTTAGGTTAGGTTTCTCCCACCTTAACCCTTGGCTTTTGGATTGGATGGTCTTGATTTGTTTGGAGGGAGTTTGGATGCATGACAAGTGTCCCCTAAGCTACCCAAAGCTAGGAAATAGGGTTGGTGGTGAGTGTGATCTCTCTTGGTCCATGGGAAAGGGGACCACAAGCCTTTTCCCTCATTTGGATGAACTAATGCTTGGCTTGGTTTAGGGAGTTGGCTTAGGGCCTCTTAAGAGAGGAAATAGTCACTTTCCATCATGTTTGAGATTAAGACATGGAATGTCAAGGTGGCTTGGTGATGTGGCCATGATTTGACCTCTTTTCATAGGCTTGAAAGAGTCTTTTTTGACTTATTGACCCATTGACTAGTCAATGATGATTGGGCTAAGCTTTGAAAGGGTTAAGGGTCTTGTAGGAAATCATCTCAAGGGGTTTGGAGTCAAGGAGTTGAAGTTTTAAAGAAATGCATGAAGATTGGAGAGGGGTTTGATCCTTCCAAATGGGTTGACCAAGTCAACTCAAGGGGAGCTTGACTTGGATAAATTTTGGATATGTCAAGGGTGTCCAATTGAATGATTTTGATGGGTTAAATTGGTTTAAAATAGCTTGAATGGTTGAACTTGACAAGTGTTGAGTTAAAGCGTTGATTTGGTCAATCATGGTTGACTTGGTCAACCTGGTCAAACCATGGGTTGACTTTGGGTCAAAAGGTTCAAATGAGTGTTTTAATATCAATGGAGATGGTGACATGCATTGGTAAGGTCATTTGGATTGAAATTGATATTTGAAATCTTAAGGGGCATTTTGGTCAACCTTGGTTGACTTGGTCAACCAGGTCAAATCAAGACTTGAGTTTGAATCCAATGTATTCCTAATGATATTTAGGATCCATTGGGATAGTTTTTTAAGGTTTATATGGGAAAGTTATGTTGAACTTTGAGGAAAAGATCAAAAATCTCTATAAAGGGCATTTTAATCATTTTGACCCCTAGTCAACATTCGGTCAAACTGGGTCCAGCAAAGTGTAGGTTATTGGTCAAAAAGTCATAACAAAGGTCATGGATATGGTCGAAAGGTTTGGAAGGCGTCCCATGGTCAAATTCCACCGGATGGCAAGTCTAGTGGTATAGGCTGTAAATAACTGAAGATTTTGCAGCCTTTGGGAAAAGATTCAGTTTCTGGGGTTAGAAGTGTCAGATTGAGGTCAAATTTGGAGGGTTGGTCCTAGAGACATGTCTGGACAATATGTAATTGATGGATCATGATTTGGAGGTCACTTGACTATGTTTCTAGGTGACAGAAAGTTCACCCAGAAAGGGTTTCAGGACCTAGGTCCTTGACTTTGAAGGTTTGATTTGGAATGTTGGATTTGGGTTGGATTTAAGAGTTAAATGATTGACCTTGAATTATTCATATCAATGGAAATCAAATGAATGATTGAAATTAAATGGATATGATTTGAAATTTGATTGAATGTTGATCGAAGGCTGGATTAAAGATTGAATTAAAAGGTAGAGCTGGATTTGACTGGAATTGAATTGAGTCTTTATTAGGACCTTTATAACTGAGGGGTGGACATCTCCCCATTATTAGGTCACTAAGAAAAAACCCCAAGTGGGTCCTAGTGACCTCATACAAAAATGAGGTCAACAAATGGACCCCCAATATGTGTAATAGAATGAAATTCTATTGCACATATTAGCGTTGACCGAACTAGAAAATCAAGTTTTGAGTTCTAATCCTAAGGAAAGGAGGAAAACCTTTACCTTAGAGGACCAAGTAGAAGGTAGAAGGTAGAACTAGGATGGTGCCACGGAGGGCGTTCTCCACCACTAGTGATTCTAATCTAAAGGAAAGGCAGCACCTATCCTAAAGGAAGAGAAGAGAAGGTTGAACTAGGATGGTGCCATAAAGGGCGTTATCCACCACTAGCGGATGATCATGTGGGGAGGAAGATTGCTCCACACAGAGGATCTAAACTGGATTGAAATTAGGATGGTGCCACAAAGGGCGTTATCCACCACTAGTGGATGATCATGTGGGGAGGAAGCTTGCTCCACACAGAGGATCTAAACTGGATTGAAACTAGGATGGTGCCACAAAGGGCGTTATCCACCACTAGCGGATGATCATGTGGGGAGGAAGCTTGCTTCACACAGATGATCTAAACTGGATTGAAACTAGGATGGTGCCACAAAGGGCGTTATCCACCACTAGCGGATGATCATGTAGGGAGGAAGCTTGCTCCACACAGATGATCTAAACTGGATTGAAACTAGGATGGAGCCACAAAGGGCTTTATCCACCACTCGCGGATGATCATGTGGGGAGGAAGTTTGCTCCACATAGAGGATCTAAACTGGATTGAAATTAGGATGGTGCTACAAAGGACGTTATCCACCACTAGCATATGATCATGTGGGGAGGAAGCTTGCTCCACACAGAGGATCTAAACTGGATTGAAACTAGGATGGTGCCACAAAAGGCGTCATCCACAACTAGTGGATGATCATGTGGGGAGGAATCTTGCTCCACACAGAGGATCGAAACAGGATTAAAACTAGGATGGTGCCACAAATGGCGTCATCCACAACTAGTGGATGATCATGTGGGGAGGAAGCTTGCTCCACACAGAGGATCGAAACAGAATTTATACTAGGATGGTGCCACAAAGGGCATTATCCACCACTAGTGGATGATCATATGGGGAGGAAGCTTGTTCCACACAGAGGATCTAAACTGGATTAAAACTAGGAAGGTGCCACAAAGGGCGTTATCCACCACTAGCAATGTAATCCTAAGGAAAGGAGGAATCCTATCCTAAAGGAGAAGGCGAGCAAGCGTAAAATTTGAAAGATATATATACATAAAACACACTTGATTCAAACTGGCATATATTTTATTGATTGGGTCCGAGCTACATCAAGCATAGTACTTCTTAAGGAAACGCCCGTTAACAGGTAACATCAGGTGGTTTCCCTTACAATCCACTAGTTGATACGAGCCTCCTTCGTAGGCCATTTCTACTATGAAGGGTCCTTCCCAGGTTGGCTCAAACTTCCCACCGATATTTCGGTGGGCTAAGATAGGCCTCCGAAGAACCAAGGCCAAGTCCCATACTTGGAAGGTTCTAGGTCGCACTAACTTATCATAGGCTTGAACCATCTGGGCCCTATATAACTCTAAATTTTGTTGAGCTTGGAGATGACGTTCCTCGAGGCCTTCGAGCTTTACAAGTCGGAGCTGTGCATTTTGCTCAGTTGTAATTTGATTTTGAATGGAAATTCTGAGCGAGAGAATTTGCAATTCCAAAGGGAGTACGGCCTCGGACCCATACACTAGTACAAATGGTGTGGATTGGGTCGGGGTTCTATAAGTGGTCCGATAGGCCCACAGAGCTTCCACCAACCTCTCATCCCATTGACCCTTATTATCATCAAGGGTCTTTTTAATGATTTGCACCAAAGTCTTGTTGAAAGCCTCAGCCAACCCATTAGCCCGGGGATAATAGATTGTTGAGTATCTCCAATCAATATTATGGTGTCTTACAAAATTGTTGATTTTTGTAGACTTGAATGCGGACCCATTATCGGATATAATTCTGCAGGGTATGCCGAATCGGTATACGATATGGTCACGAAAGAAATTTAGGACATGGTGTGATGTTACACTTCGCAGGGGGATCGCTTCCGCCCATTTTGAAAAATAATCAGTCGCAGCTAGTATAAAACGATGACCCTTCGTAGGAGGGTCAATCGACCCGATAATATCCGTGCCCCAACTTTCGAAGGGCCACGAAGCTATCGTGGGATGCAATACATTAGGCGGCTGATATAAGACCACACCATGAACCTGGCATTGACGACAACATTTTGTAACATTCATGCAATCGTCAATCATCGTAGGCTAGTAGTATCCAAGTATTTTAATTTTCAACTTCATTTTTGGACCCGATTGATGAGCATCGCATAGTCCAGAATGGACCTTATTAATGATCTTCAGGGCTTCCTGCTTGTCTAAACAATGTAGCCACATTTGATCGAACGAGCGGCGGTATAGCGCATTATTGACTAAAGTGTAGCATAGGGCACGTTTCTTGATCTGGTTGGCGAGGGACTTGTCCTGGGGGAGCTTGCCTCCTTGGAGATAGTCGATTAACGGTTGTCTCCAATCGCCCTCTTTCTCAATTTCTGAAGAGGCAGAAAGGACTCGAGGGAGCTGTTTGTTGATGTACTCTAAATCTATTGGGGATAGGACTTGACGACCTTGAATCTCTATAGGAATTGAATCTTCTTCCGGGCATGCAAATTCTTTTGCAAGCTTTGCCAGGGCATCCGCCGCAGAATTGCTTCCACGAGGAACCCTATACAAGGTTACGATAGGGATCTGCTCGAGTAGGTGACTGGTATATTGGTGATATTTTAGGAGATTAGGATTCAAGACCTTATAGGTTCCTGCAACCTGGTTGATCATCAGTTGAGAATCACCAAAGATTTTGATCTCTTTAATCTCCATCAGGATTGCAAATTCCAAGCCAGTTATTAGAGCCTCATATTCAGCCTCATTGTTTGTGCAAGGTTCTGACAAATGGTAGGAAAATTGCATCATCCCCTTCCTTGGTGTTATGAAAATTAGGCCAATGCCAGCTTTTCCGGGGATCGTAGATTTTTGGGTCTTGTCCCGTCGAGAAGACGCCGCACCATCAAAATACAATTTCCAGACAGGGTCATTGGGTTCCCTTAAACTCATGATTTGTTCGTCTGGTAAATCATCATTCAAAGGAGAATCCGCCGGCAGCGGGTGTGCTTCAAGGAAGTCGGCAACGACCTGCCCTTTCACTGCACGCAGGGGAATGAATGTAATTTCAAATTGGAGCAATATCATGGACCATCGAGCCAAGCGTCCTGATAACGTTGGCCGGGTCATAAGATATTATAAAGGATTGACCTTAGAAATCAAACGGATTGGATGAGACAGCATATAATGCCTTAGTTTTTGGGCTGCAAAAATTAAAACAAGGCAATGCTTCTCGATTGAAGGATATCAGATTTCCGTAGGAAGAAGCCTTCGACTAAGGTAATAGAGAGCATTCTCCTTCCCTTCGTCGTTGACCTGAGCTAACAGGGCACCTAAAGACTCATCTAGGGCCGCAATGTAGAGGATCAAAGGTTTCCCCGGAACAGGGGCTGCCAAAATTGGTGGATTTGTAAGGTACTCTTTGATATTGTCAGAAGCACTTTGACACTTCTCATTCTAAATGAATTTAGCATCTTTCTTAGCAAGGGCCGAGAAAGGTTGACATCTTCCAGATAGATTAGATATGAATCTTCTTATATATGCCAGCCTACCTTGGAGAGACCTTAGTTGAGTAAGGCTCTTAGGAGGCGGCATATCTAGGATGGCTTCAATTTTTGAAGGATCAATCTCAATCCCACGGTGCCTCACTACGAACCCTAAGAATTTCCCTGAAGTGACTCCGAAAGCACACTTTAGGGGATTCATTTTGAGGTCGTAGCGGCGCAACCGCTCGAAAATAACTCTTAAGTCATAAAGATGAGCCTCTTTGAATTTACTCTTGACAACTAGATCGTCAATATAGCATCGACTTGATTGTGGATTAAGTCATCAAAGATGTAGGTCATGGCCCGCTGGTAGGTTGCACCGGCGTTTTTAAGATCAAAGGGCATCACTTTGTAACAAAAGATGCCTATAGGGGTCCTGAATGCAGTGTTTCTCTCATCTTCTGGGGCCATCCTGATTTGATTGTAACCAGAGAAGCCATCCATAAAGGAGAAAACAACATGCGAAGAGGCAATGTCCACCATAAGCTCGGGTATAGGTAGAGGAAATTCATCCTTGGGACACGCCTTATTCAGATCCCTATAGTCGACGCAAATCCGAATTTGATCATTTTTCTTTCGAACAGGCACGACGCTAGCTACCCAAGAAGGATATTGTTCTTCTCGAATAAAGCCAGCCTCAGCCAATTTCTTAATTTCAGAAACAACTTGTTGCTCGATCTCTAAACGCATGCGTCTAGGGGCTTGCTTAACAGGAATGACATCGTGCCGGATTCCAAGTTTATGAACTGCTACCTCGGCGGGCAGACCTGACATTTCATCATATGTCCAGGCGAAGCAATCCCTAAACTCAGAAAAGAGTTATATCAGATCTTAAGACTCATTCTCACTCAATAAAGCACTTATAAAAGTAGGGTGAGGATTATTGTCAGTTCCTAGGTTGATTTTTTTTAGCTCGTCGACCGTCGATTTAATCTCTTCCTCAAATTCAGGGGGTGCATCTCAAACTTGAGGCTCATCGGGATCGTCTAAAGTCTCCAGACAAAGTCCGTCAAGGGGACTGACGGCTTCAGTAGAGATATTTTGAGATTCAAGATGATAAGTTATCATTAAGTAGTATTCGTCGGCATCAAACGAACTAACGATACCAAAGTCGATACCATATGTTAAATTTTTATTGATATTTGTTTTCCAAATATTTTCATGGTATCTAGCTTGACCCTTAGTCCATCGATATGGTACGGAACCTTTAGAAGAAGTATTCTTTACACAAACAGGAAAGTAGTCGAAAGATAATTCTATTAATTCATTAAAATCTGCCTCCTCAAGGGTTACATCAGCTTCGTCCGTTGAGGAGGAAGAGCCAGGGAAGAATTTCTTGACTTTTCTTATCTCACCGCTTAGGTTAGGGGCCTCTTTAATCTCTAACCTTCCAACTCTGCCAGTCGACAGTGGGGTCAAGGATAGGGCCTCAATTCTCATACTAAGCTTTTCGTACATTGTCAATTCTGGCTCGTCACTTTTAACCTTTGAACTGTCAACCTCAGGGTCACTATCCTGATCTAAAGTGAGATCAAACTTTTGAGGAGCATTGGTATTCTTGTAATCAAAAGGAAATTCAGGCCCCCGTGTTTCTAGTTCTTGATCAGAGCTTGATTCCGGATTAATATACACAGAGGTTGTTCTTTTTCCAAATGAAACATGGCCTCGACCCCGTGCCCTTTGAGCCATCCTCCCACCTCTTTGAGGTAACATGTTTGGAGGCCTAAGGACAACGATGTCGAGCTCGCTTTCACTATCAGATTCTTGTATCTTTTGATCCTTTTTCTTTTCTTTTTCTTTTCTTTTCTTTTCCTTTTGATTCTTGATTTTGATTGGAGCTTTGCTCACTTTCTTGTTTCTTAATTTTGATCTCAACTTTAGAATGATGGATGGACCCTTTTGGTATGAAGTATGCAGCATTCTCGTAGATCCCTATTTCTTGAATCGAGAATGGTTGTAAATCACCCTTGATTACATGTTCAATGCCATCTCGTTGGTACTTAACGCATTGATGTAGGGTAGATGAAACCATTCTGTATTCATGAATCCAAGGCCTACCTAGAAGTGCATTAAAGGACGTGACTGAATCAATAATATGAAATTTCGCTTCGGTTTTTAATTATCTTATTTCTAACAAGAGGGTAATTGAACCCAAAGCCCTCTCACCTTTCTCGTTGAACCCACGTAGCACCAACCTGTCGGTGGCGAGCTTACTGGTATCAACTCTAAGGTAGGCGAGGGTTTTACATTCATCACGTTGACCGATGCACCCGGATCAACAAGGACTCTTGATAACTTAAAATTTCCTACATTAACGGTAATGTAGAGAGGACGATTGTGATCGGCAGTTCCCAATAGTAGGTCTTCATCTAAAAATGTTACTCCTGGAACGTCTTTGAAGTAGAGGGCTTCATCTTTTGAGGTTGAAGCCATTTGAGCAAGGCAAATCTCAGGGTTGAGGAGTGCCTTGATTAATGACTCTCTTATTTTCTTGGACAAGATGAGAGCATCATAAATGCTCAACTTGGCTGACAACTTCCTAAGATGAGCTAGGACATTGTAATCAACCTTAGGAACGACAGACTCAAAATTCGGTGGAATCAATGGAAAATCAGGATGATTAGGAGAGTCTGGAATCGGATCGTTGGAGACAACTTGCTTGTTTTTATCCTGAGGAGCAAGCCTGGGGGTAGGACTTTACTACCACGTAGTTGCACCTGCTCGATATTTTCGGGAGGGCAAACTAAGGCGGTATCTACACTCACCATAGGCATTGGATCATCATTTTCTGAAAGGGTGTCAGAATCCGAAAGGTCTATCACGATAGGATTCCCCTGAAAATTGATTTGAGGGAAATCACTTTCTAACAAGGCTTCGAATTCAACTTCCCCTTGAAGGATTGAATTCGGAAAATCGAGTTTTTGAACATCTTGATTGATCTCAATAGGATTTTGAATTTCATTGGAAGAGTTATCAAATTGCATTTCATTCTCATGGTTAATCATCAAAATTGAAGCAGAATGATGCTTTTTATTAAACTTGCGACCCTTTGCCTTTGATGGGGCAAAGTAAAAGTCAGATAACATGAGTGGGGATGGGGCTTTAATGCCGCCATCGATTGCTCGAATACATCTCTCATCAACATACTTCCTCTCTACAATAATATCTCTTTTTTTCTTTTCATTCAATACAGTAGTTCCTACGACTACTGGAGAGGGAAGTAGCTCAACATCCTCCTGCGAAGCATCCAGGTCAACCTCCCAAATCGGGCCCTGGGCTGTCGTGGGTATCTGTTGAGAAAGATGATAAGACTTATTAATCGACCTTTTAAGTGCCCGGGATAAGGCAATATCCCAACCATCTTCAATTGAAAGAGAAGGGTTAGAATTGTTACCTGATATTATCTTGACGGACCCTTGTTCCGGATTGACCAAATACTCTTTTGGAAGTACAATATTACCTTGTTTGATATTCCTTTCAAGCAAATCTTTGAAAACAATGCAGTCCTCGATGGGGTGGCTGACTATGCAGTGGTAAGGACAATAGTTTGGATCATCCTTTCTCTTTATATCATCTGGCCGCCTCGCTTCTGACAATTGAAAATCTGACTTTTTCGAAAAGACTCTTAAAGATTTTCCCTATCACTTTCCTCTTGAATGGGTAAGGCTTTGTCAACCTTTATTTAAAGGGGATGAAAGAGAGATCTCTTGTAGGTTGTGAGGTCACTTGAAAAGGTTGTTTCTGAGCTAATTATGGTGGAGGAACACTAGGCCGGCTAACAACTGGTTGTTTCTCCTTATCAACTGCTGAAACTGTAGCTCTCTTTTCAAATGATTTGATTGGCTTATCAACCTTCTTTTCTCCAGAAAGATCCTTCAAGGATGGCATCCTAGGAGCCTCTTCCTGCAGGTTACTAGCTTTGTTTAGAAGTTTTTCAAAAGTTCTTATAGTGAAACCCTTCAGAAGAAAAGCAACAGACCCGTGGATATTCTTCAAAAGAATTTTCACTGCATGTTGCTCTTGCAGCTGGGGTTCACACTTCATCGAAAGGTTTCGCCACCTTAAGATGTACTCAACCAGAGACTCTCCCGACTTTTGTTTTTCAACGACCACATCGCCCACTGTAGTGCGCTGCTGCGCTCCTGAAAATCTCTTTAAGAATAGATTTTCAAGTTCAGTAAAGGTTCTTACTGAACCGTTGGGCAAATTTGCGTACCATTCAAAAGCTATACCGGAAAGACTACTAATAAATTGGCGAAATACTAAAGCGTCCGACCCCCGGCATTGCAACAGCTTGCACGAAAGTGGGCCAGATGCTGTCTCGGGTTTTCAATTCCAGTAAAGATTTTAAAAGATGGCACGAAGCCCTTAGGGTAAGGAACCAAATCATATTCCTCAGGATAAGGTCTACCCTTTGGAATAGATGCAGCTCGTTGTGATTGGGCTAAGGCCTCTCTTACTTGATCCTTAATTAGTTGCTTAATATCTTTTTGAGCTGGTGCTAGGGGAATGGCTGGAGCGACTGAAGAGGTTATCGGCTGAGCTAAGACGGATTTTGAAAAATATTATTTGAAAAAGGAATTAATTTATCTTTGGGAAAGTTGAATTTCTGGAATTTTAATTTTAAAATTAAACGCTTATTATGAATGATATATCACCTCGGAAGGTGAACGTATCGTTCTTTAATATGTTCAAATTTCAAATATTTGAATTTATCCTGATTATCGTAGCTGAATCTGGGAAAGAACTACATATAACCTCGAAGGATCGAAATGAGTATTCAATCAAATAGTTAACTACAATAATTTGGATAAGAAGATCATTAATCTCATAATTAAATTAAAAATAGTAATTGATATATCTTTCCGGGGAGAGAAATTATCAATCGCTATTGATCGTTTGAAAATGAAGATAATGATCGTCGAGTTTGATTTTCTCAAAGATAATCAATTAAGGTTTTGAAAAAACTTGATTTTGAAAATCAGGTATGGGTTTCTAAATCTCCTACGAGCGCAAGACCTCGTAGTTAATTACATCGTAGGAAAATAGAGATTCTCCTACGAATACTGTCGATTAAAATAGCGATACGAATTTCATTTAAGATTTTCGAAGATTGATGTCAAAGGAGGTAAGGGTTAGAATTTTCAAGTGGGATTGGTTCAAATTTGAGCAGTCTTTCTGGAGGTCAAAAGAGGAGAAGTAGGAGGTGTTTTGAGATTCTGAATCACTTCAGAAACACCTCAACCTATGTTAAATATTGGGCTTGAATTTGACTGAAAGAGATTTATTGTTTGAGTTACCAGTTTTATTAGAAGGTGGGAACTAGATTCCCGGAGGTTGAGATTTTAAGATTGAACATCTGCCTCAGAACCGAAGTCTAAAATTAGGTACAAAAAATGGCGACCACGGTGGAGCAAGCTTTCTCCCTACATGATCATCCAGTAGTGGTGAATAACGCCCTTTGTGGCACCATCCTAGTTTCAATCCAGTTTAGATCCTCTGTGTGGAGCAAGCTTCCTCCCCACATGATCATCCGTTAGTGGTGGATAACGCCCTTTGTGGCACCATCCTAGTTTCAATCCAGTTTAGATCCTCTGTGTGGAGCAAGCTTCCTCCCCACATGATCATCCGCTAGTGGTGGAGAACGCCCTTTGTGGCCCCACCCTAGTTTCTTTCCAGTTGAGGTCCTCTGTATGGAGCAAGCTTCCTCCCCACATGATCATCCACTAGTGGTGAAATGCCCTTTGTGGCACCATCCTAGTTTCAACCCAGTTTAGATCCTCTGTGTGGAGCAAACTTCCTTCCCACATGATCATCCACTAGTGGTGGATAACACCCTTTGTGGCACCACCCTAGTTTCAATTCAGTTTAGATCTCTGTGTGGAGCAAGCTTCCTCCCCACATAATCATTCACTAGTGGTGGATAACGCCCTTTGTGGCACCATCAATAGTTTTCAACCCAGTTTTAATCCTCTGTGTGGAGCAAGCTTCCTCCCCACATGATTATCTGCTAGTAGTGGATAACGCCCTTTGTGGCACCATCCTAGTTCTACCTTCTCTTCTCTTCCTTTAGGATAGGTGCTGCCTTTCCTGAGGATTAGAATCACTAGTGGTGGAGAACGCCCTCCGTGACACCATCCTAGTTCTACCTTCTACCTTTTACCTGGTCCTCTAAGGTTAAGGTTTCCCTCCTTTCCTTAGGATTTGAACTCAAAACTTGATTTTCTAATTCGGTAAATGCTAATATGTGCACTAGAACTTCGTTCTACTACACATATTTGGGGTCCATTTGTTGACCTCATTTTTGTATGAGGTCACTAGGACCCACTTGGGGTTCTTTTTAGTGACCTAATGATGGGGAGATGTCCACCACTTAGTCATAAAGGTCCTAATAATGACCCAATTCAATCCCAATCAAACGCAGCTCTATCTTTCAACTCAATATTTAATCTAGCCTTCAGTCAACATTCAATCAAATTCTAAATCATATCCAATTAATTTCAATCATTCATTTGATTTTCATTTATATGAATGGTTCAAGGTCAATCATTTAACTCTTAAATCCAACTCAAATCCAACACTCCAAATCAAACCTTCAAGGTCAATGATATGGGTCCTAAAACCTTTTCTGGGTGAACTTTCTGTCACCTAGAAACCCAGTCAAGTGACCTCCGACCCATGATATATCTATTGTATATTGTCCAGACATTTCTCTTAGACCAATCCTCCAAATTTAAGCTCAATCCAACACTCCTAGCCCTTCAAACTGAATCTTTTCCCAAAGGCTGCAAAACATTCAGTTATTTACAGCCTATGCCACTAGACTTGCCATCCAGAGCAATTTGACCTTGGGACCCTTTCCAAACCCTCCAATCATAATCATGACTTTTGCTATGATTGGTTGACCAGTAAATTGCACTTTTCCAGACCTAGTGTTGACCAGGGGTCAAAATGACCATAATACCCTTTATTGGGATTTTTGGTCTTTTCCCCAAAGTTCAACATGACCTTCCCATATCAATATTCAAAATCTATTCCAATGGATCCAAAATATCATTAGGAATACATTGGACCCAAACTCAAGTCTTGGTTTGACCTGGTTGACCAAGTCAACCAAGGTTGACCAAAAATGTCCGTTAATGTTTCAAATGTCAATTTCAATCCAAATGACCTTACCAATGTATGAAACCACCTCCATTGATCTCAAAATACTCATTTGAATTTTTTGACCCAAAGTCAACCCATGTTTGACCAGGTTGACCAA
The DNA here is from genome assembly GCA_019925795.1 of Dendrobium chrysotoxum. Lineage (NCBI taxonomy): Eukaryota > Viridiplantae > Streptophyta > Magnoliopsida > Asparagales > Orchidaceae > Dendrobium > Dendrobium chrysotoxum. Next base: position 3,799,796 of record CM034297.1, on the reverse strand, counting down.
GTCAATCATGGTTCACCAAATCAACCCTTAACCCACATTAAGGTCAATTTCGATGTTTGAACTCATTTTAAATCAAATCAATCCCTCAAAATCATTTAATTGGATACCCTTGACAGGTCCAAAGCTTTCCAAGTCAAGCTCTCCCTTGGGTTGACTTGGTCAACCCATTTGGAGGAGTCAAAACCCTCTCCAAACCCCTTTAAGCCTATGGAAAGAGGCCAAATCATGGCCACATCACTAAGCCACCTTGGCAATCCATGGCTTAATCCAAAACCTGCTCAAACCTGATTGAAATTGACCCATTTTCTCTCTTAAGAAGCCCTAATCCAACACCCTAAACCAATCCAAGTATTTGTTCATTCAAATAGGGGAATAGGTGTGGTCCCTTTTTCCCATGGACCAAGAGAGGCCACACTCACCACCAACCATATTCCCTAGCTTTGGGTAGCTTAGGGGACACTTGTCATGCATCCAAACTCCCTCCAAACAAATCAAGATCATCCAATCCAAAAGTCAAGGGTTAAGGTGGGAGAAACCTAACCTAAGAGAGAATATTCATTATTCACTCTCCCTCAACTCTCCCCCAACTCTCCTCCAGCCTCCAACCTTCATAAACCCTTTCCCATCTTCTCCAACCATTTCTAAGGCTTTCCCAAGCTTCTTCCCATCATTTCCAAGCTTCAAATCACTATTTTAGTGAGGAGAGAGCATTATAGAGAGAGAAAGAGGATTTTCCAACACAACTTTCGATCCAGAATGATCTAGCTCTTGATGTCTTCATCAAAGTTGTAGAGGATCACTGCAGCTTTCCAATGAGCCCAAGATCTCAAAAATCCGACGGTTGGATTGTAAGTTATGCTCATTTTAAGTTTAAATTTCGATTTGAAACTGCTCAAAAATTTCATTGTTTGGAGTCTCCAAACTCTAGGCAATGAAAGTTCATGTTCCCATGAGCCTATGTTTCAAATTTCGTTAAATTTCGATGAGTATTTTGAAAGTTATGAGTATTTCAATTTTTTAGTTCATTTTGAACTAAAACGGCCTTGATCGATCTCGACCGTCCGATTTTCTATCTTTCTCGATCGGACGACTCAGGGTTAATGATGGCGTGGATAGGTGGTTGATAAACAGCACTTTGCATATCAAAATGCCACACACCGCCGCCATTTTGACGCCGATCATTGCCAATGATTGGCGTTGGTAATTAATGGACTTAAAAATTCAAAAAAATCAATCATAACTTTCAAAATTTATAGTAAATTCATTTCTCCACCAAATTAAGTGTTTTTGGGTTCGTTGGAAAGATAATTTAGCCTAGTATTTATTAAAATTAATTTTGAGTTGATTTGATTACTAGATTGTGAGATATTTCTATTTCTTTGAAATCGGTTTTTTGTGATTTTCTCACAATCCAGTGGTCAATTGAGCCCCAAATTTTGGTGGAATGTATTTGGCTATCTTTGACATGCATTATAATTTTCTTAGGTTCAGATACCCATTGAATTGCTGTGATGTGAATTTTTAAGGTAATAGGTCCATTTTGGACCCAAAATTTTGAAAATTCATAACTCCATTTTTCTGTAGAATTAGGCTGCATAACTTTTGTGGTGTGATTGCATATATATAAGGGTTAGATAAACCAAATCAAGCCTATGTTCAATTTGAACAGTAGAGATACCTAAGAAAAATAATTAAGGAAAAGTCTAGAAAATTTAGATAATTTCTAGGGGATTGTACACCCACCCAATAGGGGTGAAACTTGAACATTAAAAACTTAGTGACATCAAGTACCTTAGGTTCAAATTTCATTGAATTTGTAGGTCATTAGGTTAGAAAATTAATTTCCCAAAGTTTCAGCCCTTTTAAGGGCCCAGAAACTTCAACAAAATGTAATAAATCCATATTAAGTCCAAAAATTTCAAATAATATCTCAAATTGATCATAACATAGTCCTCTACCTTGGAAAAATAAAAGCCCCTTGATTAGACTCCTAATTAAACTTTAATTTTACTTTTAATGAAAACTAACAATTAATTAAATTAATTATTTAAAAATCATTAAAAATCCAAAATAATTTCCAAACACTTGAAAACACTCCCATGGGTCATTCCTGGCCTTTGGGATTGATTCCATGCAGTTTGGGATGAGTTTGGATCAAAATGATCAAAACCTTCATAATTAGGCAATTTTAAAAATTCAATAATGAAGGAAACTTTGAAAATGCATAACTAATTACAAAAAAATTCAAATTGAGTAAACTTAGTGTCAATCAACTCCAATTAAGGTCTAGTATTTTCTAAAAATGCCAAACCTCCAAAATCTGGTCAAAGTTAAAAAGTCAACTTTCCGGTCAACCGTAGGTCAAATTTAGGCCTAAACTTCGAAAAATCATAACTTTTCATAGAAACTCCAAATTGAGTGTGCTAATTGTCTAACAACTCATCATAAGGTCTAATATTTATTAAAAATTTAAAACTTATAAAATGAGCTTTAAATTCAAAAGTCAACTTTTGGACCCCTTAATTAATCTAATTAAATAATTCCAATAATTTTTAAAAATTCAATAATTCATTAAAAATTCAAAAAATTTTAATTTGATTAATAAAACACTCAACCAACACTCAAATGTATAACAATTACTCCAAAGATGAAGTTTATTGGATGGACTACTCCGGGCTGCGGGGCTAAGTGTTCTAAGGAGGCCTGGTTCCTCGAACCTGGTGGCACAACGCCACGAATGAATTCAATGGAGTGTTAAACATCAAAATTAAGTTAATTTTAATTACTTACCCAAGTTAAAACCTTTAATTCAACTACATCAGCAAGGTTTTTAGGATGGACTACTCCGGGCTGCGGGGCTAAGTGTCCTAAGGAGGCCTGGTTCCTTGAGCCTGGTGACATAACGCCACGAACCTGTTGATGGAAAACATAAAATTTTTTAACTTTTAAAATCAGTAATTAATTAAATTAATTGATCCTTAATTTTTCAACAAACTAAATCAACTTTAATCAACCCCGATTACTACTGGGTAACCCAGACCTACGAAGCTATTAACTTAGCCCCAAGGAAGGTGAAACAAACTTCATGGCCTCGGTGAGCAACAAAGGTAGTAATCATTTAACTATTAAAATAAGTTTAGTTCAAACTTTAATATACTAATATTTAAACTTTAATTAAACCTCTCTTTGAGCCTTCCACAAATTCAAATATTAGATAATTTGAACAAATTACCCATCCTAGGATCTATCCTAGCCACACGACTTACTACACTCACTTTAGATGGTTTGCTAGAACAACCAACTCTAGATATAGGCTAGGCCGATGTTTACTTTTCCGATGTGTGCCGGGTTTTTCGAGTTTTCATTGTATGTTGTGATTGAAATTGATTGATGTGTTTGTTTACCTTTACTGCACTCTGTGGATTGATGTGATGGGCGACTAGATTACCCTTAGGTTAGGAACGATCTGGATGCTCACTAGATTTTCTGCAGGTGACCACGCTCGTGCAGGGCAATAAAGAGGGCTAAATAAATTATAAATATAAATGCTACAGGTGCTTCAGCTGCTCAGCCCCTAATTAAAAAAGAGCATGGCCAAGTGTATTTATTTTTCTGCATATACATATATATACATAACTGCTTGGGATGTGTTTTAATATTTAAATACTTAGGATAACCTTGCAGGAGAGTCTAGAATTTTCAATTTCATATTTATGTAATTCATTAGAGTATTGAGTTTTGAAAGTGGCATCTTGAGTTTGGGATACATAGATCCAAATGTTGGATTCCAAGGAGGAAAGGATACCCCTTTGGGGGATAGTCCTTATCCATTTGGAACTCCAAATTTAAATCATTTTACTATCCAAAGTGGAAAGAGTAACCTTCCCCTCAAGGGAAGAGTTCTCTTTTTTATTTGGGCATCCGATCACGAAGAACTTAAGGAGCTCGAGGAGGAGAAGACCGAGGAGTTGAAGACAGAGAGTATCCCACTCAAAGTCAGTTGCGTCTGTATTAGGGTTAGAATCCGTGTTGTTGTCGGTGGTGCCCGGCCACTTTTAATCTATGTAAATCTGAGTTGTAATACGCAAGATAATTTGCCTATGTACATTTATTTAATTAGTTTGATTATTTAATGTGTTTTAATTTGATTTGATTGCGTATAGGGCTGCCTGCTTTTCTTAGTTCTTTGGCGCTTGCATGTCGTTTTTGTTTTAGCCTGGAATTTGCTAGGCTCTCTAAGGACTAAAAATATTTTTTACTCATAACTAATATTTAAAATTTTAAGATTTAAATAACATAGAAACTTAACGACCTAGGGAATAGTCAGAATCGTTTGGGGTCGCATGCATATTACTGCATCTCTCTCTCTCCTTGCTATAAGACACTTCCCCGCCTGCGGGTAGAGTCCAGATAATCCGACCTATGAGGATGAGGTGCTGGATCTGGTGAAGTCTAGTCTTTTAAAAAAAACATATTTTATAAGCCTTTTTTTAAAAGTTCATGCATATTTGATTTGAAGATTTTAACCAGCATGCATCGCATTAGAAACTAATTAAATTAAAATTTTAATTACATTTTAGTCTAAGCATTCCACCCAACATAAGTCAAGGGGTCAATTAGGAATCTGCTATAGATGTCGACCCCAACTTCTTAAACCAATCTTAAATAACGTCCCTGATCACTCTGCATCAAAAGACCGGACTCATGATTTTGAAGCGTTTAGGTGGTTTAGCTGGCTCCCCAATTCAGGCCGGGATAAGCCCAGATTTTGCACTGCATTAGTTAGGTTCGGATCATTGTGGTCCAGTGTCTAAATTTAGATCTAGGATCCGGGGCAGGCTTTGAGTTATAAGACCCCAACCTCCGGGAATATGATCCCAAATTTCTAATAAAATGCTCAACTTGAATTAAACATTCTTTCAATCCAAAATTTAAAGCCCAACACTTAGCTTAGGTTGGGGCACTCCTGAATTATTTCAGAATCCTAAAGTATCTCCTACCCTTCCTCATTTGATTCCAAAATAAGTGTTCAATTTTGTTCCAATCCTTTTTGAAATTTCAATTTCATCTCTTTGATATCATTCATAGAAAATCTCTAAACAAAATTTTTGCCATTATTTTAATCGAGAGTTTTCGTAGGGGACTCCGGTCTCCCACGATGTAATTAACTATGAGGGCTTGCGCTCGTAGGAGATTTAGAACCCACAACTGATTTTCAAAATTGATTTTCAAAATTAAATTATTGATGATCGTTATCGTTATGTTCAAATGATTATTAACAAATGATATCTTCTCCCTTCAGCGAGATATATCTTTTGTTAAAATGATTTTGAATATGAAATTAATGATCACTTCCCTTGATTATTGTAGCTTGATATTTGACTGAACTTTATTTTGACCCTTCAGGGCCATACAAAGTTCTCTCTTAAATCTGATTATGATATTTAAGATAGAATTTATAATTCTAAATCTGAACCCAATCCTGAAATTTTATTTTCACCTCCCAAGGTGGTATACTTTTTCTAATGGGATGTTCGATTTTAGAATTAAAAATTTTAACTCAATTTAAATTTCCCAAAGAAGACTAAACTTTTCAAAACCCGCTTTCAAACCAACAAACAAAAAATGGCGACGACGGTTGGACCATCCTAGTTTTTTGTTGACCTCATTTTTGTATGAGGTCATTAGGACTCAGTCCAGATTCAAAATTAATCCAGACCCCAGGATCAATCTGATCTTGGATCAGATCCAGACCCTAGGAATTAATCTAGATCCTAGGATTCTTTTAAATTCTTCATAGATTCCAGATTTTAGGATCTACTCTAGACTCTAGGATTCCTTCAAATTAATTTAGACCCCAGGATCTATTCTAGACTCTTAAGTCTCCTCTAGATCAATCTAGATCTTGGGATCTTCCTAGACCTTAAGATCTATTTTAGACCCTTAAATCTATCTAGATCTTAGGATCCTTTTAAATCTCAGAAATCAAGACTTCTAAACTTTAGAATTCTCCTGGGTTTTAGACTCTAGGATCCCCCTAGACTCTAGATTTTAGGGCTCTTAGATTTTAGAATCTTTCCAGGCTTTAGGTTTTAAAATCTCCCCAGACTTTAAATCAATCTAGGTCTTAGGATTCTCCTAGACCTTAGATCTATCCAGACCTCAAATCTATTCAAACTCTAAACCAACCCAGACTTTAAATCAATCTATTCAAAACTCAAATCAATCTATAGTTTAACTCAATTCAAAGCCTTGATCAATCCTGACATTTAAGCAATTCAGATCCAGCTGTCACAGTCACTGACCTGACTTTAATCCTATTTAATCATCTATAATCACCCAAATTATTGTAAATGATTTAGGTAGTTCAAACCCTATCATTCAAACTCAAAATCCAACTCAAAACCAGAAATCCAGATCAAATTCCAAGGCCAAAGGTTTAAGTCCTGAAAGCCTTTTTCAGCAAATCTTTGAATACTTCAAAACCCTATCAAATGATCTCTGATTCAAGGTCTATCAGTTCCACACTGATGTGACAGGTTTCTAGAGGCAACCTTCCAAATTTGAGCTTATTCTGAGGTCTCTAGCCCCAGAAATTGAATTGAAATCTAAAGGCTGTAGAACCTTCAAATATTTACAGTCTATGCCACTGGACCTGCCACCCAGTGGACCCTGACCTTAGAGCTTTCTCCAAACCCTCAAATCACTTCCACATTCTTGATTATGATCCATTGAGTAATAAACTGCATTTTGTTGGACAAAATTTGACCCATAGTTGACCAGGGGTCAAAATGACCAAAGACACCCCTATGGGGTGTAAATGGTCATTTGAATCAAATGAGTTCAAAATCGAATGCAACCACCTCCAGCAAGTTTCAATCATCAAACCAAACTTGTTTGACCCAAAACCAGCCCCTGGGTCAATCTGGTTGACCAAGTTAACCAGGTTGACCAAACAGGCCATTTAGGGTCAAAATATGTCATTTTGACCAAATGACCTCATCAGACCTTGGGACCACTTCCATTGGTTTCCAAATGTCATTTCAAATCTGTTGAACTCATTCTCAGACCCTGGACCCACCTGGTTGACCAAGTCTACCAGGGTTGACCCATTAGGCCCAGTAGAGACCTAAACAGGTCATTTGACCCAAATAATCTATTTTAGATCCCAGAAATACATCCAATTTTTCAAAACTAATTTTTAAAACTCGATTAGTCATCTTTGGAAAAATTAAATCACTAATGATCGTTATCGTTATGTTCGAACGATTATTTGCAAATGGTATCTTCTCCCTTCAAGGAGATATATCTTTTGTTAAAATGAATTCGAATATAAAATTAACGATTGCTCCTCTTGATTATCGTAGCTTGATATTTGACTGAACCTTATTTTGACCCTTTAGGGGCCATATGAATTTCTCTCTTAAATCTGACTACGATATTCAAGACAGGATTTATAATTCTAAATCTAAATCCCATTCTGAATTTTTATTTTTACCTCCCGAGGTGGTATAATATTTTTGATGGGATGTTTGAATTTAGAATCAAATTTTAATATCAATTTAAATTTCTCAAAGAAAACTAAATTTTTTTTAAAACCCGCTTCAAACAACGCAAACAAAAAAAATGGCGACCACAGTGGGACCTAATCTCTCTTTCCATCTTTAATAATGGTGAAATTTCGTTGCATCGGTAGCTTTGACTACCTTTCTTCCGTTGGCTCCTTTATCCATTTCTCCCTTGAGAAAGATAGGCCAACATCCTCTTTAATTAAATTTCATGACAAGAAAAAGGGAGGTGAAACCTCTACTAAAGTATGGATTTTGACCTTCTGCCCCCAAGTTGATTGGAGGGGCGATAGTGTCAAATCCAACCTTATTATCTCTTTTCCAATTTTATGAAATTTATATTATTGAGTTCGACTCAATATATAGACTTTTAAAATTGAAAGGAGTTTGGTCGATTTTTCTTTCAAGATCCATGATTTTCAATAATGATAGCCTTAACCTCCCGCCTCTATTTTTAGTTGTGAAATGGAGAGAGTTAGGCAACCAATCCTTTTTGAACTTTCTCCTTCCTCTGTAGGCCTTTGGGTTGGACGAAGGTCCAATCCGTTGTGTTTCAAAGTTTAGAGAAAGTCCACTTTTAATTCAAAATTGAGATCTCTACAAAGTCCCATCTCAATCTCAATCTGAAGTCTGCACGATAATATGCTATACTACAACTTCTTTTTATAGTTTGATATATTTTTGTGAGGATTTCAATCCCTCTTAAAATCATAACCAGCCTTTATCCCATCATTATATTCTGGGTTGTAATACCTACGACTCAATATATATATATGATAGGATATGGGCCCATTATGATCGTCTAATTTTAAATTCAAGAAATTCCTGACTTCAACTCTTCCTTTCAAATTTCAGAAATTTCAATTCAAGTCAATGGCTGGCCAGTTGCTCTTTACATTTCAGAAAGGATTGACCTGTGAACAAATTGATTTGGGAAATCAGATCCAGTTTGGTTTAGGCTTTAGCACCGCCGAGTTGACTTTGGATGGGAAGAGTATACTTAGTTTGAATGCAGCTGAGGCTGATAGCCCTGTCTTAGAGCTAGTGCTAGGACCAGTGACCGACCCTGTTGTACCTGATGAGAAGAAAGGGGGACCCGAGGCCGCTGTTGAGGCCCCCGAGACAGGATCTATTTTTGAGAAGGGGTCGAGTTCTGGGATCCCCTTCACTAGCAAAAATAAGAAAAATAATTACCTGAGACGAGTAAGGAGAAAGATAGCCAAGTCAAGGAAGATTGTAGAAGTTAAGACCTTAGCTCAGGTAGACCCAGAGCCTGTTGAGGATCTACCTATTCCTGCCTCCTTTCCACTCCTTCAAGGGAGTCGTTTCCACCCTTTAGCTGCCGCTTCAGAGGAGGAGAGGGTGTCTAGGATAGCTAGTATTCCCCATGCCCTGTTGATTACTCCATTAAGAGAACTTCCGAAGAAAAATAACTACAAAGAACAAGGATGTTGAGGAATATCATCCATACCTGTGCTGCATAAATGGGAGAAACAGAGGAGCAATATGTGAAGCACTTAAAAGGGGTTATCTCCCATCATTTTGAAAAGGAAATTTTAAGGGAGAAAAAATCTGATGCTAAGAATTTGACCCCTCAGTCTGTTAGAAGAAATAAGAAGTTTGTAAGAGAACATGCAGCCTCTGTTTTAGTTGATGGTTACCACCGGGTGCCACGCCCTCTATCCTCCAAGATAGAGGGTATAATACTCACTGAATCTGAGAGAGGTCGCCGTCCTGTTGGTAGACCCCCAGTTCCTTTACCAACACCTCTAAAGTTGGCTTCGGTGGTGGTCAAAGTCAAAGAAAATTTCAAAGCTGAAAGGAAGATTGAAGTTAAGGGAAAGAGGGCCAAGTCCCCTGAGAAGAAGTATGTCCCTAAGAAGATCAGTAGAGTGAACATCCCCTCACCTGTAGTCAAATCCCTCCACTCCCAAGCTGAGTTGCCACAGGCTTCGACCAGTGCTACCCAGACCCCAGTTGGTTTGATTATCAGTTCAGATATCTCAATTATGGATCCAGTTGGTACCCTAGTTGGTAGAGTCCTCAGACACCCGGACAGGGAGCTTAGGATTACCAACTAGGGTACCAACTGGATCCATAACTGAGATATCTGAACTGATAATCAAACCAACTGGGGTCTGGGTAGCACTGGTCGAAGCCTGTGGCAACTCAGCTTGGGAGTGGAGGGATTTGACTACAGGTGAGGGGATGTTCACTCTACTGATCTTCTTAGGGACATACTTCTTCTCAGGGGACTTGACCCTCTTTCCCTTAACTTCAATCTTCCTTTCAGCTTTGGAATTTTCTTGGACTTTGACCACCATCGAAGCCAACTTTGGAAGTGTTGGTAAAGGAACTGGGGGTCTACCAACAGGACGGCGACCTCTCTCAGATCCAGTGAGTACTATACCCTATATCTTGGAGGATAGAGGACGTGGCACCCGGTGGTAACCATCAACTAAAACAGAGGCTGCAGGTTGTTTTACAAACTTCTTATTTCTTCTAACAGACTGAGGGGTCAAATTCTTAGCATCAGATTTTTTCTCCCTTAAAATTTTCTTTTCAAAACGATGGGAGATAACCCCTTTTAAGTGCTTCACATATTGCTCCTCTGTTTCTCCCATTTATGCAGCACAGGTATGGATGATATTCCTCAACATCCTTGTTCTTTGTAGTTATTTTTCTTCGGAAGTTCTCTTAATGGAGTAATCGACAGGGCATGGGGGAATACTAGCTATCCTAGACACCCTCTCCTCCTCTGAAGCGGCAGCTAAAGGGTGGAAACGACTCCCTTGAAGGAGTGGAAAGGAGGCAGGAATAGGTAGATCCTCAACAGGCTCTGGGTCTACCTGAGCTAAGGTCTTAACTTCTACAATCTTCCTTGACTTGGCTATCTTTCTCCTTACTCGTCTCAGGTAATTATTTTTCTGATTTTTGCTAGTGAAGGGGATCCCAGAACTCGACCCCTTCTCAAAAATAGATCCTGTCTCGGGGGCCTCAACAGCGGCCTCGGGTCCCCCTTTCTTCTCATCAGGTACAACAGGGTCGGTCACTGGTCCTAGCACTAGCTCTAAGACAGGGCTATCAGCCTCAGCTGCATTCAAACTAAGTATACTCTTCCCATCCAAAGTCAACTCGGCGGTGCTAAAGCCTAAACCAAACTGGATCTGATTTCCCAAATCAATTTGTTCACAGGTCAATCCTTTCTGAAATGTAAAGAGCAACTGGCCAGCCATTGACTTGAATTGAAATTTCTGAAATTTGAAAGGAAGAGTTGAAGTCAGGAATTTCTTGAATTTAAAATTAGACGATCATAATGGGCCCATATCCTATCATATATATATATTGAGTCGTAGGTATTACAACCCAGAATATAATGATAGGATAAAGGCTGGTTATGATTTTAAGAGGGATTGAAATCCTCACAAAAATATATCAAACTATAAAAAGAAGTTGTAGTATAGCATATTATCGTGCAGACTTCAGATTGAGATTGAGATGGGACTTTGTAGAGATCTCAATTTTGAATTAAAAGTGGACTTTCTCTAAACTTTGAAACACAACGGATTGGACCTTCGTCCAACCCAAAGGCCTACAGAGGAAGGAGAAAGTTCAAAAAGGATTGGTTGCCTAACTCTCTCCATTTCACAACTAAAAATAGAGGCGGGAGGTTAAGGCTATCATTATTGAAAATCATGGATCTTGAAAGAAAAATCGACCAAACTCCTTTCAATTTTAAAAGTCTATATATTGAGTCGAACTCAATAATATAAATTTCATAAAATTGGAAAAGAGATAATAAGGTTGGATTTGACACTATCGCCCCTCCAATCAACTTGGGGGCAGAAGGTCAAAATCCATACTTTAGTAGAGGTTTCACCTCCCTTTTTTTGTCATGAAATTAAATAAAATAGGATGTTGGCCTATCTTTCCTAAGGGAGAAATGAATAAAGGAGCCTACGGAAGAAGGGTAGTCAAAACTACTGATGCAACGAAATTTCGCCATTATTAAAGATGGAAAGAGAGATTAGGTCCCATGGTCACCATTTTTTTTGTTTACGTTGTTTGAAGCGGGTTTTAAAAAAAATTTAGTTTTGTTTGAGAAATTTAAATTGATATTAAAATTTGATTCTAAAATCAAACATCCCATCAAAAATATTATACCACCTCGGGAGGTGAAAATAAAATTTCAGAATGGGGTTTAGATTTAGAATTATAAATCCTGTCTTGAATAAGGTTCAGTCAAATATCAAGCTACGATAATCACGAGGAGTGATCGTTAATTTTATATTCGAATTTATTTTAACAAAAGATATATCTCATTGAAGGGAGAAGATACCATTTGCAAATAATCGTTCGAACATAACGATAACGATCATTAGTGATTTAATTTTCTCAAAGATGACTAATCGAGTTTTAAAAATTAGGTCGTTAAGTTTCTATATTATTTAAATCTTAAAATTTTAAATATAAGTTATGAGTAAAAATACTTTTGGTCCTTAAAGAGTCTAACGAAGTCTAGGCTAAAACAAAAACGACATGCAAGCGTCAAAGAACTAGGAAAAACAGACAATCCTATACGCAATCAAATTAAATCATAACACATTAAATAATCAAATTAATTAAGTAAATGTCCATAGGCAAATTGCCTTGCTTATTACAACCCAGATTTACATAAATTAAGAGTGGCCGGGCACCACTAACAACGACCCAGATTCTAATCCTAATACAGACGCAAGTGCCTTTGAGTGGGATACTCTTTGTCTTCAACTTCTCGATCTTCTCCTCTTCGAGCTCCTTGGATTCTTCTTGATCGGATACCCGAAGGGAAAAGAGAACTCTTCCCTTGAGGGGAAGGTTACCCTTTCCACTTTGGGTAGTAAAGTGATCCAAATTTGGAGTTCCAGATGGATAAGGACTATCTCCCAAAGGGGTATCCTTTTCTCTTTGGAATCCAAACTTTGGATCTATGTATCACAAACTCAAAGTGCCACTTTCACAACTCAATACTCAAACAAATTACATGATTGTAAAAATAAAAATTCGAGACTCTCCTGCTGGGTTATCCTAAGCATTTAAATATTAAATCACATCCTAAGCAGTCGTATATATATACATATATGCAGAAAAATAAATAAACTTGGCTACGCTTTTTTTTATTTGGGGGCTAAGCAGCTGAAGCACCTGTAGCATTTACATTTATGATTTATTTAGCCCCCTTTATTGCCCTGCACGAGCGTGACCACCTGCAGAAAATTCAGTGAGCATCCAGATCGCTCATAATCTAAGGGTAATCTAATCGCCCATCACATCAATTCACAGAGTACAGTAAAAGTAAATAAACACATCAACCAATTTCAATCCCAACATGTAATGAAAACTAAGAAAAACCGGCACACAGTAGAAAAGTAAACACCGGCCTAGCCTAGATCTAGAGTTGATTGTCCTATCAAACCATCTAAAGTGTATGTAGTAGGTCGTGTGGCTGGGGTAGATCCTAGGATGGGTATTTGAATTTGTGGAGGGCTCAAAGAGAGGTTTAATTAAAGTTCAAATATTAGTATTTTAAAATTTAAATTAAACCCATTTTAATAGTTAAATGATTACTACCTTTGTTTCTCATCGATGCCATGAAATTTGTTTCACCTTCCTTGGGGCTAAGTTAATAGCCTCGTAGGCCTGTGTTACCCAGTAGTAATCAGGGTTGATTAAGTTGATTTAATTTGTTGAAAATTAAGGATCAATTAATTTAATTAATTACTGATTTTAAAAGTTGTTGTTGTTGTACTGATTTTAAAAGTTAAATTATTTTATGTTTTTCATCAACAGGTTCATGGCAGTGTGCCACCAGACTCGAGGAACCAGGCCTCCTTAGGACACTTAGCCCCGCAGCCCGGAGTAGTCTATCCTAAAAACCTTGCTGATGTAGTTGAATTAAGGGTTTTAATTTGGTTAAGTAATTAAAAATAACTTAATTTTGATGTTTAAAACTCCATTGAGTTCATTCGTGGCGTTGTGCCACCAAGCTCGAGGAACCAGGCCTCCTTAGGACACTTAGCCCCGTAGCCTGGAGTAGTCCATCCGATAAACTTCATCTTTAGAGTGTTTGTTATGTATTTGAGTGTTGATTGAGTGTTTTATTAATCAAATGAAAGTTTTTTGAAATTTTAATGAAATTATTGGATATTTGGAATCTATTAAAATTATTTAATTATGTTAATTAAAGGGGCCAGAAGTTGACTTTTCAAATTAAAGCTTATTTTGTAAGTTTCAGATTTTTAATAAATATTATACCTTATGATGAGTTGTTAGACTATTAGCACACTCAATTTGGAGTTTTCTATGAAAAGTTATGATTTTTTGAAGTTCAGGACTAGATTTGAACTATGGTTGACCAAAAGGTTGACTTTTTAACTTTGACCAGATTTTGGAGGTTTAACATTTATAAAAAATACTAGACCTTAATTGGAGTTGATTGTCACTAAGTTTGCTCAATTTGGATTTTTCTATAATTAGTTATGAATTTTCAAAGTTTCCTTAATTATTAAAATTAACATAAAAAGCTTAATTAGAAAGGTTTTGATCATTTTGATCCAAACTCATCCCAAACTGCATGGAATCACTCCCAAAGGCCAGGTATGACCCGTGATAGTGTTTCCAAGTGTTTGGAAATTATTTGAGATTTTTAATTATTTTTAATTAATTAATTTAATTAATTATTAATTTTCATTAAAAGTCAAATTGGCTCAATTTGGATTTTTCTGTAATTAGTTATGAATTTTCAAAGTTTCTATAATTATTAGAATTTAAAAAAAAATCTTAATTAGGAAGGTTTTGATCATTTTGATCCAAACTCATCCCAAACTGCATGGAATCACTCCCAAAGGTCAGGTATGACCCGTGATAGTGTTTCCAAGTGTTTGGAAATTATTTGGGATTTTTAATTATTTTTAATTAATTAATTTAATTAATTATTAATTTTCATTAAAAGTCAAATTAAAGTTGAATTTGGAGTCTAGTCAAGGGGATTTTATTTTTCCTAGGTTGAGGGCTAAGTTCTGGTCAGTTTAATGTATTATTTGTATTTTTTAGGGTTAATGTGGATTTATTGTATTTTTTTGAATTTTCTGGGTCCTTAAAAGGGCTGAAATTTTGGGTAATTAATTTTCTAATCTAATGACCTCCAAATTCAATAAAATTTAAACCTTAGGTACATGGTGTCACTAAGTGTACTATGTTCAAGTTTCACCCCTATTGGGTGTGTGTACAATCCCCTAGAAATTTTCAAAGTTTTCTAGACTTTTCCTTAATTATTTTTCCTAGGTGTCCCTACTGTTCAAATGGGCTTGAAATTTGGTTTGTCTAACTCTTATACATATCAAATCACACCACAAAGGTTATGCAATCTAATTCTACAAAAAAATGGAGTTATAAATTTTCAAAGTTTTGGGTCCAAAATGGGCCCATTACTTTTAAAATTCACATCACAATAATTCAATAGGTATCTGAACCTAAGAAAATTATAGTGCATATCTAAGATACCCAAATATCTTCCACAAAAATTTGGGGCTCAATTGACCACTGGATTGTAAGAAAATCACAAAAAATCGATTTCAAAGAAACAAAAATATCTCACAATACAGTAATCAAATCAAGTCAAAATTAATTTTAATAAATACTAGGCTAAATTATCTTTCCAATGAGCCCAAAAACACTTAATTTGGTGGAGAAATGAATTTACTATGAATTTTGAAAGTTATGACTTTTTTTTTGAATTTTTAAGTCCATTAATAACCGGCGCTAATCATTGGCAATGATCGGCGTCAAAACGGCGGCGGCGTGTGGCATTTTGATATGCAAAGTGTTGTTTATCAAGCACCTATCCACACCATCATTAACCCCGAGTCGTCCGATCGAGAAAGATAGAAAATCAGACGGTCGAGATCGATCAAGGCCTTTTAGTTCAAAATGAACTAGAAAATTGAAATACTCATAACTTTCAAAATAAACATCAAAATTTAACGAAATTTGAAACATAGGCTCATGGGAACATGAACTTTCATTGCCTAGAGTTTGGAGACCCCAAACAATGAAATTTTTGAGCAGTTTCAAATTGAATTTTAAATTTAAAATGAGCATAAATTACAATTCAACCGTCGGATTTTTGAGATCTTGGGCTCATTGGAAAGCTGCAGTGATCCTCTACAACTTTAATGAAGACACCAAGAGCTAGATCTTTCTGGATCAAAAGTTGTGTTGGAAAATCCTCTTTCTCTCTCTAGAATGCTCTCTCCTCACTAAAATAGTGATTTGAGGCGTGTAAATGATGAAAAGAAGCTTGAGAAAGCTTTGAAGATGGATGGAGAGGATGAGGAAAGCTCTAGGAAGGTTGGAGGCTGCTGGAGAGTTGGGGGAGAGTTGAGGGAGAGTGAATAATGATGAATCTCTCTTAGGTTAGGTTTCTCCCACCTTAACCCTTGGCTTTTGGATTGGATGGTCTTGATTTGTTTGGAGGGAGTTTGGATGCATGACAAGTGTCCCCTAAGCTACCCAAAGCTAGGAAATAGGGTTGGTGGTGAGTGTGACCTCTCTTGGTCCATGGGAAAGGGGACCACAAGCCTTTTTCCCCATTTGGATGAACTAATGCTTGGCTTGATTTAGGGAGTTGGCTTAGGGCCTCTTAAGAGCGGAAATGGTCACTTTCCATCATGTTTGAGATTAAGACATGGATTATCAAGGTGGCTTGGTGATGTGGCCATGATTTGACCTCTTTTCATAGGCTTGAAAGGGTCTTTTTTGACTTATTGACCCATTAACTAGTCAATGATGATTGGGCTAAGCTTTGAAAGTGTTAAGGGTCTTGTAGGAAATCATCTCAAGGGGTTTGGAGTCATGGGGTTAAAGTTTTGAAGAAATGCATGAGATTGGAGAGGGGTTTGATCCTTCCAAATGGGTTGACCAAGTCAACTCAAGGGGAGCTTGACTTGGATAAATTTTGGATATGTTAAGGGTGTCCAATTGAAAGATTTTGATGGGTTAAATTGGTTTAAAATAGCTTGAATGGTTGAACTTGACAAGTGTTGAGTTAAAGCATTGATTTGGTCAACCATGGTTGACTTGGTCAACCTGGTCAAACCATGGGTTGAATTTGGGTCAAAAGGTTCAAATGAGTGTTTTAATATCAATGGAGATGGTGACATGCATTGGTAAGGTCATTTGGATTGAAATTGACATTTGAAATCTTAAGGGGCATTTTGGTCAACCTTGGTTGACTTGGTCAACTTTGGTTGACTTGGTTAACCAGGTCAAATCAAGACTTGAGTTTGAATCCAATGTATTCCTAATGATATTTAGGATCCATTGGGATAGTTTTTGAAGGTTTATATGGGAAGTTCATGTTGAACTTTGAGGAAAAGACAAAAAACCTCTATAAAGGGCATTTTGATCATTTTGACCCCTAGTCAACATTGGGTCAAACTGGGTCCAGCAAAGTGTAGGTTATTGGTCAAAAAGTCATAACAAAGGTCATGGATATGGTCGAAAGGTTTGGAAGGCATCCCAAGGTCAAATTCTACCGGATGGCAAGTCTAGTGGTATAGGCTGTAAATAACTGAAGGCTTTGCAGCCTTTGGGAAAAGATTCAGTTTCTGGGGTTAGAAGTGTCAGATTGAGCTCAAATTTGGAGGGTTGGTCCTAGAGACATGTCTGAACAATATGTAATTGATGGATCATGATTTGGAGGTCACTTGATTGGGTTTCTAGGTGACAGAAAGTTCACCCAGAAAGGGTTTCAGGACCTAGGTCCTTGACCTTGAAGGTTTGATTTGGAATGTTGAATTTGGGTTGGATTTAAGAGTTAAATGATTGATCTTGAATCATTCATATCAATGGAAATCAAATGAATGATTGAAATTAATTGGATATGATTTGAAATTTGATTGAATGTTGATTGAAGGCTGGATTAAAGATTGAATAAAAAGGTAGAGCTCGGTTTGACTGGGATTGAATTAGGTCTTTATTAGGACCTTTATGACTGAGGGGTGGACACCTCCTCATTATTAGGTCACTAAAAAAAAATCCCAAGTGGATCCTAGTGACCTCATACAAAAATGAGGTCAATAGTTGATACCTGTACACTATCTCAGCGAGACTTAGACCTGGGGTCCGGTTGATAGAATTGTTATAAGCGAATTCAGCTGTAGGAAGTTTGGAATCCCAATCTCGAATATGCTCTCCTACCAGGGTCCTTAGGAGGTTACCTAGACACCTGTTGACAGCTTCAGTTTGTCGATCAGTTTGCGGGTGAAAGGCAGAAGAAAATTGGAGTTTGGTTCCCATTCGGTGCCATAGGGTTTTCCAAAAGTAGCTAGTGAATTTTATGTCTCGATCTGACACGATGGTTTTGGGTAAACTGTGAAGCCTAACAATTTCATTGAAATATAGTTTGGCGATCCTAGAAGCATCAAACATCTTGGAGCACAGGAGGAAATGAGCCATTTTAGAGAATCTATCCACTACCACACACACAGAGTCGTGCTTTCTAAAAGTCTTGGGCAGTCCTAAAATAAAATCCATGCTAACATCCTGCCAAGGGCAGTTGGGTACAGAGAGGGGCGTGTAGAGACCGGTATTCTGTTTCCTTTGCTTGGCCAACTGACAAGTATGGCACTGTTTGACCAATCTATTTACATCTCGTTTGAGACTGGGCCAGAAGAATCGATGCTCAACTGCAGCGATGACTTTTGATTGTCCAAAGTGTCTAGCTAGTCCTCCAGCGTGTAATTCCCATACGAGGAACTCTTAAAGAGAAGTATTGGGAATACAAAGCTTTTGTGATTTAAACAAATACCCAT
Source organism: Dendrobium chrysotoxum (assembly GCA_019925795.1). Classification (NCBI taxonomy): domain Eukaryota; kingdom Viridiplantae; phylum Streptophyta; class Magnoliopsida; order Asparagales; family Orchidaceae; genus Dendrobium; species Dendrobium chrysotoxum. Next base: position 3,781,375 of record CM034297.1, on the reverse strand, counting down.
CTTCCAAGAAGAAATCATCCACTATTCGTTTATTTTCCATTGACAAAAGGGAATATGTTTCCTTAAAATCGGGGTAGTCCTTATAGTCTTCTTTAATTCGCTCGAATCTAATCACTTCAGCCCTCATCTCACGAGCAACCATCATCCGACGACTTAAAGCATCCGCTGCCTTATTCTCAGGTCTTGCTTTATGTCTCATCGTGTAAGTGTACTCCTGCAGGAATTCAACCCAACGACCATGTCGGGCATTGAGTTTCTTTTGCGAATTGATGTATCGTAAAGCCTCATGGTCAGAAAATATAACGAATTCCTGCGGCAGCAGGTAGTGTCTCCAATACCTAAGGGACTGAATGATTGCATAAAACTCCTTATCATAAGTAGAGTATCGCTGTCTGATATCATTTAATTTCTCGCTAAAGTATGCAATAGGGTGTTCCTCTTGAGATAAAACTCCACCTATACCGATACCAGAGGCGTCATAAGTTACTTCAAAAACTTTAGGAAATTCAGGTAGACACATAACTAGGGCCTTTACCATTCTCTTCTTTATTTCTTCGAAAGCTCTTGTGGCAGGTACAGTCCAAAGAAATTCTCCCTTCTTTAGGCAATCATTTATAGGGGCCACTATTGTGCTAAACTTTCTAATAAACCTCTGATAGAAGGTGGTCAATCCATGAAAACTTCGAACGTCTCTGATGTTCTTTAGTTCAGGCCACTCATTTATTGCTCGTACTTTCTCAGGGTCAGCCGATATTCCTTGTGAGGATATGATAAATCCGAGAAAAGTGACACTATCTGTGAGGAACATACATTTCTTTGGCTTTGCATACAATTGCTCCTTCTTCAAAACTTCACAGACTTGTTTTAGATGATTTAGATGTTGGTCCACCGAACTACTATAGATCAATATATCATCAAAATAGACTACGATGAATTTTCCTAAGAACGGGCGAAGGACTTGGGTCATAACTCTCATGAACGTACTAGGCGCATTGCTAAGGCCAAACGACATAACCATCCATTCGGACAATCCATCTTTAGTTTTAAATGTTGTTTTCCATTCGCCCCCAGGGCGGATTCTAATTTGATGATAACCACTTTTAGGATCAATCTTAGAGAAAAGGGTTGCTCCAGTCATCATTTCCAACATGTCATCCAAGTGGGGAATGGGAAAACGATATTTTATCATAATTTTGTTGATAGCGTGACTATCAACACACATCCTCCAAGAGCTATCTTTCTTGGGAGTTAATAGTGCGGGAACAGCACATGGACTTAGACTCTCTTTGATAAACCCCTTTTGGAGCAAATCATCGACTTGTTCTTTTAATTTGGTGTGTTCTCCCGGGTTCATATGATAGTGGAGAAGGTTAGGTAACGAGGCTCCGGGTACTAAGTCTATAGCGTGTTGGATGTCCCGTAAGGGGGGCAGATGTTCAGGAAGATCCTTAGGAAAAATGTCCGCAAAGGTGTCAAGGAGTGGTTGAACTTCTTCCGGGATAGGTTCTCCAAGTTCCACACTTACTTCCCGGGCCACTAGGGCATACATAAGGGCTCCTTGATTAATTTCAGCATCTACTTCCTTCGCCGTTAAGAAGTTTAACCCTTTGTTAGGTTTAATAGGAGTAGGCTTGATTTCACTTGGATGGGGCTTAGGTTGGGAGGGTACTAGTTTGATCTTTTGGCCATTATGCTTAAACACGCAGGTGTTTGTCCTCCCATAGATATTGATATCGTTGTCAAATAACCAAGGACTACCAAGAATAATTTGACCCACATCCATAGTCAAAACATCACACCAAATCTTCTCTTGATATCCCACAACCTCTATAGGAATAAGGCTCATATCATTTATCTCCATAGCAGTCGAATTAATCCAAGCGACCTTATAAGGGTTCGGGTGGGGTGTCGATTTCAGGTTTAGTTTGGATATCATTGTGGAAGAGACAGCGTTAATGCAGCTTCCACTGTCAATGAAGACCTTACAGTTCTTATCTCTAATCTTGGTAAATGTGTGGTAAATAAAAGTCCTACGCCAATCATCACTTGGTTTCGGTTGGGACAAGGCACATCTAACAACTTGCAAATCAACAAGATTTCCTTCGTAGAAGAAGTCTTTTTCATCATCAACGTGATGAACCAAGTCAGTGTTAGGCTCCTCCTCTTCATCTTCAACTTCTTCGATTATGGTAACCTTATATGGACAAGAACACTACGAGGCAATGTGTCAATAACCATGGCACCTATAGCACTTGGTTTCTGAAGTTGTTTTGGGAGTATCACGCTCAGAAGTCTTTCCTTTAAAGTCGGGGCGAGGTTGGGGTTGGCCAGCAGTTGGTCGGCCAATCACAGGACCAGTAGGTCGGGTTTAGGTTGACTAGACGAAGCCCTAAACGGGGATGGTCGGGAATCTAGATGCCTAGAATGGGAATGGGTCCTAGATTCTTCAAGGTCGAGCACTAAACTGCAGGTTGCTTCCAACGTATCAACTCCTCTCGCAAAAAGTTCGTTTCTAAGATCTTCTCTAAGGCCAGCTCTAAACATAGAAAGAATTTGGGTCGGAGTAGTGGTCTCCTCGTCACTACAATGAATCATGTAATCATCAAAAGTGGAGATATAATCTTTTACAGGTTTACTTCCTGTGTCAGTCTATTCCATCTATCTAAGAGCTTGGGATAGTAGGACGGAGGGAGATACTTTCGCTTGAGTTCTTGCTTCATAGTTCGCCAGTTAGTGATGGAATATTCACCTCGAACTTCGCGCATGTTTTCTAGGTTAGTCCAAAATTGGCTAGCTCTACTCGTCAGCTTCATCTCGTCGAACCTAACTTTCCTAGCTTCCGAAATATTATACCACTTGAAATAACTATCCATTCCTTTGAGCCAGTCTAGGAATACTTGGGGTTTGAAGGTGCCATCATAGGAATGGGCATCTATTTGGATGTTCTTAAGTAACTGAGCATCGTTATCTCTCCAAACTGGGTCATGTCCTACGGGTTCTTGGTTGGGTCTATGATGCTGACGGTGAGGATCTCGCGGAGGTCCATAGTCAGCTCAAGCTTCTTCGACATAAGGGGAGGGAGGTCTAGAAGGTGTATACATTATAGGGTTTCCTAGCCTTTCGATGTTATTAAGGCGTTGCCTAGCCTGTCGCCTAAAGTCAGCTAAGTCGCCATGGTTTCTCTAATCTGTTGGGTAACCGTTCCAAGTTGACCTACAATTAAGTCTAAAGTACGTTGAATTTGTTCCGGGTCCATTGGAAGAAGCAAGGTGACACTTAGGGATGTAAAGGAATAGGGGCAGCACCTAAACCTATATGCCAACACGCCTAGAGCTCACTAAATGATGCAAGGTGGAGTGGACAGCAAACAATGTTGTAAATGTTTTAAACGGAGGTGAATGCAACCTAAGACGTATAATGAATGCGTATGAAGGGAATCCTACAATGAACTAGCATGCAACCATGCTCTGATACCAAGATGATGTGAAATAATCAACGAGAATTGCAGGATTAAATAAGAAACTTGTTTTAAGCAAAGAAATTATAGAGTTAATGTTTTACTAAGTTAAGATTTTCAGTTTTCGTAGTTATTGACTTGATTAGGCATGCAGTTACAAATTAGATTGGCAAAGCGGTTCAAAATAACAACAAAGAAAACAGTAAATTAAATATGCGGTTAACAATAATCCATCACCTAACAAATAGAAATTTCACCTTAGAGCTTCCCTCTCATTCACTATTGAAAGTGGGGTTAGCGGAGGACGAACTTCAGCAATCCTAGCGATGCCACTGAAAGACAGAGGAGGCCTACGGTCTTGATCAACGGGAAGTTGGCTGGAGTTGGAGAGACTGGTGGTTGTCCGGTGATCTTCCACTGTCCTGCAGGTCGTTGCTCGTCGATGACTTCCACAAAGCAAAAGAGAATATGTTCAACGTATTTCTCGACGGTACCGTCGGCTCCAAAGCCGGGATCGAAGAATGGCGATGGAAGAAGATCGATTTGCCCTTGAGAATCGTACACGAACCCGTGGTCGACTTTAGGATCGGCCATCCATGAATACTGAGGTCTTCTTGGTTGTGACCTTTGGAAGAGTCGTTGGTTGTAAGGGGCGGCTGAGAGGGAGAAGCCGGTGGTGAGGGTTGGCGGGTGGAGGAGAGAAGGGAGGGGATGGCTAGAGCTAGGTTAGGAGGTGGAGAATAAACTTTAGAAAAGTCTGAAATTAATTTCAGAATTTTCTAAGAGGGGAGGGAGGGAATAATTTGAATTTCAAATTATCCCAAAAGGGGCTATAGGAGCTGGCAGCTTAGGAGGGGATTAGGGGAAATTTAGTGGAGATTAGGATTTAAATTGGAGAGAGAATGGGCTTGATGAGGGGCCGGCCATATAGAGAGAGGAAAGAGGGGTTTATGTTTTAAGTATGTGGGCCCCAAGGAATAAATAGTGATTGAAATCAAATCTGAATTTAATTTCATATTTGATTTAGGGAGGTTTCCTAACTTGGGTTTTAGCAATAGGAAAGTATTTGAATTCAAATATTTAATTGAATTCCAATTAGGAAACTTTCCTAATTAACTATGGCTTATTTTAGGAAGGTAGATAATGGCAATTTGAAGTTTGAATTTCAGATTTTTGGGACAAGGTGGGCCGGCGGTTAGGGCTTAGGAAGGGGAGTGGCAGTGGGGTGGAGGCAGGCGGCTGGGTTGGTGTAGTGGCCGGCGGTTTGGGCAGCCAAGGGAGGCCGGCGGCTTTGGAATTGGGGGCTTGGTTCAGGAAAATGGGACGGATGGTGGAGAGGATAGGCCGGCGGGTGTTGGAAGGGGAAGAGTGGGCCGGAGGTAGGGGGAAGAGGACGGAGATGGCGAACCGCGAGCCTCGGACTCCTCCAAAGGCTGACAGGTATTACTTTCACCCTCACCTAGGGTTTCTCCTCTCAAGAACTCACAAAGATCATTCATAATCATCATTAAAAATAATACAATGACTAAGGCCTTAATATATAGGCCTCTAATAGCAAAAATATGAAAGACACATATGCCCTCGGGCTACAACATGAAACAAATCCCTAATAGGGGTACAAGTGGAAAACTGAAATGTAAATAAAAGAAATACGCTAAAACATCATAAATAGAGACTATGAATCATATCCGTCGATCTACGATTCCTCCAATGGTAGGTGCGTCGAAATCTCCTGCTGATGTCCTCATCAGAACCTCTTCTCAGGATCATACAGTAGCCGGAGCTCCATGTGCAATTTTTTTTCCTTTTCATAGGTCCACTTTGAAGATTGAAGAATGGTTTCAATATTTTGTACATGGTCAAATTTGATTTCCTGTTGTTGCGCATATGCGGGGATTCATCTTTCGTATAATTTCTCTAGTTTTCTTTGCCTTGAACTACTCATTTTAGCTGGATGATGTAAGATCACTATTTTACTGCTAGTCAAAACATTTCATGATGAATTTATTTTAAGTGATAGTTATTTTTTTAATTGTTCTTTAATAACTCGATCTTATAACAAGATAATGATCATTGCACGAAAAGGAAAATTACCGAGGATTGTCAGAGTACAAAGAAAAGTGCAAAAATACAAATGCATAAAAGCAGAAAGCCGAAGCAATAAACATCCACTAGTATAAGAAAATAACAAAGCATAAATAGAACTCATTTGGACGGCCTTGCTTGAATCCTATTAAAACATGAGAGTGATGATTTTTATAATTTGATTACAGTCCCATTTGATAAATATGATTTGTAATCTGATATCCATTAGAATGTATTGACTCATAATGCTCTGATTAGAGTCCTCAGGATGCATAACATCATGGTCAACTACGTCTTCACTAAGAGGAGGGAGAGGGGGAACTTTCAGAACTGGCGAAATAAAATCCAAAGACTTGCAAGAGTTTTTGAAGATTGATTGCATATTTTAACTATTGATGGAGGAGCGTCAACTAATGTGGGATTATGAGGGGTATGAGCATTTAAATTTCTCTATTGTACTTGAATGTTTGATTTCCTTGGTTCCACATGGACCTTAAACAATAATAGAAATTATGCTTAAAAATTTTATGAAAAGAATGATATGGGGGAATGCCTTAAAGGGCTACCTTTTGCCAAACTCCAAAAGACTTTGATCCAATCCACACATCCTTTTCAAAGCCAAAATAAAGCCAATTTCAACAAAATATTTGGCCACGTGGTAGTGAAAGAGGAGCAATAGTAGTATCGATTGCAAAAGTTTGCCAAAGAGTATAAATTGGATTGATTGTAGTTAAACCTGAGGAAAGGCTATCCAAATATGTGTAGGTTCCACAAAAGCATGAAAATGGGGATACCACTTAAGCATATGAATCGGGAAGTCTTTGACATACTAGGTATGCCTAGGAAGAGTATGATGTAAGTTGCATAGGAGGAAAGTCTTATAACAGTATGATGAGGATTAATAACCCTAGCAGAGTAGTCAATAAGTAAGTGTTGTTCTAACAAGAATTTGCAATTGACTTCCACGTTTGAATGATTCAAAGAAAATTTGCCAACAATAGATAAAGAAAGCCGTCTAACATTCTTATAGATATCTTTTTCTTCTTAAAAAAAATGATTGCAGCCTTCTCGTAATATGATGGTGATTTAGTGGAGCTAAACCTTGCTGTAAATGAAAAGGAAAATGTACAGATGTAGAGGGATGCAATCCCGTGACCAAAGAACCACCCACAACTTTTGCAAAAGATTGAAAGTTGTGAGCGACTGGAGGAACATGATATGATAAAATGAGCTTTACTTTAATTTCTACTTTAGTCAATCATGGATGATCTGCGTAGGGGTATGATGTAAAAAACGCTTTACTACTTCTGGATGTTAAAGAAAAAGTTTATATGGATCAAGTACCTGGATTTTGATAGTTTTTTCAGAAAGAATAAATTATGCAAATTACGAAAAGTTGTGTATAACTTTAAACAATCTCCGAGAGCATGATTTGGCTGGTTCACAAAAGCTATGAATGATGGATATAAACAAAGTCAAGGAGATAATACCCTTTTCATAAAACACTCCACTATTGTAAAATCCCACTTCTCATTTTATATATCGATGATATAATTGTCACATGTGGTGATAATAGAGAAAATTAGTCTATAAAAAAAAACTTTATGAAGAATTTGAGTTTAAAGAGTTGGTAAGCTCAAATAATTCTTAGGAATAGAAGCTGCTTGATTAGAATAAAATATATTTCTCTTAACAAATATATGCCTTGGATCTACTGAAAGAAACAAAAGTGGCTAATAAAAAATCTTGTGAAACTTCAACTGAACAAGGTAAAAAATTAGATATAGTTGAAGAAGGAAAAGAAGTAGAAATGAGATAATATTAAAGATTAGTTGTTAAAAATTATCTATCTCACATCCATCCAGACATTGCATTTACATTCTAAATTTTTTTTTCTACTTTTCTACTTTTATATATGCTGGCACCAGCCGAAGCTTTGTGTGATCTATGTTAAATATTTGATATATTTGGAGAAATGCCCAGACAACATTCCATGGAGCTCCAAAGTTGGCTTTGTACCAGGTAAATCTGATGATGTATGGACTGAAGGGGTCAGTTTTGGTCATTATTTGGACTAATGATGTGATGGCCATCTCATTTGGTCGTTAGACATCATCTTGGCTGTTTTTTAATGTAAAAATTGTAATATTGTGATTGTTGCGTACTAAATTAAATAGAATTTTAACATGTTCCTTGACAGTTTGACAACTCTCAACTAGCAATGGGAGAACCCCGTCAGGATCCTTTAGACGCTGAAGAGGTTCGTATTTGTGTTCTTATTAATCTTTTCTTGGTAGAATCTTTTTTGACATTTAAAATAATGTCAGTGGGCATTAGGGCGCCATGGTTTGGAGCTGATTGATTTATATGCAAGTTTGTACGAGTTATGTCATACGGATAGGTGGTCATGTTTATGCAAATGACCCATATTCTTGGATTGTCATTATTTATCTTTAAATAGCGCATGCGTTTGTTTACATAGTCGATATTTAATTTTCATTTCATTTTTGAAATTTGCAATTTTAGGTGACAAATCTTCGATGCTTTATCTGATTTATTATTTAACTTACGCTTATGGATACAATACCTTTTTTTTTATTTTTTTTTATGGATACAATATCTTATTTCTATTCATAGCTGTTTGTTTCAGTTGGTTTTATTTAATGAAACTATGAAATTGTCAGCCTGGATAGGGCATATGTGGCCGTTGAGAATCCTAAAATGTTTATTTTTCAAGAGGGTTGGTGTATGCAACCTTCCCCCTACATGGTTAATAGGTTGTTTTTGTTATTTGAAGTTTGGACCGTAATTGCAAGTTTTAATATAGAATAATCATTGCTTTAGGCCCACCCTTCAAAGTTTATGTTGTCAAATTTCAAGTCATCAACTTGATTTAAAAGCAGCTTTACACGTCAAATATTTTTTTATCCTCAAATGTGTATTATAATTTTCTCCTTTATGATCATAATCTCAACAACACACCCTACCATACCCGTAACCTCGGTCCATGTAAGTGTGGTCTATTGATGTGAGATTTGCACCTGACAGTTAAAATTGATTCAACTAATGGGGTTACTTCAGAGGATAGAGATCACGGAGATGGAGAAATGATGACATGAGATGAGAGGAAATTAAGAATGAACAGTAATTTGTTACGGTTTAGCCCAAACTGGCCCAGGTGGGGCCGGTTCAGACTTATAGGAGGCGGCCTAAGCCTCCTCCTTTAAGATTCACTGCCTAAGCAAGTGGGCCCCCCTCTTATGCGGAAATTAGAGAGAGAGAGAGAGGGCGGTTTAAGCATGAGGAGGCCAATTTGAATTTGTTTTATATTAGGAAGCTTTTATTAGGAGGTTAGGTATTTAAAAGCATGAGAAGCTAGGGTTAGGGTTCATGCATGATTATTGTTTCTCTTGGAGTTCTCTTTGGGGTTTTTGGGCTCTAGATTCATCATCTAGAGATTGGAAGAGAACGATCCTCCTCTCGAATTGAGGATCGATTGTATCTTTGCTTGTTCTTGCTTTTGGTTTGATTTCTATAATACAATCTACTGTCTTTGGATTGTTTTCATTGGAAATCTCGAAGTTTTCTCGTTGTTTTCCCCAATTATTGCTAGGGTTGCTTGCGAACTCAAGCATTCCCATTATGGTTACTTGCGAACTCAAGTATTTCCTATCAAATTGATATCAGAGCGGTTTTGTGGACTATAGAGCTTTGAACAAGGAGACTGTGCCGGATAAGTTCTCTATTCTTATGATTGATGAGCTCTTGGATGAACTGAATAAGGCAGTGATATTCTCCAAACTAGATTTGAAGTCTGGGTACCACTAGATGAGAATGAGAGAGGCAGACATCTCCAAGACAGCTTTCAGGACACACGAGGGGCATTACGAGTTTTTGGTAATGCCGTTTGGGCTTACCAATGCCCCTTCTACTTTCCAGTCACTGTTGAACAGGGTGTTCAGGCAGTACCTCCGGAAGTTTGTTTTAGTATTTTTTGATGATATACTGGTGTACAAAAAAACTAAGGAGGAGCATCTGGAGCACTTGAAGATGGTCTTGGGAGTCCTACAGGAACATCAGCTGAGGGCCAACCTGAAGAAGTGCTGTTTTGCCCAGACTAGTGTGGAGTATTTGGGACATATTATGTCCAAAGAAGGGGTGGCAGCAGATTAGTCAAAGATTGAGGCTATGTTGAGGGTCCTTACCTAAAAATCTGAAGGAGTTGAGAGAATTCTTAGGACTGACAGGGTACCACAGGAGGTTTATAAAAGGGTACAACACTATAGCATGCCACTGACGGAGCAGCTGAAGAAAGATGGGTTCCTATGGGGGGAGGAGGCCACAGTAGCATTTGAGAGACTGAAGAAGGCTATGACTACAGTACCTGTTTTAGCCTTACCAGACTTCACTCAGGCCTTCATAGTGTAGACGGATGCATCAGGATATGGACTGGGGGTAGTATTCATGCAAAATCGTCGGCCCATTGCCTATTTCAGCTAGGTGTTGACAGCAAGAGCCAGGATGAAATCAGTCTATGAGAGGGAGTTGATGGCTATCTTCTTAGCCATCCAGAAGTGGTGGCTCTACATGTTAGGTAGGCATTTCATTGTCAGAACGGACCAAAGGAGCCTGAAGTATTTGTTGGAGCAGCGGATGGTGACCGAGGAGCATCAGAGGTGGCTGTCCAAATTGTTGGGGTATGATTTTAAAATCCAGTACAGGCCAGGAGTGGAGAACAAGGTGGTAGATGCCTTGTCCAGGTGTATGGGGGAGCTGCAGACGATGGCAATATCGATTCCTTTGATGCTAGATTGGGAGGCCATCAGGGAGGAGAGTGTCAAGGATGAGGAGTTGGGAAAAATCAGGTCAAATTTATTGAGGGAAGGGGTTAGCCATCCAGGGTACTCACTGGAGGGGGAGATATTTCTATATCAGGGGAGATTTGTGATGCCTAGGACATCAGTCCACATTCCACACTTATTGCAGGAGTTCCATGGGAGTGCAGTTGAGAGTCACTGAGGGATGCAGAAGACTTACAGGAGGCTAGCCTTGGAATTGTACTGGACGGGAATGCATAAAGATGTAAAGGAGATGGTGGTTAGGTGTGAAGTCTGTCAGAGGAACAAATACCTGGTTATGTCACCAGGAGGACTACTATAGCCATTGGCTTTACCAGGTAGAGTATGGGCGGAGATATCTATGGACTTCATAGATGGGTTGCCCTGTTCAGAAGGGTTCATGGTGATTCTGGTGGTGGTTGATCGATTGAGTAAGTATGCTCATTTCATCCCCCTCCAACACTTATACACAGCAGTGACAGTAGCTTCAGCTTTTATCCGAGAGGTGGTTAGATTGCATGGAGTACCGGAGGCATAGTATCAGATAGAGCTAAGGTGTTCCTCAGTCATTTTTGGAGGGAGTTGTTCATATTACAGGGGACAGTTCTAAAGAGGAGCATCGTCTACCACCCACAGACAGATGGCCAAACAGAAGTGGTCAACATGAGCTTGGAGACCTACCTTAGATGCTTTGTGTCGGAGACACCCAGGCTTTGGGTCAAGTGGCTATCATGGGTTGAGTACTGGTACAACACCTTATCATTCTGCTTCTCAGATGATCCCATTCAAGGTGTTATATGGAAGAGATCCACCTCACTTGGTGCACTTTGGGAGTAGCAGTACTCCCGTTTCTTCAGTGGAGGAGTACTTGGAGGAGAGGGACAGAGTGTTAGAGGAGTTAAAGAGGCATCTGCTAAGAGCCCAACAGATTATGAAGAAACAAGCTGATGGGCTGGGAAGGACGTCTAGTTCGAAATGGGGGAGAGGGTGTTCTTGAAGCTCCGACCATACAAACAGAAGACAGTTGCCAATAGGAGGAATGACAAGCTTGTCCCAAGGTACTTTGGACCTTATGAGGTATTGGAGAAAATTTGAGCGATAGCATACAACCTGAAATTACCACCAACGGCGACTATACATCTGGTTTTCCATGTATCCCAATTGAGAAGGGTCATTGGAGATTATACAGCCAGCCCGAAGTTATCGGTGACACTTATTGAGGATTTAGAGATGATTCTGGAACCCTTAGAGTTGACGGGGGTTTGCTAGAAAGAAGATTGAGCTAAAGAAGTGCTAATCAAGTGGAAAAACCTTCCGGACTATGATGCCACGTGGGAACTCTATGAGAGGGTGAAACATCAGTTTCCCAATTTCCACCTTGAGGACAAGGTGGTTCTTTGGGAAGGGGGTATTGTTACGGTTCAGCCCAAATCGGCCCAGGTGGGGCCAGTTCAGACTTATAAGAGGCGGGCTAAGCCACTTCCTTTAAGATCCACCGCCTAAGCAAGTGGGCCCCCGCTTTGGGCGGCAATTAGAGAGAGAGAGAGAGAGAGAGAGAGAGAGAGAGAGAGAGAGAGAGGGTGGTTTAAGCATGAGGAGGCCAATTTGAATTTGTTTTATATTAGGAAGCTTTTATTAGGAGGTTAGGTATTTAAAAGCATGAGAAGCTAGGGTTAGGGTTCATGCATGATTATTGTTTCTCTTGGAGTTCCTTTGGGGTTTTTGGGCTGTAGATTCATCATCTAGGGATTGGGAGAGAACGATCCTCCTCTCGAATTGAGGATCGATTGTATCTTTGCTTGTTCTTGCTTTTGGTTTGATTCTTAATACAATCTACTGTTTTTGGATTGTTTTCATTGGAAATCTCGAAGTTTTCTCGCTGTTTTCCCCAATTATTGCTAGGGTAGCTTGCAAACTCAAGTATTCCCATTAGGGTTACTTGCGAACTCAAGTATTTCCTATCATAATTCTGATAGTGAAGAAGGTGGATCCTCTTCGCATCAACTTGCATGGGTCTTACACTTGGAGTTTCTTGAATCCTAGTTTTCTCTGTTACGAACTTTGCTTAATGCAGGCTAGGGCCTATAGGAAGTTAAAAAATCTATAATAAATGTTACATGAGGTATTTATGGAATAAAATATGATTTTTTTGCTTCTGCCAAGGCCTAAAATATTCCATGCAACAAACATTGCAACGTTAGCAGTTCATTGCATTAGACTGAGGGGGTGATAGAACAAGATGGTCACATGTTAGCTACTGAGATGATGACAGGTAATCTCCCAACCAATTGCTATCCATAGGCATTATCGGGGGAGTGTCTATGCAGGAGTTATTAGTTCTTGTTTAATATCACTTATCATTACAAATTGGGCAGGGACGTCCATTTTATAGGTTAAGTCTGTCCTTGGGCGCTCTTAGCATGGAAAAGTGAAGTAATTGACCAAATATGGCTTGTGCATGTTTTGACCGATTGACTTTGAGATCAAAACGTGGATGCAAGTGTATTTTAGAAAGGGGGATAAATCTACAAGTGATATTCATTCCTATTGTTTTGTAAGCTTTGTTTCTCCATGGAAAATAGCGTTTGAAAGAACTTAAATCATTGTCATAGTGTTCATCTTGTCTTTGTGGTGCTTTGTTTTTATGCGATGGAGAGCTTTAACAAACCATCATCACTTATTTAGATCCTTAGGTTAGGAAAGAAGAAAAAAACAGGAAAATTTCATGGGAGCCTAATATCTAGTTACTTTTGCATCGCTTCCTCCCCCCACTTCTCTTATCACCATTTAGGCTCTCACCCCTTTATCTCGCTATCTTATCAACACAGAAACTAGGCTTTTGTTGGTTGAGATTTGTCTTGCTCCAAGGATGGTAGTGGAGAGTAGACGTCTGAAGGAATTATGGCAGGAAGCCTCCCCTTTGCTGATTAGCTTTGCGGTTTTTATCAGGAGATTGTGTTGGGTTAGTATATCTCAGCTTGCGAAGACAGTGCCTAGAGAAATCAATGCCTCCTCCACAGAAGACCAGTAGCGATGATTCAGTGTACAGGCTTTGCGGTTCCCCTTGTATCCTTTCCAATTAATTTAGATATGGTGGTGTACTTATGTAATGTTAACTTGAAAGAAAAGGCTTTTGATGTCAGCCATCAACTTGAATGGAGAGGCATTTGATGTCTTCAACACTTGCTGAGGGCAACAAGCTATTAAGGAAGCCTATGTGGTGGATATAGAATCAAGCTTGAAGTCCCTATTGATTTGGTTAACCAAGAGAGCCTTTGTGGAACTAGCGAGGCTTAACAATCATACTTCTCGAACTTGCTCCACTCTTAAATTAATTCCTCTGACACTCATTTTTGTTGTGTGGAAAGAATGGAGTAATACTCCCTTACATTGTCATAGTGGGCTCAACAATGCAACAAGGCTAAGCATTAGATGCTTGTTGAGAGGCAAAATGTTTTGGGCTATGTTTTAAGTTGGACAAACAGAGGGTGGTTGCATCATAGCCATGGAACCCTTTTGTCATTGCTATCAAGGTTGAGCTAGGAAGGAGGGCCATGGTGGCCTCTTGGAAGACACTAATGCTTGTTCACACGTTTTTGAAAGATGCTTGTAAGGAGGACTGTAGAGAACTTTTGGAAAATGCTCAGGCTTGCTCTCGCATTGCTGAAATAGTGCAAGGGAGATCTACTTGCTTCATAGTTCAAGACATGTACATCCTTGTTGGACATATGATGCCATGTTGTTCGTTTTAGGCTCATGAGATACATGAGATCCAATGCATTTCTATTGAAAGATATGAGGCACCTACTCTACCATACAACATTGATTAGTGGCCAACTCTTTTTGATGCCATGTTGCTCGTAGCCACCATCATCGCCACCGCTTCACTCGTCTCAGCAATTACTGTCGCCGATCATGGTCGCCACTGTCTCTTGTCTCCACCACTATCGTTGGTTGCTGTCTTCGCCACCACCGCTACCACCTGCTGATTTTTTTTTTTTGGGTTGGGGTTTGGTGGTGGTGGTGGTGGGGGGGGGGATTCTTGTGTCCTATCGCGCTTAAAAAGTAAGGTTAGTGGCTGACTCTTTTTGATGCCATGTTGCTCGTAGCCACCATCGTCGCTGCTGCTTCACTCGTCTCAGCCATTGCCGTCGCCGATCATGGTCGTTGTTGTCGCTTGTCTCCACCACTGTCGTTGGTTGCTGACTTCGCCACCACCGCTGGCCATTGCCACCACCACTACCACCTGTTGATTTTTTTTTTGGGGTGGGTGGGGGGGGGGGGGGTTCTTAAGTCCTGTCACGCTTAAAAAGTGCGCATGGGTCTTCATAATCGATACGAGCGCAAATGCAAAATTTCCTTGCCACACATGTCTACTTATATTGCTAATTTCTCCTCTATGTTGGAACATTATGCATGGGTGCTTAATTTTGAAAGTTTGTATTATATCTTTCAAGCATGGTGACGGTGAGGACTAGATTGTGAGAATGAAAACTTTTTTTTTTTAATTATATCTCTTCTTTTTTTCATGATTTTTTTTTGAACATTTTTTTGCTCTTTTTCTTGTATATGTATATTGATGATTGGTGGTTCTATTGAAGGTTGATTGACAGAGAAGTTGATGGATGTTGGTTAGAAGGTGATTTAAAAAGAAGTTGGCTTTTTTGGATTATGGCTGACGACGATACATGTAAGTGCTGGTTGGCTCAACAAAATTTGCTGGAAAAAAATGCGTAGAGAAAACAAGGTATAAGTTGCTTGGTTCGGGAAATGGCTTGTGGGGTTGGTGGTGGGATAGATTTTGAGAAAGGGTTGGAGAGGGCAATGGGTTGTGGGCCTAGTGCTAGGTTCGAAGGCAATGACGTGAGGAGTATTATGTGCGACGAAGCTAGAGAAGATGGCAAAGAAGATGATATGAGGGGCTCGGGGTGCTGCGATTGAGAAGGGCAATGGTCTTGTGTGAAAAATAGAGAGAAGAAAAAGGGTGTGTGTGCGGTTCTTAGCCAATGAAGGAAAAGGGGAGGTGGCGTCAAACAAATTTGATGGACTGGGGTTAGCAGGTGTTAACCTCTGTGCAATAACCAAAAGAAAAAAACAAAAAGGGGGGATTCGAAATGCCTCTGCCATACCTACCCGAATCCCATGCGTATCCTGCTACAGTCTCGTCCCGCCGCTGCTACAGTCACTTCCGCCTCTGCGATTCGGCGCTACAGTCACTTCGACTGGCAATAGTCGCAATTTTTTTATTCTAAATCCCGCCTCTGCCTTCGGTTATAAAACGCAAGCCAAATCCTTCGGACGACACACACGCGAAGCCTTCCGAAGTCTCCCTCTCGCTCATTTCTTCCCACAGTCGGAACCCCTCTTCCTCCCTCCTCTCCGGTCCTGTTCGCAAGCTGCAGGTCTAGGGAAAGAGAGAGAGAGATAGAGAGATAAATAGATAGAGAAAGAGAGAGAGTTTCCAATACTACCTGGCCGATCCCTCCGCTCTTCCTCCCGTCAAATCGAAGCCGACCTCTTGCCCTGTAACCTGCGGCCGAACCTTCCCCCCCTAGCCGAAGACTCCACTGCCTACTTCATCTCCCATAGCCGATCTCCCTGCCCTAGGCCGACGCCGAGCCCGAGCTTCCCTTCGCTAGAGACTTGCATCTGACGCCGACTCCTGTGCCGATCTCCACACCCGGGCTTCACGACCAGACCCCCTCTTACGAATTCGACCTCCTCTCCTCTACCCGAGCCCTCTCTAGCCGTCCGATTCCTCTCCTATAGGATCGGAAGTTACGATCTTCTGATCGGAAGTAGGGACCAAGCTCACTGGCCGAGAAGGTAACTTTCTGTCTTAGACGCGCTTCTCCAGCCAAATCCCATAAAGCCATCGAATTAGAGAGAGGGAGAGAGAGAAATGTTGAATATTTTATTTTATTTTGTCTTTTTATTTTTTTTTTAATTAAATAATTATAATTGTTATGATTAGTCATAATAAATTTTAATTAAATAAATTATAATTAATTTAATTAATTATAATTAATTAATTAGAATATATTTCAGTTAATTATAATTCATAATATTTAATTATTATTAATTATTATTTCTTAATTATAATTCATTAAAGTTAATTAATATGTATTAGTTATAATTAAATCTAATTATAACTAAGTATACTAATTAATTTCAATGAACTATAATTAATTATTTAAATTAATTATAATTAATTATGAATAATTAATTAAAATAATTATGATTATTTAATTAATTATAATTACTTAATGTTAATTATAATTAATTATACAAAAAAATGCAAGCTCTTCCCTTGCCTTGATCCACAAGCCTCAACCTCCGCCGGTCGCCAAGGTATAATCTCTCAACCTTAAAACTCTCGGATTCCCGTCCTCGTCGTTTGCGGTGCACCGGAAAACCGCCTATACACGCTTTCATAAGCGTGGTGGGATGGGACCCCGGTGCGGCGCCTACAACGAGGCGGGTAATCACCTCAAAATCCTATCCTCGGCGTTCGTGTCGAGCCGGCAAACCGCCTATACACGCTTTCTTAAGCGTGGTGGGAAGGGAACCCGGTGCGACACCTACGGCGAGGCAGGTAGGCCCTATGCACGCTTTCTTAAGCGTGGTGGGGACGATCTTAAGTACCCGCTCGCGGGGAAACAAATGCTTTTCTTTTTCAGGTACGTCGAAGACCCATACACGCTTTCTTAAGCGTGGTGGGGGATTGAAGACTTTACACGGCCGTGGTGTCCTCGAAAGAGGGCATCTACCATACACGCTTTCTTAAGCGTGGTGGGAAAGGCCCAGTTTTCCGTTATTTCCTCTAAACGGGGGAGATGCCGGAATGTTGCCGAAATTTCGGGTGATCATATGACTGTACTTGAACTTATTTGAGCTCAAAGGAAGAGGACCAGGACTTGTGCTTTGAACTTGAATGAACACAAATGAACCTAAACTGAACAAACATTTTAAATTGAAATCAAATAAATTTTGATTGGTGCAAATCACAATGAACTACACATCAAACTTGATTTGAACTGAACTCGAACCAGAACGACAATGAACTTGAACTCAGATTGGACTTGAGTTTAGACTTGACATTAGACTGATGAATGACAAGAGAAGACCGACTTTGAGTCAGATAATGTTGAGCTGAACTTGAACAGATGACGATGATCTAAACATGAATTGAGCAAGACTTCAGAGAACTTGAACTTACATGTTGAATTCGAGCTGTACAACATCAAGTGGAATTTGAGCTTTGAACTTGCAAGCATTTGACCCGAATCCGAATGAACTCAATGTAACTATATGAGTCACGGGACTTGAACTTGATTTGAATATTGAGTGGACTGAACTTGGATTCAAAATGAATATAACTTGAAATAGTTGGATTCATGCTGTTAAAGGTTAATGCAAAGTCTGGTGGCCTAAATTCATAACCTACAGGCACGAAATGCATATGTTATTCCAGTCACCTTGAGGACTGCAACAAATATTCTAGGAATGGATGCTTCGCACGGCTCTCCTAGAAGGTCAGATGTATCTTCCATCAATGCAGTCGTTAGTTCGAGGCAGTGACCACTAATTTCAAAATACAAGGCAGCATTGAGAACACAGCCATTCAGGGTTCTGGGGAGAGAAAGCCAGATCAAATTATTATGAAATGAGTGAATCTCAATTCAACCGGATCCTACATATTGAGTTGAATAGGATTATTGAAATTTCAAGTTCTCGATAGGCAGTGTTCATACATCTTACATATCACCCATAATGAGTGACTAGGGGAAACTCATCATGCATATTGTCAATCCTGTTGAAGACAAAGAACTCACATTTTAAATTTGCTTGCAAGTGATAAGAAGATCGTGAAAGCTAATGCCGGTTAGCTTGCAAGGAACTCGCAAGTATCGTTCACTCACAAATGAGGTGGAGACTCATCAATTTATTAGTTTGAGACAACGACATTAGCTACAAGGATATATGTTTGATTGCGAGCATATGTCGAGGAGCAAATTCTGCATGCAAGCTACGAATTATTCCCAAAGGCAATAAGAATCTTATAATTCCTACGAACGATATCACGAGAATTACAATGAATACACATACTTGTGATGCTAAAAGATTCATGATGGACATTTGCAAGTTGTTATAGCAAGAACATTACGACATCCTCGTAGTCAATGCAAACAATCATATTACCCTCCTACAAACAAAGGTGGAGAGTATGCTGCAGATGCAAGCTCCTACGAGCTACTACAAAAGTTCCTCATGTGTACAACACACTATCCACAAATAAATGCATAATATTTGTGGCAAAGGTGGCAATCCTCAATCGACAAATGATTGCACTGGTGTTTTCATGAATAACAATAGTGGACATGCTATAAATCTAAAAGTCTCCTTACGACCGATGTCAATGCCAAAAGACATGCGAGTAAAATGTGACGGTCCATCAGTCGAACCTATCAATTTCAAGTGTTCAGTTGTAATGCAGGAGGCTTGTCCCCACCTTCAATGTATTGGTTGTAACAAGAGGGATTCAATATTTAGTGAGAACGATGAGGTGATATATTTAGAGGCGTTCAAGTGAATACACCGGCTCCCTACAAGCAGAAGCAAATGATACGCATCAAACACAAATATCTATGAATCATTATAGAAGACCCATCACGCACACTAAAGATCATCAGGAGCAAAATGCCAAAGGACTATATAGCAAATGCAAATACCTATGAGTTATAGTAGAAGGCTCCCTTACATATGCCAAATGTCATCTATGAGCAAATACAAAGGACCTCCAATAGACCTAAACATCAACAAATAAAGCAGGAGATTCGTTAGTGTACTGCAATCCCCATGTAGTAAGCAACTAGTGCACGACAGTCTGCCTGTACAAGGCAGCAAACAACTCAGTCCACGAGCTACTGCGCCACGCCACCGGATCCGCAACTTTCATGCAAGCGGACAGAAGGCGTGTACAAATATTCCAAGAATACCCCTACACGTGTGCACTTTAATTTGTATACACATAGGTACACTAAAAGGGGAAGATATAATCATAACCCGTATGGGCCCCGACGAGCGTGTTATTGGTACACACGTGACGTCTAGGGATGCTGCGCGGGTCAATAAATTTGAACCCGATCCTCTTATGCAAGCAGATAGGAGTAGACACGGTTCAATCAATAATTATAAAATGCCCCCAAACACCCGCATGGGCCCCGACGAGCGTGTTATTGGTACACACGTGACGTTTAGGGATGCTGCGCGGGTCAATGAGTGAATTCAAGTTCGAGCCTGATCCTTCTATTCAGGTAGATAGGAGTTGACACGGTTCAAACTATTAAATAAATATACGGTCGCAAGGTCGACCGAGATATTTGTTTTATACGTTCATATTAGGCCTTCAAGGCCTATAATCAAGTGAATTCACTTACAAAAGGCTCAAAGCCTACGAAACTCGATCCTCTATCGACCAGTAGATAGAGTCGACAGGGTCCAATCAATAAAATATAAATGATCTCGTGCACCCCGATGATGGCCGTGTTGAATGTTAATCTCAACCGGAGGGGTTCACAAACACTTTCAAACGTCTCCCAAACTTCTACAAAAATTCAAAACTCCAAACACTCTCAAATACCTCCCAAATTCCCACACACCCAAAAAACCCTAATCTCCAGGAAAATCCCATTTCCAAAAATATTTAAAATTGAAATATAACCGTCAAACAACTTAAAGCATAATCAATTCACCCTCCGCAATAGTTTGCCGAGGTGGACAAGTATTAAAATTTACTTCAGCTCACATTGAGCTAATGTCTAGTCGAAAATATCACTAGGATCCATTCTCAAACAATCTCCTGCCAGCAAGGACGTGGTACGAGTCATCTAACCGGCAGTTTCGCCGCCAAATGGCACTGCAGGATAAACGGTTATGACTCAGGGCCCTCTGAACCAGGTGGTCGCCGCCAAATGGCACCATTATATTATGGTTATGGCCAGAGCCCGTATGCTCCCCAATGGCATCAAATCCTTGAGATATGAATCAATAGGATATGATCGATAGGGCACAAAGCCCTCTGTTAGCTAAGGTGGATTCAAATTTGTCCCCTTAGATAAAGACTCACCCCAGGTCTACAAGCTACCCTTGGACGAAGCAACCCATGGCTGCCGACAAGGATCCTTCTGTCAGGTTGGGTCGACTACCTCCTCTGACTAAGTAGACCAGGGAACACGATGGCCCGGGATGACGGAACCATGGGATCTTGATCGGGTCTATCATCCATTCCCCCACCATCCGCTTTAAGTCTGAGATGGTGAAATTTCTGATTTTAAATATTAAAATTTTCAAACTTCCAATACTCATACCCTTGCTGCTACTATAAGCCAGACTCACGTATCTTTACGTATCTGATTGACGACTAGCCTTAATCGAAAGTTCTCTCTCGTGATCGGGAGGGGTAATTAACTATAGGGGCTTGCGCCTATAGGAAACCAGAACTCAGATCATAAAGTCCTCGCAAAATGAGGGCGAAATCTCTGGGTAGTGTCTTATCTACTATCTCATCTGCCTTCCAAAATTTACCCCGGAACTTAGTTCGTTAAAACTCCCCCCTCGAAGAAAACAAACAGCGGGCGGAGGCCGGGGCCGAATTTTCGGAGCCCACAGCAGGATTTTAGGATGAATGACATGTATGAGGAAGAGCGTGACATAATGAACAGGGTTTTAATAGGGGATTTATTTTTTAATTTTTTTAATTTTTTAAAATTTTAAATAAATAAATAATAAATTAAAAGGGGCTTTTTATTTTTGCGCAAATTCTTTTTACCTCATGCGCCTCAGAATGCATGTTGTCTCCTTGTGTTAAGGCAAATTTGGCATTTTGCCTTCATTTGGCGACATAGGTAATATGTGTGACGTTTGTTGTTAATTTCGACATTTTGGACGTATCAACGCAGCCCATTTCGCGAACGCATGACATTCATGCAACTTTTGCGCGCTGTTGCACCCATAGTCCATTGTTTTCATCGTGCTTGATCTAATTGTGTATGAGAGGTCCTTTTCCGAATGAGTGTACATAGTTTATTTTGCTGATAGGCACGTTTGAGCATTTTTGTGCGACGTCACATAAGTAGCTTATTTTCATTGTGATTGGTGAAATTGATTGCGGGGAGGTTATTTTTCTGGTTATTTTGATGCATTGATGCAGTTTGTTTTGCGAATGCTCAACAGTTGGACAACTTTACGTGATGTCGTGCATATAGTTGGTTGCGCCGTTGCGTTTTGTTGAATCAATTGTGAGGCCCTCTTTTAGTAATTTCGAAGCTCCAGATGCATCAACGGAGTCCGTTTCACAATTGTGCAACATTTGAGTGGTTTTGGTTATGGCCGCGGCTTTTAAAATCGTTTCATGCGTCATCATGTCAATTGGTTATTTTTCTCATCCCACTTACGCGAATAGTTCGTGAAACACTTACAAAGGTCAACATGGTTATTGCTCTCCTTAGACTTGTTGGTTTCTATTCTAGAAAAGCTACAATTGTCGAGTTCTCTACCTTTCTCTCTATTTTTTTACCAATTTCGGCTAGAGAAAGGAAAAATGACCACCTTGCCATTTTACTCTTCGGCTACTTTCATCCAAGGAAGGTTTGAAAATTGTTTTGGTTGTTAGTCTTTGAGCTAGTCTCCAATAATGATTTTATTCACTATTATGAGCTTTATAGGAGATCAAAAGAAGACAACAACTATATAAGCAGGAGAAGATCTTTAAAGTTTTCTATGATTCGTAACTCTAGCTCCCTAAACAAATTTCATGTGTAAGTTAGGTTCTAAGTGTCTTCCAACAACTCAAATTCCTTTTCACCAACCACATTATAATCTTTCTTTGATTTTAAGCCACTTTTTGATTAAGAGTATTCAAACTCTACCCTAAACCCCTAACACTTTGATCATTTTCATTCTTAAAGCTAAAACCATTGTTTATCTTTGGATTTTAGATCACATAGTCTCTAGATTAGGAACACTTTTGAGACTGAGGGATTTATAGTAAACATCTAGCATCTCATATGAACCTAGTAATTTTGATTTTTAGAGACCCGCCTTCACTTATTTGAATCTGAGGAAGGTCTAGCAACTTTTCATGGCATCTTGGAGCTAGAAATTGAGCGATCATAGTTTGTGCTTTTTTTATCATTAACTTTGATTGAGGTTGACATGCATAATCAATATAATAGTGTTTGGCCTATCTAAGTGCAACGCAAGACAACACAATTAGAATAAATCAAAATTGATGTTCATGGCAGTTTTTGAATGCATCATTGCATGTGATTAAGTGAAAACCTTGAGCACAATTGAATCATTGAATAGGCGACAACTTTATAAATCAAACTCGATCTAGGCATTCACATCTTTGAAATTATCAAGGAAATATCCCCTTTGAGAGCAATTTGATCGAATAAGATGAGAACTATGATTGATGGACATGAAATTGTGCAATTCTTGAACAAAACGCCTCAATTACAATTAAATTCACTCAAACAATTTTTGTTCGCGAAAAGGACTATATTGATGCATACAAAATGTGTAAGTTACCTAGGAAGGATCCTTATATTGGCCTATCAACCATACAAGAGTGATGCAAGCAAACTAGAAAGAAAAAAAAGCCAGATAAAGAGAACAATAGGCAACACTTACTAAATTAAATTCAAATAGTAGCAATCATCCACCAACTTCAAAACACAACGGAGAATTGAAACCAAACGAAACGAAAAGAAAAATAAAAAGACGCTATCCTCAGAGCATCCGACAAGCGGACTCCTCACATATATCGAAAAGTAGGTAAAGTAAAGTATGTACTTAGGGCTAGCAAACCGATGGTCCACCACAGCAAGAAGGTCCTAACGTCCAACCAAACTCCTCCAGCAAATGCTCCCAAATCAGTCAACCAACAACACCAAAAGCTCAAGAAGAAGGATACAGGTGGAGTGGAACTTGCGTAGAGAAGAAGAGTTAAGAAGCCCGAGAAGAATATAGCTCGCAAGCTATAGAAAAGAGGAGAGGAAGATGGACAAATCTCTCAAGCTTTTCCAAAGAAGAACCCTCAGGTTTTTGGCAAATTTGCACTCAACAATCAACAACCTTTCCTTACCAAAACATCTCATATATATAGCCAAGAGAGAGGAAACCAAACAGCCAAAGCACCTCCAACTAAACCAATAGGATTTAGGGAAATGAAAGGCCAAGAGTCTCCAACAGCAGCCCCAACGTTTGGTACAGGAACCAGGGAAAAAAAGAGGCAATTCACAGTTTACACAACCCAGCAGCCACGGGAAAACCACCCAGCAAAGAACCCAAAGAGGCAGCACAGAGAACAACATCACATGCACGGGAAAACCAGCCAACTCACGGGAAAACCCACCATATGAGGGACCCGAAGAGGCAACAAGGGGAAACTAGCCAGCAAATTACGGGAAGAGCAAAAAGCCACCAAAAATCGAGAAGACACAAAGGGAAGGGAAAGAAACACAAGCCCACTTCACATACCTTTTTCCATTTATGAGCTTCACCACTACTTCATGCCTTTAAGAATTAATGAGCTAAACTTCAGCTCACCAAAACCAGAACTCCAATATCAGCTCAAAATCGAGAACCAAGCTCCCACCTGAGAAACAGCAGCCACCAAGGGACCCATTGCTAGCAAACCAAGGACTACCAAGCCCAAGCACAACCTACCATGATCACAGGATGCCTTCCATCATTGGATAGCTAAAAAAAATTATAAAAAACTTTAAAGAAAATCATTGTTCAAATAAAATACATAAAATATGAATACATCAAAAAGTAAAACACAAGATTTGTCACTATGGAAGACAATGCCACGCCAATCAAGTCACATAAATGACAAAAAATTATAAGGTAGAATCACATGCTTTTTTATAAAGGCAATTATTATTAGATTAAACAATTTGCTTAAAATAACTATTAATATTATATAGTTAAGTGAATGCATTTAAAAAAAATTTTAAAATTATTATTATTACTATTAAACTAAAATTAAACTTCATTTTATTTATTTATTTTTCTTTAAAAAAATCAAGGCTAAAATTACAATTTTGCTTGAAGTAAAAAAAAAATCCTTTTATTTTTTTTGGATAATTAAATTATTATTGCTTCAAAAAATCAAAATTAAACTAAAATTTAATTTTTGAATCCTAGTCCCTACCAAAAATCCCTTGAAATATGCTTCCCCGTACTTGCACTACATTATTGTTTCTTGTTTCAAAAAAAAAAATACTAAGTCTCTCCCTAAAATTCACACAGAATTGCCCAACTCCTGATTCTCTTTGGTTCGCCTTCACTACCTAGCAAACTCCCATTAGTCCTGCTTCTCTCAATCTCTAGCCGGCACTCAGCTTCTCTCAAATCCCTCTATGGCCTTCGCAGTCACCCCTACCTAAACTTATTGTTGAATCTTCCTACCTGAAGCCCTCACATCTCTCCTCCATGCACAATTTGCTCGACCCTCTTTGACTCACCTCCCACTAGCAACAACTCATCGACAAGATCCTCACAAAAAATTTTTAGAAGTGATGAATATGTATGCACGTGCTTTGATAAATTTGTTAAATTTATGAACTTAATGCCTGAGAATACTGCACAGATAAAAAATAATTTGAAATTAAATTCACTTAACTTCGAAAATTATGCAACTATTCCAAAAGCAAGCAATTATTTTGAAACTTCATAAATTCTCTCATTTAAAATTAAATTTATCATCTTACATACAGTAGGCCCTCAAACGGGCTGCCTATCTATATAGGGTAGGGTCATAAGTGTCATATTTCAAGTCAGTTCCTCCTCTCAAGGGCTAGAGTTGACACAACTTTTGCCCTGTGATAAATATCTACATAATAAGTTTGAAATGGTAAGATGTTTTGTTTTACTTTTGCATAAGGCTTCCAATGCCTTTAACAAAGCAAAACCACTTTTAGAATGCTAATTCATATCGGTATATATTCAAAATGAAAGTGTTAATCATAGACTCGATCTTCTACTAGCAAGTTAACAGTGTTAATAAGTTTGAAGGAAACAATGAAAACATTAAAAATCTCAATGTGGCCATGTTGTTGGAGAAATTCAATTGGTGGATACTATCATCAAAATGCCCCAGCTCCTAAAACAAATTATAATGGGCCTTGAATGTTATCAAAATATGAAAATAGAGAAATTATGAAATGTAAAATAATTTCAAACATATTCTATCAACTCAAATTTAAAGCAAATATCTATCCACGTTTCACAACATTTTGATAATGGCTACAAATTTGAAATTACTGTCAGCTCATTGAGGGCTAATAACTTGTCGAGTGTATTACTATGTTGACTCTAAAAAGATCTCATTTTAGTAAGGATGTGACACAGGTTATCTAACTGGGTGGTTTTATTACCAAATGACACCACTAAAAGACAGTTATGATGGAGCTATCTGACTCCACAAAATGACATCATTATATTACGGTCACAACCATAGTGTGGATGTTCCCCTATGTTTCAAGCCATTATGACTTGTGAATCATAGGATGCACTTAATAGGACAAAGTTCATAGTTTGCTAAGGTCAACTTAAAATTATCCTCTTAGACAAACATCTCTCTTAGGTTTATAAGGTCCTCTTAGACAATGCAACTTATGGCTGCCAACAAGGATTCTTTTTAGGTTAGGTTGGGTTGATTATTTCTATTGATTAAGTAGATAAGAGTCAATGGCAACCCGAGATGACGGAACCATGAGATTTTGATCGCGTTGGTTATCATTCTCTGAACCATCCACATTAGTATAGCAGTGGTGTTTCTCTCAATCCTAAGCCGAAATTACTGCTACTATATGCTAAGCATTTATCACCTAATGATTAGTAGATTTGGTTGACAACCTCTGTTGACTTAGTATATTAGAATTAATGACAACACGAGATTATGAAATCATGATATCTTGATTGAGTTCATCATCATTCTCTCTGCCATCTGATTGAAGCTAATGGTGGTAAATTTCTTTAAGTCCTAAGCCTAAATTACTGCTACTATACACTACATATTTAACACTTAATGACTAACCTTAATTGAAAGTTATCTTTTGTTATCGGGAGAGGTAATTAAGCATAAGGGCTTGTGCCTATAAAAAACCTTAAACTAGATCATAAATTCCTCGTAAAATGAGGGCGAAATCTTTGGGTAGTGTCTTATTAGTAATCTAATTTGCCTTTAAAAATGTTGACTTAAAAAAAGTTTGACTTGGATCAACATACTCTCTTAGCAAGAGTCGACAGCAAATTTTCGGAGCTCACAATAGTGTGGTTGTGTGTTGGAAAAGGGACCGAATTTATGATTAACACGGTCCTCTTGAGTAACAGCTAAAGCTCTTGAGCTTGGTGTTGTGGAGAATGTGTTACATTTTTCATTATTGATTGCTTTGCTGAGAAGTGAGAATGTGACACTTGCATATCGCCGCAGAATTGATAACCTGTCTCCTTAATGAGCAAATGTTAAGCTACTTACATGTTTAATTAGTTAATAAAATCAACGGCATTTGCCTTTTTTTTTTAAAAAAAAAATGCTATTTGCCTTATTCATACATGTCAATGACGCAAAATAGGGCGCGTTATGGCACACAACACAACGATGTGCATATACGATGCTATTTGCTTGCTGCGATGCAGGTGTTTAAAATAATGTGCGCTATTTGCGTATTGTATGAGCAATTGCACTTGTCGCAAGATGCGAATAGCATGCACAAGTTTTTAATATATTATAAATTCAAAATTATAATTAAATTTATTAGGGTTTATATATTAATATTACAATTAATTATCAATTACTTAAATATTAAGCTAATGGTAATGGAATATCAAAAAATATTTATTTAATCCCTAATCTCTAAATTTTATTTAATTTTTCCTCATCGCTATTTCTTCATCGTTGCTTCGTGTTCGTGTACTTCTTGTGAAGTATTGTTTTGAAAGTGTTGCTTAAGGAAGCTTCTTTGCCTCCTTTGACGATGGCGTTGTTCTTGTCGAATTAGTAGTCACAACGGGAACTTGCCTGGAAGGTGATGATCTTTCTCCCCTATCACATGCTTCTTCAGCTAAATTCTGTAAATTCGTCGAAGTATAAGATTTTTTAAGTTCAAGATTTAAGGCAAAACAGAGAAGAAACATTATTTAATTTTTAGTAGGATTTAAAGTTAGTATTTTTGCTGTTTGGCATGATTTATGCTAATCCTGCATCCAGACAGCCATTTAATTTAAATAAAACTCCCATAATCTATGCGCCATGGCTCCATTTTAAACGTTGGTCCATGGTGCGCCATTCATCGTTGACAAATTTGATCTTATCCTAGCTATTTTCTTATTATATGGTTGACAACTTTCTTTCCTATCAACACCTGTATTTAATGTTGGTTCTATTTTAGTTGAAATTTTAAGAAAGTATTGTCAACTGTTCTTAACTATGTGATTGGTCTTCTTTTCCTAGTCTACTATGTAACATTAACTGTTCGGACTAACATTACCGCTGCTTGCCTTTTCATTTCTCGTTTGTACGGTAATGTTTATAACATCTAAATCTTGTTTTTTCTCTTGACCTTCTTTGTAATGATTCTTCTGCATTTTTGGGATTTCATATTTTATCCGTCTTTTGATCACACCACCTAGGATTTATTTTTCCCTTTATTTTTATTGTCAATAATTGAAAAGAATCAGCATGTACTTTCATTTATACAATTCTTTGATAGTTATCAAAGTATTCGTCTAGTCCTTGCCATTTGGCATTGCAGCTTTGGTTCTTCTAGTTATTTTCTTTATCTAATCCCATATTATTGTGTTGCTAGGATGTTAAAACCTATCACATCGTGATGTCTCGATATCCTTCCATTATATTTCCACTAGTTCTGTTATCTAAGTTGATTTGAGTATTTACGGAGGTAATTCTTATTAAACCATTGCTGCTTAACTAACGTTCAGGTGACTGAAAATCTAACAAATGTTCAATAAATGGAGCCCTTTCATTTTGTTATTAAGGATTTTCTACTTCGCTGCTGGAAAATCCTCAAGCCTTTAAACTGATTAAATCTTTTCATATTCCTTGCTGCATTTTTGGTTGACTGCTACATCTGATTTGTGGCCTGGAATATCTGATTAAAGTATTTTGGACAGAATTTTTGGTATTTATTTGCTCAAGTTAGTCACGAGATATTAGGGCTAAAGCAGTAGTTAGGTTGCCTCCATTATGTCCTCAAGGTCATGGCTTGAGAGATGAAAACAATATCTCTTAAATATTGGGATAAGGTTGCATACATCAATCTATCCTCAGAATTTGCATTGGCATGAGCTTCATGCATTGGGTACCATTTTTTTTTCTTGGTGATGACAACGTATATTAATGTGTGAC
This sequence comes from Dendrobium chrysotoxum, assembly GCA_019925795.1. Classification (NCBI taxonomy): domain Eukaryota; kingdom Viridiplantae; phylum Streptophyta; class Magnoliopsida; order Asparagales; family Orchidaceae; genus Dendrobium; species Dendrobium chrysotoxum. The sequence goes on along the minus strand of CM034297.1, from coordinate 3,752,553 downwards.
TATTGACTGGATCTTCTTCAGTGGGCAGCATTTTTGGACTCAGAAGGCAGAATTAATGATTCTAATGCTCTAAAGAAGCGAATATTCTATGGAGGAATCAATTCTAATCTGAGAAAAGAGGTTTGTATCATATAGTTCAGATTTATATAGAAGCGATATAACTACGCCGTCGTTTCTTACTATCATTTGATGGTCGCATGATTTTAAATTCTGTACAGGTCTGGAAATTTTTGTTGGGATACCACTTGTATGATTCTACATATGCAGAGAGGGAATATCTTACTTCAGCTAAGAAGTCTGAGTATGAGTGCTTAAAATCCCAGTGGCAGGTCCTGCTTTATACTGTCATTTCTCTTTTTTTAGTGGTGATCGTTTTTCAAATTAACCCCATTGCATACTTCATCATTTTTTGTGGGGTACAATAGAGTTTCTAGCATGTTTCAAACTCATTATCCTTCAATGTTGCTGTAAATAGAGTCTAGAACGAGTTGGCATCTTATTTACAGTCCTGTTTCATATCTTCTCGGTAGAGTTTTGTTTATTAAGCTTCTTTTCATGGCAATGTAAGAAGAAAATTATTCTGGCATCTATAGTGCATAAGTAGAAGTTTCAGTAATGTTGGAGAAAAGTTTCAGATCTCAGTAGTGCATGCAGTTGGAGAGCTAGAAATCTGGCAGTGGGAGACTTCTGATGGAACGTGAAAGACAGCAAGAGTAGTTTTAGTTGGTTTTGCCTGTACGTAGCTATGTTGAGGAAAGGCAACATTAACAGGGGAAAGGGGCCGTCAAAATTAGAAGAAGAGAAGTTAGGGGCTATTGAATCGTGCAACTTAGAGGTAGAGGGAGGCGCTGAATGATTGAAAGCTTGAAGTTTTTTTTTTGTTAGCTAAAATGCATAAATTTGAAATTAGATAACCTTTATATATTTTTTTCTCAATAAAAATAATAAAACAACCCTTCAATAAACATAAAAATGTTAATCTATTCTTAATCGGCTAAAGACTGATAATATGACAACAGAAAGACAACCACAGACATGGGGTAAATGACAACCTCAAGAAGTCGCAATTAAACATTGATGAATATGAACCATGATAGAGAGACTAAGATTGACACTTGATAAGAATTAAATAAACTCAAAACGGTGTGGTTTCCATCACATTGTAATGAATTTTACTTTACTAGCTTCTACATCTCAATTTAGGTAGTTCAGAAGTCATACCTAGGATTATCTTGTTAACATGTTTATAAAGTATGGCATTGATATCAAATTGCTTTTCCTATATTTATGAACAAAGAAGATATTCGGGATCATGAAAGTTATACAGAAGTACTTATTCAGACAATGAAGGTATGGAGAGGATAATGAAATATAGACCTTTGAAAAACCATTCTGGTATGGGAAAATCGATTTGATTTTCTAACAAGGCTCATTATTTGAAGTTCTTAAAAGTTTAACAGTCAAATTTTAAGAATATGTGAGTTATTATGTAGCAGACGTGATATAATTGAGGATTTTTCATCAATATAAAGTTGGGTGGTTAAAATGGAGAGATGTCTCTGAAGAATTATATGATAGAAGTAGACTATGGAGATGTTAATGTAAACTTTTTAAAACGGCATTTAGATTGATTATGCTATTTGGATCCAAACTTAAGGGAAAATTTTATAAGATGGTGGTTAGACCTGCAATGCTTTATGACGCAGAATGTTGGCCACTAAAAAAGAAGCATAATATTAAGTTAAGTGTTGCAGAGATGAGGATGCTCAGGTGAATGAGTGGCTTTACTCTTAGAGACAGGATACGAAATGAGCATATACGTGAAAAGGTTGGAGTAGCTCCAATGGTAGATAAGATTAGAGAGAGTCACCTTAGATGGTTTGGTCACATAAAACGGCGACCTTCCGATGATACAGTTAGGAGAGTAGATGCATTAGATTTAACATATATTAAGAAAGGTAGAGGTAGACCTAAAAAGACTTGGTTAGAAATATTAGAAATGACCTTTCTTTATTAGATCTAAATGAGAATTTGACTCTTAACCAGACACAATGGAGAAAAATGATTCATGTAGCCGACCCCACATAGTGGGATAAAGGCTTGATGTTATTGTTGTATGCTATTTGGATCCAAGCATTGGATAATAATGAAATCACTAATAGCCAAATTAAGTTTAGTGGCAATCAAAATTTTAAGTTGGAATTGAGAAATTATTATTAATGGGATTGTGGGAGAAGCACTTATTGAAGAGAATCTATTGAAAAATAAAGTGATTTAGGCATATAAAATAGAGGGCAGAAGATTTATCAATAATATGATAGATGAAAGAGTGTTAGAAAGGAGAAGAACCAAACAATGGGCAACATGGTTAGGAATTTTGCAAGAAGATTTTCATAAAATAGAATTCACACATGATGCAACACAATAGGAATGAATGGAATATAAAGATTCATAAACCGAGCCTAATTAGTTGGGATAAAGGTAATGAGAATGTTGTGTTGACCGTTTACTTTTTATTTCTATGGAAAAATATCATGGAAATTTTATATCAAATTTTTTGATCACATGCAATGATTATTTTAGAGTTTGTAGTTAAAATGACTTCTTAGATGGTCTGAAATACTCCCAATCAGCTTTGCATAAATACAAAGTTTTTTAATTTATTAGTTTTAGGTAAGAATGGCTTAGCAAATAATGTTTCCTCAAAATGATTACTCTCAATGAAATGCTTCTGTATTGCAAATTTTAAGACGCTCAGTTATGATCTAAAAATTTGGTGCTTTGCAAATGATCTTGAGCTTGGAACTTATGCCTGCCCACTGATTGACTTACATATTTGATGTATATATTATGCGAAGCTATGTTGATACTAAATTTGCAAAATAGGGATGTTAGCAATACCATAACTGAATATGTTCCCATTTGGTGCTTTGACATTCAAAAATATAACCCATTTTTCACACTTTCTGACTAAAACCTCGGCAGCTTTAGGGATCTTATTTTAATCTACATAGTTCTTTAAAAGCTTAAAAAATTTATTTTTCTTATCAGGGTGATTTCTTTTTCTTCTGCATGTATTATTATATAAAGAAAGCACATCAATATTGCATGTAATTCTCCAACAATTCAATGATGGGTTTTTAGTTTTTGTTTGGTATGGCAATTGTTTCCCATTAGGTGTTCTGCAAATGGTGGATGGAAGTTTGGTTGTTAACGAACAACCTAGAGCTTTCAACTTATGCCTATCTACTGATTTATTGTGTATATTATGCCAAGCAATATAGATGGAACAATATGCAACAAATATATATATATATATATATATATATATAGTGTTCAGAATAAGTTAAACTAGATTCAACATCCAAAACAAGAACCCATTTAAAACCTTTTCTTACTAAAACTTTGATAAGGGATCTTATTTTAAATTTTTAATCATCTCACTTTCTGAAAGCAATGCCAATTATTTTCTTTTAAGGAAGACTAAACATGATTTTAAAAAAAATACTCAATGGTTTTTGTTTTTCTATATGTGGTGCTCGTATTTCTTCAGCCAGTAGTATTGTCACGCCAATAAATCACATCAATACTGAACGCAATTCTCCAATAAGTTGATGCGGGTCATTAATTATATCTAACTTTGCATCATTTTATCTGTATTTATCATATGCTGCTCTGATTTACACCGTCAAAAATCATTTTGAAGATGGCTTTGATTATTGTAGCAATTGCTAGTATATTAATATCTGATCGTCAGCATGGAAATATGTAATTGATTTAACTTTATCAAAGAGCATTTCTAGTTTTGCTGTTGCATCTATTATCTTTATACATCGTGCAGAGTATCTCAACGACCCAAGCCAAGAGATTTAGCAAGTTTAGAGAAAGAAGGGGACTTATTGAAAAGGACGTGGTAATGAGGAACTATATTATTTTGTTATTTCATTCTTTTCAAGATATGGAGTCTCTAAAGTATTTTTCTTAACTGTTTCAAATATTATATTCAACTGATTTTACTTTCTTCATTCTTCAAGGTTAGGACTGACAGATCTGTCGCATATTATGATGGAGATGATAATCCACATGTGAAGCTTCTACATGATATATTGTTGACATACTCATTTTATAATTTTGATTTAGGTTATTGTCAGGTGAGTTGGAAATCTGCATCATTGATCTATTTTGTGATGAAAATATTGGTGTTTAAGAGCATGAATGGAGGGTTAATATTTATTACTTTCCCAACTTGGGGTCGCTTTGCAATCCACAGTGTTTTTTTGTCAGATGAAAACAGTAGTGCTGGATGATTCACCAAATGAATTTGTCCATTGTGATCCTAGTACAAAATTGTTAATTTACTAAAATGTTAATGATGCAAAATATTGGTTAAAACATTTCGCCGGGAGTCTTGCTGGTGGAAAGACATAATTATTGGCAATTCTGTAACAGGAACTAGTGGTACTTGTTAATGTCTTGTGAGGTTTTATCACGTGTTGTTTGTGTAGATTACAGACTTAATAAAGTGTCTTCGTCTTTCTAGGTGCAGACTAAAATACGGGAGGTAAAAGGAAAAAAATATTGAAAATTTTGGCCCTAATCTTCAGTTCAAAGATTAGCCCTGAGTTTTAGACTTGCATGAGTGTATCTGTCAGCTATGCCTTAAATAAAGCCAATCATTGCTTCTTGCATCTAGGAACCTGGATTCATCGACTTTCTGACCCTTATTTCTTTTTTCTTTTTTTTTTTTTTGCAACTCTTTGTTTTAATTCTGTGTTAAGCTTCCCTTTTGCCGTTGTGGAGGGCTTTTATTTTTTCTCTGCTAGTTCACAAAAGACTTACTAAGCTGATAAGGTCCAGCTCGCTTATTGCATATTTTTTTCCTTTTGTTTCCTCCTAATGATTTTACAGTCCCTTCTCATGTTTTCCCCCTTTTCTATACAAAGTTTATCTTGTCACGCCATATTCAGCGAGTAAACCTTGAATCTTATTCAGTTTATCATCTATTCTTCTTCTATTCCATCTGCTACATTCTGAGGCTATTTGTTGTTCTCGTTTCTTGAAGGTCTTTCACAAATTGGTTATAATTTTCTCGTAGAATTAAACATCCTTTTTCTGCAAGCAGCTTCCAAGAGTAATTATGTTAGTATTAGTATATACTATTGCTAAATAAAATCTAAACCTCATTTTCTCTGCATTTACAAATTGAGCACCTCATAAATTTATACTCTGATTCGCTAGTGAAGAGTACATATGGGTGGGTTTGATTGCAGTAGCATCATTTCATTTCCTTCAAAAAAACAAAACTTGAGACATATTCGAAATCAACTTGAATCAATTTAGTGCTCCAGTTCAAACTTGAAATAGATTTTTAGATTGCTCCAAATAGGTCAAATATCTTGAATCTACTTGAAATCCGGTTCAAAATGCATATTCATATAAAATATATAATTTATATAACATAATATATATATATATACATAGTATGAGATTTATATTTGTATATATAGTTAATTAAAAATAAAATTTAAGTCAAACTTGATATAAGTGAATCATTTTGAGTCAAGACGGCTCAACTAAAAATGATTTTGATTTTGAGTCAGCTAAAATAAAAAAAATTAATTTTGAGTCGGTCTAAAATTTTTTGAACTCAATTCGATATCAATGCTAGATGAATACATGCAAACATAAAAAAACATAATGCAACACTGATGCATTCTTTATTTTTGTAATGTTATTTGAACAATGGTTTTTATTTTGTTTTTAGTTATTTTTCATTTTTTGTTAGCTATCCAATGATGGAAGGCATCCTATGAGCATGGTAGGTTGTGCTTTGGGCTTGGTAGACCTTGGTTTGCTAGCTTGGGTCATTTGGTGTCTGCTGATTTTCGGTTGGGAGCTGATATTGGATTTCTATTTTTGTGAGCTGAAGTTTAGCTCATTAATTCTAATAAAAGGTATGAAGTATTGGTGAAGCTCATTAATTCTAAAAGGTATGGTGGAGTGTGGCTTTTCTTTTCCCTTTGCTGCCTTCTCTTTTTTCCCCTGCTGCCTCCTCGGTTTCTCCTCTTAACCCTTCGGTTTTGGTGGTTTTTGCTGTTTCCCCATAAGGCCTGTTGGGCTTCTTGTGCCTGCTGCCTTGGTTGCTGGTTTGCCTCTTCGGCTCCTTCCCACCGGGCTAGTTCCATGGACTTCTGGGCTGTTTCCGTGGCCTTTTTGGCTGGATTGCTGTGGTCTTTTTTTTGTTGTTTCATGTACCCTTTATGGCTGCTGTTTGGTGACCTTTGGTCTTTCATTTCCCTAAATCTAATTGGTTTAGATGGAGGTGCTATGGTTGTTTGGTTTCCTTATGGTTTGCCTATAAATATATCATGTTTTTGGAAGGAAAAGGTTGTTGAAAATTGCTTGGCATAGCCACCTAAACCTGAGGGTTTCTTCTCTTGGAAAAGCTTGAGAGCTTTGTCCACTTTCTTCTCCTCTTTTCTATAGCTTGCGAGCTATATTCTTCTCGGGCTTCTTACCTCTTCTTCTCTCCACAAGTTACATTCCACCTGTACCTTTCTTCTTGAGCGATTGGTGTTATCGGTTGGCTGATTTGGAAGCATTTGCTGGAGGAGTTGGTTGGACGGTTGGACCTTCTTGCTGTGGTGGACCATTTGGTTTGCTAGCCCTAAGCGCATACTTTACTTTACCTACTTTTCGATACATGCGAGGAAACCGTTCTTATGGTTGTTCTGAGGATAGCGACTTTTTATTTTTCTTTTTGTTTCGTTTGGTTTCAAATCTCCTTTGTCTTTTGGAAGTGAGGATGATTGCTACTATTTGAAGTTATCTTAAGTAAGTGTTGCCTATTGTTCTCTTTATCTGGCTTTCTCTCTAGTTTGCTTGCATCAAACACTTTCTCCTAAAAACACACATTCACACTGTGTTTTTGGTGTTTTAAATGCAATCTTGATTTTGTTTAGTTGAAAAGTTACCATCTATATTTGTTGCTTCTACGAGTTGTTTAAATAAATTGCTAGTTGATGACTGCTCAATGACCATCTTAGAAAAGATAAAATGATCAAAATAGTCATTTGACTCTTTATGAAAGATTAAAATGATCCACAACTATATTAAAAGACTATTTTAGTCTCTTAGCTCTTTAAAAATGAACTAAAATAGTCCCTCCTTGGAATTATTTTGGTTCCTTTTTAAGGACTTGAGGGACCAAAAATGTCATTTAATATAGTTCAGGACTATTTTGATCCTTCATAAAGAGTTAAGAGTTAAGGGACCATTTGGTCCTTTTTCCCATTAATATGTATAACTTATAATTTGTATTTAGTTTCCACATGTCTGTCTGTATTATAGATTTAATGTGTTTTGTTGAAACCGTACATCTATCTATGTTAACTCTAGAATTGATTTGTCTTAGAAAACAGTGTAGTTTGGCCTTCATTGACCTGAGGGATATAAATAAGTATATGTTATCTAGATGCGGAGCAGGTCACTATCACTTGTAGTTTGCGTTCTACATTTATGCTTATTTATACATCTAAAGGAACTGGCTTTGGCTTTATGAGGATACCAAAATATCCATGAAGGGTATTAACTTTTTAAGCGCTGATTTATTTTCCCAGTAAACTGATGCTATCATTTGATTTATCCAAACTTGCTCTTTGTATATGTAAAAGATGCCGCTCAAGTATTTTGATATATTTATAATTTCCTCAATTTTTCTACAGAAGCATAAGCACTAAAAAGTGATGTTCAACTTTTATAATATAATGGGATCCCTCTTAAGTGATCATGTTTTCTTTTATTTTCATGTAAATATAAGCTGAATTGTTTACCTCAAATTATTTAACCTATTTTCTGATTACAGGGAATGAGTGATCTTTTATCACCCATATTGTTTGTGATAGAGAACGAGTCAGAATCGTTCTGGTGTTTTGTCGCGCTGATGGAACGCCTAGGGCCAAACTTCAACCGTGACCAAAGTGGCATGCACTCCCAACTTTTTGCCCTGTCTAAGGTATTCATGGGTATTCTTGGTCATTCATATGATTCTTAGGAGGCCCAGAAGTTATCTGGTTGTCCTGTGCTTTGCTTCTATATACACCTAATATTCTGTGACTTTGCTATTGTTACTTCAAAGAAGAACGTTTTGTCCTATCTTTGCACTTCTTTTCAACTTACGTATATGTTGCCATCCAAGCATATCTAAAGTTGATATTACAACATTACCGATGATGATTCCTTTATTATGCTTGAAGGAATAATTTTCCCTAGTTATCATCATCCTTTTCAGCTGATGCATAAATTGTTTGTTGGTTATGTCAATCAGTAAGATTGATCATGCGTGTTTTATTGTTATTTCCAGTGTAGGAATGCGGTGCAGCATTTGTTTAGTTTGTTATTCTAATTTTTTATGCTAGATGGTCAAATCTTGTATGTATAACTTGATTTTGTTTGCATGGAGAATGAAGGTAATCTGGTGAATGGTTAATGATTGCTGTGCATGCTACTTTGGTGTGAAGGCAATGGACGTTGTTGATTTATTGATTTCAGAAAATACTAAAGAAAATTAGTGAAAGATATGCCAACTAAGAGTACCAATAATAAAGGGGCCGAAGCTACATTTTTTAACTTTGCGAGTTATATATGGCTTTTATATAACTCCATGCTAGAATAACAACAATAAGGAAGTTCAGAGCACATAAAAAATTGCCATTATCACGTTCATAACTATTAGGCTATGTTTGAATGAGAGAAAGAAGCTTTATGATGCCATTGAAATTTTAGTACTTCGTGATTTGCAAGTTAACATTTTAAAGGGAAATTTTGGATTCTAAAACGGATAATAAGTTTTTGGGTGGATCAACTTCTTGGTTGTTGTAACTCTTCTCTTAAGTCTTAACCTTATTAAAGTGTCTTTGGCAAAATGTGTAGGTATGTTTATCTACTTATATGGATGTTATAAAATGACCAAAATATTTTCTCTTTTTATTATTTCATACAACAATATTGATTTTCTTACTCATTCCATAAATTTAACTTTTGAATAGTTTTTTACCACTTTGTTTTGCAATATTTTGAAATTATTGCAGTCAGTCCTTTAATCTGTTACACTTGTTGGAAATCAATCAGGCTCATAAGGTCATGGCTGTGAATTGTTCCAGACTTGTGAGATGAAGATCAAGAAGAGGGAGAAAATAAAGAATACACTTGTACTGTGATAATACCTCAATCCCAAAATCATAGTTATGAAGGAGAGAGAAAATAAGGAAAGAATGAATGTATAGGGATGGAGGCCTAACAAATTTGAGATTACATGGCAAGTTGACAAGAAGCAAGTAGGCTAGTTACCTACTCAGACGTCTCTGTAGATCTTTATAGGCGTTAGAAAGTCATGTTCCTTGTTTGAGTGGTTTTCATGTATTCTCCCCTTATTTTAAATGGTTGCAATCAAGTCGCCTGAACCTTGCAATTAGGATGAAGACGTTCTAATGCCTGATGGTCACTGCAACCTTGCCAGCTAGGACTTTATCAAATATTTTTCTTAGTTTCCCTACCTCATGGACTTTCATTAGGGATCCTCATCGAGCAATTCTTGTGTCTTGTGTCCGTGTAAATCAAATTCATGAAGATTCAAATAAAGGGTAGAGTTGAGATCTATGCACACATTTTCTTCCCACACTATAATGTCTTGCATAATAGAACATCTCAAAGGACGTAATAGTGGACCTAATGAACCCATCCAGCACTTAGGAACCTGGTCTAACATCATTGCTGGTAAAAGAAGGCAAACTAACTGCCTTAACACAATGACTGCATGAGGCATGATGGGCAGAATGTTAGATGATTGACATATGATTTCCATCCACATTCTCATTGGTTCGTATACAAAAGACCATGCCAACTATGATGCGCACACACGGCATGATACGAACACAACGATGCAAGCACGATACAACACGGACACGAGACATGTCAAATATTGAAAATATAGGTCACAAATACAGGTTGGACACGCATTGTAATTTTAATATCTTAAAATAGTGTATAGAAATTGAATAAGCAGAGTATTAAGAATAACTGTAAAATAATAAGTCATTTAATTAGAATTTATGATTAAAATGATTAATATTAGAGCGTCTAAAGTTAGGTGTCGATGTCATGTGTCAGACATCAAGAGGGGAGATGAAAATGAGAATGTTCGGGGAATGAGGTATTTAGTGCGGGATATTGATTTGGGGTTGAACAGTGGTGAGATAACTAAATTTCTCGCAATATCATTTAGGAGGATGATTGGTATGCCTGCAATTAGAACAATGGTAGGAAATATTTCATCCATAACTATGTTCATTGCTAGTCTAGCCACTTTGACCATTATTTCTCCTCCACCTCTAGAGACAATTACCAAATATGATTGATTGGGAGCTTAAGATTGAGGGATGTAGAGCTCCATGATGTGAAGAATCTAGGAGAGGGTAATCTTATGTTCCATAGATTTGACCATTAACTAATATTTCACACCTTGCAAGGAAGGATGCAAACAAATTTAAATATGGAAACCATAAACACTTTGTTTTGCTAATGCCAAACAATTGGGTCAGTTGTGAAAGGGGGCGGTATTGAGCTAACTCGTCCATTTGTTATACAAAGTATTATATTATTATTGTATAGGCAGCTTGAGAAAGAAGAACTCGGGGTAGATACTGCAGACATAAAAAATATTAATCTCCTATAAGTGAAACAAAGAAAGTATCAAATCTTGAATTTTAAAATATGATAGTGGATGCAATTGAGTATTTTAGACTATTAAGTATCCAAATAATTATGACATAAGCGAAAGGCTGCCATCTATAAAACTTGATATGATTGCTATTTAGACAAGGTGGGAGTTTGTTACAAGAAAACAACAGGTTCTTAACCATATGATGTAGTTGAAACTATTAAATTTTATTGAAAAGGAGTCGAGGCGGAATGCATAACACCTTGAGGATAGATACAAAAAATCAAAGAGTAAATCGAATTCATTGAGATGGAAAATTAGGTCGTAGCTTCTCATGAAAGCACAGTAATGGCAGTCATAGGAGTGTGACAAGATGTACGAGCAAGATCAGGGTAGCGACATGCGAGGATAGTCACATGCGGCATATGTTGTGCGAGTGTGATTGTGTTTACATGAAGAGAAATGCCGGGAAAGAGAGGGGCTGGTGGTGAAGAGCAAATGGCGGTTAGGGCTTAACTATACTTTGATACCATTTTGAGAGGAAATATTTTAGTATGTATTCTATTGACTGATCCCCATGTAGTGGGAATGTGGGATGGAGGCTTGATGCTGTTGTTATTATATTCTATTGACTGAGAATGAATACCTATAAATAGACAAATAAGTGGAATACAATAAGAAAAGAAATAATTAGAATAATATTTATATTTATGCAGATATAAAAGATATAGCCCTAATAATATTTTCTTCAAATATGATCTTTCACCAATTTTACTTTCTTAATATGTTAGCAATCCCTTTTTTTGAATAATTAAAGCCTGTTTCATTAATATATATTTAGCCTTATGATGCTGAATTTATCATATGAAGTTACCTGAATTGTTTATCCATTTGAATGAAAGAGTTGACTGATCCTTTTAAGTCTGTTTATTACTGTAGTCGGTGTTGGTGATAAGCAGTTTTTTTTTTTAATATATATTTTAAGTCTAATACAACGCTGAAGTGCTGAGGCATCTTTTTTATTTTATCATTCATTCAAATTTCTCCCTCTTTTCAGTTGGTGGAGCTTCTTGATCGCCCGTTGCATGACTACTTTGTTCAAGCAGATTGCTCAAATTACTACTACTGTTTTCGTTGGATTCTCATTCAATTTAAACGGTAAGCATCATATTAGCTAAATTATTAGTGTGATTAACTTCCTTTTAAGTTTGGCACTGTTCAGCTGCTTTGCCAGATCATATATATGTATAGTTACCAGTGACTTAGCAATGTACCGATGGGCGTATCGATGTCCGGGGGCACCAAGGGTATGTGCCTCTACTGGCTTGGGCCTGCCCCACCGAGTTGTCCTATTAGGTGTCTCTCCTTCTATCTTAACCCCACCTATTTCATGACCTCGGATCACATTCTCAATCTTAAGAAAGACCACCAAAATCATTTCCGGCCTACCATTAACATTTTGCAGGCTTACAACTAATACAATGTTGAATAGAGTTCAAGATAGTAAAGCTCGATTTTATTATGAAAGCCCCCACTGAAAAAAAAAGTTACTCGATTAAGGCTTCGTTAGGGACGGCTTTCTTACTGTTTTCTAAAAAATATTTTTAGTATAAAATTTTTTTGAATACTAAAAAACTGTTTTAGAAAGCATTAAGAAAGCCGCCCCAAACGAAGCCTAAATATTCAAGTTTTCATCCATTATAAAACTGTTAATATCAATTCCCATTTACTCAATCCAGATCATGTGGTTCTCTTCTTTTCAGGGAATTTGAGTACCAAAAGTTACTGTGCTTGTGGGAGGTATTATGGACCCACTACATTTCAGAACATTTCCACTTATACATCTGTGTCGCTATCCTGAAAAAATACCGCAGGCAAATCTATACAGAGCGCATGGATTTTGATACACTTCTCAAGTTCGTTAATGAACTCAGTGGAAAAATAGATCTTGATGATATTTTAATGGAAGCAGAAAGCTTATGCAGATATGCTGGAGAGAAGGGAGCTGCTTGTATTCCTCCTGGAACTCCTCCATCCTTACCCACAGGCCCTGACCAAGCTTCCTATCCTGAAAATGGTGATTTCTAAGATACTCGTCGTCTTCAATTGTTTGATTGTTTCTATCTATCAAGCTGCTTTTCGCCTTTTCCTTCTGAATCAAATAGATTTCTGTGTTCATTTGTATACCTCAATATTTTGTAAATAAAAAGTTTCTGCAACTTCAACTTATCCTATTGTTCTGAATATTGATTAATTAATCGAGTTTAAGCTGGTTTGTGAGCCGATTTTTAATGAAATTATAAAAAGAATTGATATAAGAAAGTGAGATATAATTTTTAAATATTTTTAATAATTTTATATTAGAAAATTTGAATTTTAATATAGTTAAGTGTATTTTACATTAATATTTTTTAAACTATATGGCTTGCGAGCTAATTAGTCGAGTTGAGGTTGAATCAAATTTGACTGATTAGCTCATTGAGCTCAGCTCTCAGTCATTCTCGAGCTGATCTTGAGCTGGCTCATGAGTCGGACTTTCTCTCCAACTTATTTTTTCCCGGCACTTAGAAATTCTCTTGACATGCTCATTATTTGGTCCAACAATATCAAATTATCACTTGTTATTTGTTATCAATTGCTGCTGCTTATAACTTCATTTTATGCTTTGGTGAAGACCTCTATTGGCCACAATACAAAGTCATGAGCATCATTTGTCTCATAGAGCTTCCTGTTTTGCCAAACACTTTGATATTCTTCTTTCAATAAATATTTTTTTAATGTGTGGAGAAATAAGCTTATAAAGGTATGATCAACAATCATATATGATAAGATTGAATATAAAATATGTGAAGAAGTAGTGTTTGTTATCAATAATAATGTTTATTTATCATGAAGAGGGAGGGAGGGAAAGAGAGAGAGAAAGAGCGGAGCAGAAAGAGAGTTATATCAAGAAGACGACGAAGGCTTCATTTTGGGTAGCTTTCTTATTGTTTTATGTAACAGTTTTCTAGTTCAAAAAAATTTTGTATTAAAAAATTGTTTTAGAAAGCAGTAGAAAAGCTGTGCCAAACGAAGCCGAAGACACTAGTGACGAGGGGCGAGTGAAGGAGAAGCATGCCAAAGTAAGGATTTTTGCTTTGATCGATTTCTTCTTGTTATTTAAGAATCTTATTTTATTGTTGATATAGATATAAGAAATCATATTTTTTTTAGTTGGTTGTTCAAATTTATTTATTAAATATTTTAAAATTTTCTAGATCAAGAATGATAAAGTCTAAATGATATTTAAATTATGATTAGGAAATGTTAGTGGATTCAAGTAAAGATTTAATTTATAAGAAGCTTCATTTAAATTAATAAATAAATAATAAAACTAAAAATCTTTAAAGTTGTAATTTAAAGGATAAATTTAAAATAACATAATGCAAAAAAAAATTATTTAAATTCAAATTATTATGATATATAAGAATGCTAAATAGAACAAAAAAATATATAAATATATTTATAAAGAGAGCAATTTCTATAAAAATTAGTATTTAAAATTTTAGTTATATGCAAAGTAAATTAGCTTTATGATATACTAAGTAATAAATTGGATTTTTTAAGGAAAATATTTAAATACTTAAGTGAATTTATGAGTTATTCATAATTTATATAATGGAAAATATGAAAATTATAATAATAAGAAGGTCTTATATGTAATTATGTAGCTTTTAAATGGACGACAACAAAATTATATCTTTATATATTTTGATATTAATAATTTTTATTGAGATGATTTAAAGTTTATAGTAAATTATTAATAAATATAAAAATTTAAATGTTAGAATTTGTAAATAATTAAAAATTTTGTGGCATTTTAGTAAATCTTCTAAAACCTAAGTGAGACCGATTTCTCTTTATAGTCTTTACCCACTCCGGCGGGTTGGCTGTCTTGGTCTCGGCTCGTCTCTACCGCCCGCCCATCTCCTCTTCGCCTCTCCAACCTCTCCTCTTCCGCAGCCATTGCAAGCTTCTCCGGTAGATCCTCTCCGTTCGACGTTGTCGCCGACCTCCATTGCTTTGGTAGCCCCCACCGCAGCCGCAGGTGAACAATCCTATTCCCAAATGTCGTCAATGCTTCCCCAGTTTATCTGTTTAACTCAAATGGTTTTTTGACGTTGTCGTTTGATGGTTTAATTGAGATGAACGTTTAAAAATATATGAAGATTTTTTATTTGTTCTCTATTGGTCTCCATTAATTGTCTTGATTGTTGTAATTACTTTCATAGTTGATCTTCTTGTTATAAAACCAAATTAGTTCTCTAAAATTGATGTATTTTTTTAATTTTATGTTCTGTTACCCATTTCCATAGCTTCAAATCGTAAGCTTAATTCTCTTATAATTAACACATTCTTGAACATTTCCCTTGCTCTTAATTATTGGTGACAGTGTTTTCTTTTCTGCTCATTTGACATTCTCTTAGCATTCACAATTCTGCTGAAAAGATTTGTTTACCAAATCACTACAATATCCCTCATTATTCTCCTTTCTCATTAGGTCCCCCTTATCTTTATGTATAGTAATTATTAAGTAACCTAGTTATATGTAAATATGCAAAGTGATTCTGGTACATAATATATATGATTTTGGTGCTTTTTAGTGTGTGTTGGTGTGTCCATGTTTCAACATACCTTATATTTTATAAGATAAATAAAATTGAAAGAGATATTTCAAAGTTTGGAGTTCTTTTTTATGTACTTCAGGATTAGCATTCTCCTTCTTTGAGTCTTTAGTAAATCCAATACTTATTATAACCATTAGTAATTTACCAATATGCAACTGTCATAATCAATACTAGTAATAAAGTTGTTTAGCCTCATAGTAGTTAGTAAAGTTTCCCTTTTTTGACAGTGGAAAACATATGGTGATAGATTGCATTGGTGAATTAAGCTCTCCTTCAGAATATGTGATATATAAATAATGACATTTGTAAAAGTGCAGATT
Organism: Dendrobium chrysotoxum; assembly: GCA_019925795.1. Classification (NCBI taxonomy): domain Eukaryota; kingdom Viridiplantae; phylum Streptophyta; class Magnoliopsida; order Asparagales; family Orchidaceae; genus Dendrobium; species Dendrobium chrysotoxum. The sequence continues at coordinate 3,736,849 of CM034297.1, read as the reverse complement.
TTCATTAAATAAAAGCCGAGTTTATAATAGAAGGTGCATTGATATGATATTAAAAAATCCAAAAATATATAATTATTTTTCTTTCTTTTGACATCTCAAAAAGGTGAGAAAACAATCAAACAATCAAAATTCTGTTGATGGAGGAGAGAGTGAAATATGTAGTATATATAAAGCAAAGCAACCTCGTAACAGTCAAATGATCACAAACATATAGGCTTTAACATTTCCAAAAGGCTAAATAACTTTTCCATATTGGTTAGAAATTGTCAAACGCATGTACAATTGGTGATCATATACAAGATCACGATCAAGCTTTGAACATCTTATGTATGGTTAGGTTATTAATTTAGCAAAATCCCTAGAGTTTGCTCATGTGGAGGATTCATAGATTACATGCAAAATGTAAACCTAAGAGATGAATTGTAGATATGATTGTAAATCGTACGTAAGATAATGAATTTCTAGAGAATAGTTCTGAACTGCATAATTATATAAATTTTTTATATTAGCCAATATAAAATTTCAAGCACCTGGATCATGCATTCCAGATTGGGTAGAAGTTGTGTGATGTTTGCTAATTGATGTCTAGTGCCAATGAATTCAATATCTCATTACCTAAAGATATGTTTTATTGAATAAAGTGATGAAGGATCTCAATGTGTTTGGGAATGTGTTTGGGCTGTGAATGTTGTATGGGTTTTAGGCCAGGCTAATTGCACTAGTGTTGACATACTTGATGGCATTGTGTCAAGTATGTATTGTTTAGCCAAAGTACTTATCAATTTTTGTTGAAGTAGATTTCTCCCTTTTAGCGGATGCTTTCTTGGGTTTTGTTTGTTTCTATTTTGTGTTTATAACTAAGGTTCTGAGGCTTCAAAAAATATATCTATGGCTTAATAAATTTTCCTATGCATGTGTAAGATTTCTTTTTTCTTTCAGAATTTTAATATTAATCAAATTTGAGACTTGAAGAACTTTGGTAGAGGCCCATCTCCAGATAACAATGTGAGAGATTTTTTTTAGGTTACTTCTTTACCTTAGTTTTCATTTTTTTCTGATCTTTCTTCTTCTTTTTCTATGCTATTTTCGCTTGAAGGTGAGATCCTGTTTTATTGTATTTGCTATAATCTAGATTTCTTTTGATTTTGTGAAGTTTCTAACATGTATATTACTTTTTTATTCTTAATTATTCTCGTTAATTTCTAGTACAAGCCATGGATCTTTCTGCTGAATTGGATTCCATCTTTTTTTTGGGTTTTAATGGTTAGGAGTTGTTTTTGTCTAATAGTTTATTTTCTTTGAAATTTTACTTTGTTTGTTTCATTATTTTCTGCATTGCACTTTAGGTTTGTATTAAAATTTTTAGATACTAAGACAACCCGCAATATTTACTTACCTTTTTGTTATGAAAAAATCCTGAGGGAAAATATTGTACAATGGCTTACATCTTTGCAGCATGAAGAGTTGAATTTTTGTTTTTTCTGTAATTTGGGATGGCGATTTCTGCCGGAAATACAAATCATATGACCTGTCCTGGCTGTGCTGTGATAATTTCCACGTCTTGCACAAGGAACCTTCTTGATTGAATCTGGCTATGCTTTAATTTTAAGCAGGCGCTCGACCACAAATGGGTGACCAGAGTATACGTGATGGATCTCTCTCCGCAGAGGATTTTTATGTTGCCGCAAAGTCACTTTGTGAACTATGGCAGAGTGCAAATACTACTCTTCCAAATTGGACTTGGATACCTTTTAAAAGGATACCTACTGGTATTTCATGTAATGTCGGTGATATTTTTAACCACCTCCACTGCTATTAGCCCAATTATCTATTTATGCCTTCTTTCTCTCTCATTATTAATAATTTTTTTTAGCAGGAAGGCTACCTTTCTCTTGAGAATGTATACCACATTAAGTCAAGCAAGGTTTGCAACTGACATGATATCTTGATATTGTGATGGAAATAAGTAGCTGGGTTATATAACAATGTTAGACCTGACCTATAAAAACAATTGTCTTTAGGAACTTGCGAGCAGTCAAGACCTCTTGCAAGAAGAACAGCCAGTAGATAGTGCCACTGTGGTATGATGCTGTAACTGAAACGTCCAACTTTCACATCCGTCTTCCAGCAATTTTTTTTTCTATTAGCTTTCTTATTAGGTTTACTGTTTTCCTTATAGTACCGCCATTAATGCCTGGAGCAGAGGCTTCAACCTTAAATAGGAAGCCCTATGCTCGGTTCTCCATTCTTGTAGATTATTTTCTATATTGTTCCAATTGTGTTCCCTTTTTTTATTGTAGCGTCTTATTGATTGATATACATTGATGCTTTAGATGGTGTTTTGTATTCAGATCCAGTTTTCAAATCCACCTAAACAACTGGATTCCTTGTCTATTTCTCACTTCAATCACATACCAAACTGCTTCGTGCTTTTATCCTGAAGATGTTTTCTATAAGCATTCATGCAATACTTAAATTTTTTCCGCCCAGGTTCAGGTTCCCAGCAGTGTGATTCACGCCTATGACTTCCATATCATATACAGCTTTTCTTACAGGAATCCAGTTCTTTATTTTCATGGACACAAATATGGTACATGTTTTTTCAATTGTTTCTTCTAAAAGTCAAGTGCGTTATATCAAGTTTGAAAATCCATGCTTTCTAATTTACGTAGATGGACAACCTCTAGACTTGGACGACATCCAAAAAGACCTGCCTGAATACTCTTTGAAACTTATACGGGAATCAAAATGGACATTCATTACATTCGAGGTATTTCAATCTTCTTTCTTCCCTCCATGATTTTCTGGCTTTTACTTTCCAACTTGAAATACTGAACGTCAATTAAAAGTAAACGTCTGACATTAAGAAGAATCATTTGCATAATTTCTGATTTTAAAGAGTATATCTTCAGCATAACCAAAGAAGTAATATTTATTCTATAGTTTAGGGACTACTTTGGGATTTTTTTGTTATTGGGTTATATTTCAAAATAGTCACCCGATTATTCGTATATGGCTATTTTAGTCCCGAAGTATAATGTTGCTCCAATACAGTTCCTTGATCATACAAAATTGATTCAAAATGGTCCCTTTGGGACTAAATTGTGATCAATTTTGTTAAGTCAAGGGACTAAATTTGGATCAATTTTATATTACAATTATAACATAAGGGATTATTTTGGATCAATTTAGTATAATGAAAGGACTAAATTGGAGCAATGTGATATTCTAGGATTAAGTTAACCATACATGAATAATCTAGGGACTATTTTGAAAATTTTCTATTATTTATATTCCTTCATTCTCGCCCTTAGCTATAGCCTCCACAGTATGATAGTTGAGTGGAGCTAAGCAGTACAATTAGTAGTAAAATGACAATAATCATTGCAAAAGAATTTGAAGGAGTCCTTTATGGCACTTACAGGAGCACCCCTATTTGCATCGACCTTGGTACATGTTACACCCATGTGGAACAAGTGAGTGGATGAAGTTGCTTCTTGGTGGTGTCCTACAAGGAAACCCTTCTGCTGCTAATTACTTGGTTTCATGGCTGTCAGTAGTTGGCCAGGCAGTTGGACTTAGGATTCCTTCTAGCTTGACCAGTAGTTGTTTCAATGATGGCTCTTCATCTTCAATAGGTCAATGCAGTATGTAGAACTTATAAATTTGTTGAACTAGATCCCAGTGTGTAGCTGATCTTACTAAACAATTAGATTTTATAAATCATTGCAAAGTGCCTATATTTATTATCCACTGGTGAAAAACTAAGTAAAAGTTTTGTTCATATTTTTTCAGCAATATCATTTATTTGACCTTCAGATTTCATATAGTGAATACATAATATTTGAGATTATATTTTGTTTTATGCAAATCATGGCCTCAGGTATGTTTGATCAATTAGATAGTTTTGTTTTAGTAGTTTCCTTAAGAATATTTTATTAGATTTATCATGAGTTTTATGCTTATCAATCTAACATCAGCCTTCAATCTTTCTCATCTATGCTATTGATAAAAAAGAGTTGTAAAAAAAATATCATTAAAGAAGAGTAATGATGATGATGATAATCATACAGTAGTAATACTAATAGTATTACAACAACATCAAGCTTTTATCCACTATGTGGGGTTTGCTATATGAATCTTTTTTTCTCCATTGTGCTCTGTTAAAAGTTAAATTCTCGTTTAAATTTTAAAAAGAAAGGTCATTTCTAATATTTTCTAACCAAGTCTTTTTAGGTCAACCTCTACCCTTCTTAACATAAGTCAAATCTAATACATCTACTTTCCTTATCGGGTCATCTGAAGGTCGCCATTTTATGTAACCAAACCATCTAAGGCAACTCTCTCAAATCTTATCTCCCACTGGAGCTACTTCAACCTTTTCACGTATATGCTCATTTCGTATCCTGTCTCTAAGAGTAAAACCACTCATCCACCTAAGCATTCTCATCTCTGCAACACTTAACTTAATATTATGCTTCTCTTTTAATGGCCAACATTTTGCATCATAAAGCATTGCAGGTCTAACCACCATCATCTAAAATTTTCAAATCAATATTAAAAATAGTTTTTTAGGACAACTACTAAGGCTTCGTTTCGGATAGCTTTTGGCCTCTGCTTTCAAGAAGTTTTTGTACCAGAAGCTGTTGTAGAAAGCACTACGAAAATTGTGCTAAACGAAGCGTAAATCTTTTGGCCAGGGCCTACAAAATCTCACATAATGGAACCCACCAATTAACATAAGCCGAGTCCAAGAATTGCCAACCCATGCCTTATAGTGGGTCAAAGTCTAGCATCAAACACTAGTGGATCATAAATAATTCAGTATGGTTGCACTATATTGTTAATTGTGGTTGGTAAGGTCTTGGATTGTATAAAAGTCGTCATCTATTATATGGATGCTTTTCCATTAGTTGCTTTTAGGAGAAGGGATAGAGACTTTATTTGTATTTTATGTGGGTTATATTTATCATTTCCTTGAAAAGGCTATATTTAGGCTTCGTTTGGGATGGGTTTTTTACTATTTTATAAAGCTATATTTTAGCATAAAAATTTCTTGAAAGCAAGAAAAAACCAGCAGTCTAAAGCTATCCCAAATGAAATCTTAGGCTTTATTTAAGACAGCTTTCTTAATACTTTCAAAAGTAACTTTCGAGTACAAAAATTTCTAGTTCAAGAAATTTTTATAATAAAAAATTGTTTTAGAAAACAACAAGAAAACAGTCCCAAACAAAGCCTTAATAAGAGTAAGACTTAGTCTTGTGTTCACCTTTCTACAATAAAAAAACTATATAGCACGCAAAAGTCATTGCAATCTCACCCAAACTTCAAAAACTGTGAGCATTTGATATGTATTAATTACAATGATAATGATTCCTTGTAGGTTGTGGGAATTTGTATGGTTGGAAGCTATGCTTTAGCCAATAGAATATTGTTCTTTTAATAAGAAAATTTTCAATGAGTTATGTGTAAATTTCACATTTTTATTTTCTTGAATTTCTCATCATCACCATTATCACTAATTTTATTCAAATGATTTGTGTACATTTTTTTCTTAGTTATGGAAAATTCTCTTCCCTTCCCCTCACAACTAAATATTTACATAAATAAAATAAAAATTTTGCTCACACAATATAAAATTTCTTTATTTACAAAAAAAATAATATAAACCATTTTATTTCATGCTATTTACATAGCTAACACCTAAAATTTTAATATTACATGTCTATCATTTATAGAAGAAAAATAGGTGCATGGAATGAAATATTAAAGTTTGTAGAGTGGTATGAGTGGTGATAATGAAATATAGGAGTGGTATATTTGATATTAAAATTTTAAATGAGTAATAGAAATGTAATATTAAAGTTTTGAGTGTTAGATATGTAAATAGCATGAAAAGAAGTGGTATGTATGTAAATTTTCTTATAAATTAAATTTGCATTATGCTCTTACTGATTTCAATTCTAATGTTTACACAAACATTCCTTCCCAGAAAGAATTAGATAAATTTCACAAAACCCACTCAAAATCCTTCAAATTACATCTTAAGGACCAATTCAAATCCATTTTTTTCAAAGAAGAACAAATCAGAAATTACATCGCATATCCAAACAATTCAATCAATCATAAGTTTCTAATATCCAAAATAAAAAAGGTGCTTAATACATAATTCTTCACTCAATCAACCCCTCCAACACAAGCAATAAACCTTAGGCTCCCAAACCTGCGTTCCTTAGTAGGCGATAAGGGCTTTATTGTAAATTCCTCCATTGATCTATGCTTCCTGTGGCCACCAAAAGCCTCTTCTTGGACTTCCCTAAACTCCTCTGCTTGAGACAGGAAGCTGTGGCGATGGCCATCTTCCTGTGTAGCCGTTCCTGCGCCGGAGGAGAGCTGGGTATAGTACCTCATGGCCTTCTTCCTCTTGAAGGCTCTGAAGACATAGGGAATCAGACCTTCCATTTTGGGAGAGGGGAAGGGAGAGGAGAAAAAGGAGAAGAAGGCTTAGAGGGAGTTTGGTTGGAAATGAGAGTCATGCCTAACATTCTCTTTTTTTATTTTTTTTTAAATATGTAGATATTATTTTATAATATGAGAATGAAGAGTGGTGGGAAGACTTGGTATTTGATAATGAGCAATAAATTGGGTGTGATGACTATTTGTGGTTGGATTGTGAAGTGTTGTATTTGTTTAAGGGGGAAATTAGGGTTAAGATGTTGCGAATGGATTTTGGTCAGAATTTATTTTCGGATTATTGTAACGTAAAAGTTAATGCTTTTTTTTTATTATACCCATTTTCAAATAAATTCAATAATTTTGAGTCTCGTTTTGATAAATCATTGAGGCTGTCATTCAATAAATTTAAAGAATGTGTTATTAATAGTATTTTTTGGAGTTGATGACATGATAAGGCTGAGCATAAGGATAATTTTGATGGAGGCAATGGTAGAATGATTGGAAGGTCATAATTGTAGTGATGTCATAATGACGAGATTGCTACTGATAGGCATGTAAGTTCTTCTTATGAAGATGAAGATCGTATGGCCGAGATGTGCGGACAAGGTTGTCTTCAAAATTAATGCAGGTAATTGATGATGGTCAGGTTAGGACTCTCCCTAGAAGTTAGGGTTATAAGACTTAGAGGTGATGGAATAATCATCACAGAAAGATCATGGAGGTCACTATGAATGATCGAGTTGGTCATCTTTTTAGAGGTGTTGGTGGCATGGCCTAGATGCGTCAGATAAGATAGTGTTGGAATGTTACGAAAGTGATCAGGGGTTGTTAAAAAGATCCTATTTTTAGAAATTGAGACTGTATGTTCTAGATGTATTGTACTAAAGAAAAAAAAAGTTAAATACAAATAAATTTTATTGATGAATTTTACTCGTTTACAAATTTAGCATATTTATGACAAAATTGAGCAAGATTTTTAGCAACCCAATAGATTCTATAGAGGTAAGGTGAGAGAAATTTTAAAAAATCAATTAAATTACGAAGAATATCATATATTTTTATTTATTCAGCTTGAGGTTACTTTAGATAGGAAAAGATCCAATCAAATCAATGCACTTGGATATTCATTAAGAAATTAATGGCAGGTTTTTTTTTTCCTTTTTAATTAAATGACATTTTAGGATGAAATGATCATTCTCTACTCTAAGATTTAATATTATAATTTTAAAATATAAAATTAAAATCACTAATGCTTAATAATATTATTCAAATTATTAATTTATTCTTAAGTAAATAAGTAAAACAAAGTTTATAGATTCATAATTAATATAAATAGTTTGGCAATCCATTTAATTATTTAAATTTTCATTTGATTAAAAAAATTTAAGATAATTTTGACATTAATTAAATTTATTTAAAAAAATTTTGAATAAATGGCCCAATACAATAGCTATAATTTTTAATTTTTAATTAACCATATGAATTACTGATAAAATTCACAATATAGTTAATAATTTTCTTTAGTGGACACAATTCATTTTATTTTAATCTATTTTACATGATGAATGAGATTAAACTATGATAAAAATTATATATATATACATAGCTTAGCCCCAATCCCAAGAAAGAGTAAAAGATCATGACTTTGTTTGGGATGACTTTCTTACTACTTTCTAAAAAAGTTTTTTGTTCAAAAAATTATTGTACTAAAATTTTTTTGAACTGGAAAGTTGCTTTAGAAAGTAGTAAATAAGTTGTCACATACAAAGCCTATATTTCTTATCTAAACTCACATCATTCATGTTCATTACCCTTAATGATATTGGTAGGATTAATTTACCCATAGCTTTAGTAGGATAATTTATGTGACTAAGAGCCTATTTGAGACGGTTGCATTTTTTTTGTAAATTTATATAAAGTTGTTGAGGTGAAAATAGCTTTCTTCAAAGCTGTTGTAAAAACAATTTTTTAGCATAAAAAATTTCTTGAAACAAGTGAGAAAATATTAATCAAACAAAATTATGATTGCGATCTGAAAAGTAAAACGGCAGGAAAATTACCCTAAATCAATAAACGCCCCTTCATTTACCTTAGACATGGATAAGTTCAGTACACCAGCCCAATGCCCCTTTTAGTTTCTTGGACCAGCCCATGGGCCCTAGACATGCGCCGAACCCTTTCTTGCTCTTTTTAAACAAACAAGATTGGCGGTTCAGCTCGGTAAAAGGTAACAGTATGAGTTAAAGACTTATAAAAGACCTATGGATAAGTTCAATACACCAGCCCAATGCCCCTTTTAGTTTCCTGGGCCAGCCCATGGGCCCTAGACCAAACCCTTCTTTCTATTTTTAAACAAACAAGATTGGTGGTTAAGCTCAGTAAAAGGTAAAGAAAGGCCTATTTTAGCAAAAAAATAATTGATTGGTTCCATATAAATATTAATAATGGGCTTTAAAGTAAAAAAGATTTTGCCTAAATCAGGAAGCAGAGCAGAGCCACTTTTTTTTTTTCAAAATTATATATAGATATATATACTTTAACTCAAACCTAAGTATGCATTGAATATATATATGTAAAAAATATATAAAAATTAAAAAAAAAACATCAAACTAATTTCTAATTGAATCAAACTAATTTTAAATAAAAATAAATTAATTTTAATTTACAAACATAATTAGAAATTTAATACTTTAATACAAATATAATTTTTTAAAAAAATCAATTATATTAAATTTTTCCATGTGCTTATCATATACTATAACAAATGCCTATGTACTATGGAGGTACACAAGCATTTAGTCCTACACCAAAAAGGTCACTTTATCCATCCATTGAAAGGCTCCAAATCCAACCATTGAATGCCAATACTGACACGTGTAAAACATCCACCATAGTCGTACCAAAAAACTTTTACATTCTAGCCCTTATCATCCCACTCCCATCCTCCCTCCCCCAGGAGAGCAGTTACCTAAAGAAGCTCGAAACAGATCTCTAAAACCTACAAAACCCCATCAATTCCAACCACCAATCGCTTCGCCATTTCTTCTTGTAGAAAAAGGTTCGTTTTTTATCACAAAGATCCCGCCTTTCGCCGGCGATGTCTCTTCAACAGCAGCTTTACTCTCCGCCGCCGCCGCCGACGACGACGACGACCACGCGGTATCCGTCGAAGGACAGTTGGGGGTCGATCGGTCCGGTGATCGGAGTTCTCGCTGTGATAGCTGTACTCGGAATCCTCGCAGGAGTAATCGGCCGGCTCTGTTCTGGGCGGAGGATTTTAGGTCTAGGGCCTTTTGATGTTGAGGGTTGGATTGGGAGGAAGTGCTCCTGCATCGACGGCGGGATCAGCTCGCCGCCGCCGGCGGCGGCGGCGGCGGCGGAAGAAGTCCGTCGTCAGAGATCTGAAGCGGAGCTGGAGGCGAAGCGTTCGCCACAAAGCTAGATTGAAGCGGCGCTGTACCAAAGCTCTCATTTTTCTTTTTCTTAGTGTAAAACGGTGGAAAAAAATCCTTTTTTTTTAAATAAAATTTATGTAAATTTTCTAGTGTTTTATTTAGCTTATTTCCCTTGTGAACATCAAGGAAAAAAAGGTTTAATTTTTATTTTTGTTTTTTTTTTAATGGGATGAATAGAAATTTATTCTTCCCTTTATCTTTGAATCTTTGCATTTAGATTATCTCCAACCGAGCTGTATAGAGTAGTATGTTGTCCGTCATTCGCTCCATTCGAATGCTAATCACATGACAAAATTTAGTAGGCGAACAGTGCGACTCCTATTTTGATGTTACTGGATTTGTCGTAGAAGCACGTGAAAGAGGAGAAAGACCGTTACCTTCGCAGTAAGATGAAGAAGTGCACGAAAGAGGAGAAAGAAATGAAGTTGATTGGAGTTGAATTACTGCATTTTGGAGTTTTATTATATTTCGGAGTGAAAAATGAGTTTTTCAGTTGGAGATGCCCTAAATCTCTATAGGATATTTGAATAATAATTTTCTTTTTTCTATTAAATCAAAAGAATAATTTATAAAATTTTAATTATAATACATTTAAAATTTCTTTATTTATTTTGATATCAGTGTAATATAAATTTTAATACTATAATATTATAAAATTAATTTAAAAATTATAATGATTCTATCATAAATTAAGACATTGAGAGAAATAAATTTAGAAGATAAAGCATACTATTATTTGTGAGTGAAAATAATATATAACAAAATATAAAATTTGATTTAGGAAAATAATCATAAACTTATCATAAATTAAATTAGGACAATTAAATACAATTATTTTCTTATAGTTTAAATGTTTTTATTATTTCTTTAATGTTTGAAAGTGCTATATTTTATTTTTAAAACGTTATAAAATTAACTTTATTTTAAATAGTGATTAATTTAGAAATAAATCTCATAATCCCCACTGCTAATTAATATTACAAAGTTTGGAAAATAATGATTATAAAGCAATAAAGACATAAATTTGCAAATATTTTATAATTGGAAAAAAATGAATTAGAATATTGATCAAATTGCTATTAGGATGGAATCAAATAATTGCAATAAATGCAAAAAATAATGAAAATATTTTTTATGCAAAATATATGATAAAATAGTAAAATATGAAGATAATGAAATGAAATCAACCTAATAATTATCATAAAGGTGACCAAAATTCAAACTTGACTTGATAATGAGCTCGTGAGTCTAGTTTATCAAGCCACGAGTTTGAGCTTAAATACGAGCTCTAGCTTTGCTTGGCACGTTTCTTTGAATTGTCGAGCACTATATTAATATTAATTAATGCATTGACATTTACATCAACCTAATTATTTTTTTTTATAAATTCAAAATAAGAAGCCGAGCCCTAAATATGTGTCGATTTCGAGCTTTCTTATCAAGCTCAAATATGCGAGTCAAGCTCAAGCTCATATTTTTCACTTGAGCTGAGCTCAAACTCCATATAAATTAAATGAGATTAGCTCGATTGAGCAAGAACTCGACTCGACTCACTCATTTATTCTCTTATATATTTCATAAGAGTCAAATTAATCAAAGTTAGATCAACATATCCTAATTCATATTTTCTTATTATAATTTATATATTTATATCCTAATTCAAAGTATTTTTATGGATTAAGGTATCATAATACAAATGTTTCAAATTAATGCTTAATCTTATATGGCCTTTAATTTTTTTTATTTTTTATTATCAGAACTTTTAATATTATTTTTTCAGTCATATTTCTATTTTATTTTCATGGAAATAATTTTTAAAAATGATTTTGTTGATTGTTTAATTTTTATATAAAACTGAGAGAAACCTAAATAATGAAATTGTTTGGGGCAAAGAGAATAAAAACATTCCTTGGATTGGGACTAGAGAAAGCTTGTCATGTTGATGTGAGGGTATTATTAAATGGATAAATTTGTAATATTAGATTTTTAATAGAGGCAGACTGTGACACCAATCATAGTGGGGTTCAAGTGAGGTAATAAAAGTAAAAATAAAGGAATAATAAATAAAATTATTAAATTGTTGGGCGTATATGATTAATAACAAGAATTCTCTTAGGACTTCTTTAGTCTAATTTGATAGGGTTGACAAAATATCAATTTTATTATAGTTTTCAAGGTATAAAAATAAATTTAATGTACTTTTCAGAATTTATAAATGATGAAACTGTTTATCTCAAAATATATAAATATTTGTCGCGTTAAACTTTTTTAATAAATTTTATGAAAATGAAATCCTATATTTGTATTGAAATTCGAGAGATCTGACTCCCATTTGGGACCTTCAATCGCCCTACTCGAGTACTCTATCGGTTATAGCATCTATTTCATTATCTTAGTTGCTCAGTCTTCTTTATCGGCCAGAGAAGAATCGTGCAGACTATCTTCCTATATCTAACGCTCGACGACAACTATCATCGCCTATCATACGACACTTGCATTTGCTATACTTCAACGTTGATGACCAACACCTTACCTATCGACTAACAATCTAGCACGAACGAGCAACTAGCAAGTGACAACAGTGTTCATCACACTCCAACTTTCAACATTAATGACAACCAGTTATAGCATCTCTTTCACTTCCTTTGCTGCTCGGTTTTCTTTATTGGCAAGAGAAGGATCATGCAAATTGTCTTCCTATATCTAATGACCAACACCTGCAATCACGTATCGACTAACAGTCTAACACGAACGAGCAACGGACAACAGTGTTCATCACACTCCAACTTCCAACATCAATGACAACCAATTATAGCATATCTTTCACTTCTTTCATTGCTTGGTCTTTTTTTATCGGCAAGAGAAGGGTCATGCAAACTGTCTTCCTATGTCTAACGCTCGACAACTATCGTTGTCTATCATACGACACTTGCTTTTGCTATACTTCAACGCTAATGACCAATACCTGCAATCACCTACCGACTACTGGTCTAACACGAACGAGCAACTGACAACAGTGTTCATCACACTCCAATTTTCAACATCAATGAGAACCTATTGCCAACACTCATTATCTACCCTCAACACAATCAATAACCACAACTTAAATAAATAAATAAATAAATAACCCCACACATTCTAAATTCTTGCATTATAATCCCACACTCTCTAGTCTTAAGAAGGGAGAATCATTATAATTATTGTCTTATTTTTCTTTAAAAAAATTATAATAAATTTTTTAATTTAAGTCTCTAACAAAGGGCCAATTATTAAGCATGCATGGAGCAAGTAGAGAAAGGTGCATATTATTAATTATTTTAATATGCATTATTGTGTACTTAATATTATAAAATATTATGTACAAAATAATATATTAATTTAGATATTTTTCTTAACCTACTTTGCATGTACCACACCCATCTGCTCATCATTCTTATTAATGATAGACTTACAAACATCAATATTGACCAAAAGTTAGGGGTGATTTGGGATCAATTTTTTTTTTAATTTTAAAAATATATATTTATTTAGTATATTTTATAAAGGTTTTTATTTTTGAAAAATTTTTACATTTTTATATTTTAAATAATTATAAGTTATTATGAGTACTCTAAAAAATTATCATATATCACTATCATCGACTGATACGGGTCACTATTGACCATTGCCAATCAATATCATCGCTCGCCTCTTGCCGCCACCTATGACTACTGTTGACCACCACCTTCGACCACCTCAACCGTCATCTCTGACTGTCACTGTTTCATTAGCGATCGCTGCCATCAATATAGAAATCAACTTATTCAAAATTCAATAAAAATAAAAAATATATTTTTATTTCATCAAAAGTAGTTTACTTTAAATCAAAATATAAACAAAATAAAATATTAAAATGATTCTAAACATCCCTTTAATTAATGGTTATGATTTGAGTCATTAATTATTTTAGTATGTTTGTTTTCTTTACCCCTATGTTGATTTGTGCTTGAACATTATTGCATGTCAAAAAAATTCCTATGAATTAGAAGAAACCAAAGAAATTAAATTCACCTCTGAAATTTTAAATACATAAATTGTAAAGTAGTGAGATTTATTTTAATTAAAAGACATAAAAAGAAAGAATAAACAAAAATCTTTCTATTAGAATTATGTATTAAAAGTGAAAAAGGTTAGTGAGTATGTTTTTCCAAACTATTAGAGAAAATTCAATTGATAATGACAAAAATAAAAATAAAAAAAGCTGCAATTTTTAGGTTGGGGAGATAAATTTGTTTACAATGATTTCGTTTGGTATAGCTTTCTTATTGTTTTGCTTTTTAAATCGCAATCATAATTTTTGTTTGGCCATATTTTAACTTATGAAAATTTACTTAGGCTTCGTTTGGGACAGCTTTAGACAATTAGACCGCTGCTTTTTCTTGCTTTCAAGAACTTTTTGTACTAAAAAGCAGCTTTACAAAGCAATAAGAAAATCATCCCAAATGAAACCTTAGGCAACGAGCTATAGGGAGAGAGAACTATTATAGTGAATAGCATCTCTACAAGGAGGTGAATATGTAGAATATATCAATCATGCTTTGGTTTCAATAATGCCAAAGCACTTATAGCACAAGCTTTTACTATAATTATTGGTTGGGTTGCCATAGGCTTCTCAATTGAAACATAATGGTTGTATTATTGAAGAGCTAGAAGAAGGCCGAAAAGCCCTGATCGATTATTATATGCGGAGTCTGGACTCAGAAAATCATTCGATTTTGTGACTATAAACAGTAAAAATACAGCCTAATTCACATCACATTTGTTGAAAATAAATTTAAGAATCCTGATAGGCCCGAGGGCTCACCCTACCAAAATGATAATAGTAATAATTTAATTATTACCTCAATGATTCAAACCCTGATTGAGTTCACACAAAGCCCTACAAAAAAAGGCTTTTTTTAATTATTCAAAGCAAAAAAAAGGTTCCTATAAATATAAAATAATAAAGGAGCCCAATTGCCTTTTAAATGGCCTATTTCTAACTTTTCAGAAATTTGACTTTTTGGATATTGGCTGTTAAAGTAGAAATTTCTACTTGTTTTGGAAATGATTAAGATTTGTCTTTTTCTTCTTAAAAAAGATTGCTTTTTTAATATAAATCACTGTAAATTAATTAGGTTTTATTTTGCTTTTATATGATAACAATTTTATGCAAATAAAATTCAATTGTTAGTAATTCTTTTTAATTGTTATGCTAATCTTAATTGTTTACTTATATAATTTTTTTTATTAAGGTTAGCTTAGAGAAAGTGTAGGAATTAACATCTCATATTTAAATTTTAATCATTTTTTTATAAAAAAAACTCAAATAACACTCATGAATTTAAAAAATTAAAGTGTGTTAAAAAGCCCTTCCAAATAATTAAAATATATAAATCTTTTTTTTTTTTAAATTTGTTTCGTCGAAGATTTCGTTTGGGACAAATTTCTTATTAAATTCAAAAAATTTTTTAATAAAAAATATTTTGGCTATCTTATTACTTTATAAAACAGCTTTTTATTAAAAAATTTCTTGAGTTATAAATTTTAATATTAAAAATTATTTTAAAAAACAGTAAAAAAAACTATCCCCCACAAATACTCTTAATTTTTATTGATGGTGCAAAATTCTATCTCTATTTTTAATTATGATTTTTAACTCTTAAAAAAGTATTGACGACATAATGATTGAAAAAAAATTTATTTTTGAAGATAAATACTTTTACTAAAAAGCTCTATTAACTTATAATCTTTGATGTCAAATAAAAAAAAAATCTAATTAGGATTCTAAAATGAGCGAAATTGTTACGTGCGATCATCAGATATCGTTAGAAGGCCAATTAGGAAACGTTATATCACCAATTTACTATGTATCACTGTGTATCGGATGACGTAACGCATTCTGATTGATGTTCGAATGTTCCGGTGACCGCCTCCAATAATTTCTCCTAAAATGAAAGCTCAATTGCTCTTTTTCTTTTTTCTATTTTACCTTTCTGCCCCGTTCCATAAGCAAGCAATAAAGCGGCTTATTACACGCTGGAATCGCACAAGACACTGAACAGTAATCAAAAGGTCTGTGATAATGATCCAATTTTATGATTTAAAAGAATTCAAAATAATTTTGCAAATAAATTTAAATTTCAAAATATAAATTTGCAAAAATAATTACGAGTAATTACATTCTTATTCAATTCAACCTGTTGAAATGAAAAATAGAATAACAATTAGGGTTTATGAATGATAAATTTTAACAGTTACCTTGCAAGGAGTGCAATATATAAAAAATTATATTGCACTAAAAAAAAAATAATGTCAAGATATTATGATGTAAACTTCATTATGATGAATTCAAAAATTATTGAATTTGCTTTGAGATCGGTGCGATACAAACTTCATATACAGCACTAATCTCAAAGCAAATCTCATAATTTTTAAGCCTATCATAATAGTAAGAGTTGTATCAGGACATCCTGATGCAGTTCTTAAGAAGATTTGAATATACACTACACGAAGAACAAATTTTCAGTGATAATTTACAGAATAGCAAATTCAGGAGTAAGATTAGGAGTCTTACCCCAAAATATTTGGAACAGATGATGCCAAAAAGAATTAATTTCCAAGCTAAAACCTCCAATCAAATCAACTGGAAGCAGCAGCTTTAGCTTCTGAACAGTTCATCTCACCAATCAAATCACCAGACATTGCTGAGGGTATTCTATGCCGTTTAAGAATCCTAGAAGTTGCCAGTTTGGAATTTCTATAATTCAAAACAATCACTCTTTCATCATCTAAATCAAACCTCAAGTTCTCTTCATGGCAGCCTTCCACAAGGCTGCACAAATGTTTCAGATTGTCGACCTGTATTCCATTCACCTTCTTCACCTGGACAGAAGCCTGATTACTTTCAGATGCTATAAGATAAGAAAATTTTATCATGAGATTGATTACCTGCAAGTCTGAGAGCCTCTCATATCCAGTGTTAATGTCATCCATTAGGACCTGAATTAAGAAAAGCATCATTTATTTAAGAGCAGGAGACAAGCATATGCTGGATTAACTTCAACTTCATTAATTGCACCATACATCTTTATGATTGTTAATGATTTGATCTTAAGCTGATCCAACAAGGGATCAATAATGGCTTGGAGTCATTAAATCTGATCTTCAGCTAAGCTGAGCCATGTTTAAGTTTAGCTCATCTATTTTCAATTTGATTCTGGCATGACTCATTGACTTTGATATGAGTTTGATATAATCTTTTAAGACAAATTCTTAGCCCAACATATAGACATCATAGCTCAATTCAAGTTCAATATGAGATGGATTTGGCTAGAAATCGACTCATTGGCTTCAATCCGAGCTCAATTCAATTTATAAAATGAACCAAATTTTGAGCAATCTTTTATCTTCAAGCCAAATTCACCACCATATGAATTTATATCTATCCATTTAGGATACAAATAAATCAAATAAAAATTAATATTTATCATGACCTCCTAACAAAACTCTTGACAACAATTATTGCAGAAGAGATCCTCTCAAGTACATAATATTCTTTTAGTACTTCTAAATTTCAAATACACAATTTGTTTATTACCTGAGAAAGAATGACTAATTGTTCCCCAGCCTTTTTAGGCAATTCTCGTAATGCACGTTCACATAGCCGGCGAGGCGAAGTGTTGTACCAGTCATCTCCATACTCATGAAGATAAGGCTGCGTCAATGGTATAAAGACCAGACCAGCAAAAATATAGTAACTTGGTAGTTTATCAAACTGCTGAACAGGAACCAATGGCTGTTGCTGCATATTTCAAGACTTTATATGTCATTATATTTCATTCATAGTTCAAGAAATTTTTCCAGCTGTAGACCATGTCTATTGTTTAACCAGAATGACAAAGATATCTAATCATACAAACAAAATAAACAAAATTCAACAAAGCAATGCTGTAAAAGTAAAAAAATATGAGGCATTATTTACTATTCATTTGTCTCAATCTACTTGCACTATAACTCTAGTATTTAGAGGCTAAAAACAAAACTAGAAACTTTTTTTGGTTGAAAGAAGTCTTTACATGTCATTCAAAATGCAATAAATCTTGCCAACTGTAGCCAAAATATAAAGTGTTTAACCAGAATGAGTAAGATGTAATCATCCAAGCAAAGTAAACAAAACATAATAAAGCACTGCTGCAAAACTAAACCATACGAGGCATTATTTACCATTCAGTTGCCTTGATCTAGTTAATACTATAGCTCTTTAGTATTTAGTGACTACAAACAGAACTAGTAACATATGTTGATTGAAATTTTTCGAGAACCGAAAGTTTAAATAAAAATGATCAATGATAAAGATGCATCCCAGTCGCTAGATATGGCATAGGTATCATAACCTCAAAAATCACCATGGATAAGAGTAGCTTCACTCACAGGTTGAAGGGAAATGCTGAGTTCATGCACCATGCCATTTCTAAGCACTCTGAGAAGAGCTTTCTCTGCAGGTTTCTTCATAGAGACAAGGTGATCAAACGTTATCCTCTCCCTATTTCGGAATGGTACTGTAGAGCGAAAATCATCAAACTGGTTAAATAATGGAAGCATTTATATTCCCATCCAACATGCATCCAAATTTCATCTTGCAATATGCATTCAAGAGAATCACATTAATATCAACTACAGAATATTTAAAGAAAATGGACAGATTATGTTAGAAAATACAATAGAAGATGAGTAGAAGATTGATTCACCTGTTCCGTCATTTGCTATAGGCACACCATCAAACGCTAGAATAATATCATCTTTCTCCAATACATTGAAAGCGCTAGAAAGAGGATTGATTTTGCTGACAAGCACACCAGTCATTTCTGAATGCATGCGGAAGTGCTCTCTTAACTGTGCATTTTCAGTAGGCTGGCATGATAAACCAAGAGAACAAAATCCGACATATTTTCCGTTCTCTTTCACTCCAGATAAGAAATGCTTCATGATAGGGACAGGTATGATGTAACTACGAGAACAAATAATGTTTAAGGCTATTGGTACATTTCAAAAGTTCTAAAACAGTTAGAAGTTCAATGAGCCATTCTCCAGCACAGCAGCACTTGTAATGGTATACTTGTTATCAATTCTGACGATAGATTTATGAAATGTAACCACAAAGAAGAAAATAAAAATATAACCATTTTAGCATACAAAAGACCTTTTTTCTGGGATAAAATGTTTATTATGCTTAACAGGCTTTTCAATTCTGGGTAAAATGTTTTGCCAGTATTCTCTAATTTTATTTTTGGTCCTTTTATTTCCATCTATAATGGCCTTACCACTAAAGCGTCGTTGCAGCTTACCTTCTTTAAAAAATCAGTATATGGCAACGTAGCTATTAGTCAAATTTTCCTACTTTGTTGAAATAGATTCCAAGACTTGGAAGCTTATTATTTGGGTTTTAAATTTACTTGAAACATATAGTTTTTTAATAGATCTTAGTGGATTCAGAGGAACTTTTATTTTGGGGCCTTTAAGTGCTATAAATAAAACCCCTGAAACGTATAAAAATTAAAGAACATTGAATAGTAAAATAAGATCTGACCACAATTCTTTCGTGTGTTATTGGATGCAAGTTATTTGAGTAGTTTGCAGGTCTTTAAGACCTTTTTCTGGGAGTGAGACCCAAACACAATTATGAGGTATGGATCTCACACTCGGTGATTTTTTATCTTTGCCCTTTCTGCTAACTTGTTTAGTGATTGGTCTATGAGTGTGATTGAAATTTTGTCAAGTTAAATGCCTTCTATTTTTTATTTTGTGATGTGTCACCGTAGAACTTTATAATTGCTCAATTTTCTTGTGAATTTTCATAATTTAGCAACTATTAAATTATTGTTTGAATTTTGAAATGAAATAAGTGTGTTTGTTAATTTGCATCAAAGGTGAACAAGCTTTGCTAAAATCTAAAGTTGGTAATATGTGTATTACATTTTTTATATATTTATCTATGTATCTCCTCTTAAGTTTACATTACTAAACCCTAAACTCCCTAACACATCCTAAATCACTAGATATCATCTCCATGTACTTCCTTTAAGCAGTGACATGATAATTAGTCTTATTTATAAATTGAGAATTAAGATATCTTACTTAATTAAGGCATTTTTAATCCACTAATACAATGCTACTGATTTCACAGGTGAATCATCTACTTTGCCAAGAGTACATCTATAGTTAGTTTTTACAAAATATTACTAGAGAAGATTATTGATGGTCCCTCCAAAAAATCATCCTAATACTCCCAAAAAATACCTCATCATTTGATAATATGTACCTAATGAGATATCTGATTAGAATTGAAACCTCTACATATGCAATCACTAACAATATGGAACGTTGTAACCCAGGGACCTGTCGCCATTGGAATAACCACGGAGTTCAACTTTTGTAAGTATCTATCATTTTATGTTTGTCCTTAAAGTTTAGAAGTTTTTCCATCAATTATTTAGGCTACTTTGAGTCATTTTATGCCATTTGCACCTCAACTTTTTTCTATTTTTTCAAGAATATTTAGTCATTTGTTATTAAGTTTCTTAGTTTTTTAATTAGGATTGGATTCTATAATGATATTTAATTATTTATAAATTAAAAAGAAATCTGACTTTTTCTTTCAAATATATGATTTGATATGATGTTTTGCACCATCTCATCTAACCTAGTGATGAGGACATCCACTCTAATATTTTTGTTTTATGTCTATTTTATTATTTGATGTATTAACTTTATGTTAATGTTTATTGTATTTTTCAATTTTGCCCTTACTTAAGGGTTTAGACATATGTAAGCCCAAGGGGTATTTTAGTACTTTTTATTTATCGCATTGTATTGGCTATTTAAAGCCCTCCTCTCCTTCTTTGAGGTTAATGATGATTATGAATAAAATTTCTACGTTTTACTCTTGTGAGAGTTTGAGGATTCTTGGAGAGAACTTGGAGAAAGTCCCTTGGTGAAAGGGCAAAGCAATACCCACCAGTCGTCGGAATCATCCGGGGCTCGTGGTCCGACTCCTCCCCTAGCTCCACACGTCGATCACCCACCAGTCCTCCCCTACCCGACGGCCCCCAACTCCCTTGCTCCCTAGCCGCCAAACAACCTCCCTTCCCACCGTCCACCATACTCCCTCCAAACCAGCCGGCCCTCCCACCTCTTCTCCTCCCCCATGGTGATTTCAATCAACATAATTCCCTTCCTAAAATAGAACCAAGCAAGAAAGGAAGGATCTACAATTATTTGAAATTCAAATTTGAATTTCAAATTCTTTTTTTATTTACCAACTCTATTTTAGGAAGGTTCTTCAATCTAATCTAATCTAATTTAAATTAGATGTGATTGAATATTCTTATTTCTAAATTAAAAAACTCAATTTGGAAACTTTCCTATTGTCCCAAATCTGATTTTAATGAGAGGTTTCCTTTAAATCCCCTTTCCACATTTATTCACTTATGATTGGAAGGAATTCAAACATCCCATTTAATTCCCTCTTGCCTAGTCCGCCTTCCACCCCACCCCACCCCACCCCACCCCTCTCTCTTTCCCTCCCCTTTCCCATTAAAATCCTTTCCTAATTTAAATCCAATCAAGCCCCAATCATTCAGCCGCCCCACCACTCTCCCATCTCCTTTTATTTCTTACCTTAATTAAGAAATCTATTCGGTAAGAATTAATTCCTTTTCCCTTATTGCTTTCCAATTAACCCCCATCCCAAGGTGCCGCCCCTCTCTATCCCCACTTAGTGAAATTTCAAATTTCCTTGATTTTTTCTCAGAATTCCTGAACAGGAGATTACGCATTCCTGCTGTTTGAAATCCCCAACTTGCTGGCTGCTCTCCTACAGCTTACTGTCTAGCAGTTTCCACAATTTCCTGCTGTCCTGCATCGTTGGGAAGGCTCTCAAGGGCCAAAACTGCCGTCCAAGCCTCCATAGTGGGTGTTCAAACACCCCTAGCTGCTGTTCAATAACTCCAGCAGGCTTCTTACTGCTATCACTCCGTCCAGAAGGCTTCCAAACCCGCTGCCTCAAGTTCCTGGACATTCTCCCCTGCTGTCCTGAAATTCCAGCAAAAGGAAATCAACAATTCCGCTGCTATGAACCCTCCTGCTGCTGTCCAAAGCCTTCCTATTGCTTGTATTTGGATTTTCTAAGCTATAAGGTTGTTGTTCCTTGATGCAAAAGGCTCTAGGATGCTGTCCACCTCTTTCCCAGCATTCAAATGACCTTGCCGGAGTGCGTATCTCTCTTGTCTTTGGGTAAACTCGACATCCGACTCTCTATCTTCATAGTTGCATCCTTGATTGTGGTTTATTTATATTCATGAAGATAATGTTAATGCTTCTCCGCTAAAACCTAATAATTGGAAGAGTTGTGTGAGGGATCATTCATAGTACTAATCTCATTGTTAGTATAGGGATTTCTTGTTGAAACTTTCCATGTATGCATTGTTAGATTAATTGATTGTTTTATGGTCTTAACTCCTATGCATGTGATTTAGCCTAAACTTGTTTTTTATCACCTTATTGTTTTATCTTCGCGTTTAAATCAACATAAGTTTTATTTAATATTGTTCTCTAAATATTAAAGCGTGCAAATTCATTAAGCAACTCATCTTTGCATGTACGTTCTACATCACCTAGCTCTTGAAATTGCACCAAGAACACATGCATGCAAGGAACCTTATTCCTCCAAGGAAAAAAGGTATGATATTTACAATACAATAACATGAATTTTTGTTCTTTGAAAGCTACCAGCAACATGTGGAAATCCTCTTTTGATGACCTGGTTACGAAAGTAGATGTATTAGAATTGACTTATGTTAAAAAAGGTAGAGATAGACCTAAAAAGACTTGGTTAGAAAATATTAGAAATGACCTTTCTTTATTAGATTTACATGAGAATTTGACTCTTAATAGGACACAATGAAGAAAAATAATTCATGTAGCTGACCCCACATAGTGGGATAAATGCTTGTTATTTGTTGAAAGCTACGAGCAACATCAAAAGGATGAGCCCCATGGCCTGCCAAATTTATGAACTTTTCCATTTTTAAAAGCTAAAAGCGAGCACAAATATAAACTTAATTTATATTATTATTTTTGAAGTATCACATATAATAACTATTTATAATAAATTATGCACAACTCAAACTTATTTTATTTCTGCATTATTGAGGATATTCTCTCTTTATTTTTTCTTTTCTCTCGAATTTAGGCACATATATGCTTATACTATCAAATTAATTGAGTAAAATGTAATCATATCCAATTCTCTTACTTCAAACACGATATCTAATTCATGGTCTAGAGCCATTCCAATTTTCTTTAAAAAATTTCCCGCCAATGCCGCACTCCACAAACTATCTACCTCCACTGGCCTGCACACTCTTCTCTCTGATTGTGACCTGTGACACCCTTCTATGTCTACAGGTTTCTCATTCAGTGAGATCTCTCAAATGTAATCCTCTCCAATGATCCACCACTTGCTTGCATTAAACTATCATGACCGACCTTCTTTGATCATCTCTATCATGCCGATAGAAGAAAAAACTAGCTCATTATCATGTTCATATATGGATTCCTTATCTTCCCAAAATGCTAGAGGCATTTCGTCACCTAAATCACGTTGTAGCCACATTCTAAGAGTTGTCCATCACCTACGCTCACTAATGGGAACCGGATACCAAATAACCTGCAAACATTGCCGTTAGCCACTAAGGTACTTGGCCTCCTCCAGTACTCAGAAATTCAACTCAGCAACATACCTATGCTCTATAGTGGTGACTCTATCAATGACATTACTCCTTACTACAACAACCTCTCTATTAACACTCGCTATCAATATTATTTGTCAATATCTATATCATTACTCTCTATATATACCACTATTTAAGGATCTTATTTGGCTTATCTAAAACGAATCTTATAACCAACACTTGCCATCTGATTTGCACAACTCCTTCTTTCACCTATCAATTGCACTCCTCTAGCAAGGCTCATAACCTCTAGGAAACAAAGCATTCGACTATTTCATCTCTAGACCCTGTTATTTATAAACTCAAGTTGATTATTTTTTATGCCACCATGAATTTGTGGGTAGTGATACCATGTCTAAATAATAACATAGGTTAAGCATTAATTATTGTTATGTTTTCTCATTGATGAGAATATTCTTTTTTATTATTTTCTAACCCATATTTAGGCATATATATGCATGTACTATCAAAATAACAAATAAAAAACTCATAGTTCCAATTCTATACCTTCTGTCAATTTACAATGCAAAAAACCAAAAGAATAAAAAGGTGCAACAAAAGTATGGTAACTCAACGGGAAGCTAAAATATAGTAGAGGGAGAATATAGGATAGTCACAGGGTATCTTAAGACCTGCAACAACACGAGCCGGAATTATAACAGATGGTGAAAGCTCTAGATCAATGTAAGATAGAAGCATCTTGGCAAAAACTTTTCTTGCCACTCAGCTCACGACATGTGATCATTCTTCTTAAAATATTAAGAAGCGTCATAATGTCAAATGATTTTGGCAAAGGGATCATTCATTGAAACATATTAATATTAATGACTTTTGACTAGACACTCAATTACATCAAGAGAAATCAAAATATGACAATTAGGCAGACGAGCCAGCAAGAAACATTTCAATCTACCTGAACTCACCCAATATTTTCCGCACCTGAAAGGTTTTGAAAAGCCACTCCAGCAACCTTATCACCCATGATTGCAGGCCCCCCACTATTTCCTGGGTTGATAGCTGCGTCAATTTGTATAGCCATAAGCTGTGCAGCACCATGGACATATTGCGTTGGCTCAACTCTTGAAACAACACCTTTGGTGACAGAGATGTTATCTCCACCTGCATCATAATGACCACTTCATAAGCATTGTATCATCTTAAGCATGAACGATGAACTAGAAGCACATGGTTATAGCATAGAATTATGAATTCCAAACTCTGAATTATTATTATCAAATTCTACCTTGAGGGTATCCAACGACAGCAACTGCTTCCTGCAAAAATGGAATATCACCTAGATCCAAGAAACTCATCCCCTCCCAAAATTCTTCACTATCAACAGTGAGAAGTGCTAAATCACATTCATGACCTACAGCCTGAACTTCTGCCTTGTACTTTGTAGGTGAACCATGCTTTCTTACAAGAACAAATGTGTGATCAGCTACTACATGAGCGTTGGTTAGAATTTGTCGTCCAGGAATCACAAACCCTACATATTATAAAGGCGTGAATTAAGGTTCTTTAATATTTTGCTTGAAAGAACATGTTGCATATTGAATTTTTAGACAGCTAAAAGAATCAATGACTTTGTGAAACCTAAACATAAATATTCAATATGTTGTAACACGAAATTTAGATGCATGGAACGCAAGAATCACATCTTGTGGGAAGTTTCACAAGAACACTGAGCTTTCAAGATAAAAAATAGCAACAAAGTTTAGCTCCAATGGCTGGTTATCAAAAAACATTTTTTAAATAAACTGCTTACACGTAAACCAGACCCTGACAAGAATAAAGGGCATTCACTTACTTGCTTGGCAGGATAAGGAATTAGTGAATTACTGTAGGGAGGCATATAATTTTATTAAAGTAAGAAATAAGCGATATAATTAATTGTAATTTTGACATGCGCTTAGCTTTATCCCTATAATGAGCAACGATAGATAAAACATAGTCATGATTGACATTGATGCACCTCCATCCAGTAACTACATAAGACCCAACTAGAAACCGATAATTACCTCAACACTTCTACCACATGAGAACCAACAACACAAGTCCCCCGATTACTTCTTCATAAGCTATGCTAGATAAGGCTTTATTTTAAAAGTCCAAAAGAGCTTTAGTGATTGCACAATTATCAAGGAATACTCAAGTTTCAGGATACAAATATAATCTAAAGATGAATAAAATTTCTGTTTTGACGTGTCGTAAGATCAAGCAAAATGGCTTTTTTCCAAGAAAATCCGTCCAACTGAAGTGCTCAAACTCTCTCCAAACGATTATGCAGATTCATGCAAATTTTAAGCAACAAGAAAGTACTATCACAGTGCAAGCTAAATCAACATTTAATGTGCACGATCAAATATAAACTCTCTCACTGAACAAAACAAACTCCTTTACTTCTGTATTATCCGTCCATTGCTTAGTTCCCAGATTAGTATCCAAAAAGCCGATAAGATCATATCTTTCAACCACTTTACGAATGAATCATGAAATCACCCGCTCAATTGAAGCCAGTATATAGAGCCCTTGCTCCACTCAAATGCAAAATTGAGAAACATTCAGGCTTCAATTACCAGAGCCCGTGCTCTCCCTCTGAGATTTGTTCTGCCACGGAAGAAAGTAATTGGGGCTGCATGAAACTGTGAAGACCTTCACAACGGAATCAAGAGCAAGCTCTATGGCCGCATATGCATCAGCATATTGATATCTTACAGGAACATCTTCCACCTCCAAAACATGACGACTGATAGCGCTGCAGCTGACGCTTGCTTTTTCTGGAGCAGCGACGGCGGAAGCGGCGGAGCAGAGAGAGGAAGAGAGAGGGATTGGGAGGAGGAGAGGTGAGGATTCTCGGAGGAAAGGCGGCAAGTGACCGTGGAAGAGGCTCCGGTGGGCGGTGAGTCGTCGTAGGGAACGCAGAGAGACGAGCATGGCGGGCCGGGGGATTAGGTTTCATGAGCGACAACAGCGAAAGGTCGGATTTCTATAACGACGAAATGCTTCGCTGAGATTCGTGCTGAAGCAAGCTAATGTTGAAGTTAAATACAAAATAATTATTTTTTATTATTTTATTGAAGCTCTAAAAATGTGTATATTAAAAAAATGGGGGATTTACATATATACTATTTTATTTTATGCTATTTACACATTTAATATCTAAATTTTTAATATTATATGCCTATCACCCATAGAATAAATATAAGTGTGTGGAATGAAATATTAAAGTTTATAGGATATTATGAGTGTTAAGAATAAAATATAAGAGTGATATATTTGATATTAAAATTTTAAATGAGTGGTGAGAATGTAATATTAAAATTTTTGATGTTAGATGTGTAAATAGCATGACCTAAAAAATTTATGATGGTAGAATAAAATTTATTTCATTAAATATTGCACAAATTTATTAAAAAAAATATGACATGAAAATTAAATTTTTATGAGAATATTTTTTGAAGAGAAAAAATATCATAAATCTTACAAAATCTTCAGAAAATTCACTTGGTTGGCAAGAATCTTTGGAGATATTTGAATTAGAAACTTTCAAAATTAAATTTATGACCATATAAATTGTTATTTCAAATATATATATATATATATATATATATATATATATATATATATATATATAGTTAATGTAAAACCCGAAATTTGACGATCATAGGTCGTCGCATGCTTTTCGATGCGTCACGACGAAACTTAAGTGAAAAATCAAAGTTAACAGAATTTAACGAAAATAATTTTATAAAATTCTACGCAAAATTTTGAGCAATTTGATATATAGAACTTATAGTTAATTGTAATTATTTTGAGAGATATAAAAATTAGAAGATTTAATATACCTAAACTACCCATATGAATATTAATGTGAATATAAGTCATTTGAGGGCATAGTAGTCTTTTGGCATAATCCCTAATTTCCCTTTTCTCTTAAGGGGACCGATTGAATTGATCCCCATTCGATTCGTGCGACCGAAATAGCGGAGGGGATAGGGCGGACGCGCGGGAGGCGACGGGAGGAGGCTCCGGCGGTGGATTACGGCGGCCAAGCTTGGGGAAAAATGTAAAGGAGACTAAGGGAAGGCTAAGGTATGCATTAGAATGACTATTCCTCCATTTTTTCTTAAAGATTTTTGGACGAGAAGGATCTAGGGTTTGACAAAAACTTAATATTCCTTTACGAAATTATAGAGGAGTAAAGGGGAAGATTAAAGTATGTTTTAATTTAGATATCTCCAACTTTTTGAGAAGTTTTTTTTTGAGAGAGATTTCTAGGGTTTGACCCAAACTCAAGATTTTTAAAGAAGAACGATATGGGGAGATTAAGGAAGGTTTCTAATCATGAAAATATAAAATTTAAATCAATATCTTTTAGGTTTTCAAATTAGGGTTTTTCCAAGGGTTGACATTTTGTGAAAGTTTCTTAACAAAGATTGTTCCTATAGGTCTTAGGAAGATTCTTTTGATGAGAAATTGAGATTTTTATGAAAAATGTCATTTCCCTAATTTTAAAATTTAGATAATCCAAAATTTTAATGTTCTAATGATTTATTTAAATAATAGTGAGGATTTGGCGTGCTAAAATAAGAGATTAATAAAATTTTGGTTTCCCAAAAATTAGGGTTTTAAGCAAATCCGAAAATATAAAATTTTAATTAGAGAGAGAGATAAGAAAAGAAGAACTAAGTTTGGAATTAGTAAATAACCTATGTATGCGAAATTAATGTTTATAGGTGATTAATCGTAGTGACATCGAA
The DNA here is from genome assembly GCA_019925795.1 of Dendrobium chrysotoxum. NCBI lineage: Eukaryota > Viridiplantae > Streptophyta > Magnoliopsida > Asparagales > Orchidaceae > Dendrobium > Dendrobium chrysotoxum. The sequence goes on along the minus strand of CM034297.1, from coordinate 3,708,364 downwards.
GGAAGAAGGACTAGCAATGGAATCAAATTCCTAACTTCTGTAAGTATGCATGGTTCTTTAATTACAGTAATATTTCTTGTTTCTCACATGTTATATGATTTGATAGACTAATCATGCTTCTTTACTCTCATCAAATGGTTGATCATGTAAATTACATGTTATATTTTATGGTATTATATGATAAAGTTCTTATGTTATAGAAATGAGATGACATGAAGTGTTATGATTATGATATGATTGTTATTGAATAATTATATGTGCATGCTGAATAGATGGAGCTCACCCTCTTATGGTACTGGCTGGGGACGCCGTACTTGTGCACGTTAATGGTAAAGGAAATGGTAAAGGGGCTCTTTGAGCCAATGGAAAAGGGGCTCTTTTAAGCCAAATGGTAAAGGGGTACCTTCATTGGTACCAAATTAGACGGTAGCTCTTGTGACGGGTGTATTATATATGAAAATGAGAAAGATATGAATACAATTATGGTGAATATAAACTGATTATGATATGATATGTATTTATGTTTTACGCATAATGCTATACACTTAATGTTTCTATGAAACAAATGATATGAATAAATAAAAAGTGATATGAAGTTACAAATGCTAATATGATGAATGTAAATTGATTATGAAATATTATGGATTTATGATTTATGTGTATGCTTAACATTATGTTTATAAGATATAAGATTTATGATATGTTTAAATGAAACGTGACTTTTAGCATATTATTTCTCTGCCTTGAATTACTATAGTTTAGAGACATGTTTTACTTACTAAGCTTTGGCTTACTGTTAGTTGTTCAAATTTTCATGTATAATTATTTTAATTATAATGAGTAGAAGGGATGGAAACGTATACCGTAGGAGAGGCGCGCAAGAAGAAAGGTAATTAAATGAGTCCTAATGATTTTATGTTTGTATGTTTTCGAATTTGATGTTTTAATGGCTCTTTCAAATGTTATGGTGATAGAGATATTGGATATTTTAATCTACCGTCCGACCGTCCGTTCTCGCCTTGTTAATTCGAGCCCCCGGGCCGGGTCGTGACAAGAGAAATGGAATAATGCATCAGGCTTATTGGATGATAGAAAGGTCCCCCTTAACTTAAGGGAAAATTTTTATAAGATGGTGGTGTGACCTGCAATGCTTTATAGTACAAAATGTTTGCCATTAAAAGAGAAATGTTGTACAGATGAGGATGCTCAGGTGAATGAACGGCTTTACCCTTAGAGATAAGATATGAGATGAGCATATACGTGAAAAGGTTGGAGTAGCCCCATTGGAAGACAAGATTAAAGAGAGTAGCCTTAGATGGTTTAGTCACAAAAAAAATGGCTTTCCGATGACCTGGTTAGGAGATTAGATGTATAAGATTTGACTCATGTTAGGAAAGGGAAAGGTAAGGGTAAACCTAAAAAGACTTGGTTAGAAAATATTAGAAATGATCCTTCTTTATTAGACTTACTTGAGAGTTTGACTTTTAACAGGACTCAATAGAGACAAAGGATTTAGGTAGCCGACCTCACGTAGTGGGACGAAGGCTTATTGTTGTTGTTGTTGAGTTTGTCTAAATATATCAGGTATGTTGATGATCAAAAGAATGTAACTGATATATGGAAGGTGGAGGATTACCCCTGAAGTAATTGTGAACACCGATAACTATTTTAACTCAAATGATGGCGACTAGGACCCAAATGCTTCAGGAATCAAGATCACAACATGTAGTTGGAATGAATAAATATCTGAAGTTGTTTCAGGATATGCGACCACCATTATTCAACGGTAATGAATGACCAATTGAGACTGAAAAATTAGTTACTTCGTATAGAGAAATTATTGGATAGCGTATCATGCCCTGATGAAAGGAAAGTGTCACTTGCTACATTAGTCTTGGATGGAGAAGCATAAAGGTAATTGAGAGGGCAACATGAAGACAAGTTAGGAGATATTGCAAATATGGAAGACTTGTAGAACTGTTCAGAGAGTAGTTTGTACCTATGTCAACAGAGGGAGATGTAAGACAAATTGATAAGATTGATTCAAGGAGGTTAATCAGTAATGCAATATGAAGTGAAATTTATAACTTTATTACGATATCAGTTGATTTGAAACAGTAGAGGAGAAGTGTAATAGATTTCAATCTGATCTAAAAGATGATATTAGGCAACCTTTAATACCTTTCGAAATTGAAGACTATTCAATATTAGTGGAAAGAGATAGAAGGGTGGAAATTGATTTCTAAATCACAAAAGAGAAGAGATCAATATAAAAGGAAGAGTGTTGAAGAAGAAAGTCAAAGCAATCTGATGGAAGGATCAAATGAGAAGAAACCTAAGTTTAGTTTTATTGGAGTTAGTAGTGCAACTATTAGTAAAGTTATTGAAACTTATACTAACTGTGGCAGATTACATAAGGGTGAATGTCTGATTGGTTCCAACACTTGCTATTGGTGTCGTCAACCTGGACACATAGCAAAATATTGTCATGCATTGGTTCAAAAGACTTCAGGGGAAATAAGATCAAATGAAGCACCTTCACAGAGAAGTTTTGGCAAACAAAAGATGATAGAACCATCAGTTGCAGGTTTAGTTCAAAATCAATCCCGGCAGAATGTTCGACCACGGGTTTACACCCTGACTCAGTAGGAACCCAATGAATCCCTAGATGTTGGCAAATGATAGTTGAGATGGCTTTGTTGTTTATTTTCAGTGACTTGTTTGGTTATATTAGATATATTGGATTTAGCATATTATCTTGTTATGTTATTTCAGACATTTGGAGTTTATCTGGGTTATTTTATTATGTTGTATCAGATGTTTAGTTATCTTTTATTCCAATATTGAAGTTTATGTTAAATGAAATGGAAGATATTGTTTGATTGTATAATTTGAGGTTGTATAAAAATTTTGATGACGAAATTTTTATTAGGAGGGGAGAATTGTAAAACCCGAAATTTGACGATCATAGGTCGTCGCATGCTTTTTGATGCGTCACGACGAAACTTAAGTGAAAAATCAAAGTTAACAGAATTTAACGAAAATAATTTTATAAAATTCTACGCAAAATTTTGAGCAATTTGATATATAGAACTTATAGTTAATTGTAATTATTTTGAGAGATATAAAAATTAGAAGATTTAATATACCTAAACTACCCCTATGAATATTAATGCGAATATAAGTCATTTGAGGGCATAGTGGTCTTTTGGCATAATCCCTAATTTCCCTTTTCTCTTAAGGGGACCGATTGAATCGATCCCCATTCGATTCGTGCGACCGAAATAGCGGAGGGGATAGGGCGGACGCGCGGGAGGCGACGGGATGAGGCTCCGCCGGCGGATTCCGACGGCCAAGCTTGGGGGAAAATGTAAAGGAGACTAAGGGAAGGCTAAGGTATGTATTAGAATGACTATTCCTCCATTTTTTCTTAAGGATTTTTGGACGAGAAGGATCTAGGGTTTGGCGAAAACTTAATATTCCTTTACGAAATTATAGAGGAAGTAAAGGGGAAGATTAAGGTATGTTTTAATTTAGATATCTCCAACTTTTTGAGAAGTTTTCTTTGAGAGAGATTTCTAGGGTTTGACCCAAACTCAAGATTTTTAAAGAAGAACGATATGGGGAGATTAAGGAAGGTTTCTAATCATGAAAATATAAAATTTAAATCAATATCTTTTAGGTTTTCAAATTAGGGGTTTTCCAAGGGTTGACATTTTGTGAAAGTTTCTTAACAAAGATTGTTCCTATAGGTCTTAGGAAGGTTCTTTTGATGAGAAATTGAGATTTTTATGAAAAATGTCATTTCCCTAATTTTAAAATTTAGATAATCCAAAAATTTAATGTTCTAATGATTTATTTAAATAATAGTGAGGGCGTGCTAAAATAAGAGATTAATAAAATTTTGGTTTCCCAAAAATTAGGGTTTTAAGCAAATCCGAAAATATAAAATTTTAATTAGAGAGAGAGAGAGAGATTGGGATATATTTATAAGAAAAGAAGAACTAAGTTTGGAATTAGTAAATAACCTATGTATGCGAAATTAATATTTATAGGTGATTAATCGGGGTGACATCGAAGGAAGAAGGACTAGCAAGGGAATCAAATTCCTAACTTCTGTAAGTATGCATGGTTCTTTAATTACAGTAATGTTTCTTGTTTCTCACATGTTATATGATTTGATAGACCAATCATGCTTCTTTACTCTCATCAAATGGTTGATCATGCAAATTACATGTTATATTTTATGATATTATATGATAAAGTTCTTATGTTATAGAAATGAGATAACATGAAGTGTTTTGATTATGATATGATTGTTATTGAATAATTATATGTGCATGCTGAATAGATGGAGCTCACCCCCTTATGATACTGGTTGGGGACGCCGTACTTGTGCACGTTAATGGTAAAGGAAATGGTAAAGAGGCTCTTTAAGCCAATGGAAAGGGGCTCTTTTGAGCCAAATGGTAAAGGGGTACCTTCATTGGTACCAAATTAGACGGTAGCTCTTGTGACGTGTGTATTATATATGAAAATGAGAAAGATATAAATACAATTATGACGAATATAAACTGATTATGATATGATATGTATTTATATTTTACGCATAACGCTATACACTTAATGTTTCTATGAAACAAATGATATGAATAAATGAAAAGTGATATGAAGTTACAAATGCTAATATGATGAATGTAAACTGATTATAAAATGTTATGGATTTATGATTTATGTGTATGCTTAATATTATGTTTATAAGATATAAGATTTATGATATGTTTAAATGAAACGTGACTTTTAGCATATTATTTCTCTGTCTTGAATTACTATAGTTTAGAGACATGTTTTACTTACTAAGCTTTGACTTACTGTTAGTTGTTCAAATTTTCAGGTATAATTATTTTAATTATAATGAGTAGAAGGGATGGAAACGTGTACCGTAGGAGAGGCGCGCAAGAAGAAAGGTCATTAAATGAGTCCTAATGATTTTATGCTTGTATGTTTTCGAATTTGATGTTTTAATGGCTCTTTCAAATGTTATGGTGATAGATTTAGATATTGGATATTTTAATATATCGTCCGACCATCCGTTCCCGCCTTGTTAATTCGAGCCCCCCAGGCCAGGTCGTGACAGTTAAAATGAATGTCTCAATGAAATGAGATCATTGACACCACAAATGATCTGATCGATCCCAAATGAATGGAAATCAAACATTTGGAGCACATTTCAAAACTTTGAGATATTAGTTGAATGATCAAGTGGTTTTAAAATATAATGTGTCAATAGTCAATTTGAGCATTCAGATGAGATTAATCCAACGAACGAGAAATCATTAAGATACTCAAATGATAGATAATATATATATATATATAATCAAGGGGATCAAATATGGATGGTTCGATTGAGTGTTTTAGATTATGACCAAATTTATCAAAACATTTCTGTCAAAATGGGGATTAGCATGGGTCGTTTACGAGCTTAGATAACTAAAAAATTATATTATAGAGTTGCAATCGAGTCAAGCCATTAACATCTGCCAAATATGGGTACACCACTATCACCTAGCTATCATCATCAGGCCATTAATATCCAACCCTGTTATTGAACATTAATTGTGTAATTAGCACATCAATAATTAAACAAATAATTTCAACTGTGTAATTTCGTCTTCTCCAATTGTAGGGGAATAGGGGCGCAATCGAGTCAAGCTGACTCACGAGCTGGCTTGGGCTCGACTCGGTAACAAGCTTGGCTCGACTCGACTCGTTTGCACCCCTAGTAGGAAATAATTGATTCATATATATAATTTTATAGTTGATTATTGCAAAAGGGCATAACCAGTAATGTTTTCTCTTCTTAGGGTTTCAACATAAAAAATTCGAGTGTCACTTATTAGCTTCTATATTTTTGCTTGCAATATATGTTGGATTAAGTTTGTTTTCCTATTTTGCTGTCAGATTGAGTTTTTTTTTTTTTTGTTTTGTAGGTTCTGCTTTGTAGATTATTTTTTATTATTATGGTGACAATCAAAGTTCTTCAAATGCTTTTGCAAAAAAATTTGGGTGCAATTCTACTGATCTAGATGCTGATTTTGTAACTTCGGAAAGACCTTTGTTTCCCATTGAGAAATAGAAGGCCTGACAAGGATTATGAGAACTAGACATGGACGCCTAATTAGTGTTTTATGGTTCTTTGATTGGCTCTTGGATGGGCTTCAATTCTTTTGATGGGGGCGAAAGTTTATTTTGAAGGTTTCTTTTTTGGACCTGATGATTATTAATTGGGACCTCGTGGTTGTGCGTTTGTGATTATTTTGCTTGAGGTTGTTGTTAGTGTTGAAATTTAATATTTGCGGATTGTGCATTTATCCAGTTTCTTTTTGCTGGATCCTTTGTTTTTGTCAACTGTCGCTCGTGGTTGTCTTTTGAGGAGCTTGGTTGCTATTCTTTTTTCTTTTAGTATGTTTGCTATTTTATCTTTCCTGGTGCTGTTCTTCATGCTATTAGTCTTTTTGTGTGGTAGTTTGATAGGGTCCGTCTACTTCCCTAGCTGCCTTTTTGTTGTACTTAATTGAACTAGTTCTGTTGGTTCATTTTTTTTTTCTTTTCTTTTCAAGTATTATAAATTTTTTTATTTTTCTTGCAATCCTTGAAATTTGATTTATCTTTTTAATAAAAATTAAAACTGATTACCCTTAATTTTTTATATATATATATATATATATATATATATATATATTTATTTATTTATCTTTCCTCGCTAGATCTTACTACAATGCTCTGATATTATAGACTCCCTAAACCCTCAAGCCCTAACGCAAACTTCGATCGTCACTTTTCTCCATCGTACTCTCTGCACTCGTCCTGCGCAACAATGGCGGCGATGTTGGTCCGTTACTTCTTATCGTTCATCATCTTGTTCGTCAGTTCATACAAAGTTAGAAGGAGGGAGGTTGAATCTGATCTGGTTTTTGTCTCGTTAATGATTGCAGCAACCACAGATCATACTTCTGAAAGAGGGGACGGACACGGCGCAGGGGAAGGCACAGGTGATTTCCAATATCAACGCGTGCACAACGGTGGCTGATGCTGTGCGGTCGACGTTGGGGCCCAGGGGCATGGACAAGCTCATCCATGACGATAAGGGTAATACCACCATCTCAAACGATGGCGCTACGATCATGAAGTTGCTCGATATTGTTCACCCCGCCGCCAAGATACTCGTGGATATCGCCAAGTCCCAGGACTCCGAGGTGAATGGCATTTCCTGGTGTTTGGTGCTAAAGATTTTGATGTTTAAGCTTGCTGAGTCTGGATTTTCAGTTTTGGAATGCCGCTTCGAAGGTGCCATGTTAGGATTAATGAATATTGATTTGAGTATAAGGGCATTGCAGCGATTTGTTTCTTAATTAAGGATGGAAACTTGCAGCCTTGTTTCTGCAATATATTTCAGGATTTAGGTTTTGCGGTGGTGTGATATAAAGGGAATTTCTACTTGATTAAAATGTGAGTGTTTTTTTTTTTGTGGCGTTCTCTCAGCTCATGAACGGATGGTTTCTACATCTATCTTAGGATTTTATTATTCAAGAATATATGTACGGTATGAACGACCAATTGACTTGTTAAAAATGTTATCAGCATAAAATTTGGTGACTTGGAATTCAGAAACATTTGAAATTTATTGTGTTTGTTTAAAACTTTATACTTCTTTCCTGATAGAATTTATGTCAAACTTAGCTCTGCTATTGATGAGTATAAAGCTATATTTCTGATGATCCGGTTAGCCTTAAAGCTGGAACGTCTCATGTTGACTTTTAAAGTGTGAAAAACTTCACTTTGTGTCAGCGATAGTGTGAAAATATGCAGAAAGTTTTGTATATTTTTGTTCATAGTTCATGACATTTTATACGTTGCAGGTAGGTGATGGAACCACTACAGTAGTGCTCCTAGCAGGAGAGTTCTTAAAGGAGGGAAAACCTTTCATTGAGGATGGTGTTCATTCTCAAAATCTGATACGAAGTTATAGAACTGCATCTCGTTTGGTGGGTATAAAAAAATCTCTGCCCCCTTGTTTATCTGGTAGCTGGATAAACATTATATATTTGACTGAAAATGGGTTCACGTATGTTTAGGCAATTAACAAAATCAAGGAACTTGCTGTGAGCATTGAGGGGAAAAGCCTCGAAGAGAAGAAAACTTTATTGGCAAAATGTGCTGCAACTACACTTTCTTCAAAGCTTATTGGTGGTGAAAAGGAGTTTTTTGCATCAATGGTTGTGGATGCTGTCCTTGCAATTGGCGATGATGATAGATTGAACTTGATTGGAATTAAAAAGGTAATTTTTACCCTTGCTTGAAATCCATGGTTATGGAACATTGTAAACAAGAGATTTGTAGTACACTTGTGTAAGTTTTTTTCATTGAAGTTTTGCTTTGATAAGTTGATTGTGTATTTGTTAAATAGTTTAAATAAACTCTCTTCTATGTACCTCTGGGGAGGTATCCATTTCTGCATGCACGCTACATGTTTTCTTGCTGTTAAGGTGTTCATTTCCTCGCTCTTTAATGCTTTGCTTCTATCAGCAATAATTAAACATATTTTGGTACATTTAATGCAATTGATGTCATAATAATCCTAATTAATAGTATGCATGATTGATGAGGATGCTTAATGTTGAATTGCATATCTATCAATCTGGCAAGTTAATGAAAAATTTGTACCAGTTGTAATGTGTTTGCTTATATTTCCATAAATCCAAGGTAACTTTGTCCAACTTCAATAAGAATCATTTCCTTAATGTTGTTCTTATGATCTTATCTTACACTTGATGCTTTATGCCTGCTTTTTAGGTTGTGAGATTGACATGTACTCTTTCGACTGACACTTGTTAACTTATATAATATAAGCTTATGCCAAACATCAATGTTTTATTTCACTGGTAGGAAAACTTTTGTGCTCAAGGATGCAAGTGTTTTTATTGGGACTTGTCTTGTTATGTTTTGGTTCTGGTTCTGAGTTTGCTTCTGCTCATGGGCATTTTAAATGCTCTTCTGCTCAAGTTGTTTTCAATTATACATAAGGTTAGAAGGATCATTCTTCATAGGGTGCAATTATCTTGTGTATTGTTCTTCTATAGTCTGATGCACTTCTTGCTCCGAACAGATGAGGATTTAATTTCATATGCATTAGTATATTGTATCTTAGCATATAGTTTTTCATTTTGTTTTCATGATTAAATGTCACCGTTATAGGATCACAATCACACTGATTTCCACAATTTTTTTATCTTACAGATCAGTGTATTTGCACTTATTGGGCCCCTTAAAAAGCTTTTGATCTCTAACCATCTAACAAATCTGACTTGCTTAATCTTGTTCAGTTTAATTGAAAGATTTAATGCTTAGTATTGGTTTTTTTGTTGCAGGTACCCGGGGGTACAATGAGAGATTCATTCCTTGTCAATGGTGTAGCCTTCAAGAAGACGTTTTCTTATGCCGGTTTTGAGCAGCAGCCAAAGAAGTTTGTGAAGCCGAAAATTCTTTTGTTGAATATTGAGCTAGAACTCAAATCCGAGAAGGAAAATGCTGAAATCAGGCATAGCGTTTTGCATTCGTTAGAATATGCTTATATTATATTTTGTAATATAAAATTATCTTAGAAGAATAACTATAAAGAAGTCATCATGGATTATAATGTGCGACATAAGAGACCTGGATCTGGAGAACACTCATACTTCATGTTTATGTTTGTTTGCAGACTCTCTGATCCCTCACAGTATCAGTCAATTGTTGATGCAGAGTGGAATATCATCTATGATAAATTGGATAAATGTGTCCAGAGTGGAGCAAAAATTGTTCTTTCTAGATTGGCAATTGGTGACCTTGCAACACAGGTATTTTTTTAGTCTATTATCATTTTGCTTAGAATAAAGTCCAGTACCATAACGGTGGTTTTTATTCAGTATTTTGCGGATCGGGATATTTTCTGTGCTGGTCGTGTAACTGAGGAAGACCTGCAACGCGTTGCCGCTGCAACAGGTGGAACTGTTCAGACATCTGTGAACAATGTCATTGATGAGGTCATTTCTTATAAACTAATAATTATATTTTGTTGCTTTTGTGATGTGAAGAAGTACCTCTCTCTCTCTCCCTATATATATATATATATACACACACACATACATACATATATTTGGTTCTTTCCTTTCGGCTTGAAATCCCTTACAAACTCACTTCTCTAGTCTTTACATTGTAAATGCTTTTTTACTTTAAAGGTTCTTGGATCTTGTGAGCTATTTGAGGAAAGGCAAGTTGGAAATGAGCGCTTCAACATATTTAGTGGTTGCCCTTCTGGCCAGACAGCTACAATAGTTCTGCGAGGTGGTGCTGATCAGGTTACTCACACGAGATGATTATCCCTTACAAATCAGGATCCAATTTATTTTGTTTCCTTTTCCCTGCTTGTATAACTATAAACATACCTTCTACAGTTTATTGATGAAGCTGAAAGGAGCCTACATGATGCGATCATGATAGTAAGAAGGGCTGTAAAGAACTCCACTGTTGTAGCCGGTGGTGGTGCGATAGATGTAAGAAATTTTCTTATAATCATAATGTTCTATGTGTTTACCTGTGCTGGATTAAGAATTCGCGTAACTTAACAGATGGAAATTAGCCGTTATCTAAGACAACATGCAAGGACAATAGCTGGCAAGTCACAGTTGTTTATAAATTCATATGCTAAGGCTCTTGAGGTAGGATGCGAAGCTATTCTACCAATGCTTTATTATTTTGGCAGCTGCAATTTGTTTTTCTAGCGTTAATTGTTTTTTGAACTTTTGTCTTCTTGCATACTGCTTGAATCAGGACTAGTATGCCATTTTCTAGTGCAAACTTACCATCTAATCTGTTGTCTGGTTTGTTTCATGCTACCAAATCTAAAAGAAAAGTTATGTTATTCCTTATAGCTTCCTCTTTATTAAGTTTTTGGTCTACTCGAAGTATTGCTATTTGCTGTTCTCCTAGTTCTTTAGTCCAGTTTTGTTTAAAAGCCTTGGAAATTAAAATTTGCTCAAGTTTCTTCTAGGTACTTATCTTGCATTATCATGGAAACATATATTCTTTGTAACATTGCATTTTTAATGTTGATGGTCTCGATTCTTGATCGATATTGGTCTAAAAACGGCCACAAAAACAAGGTTTTACTTGGTTACTTCTGAAACTTACCACATTTGATAATTTTGGATGAAATTATGGCCAACTGTCATAGTTTTCCCAAAAATACCAGCTCAATGACAGCCCCTCTTCACTCCCCAAGAGTAAATTTCCACCCGACACACCAGGGAAAATGCTGATATCAAAATATCTGTTCACAGTTACCAACCCAGATCTTTTATTATAAGCTTCAAACATAGAGAGCTATAAGCATTTCTATGTTACTCCACCGTGTGTAACACCCATAAACTCATCCCACTCAGATCCTGGGATAGATTCGTAAGTAAAGCCGTTCATTTCCACACCACTTTCATCACAAAAGTGCATTTCCTCCACCCTTGTACCTTTTTACATGAAGTATGACCTAGTTATGTCTGTTTGTGATAAATGTAGAGAATCAAAAGAGATACGGGAAGAGGAGGCAGGAGATATAAAGGAGCACGAGTATGCCTTCCCATGGAAGCTGGATGATCACTCCTTGACACTTTGTGTTGTAGAAAGTGTTGATTGAACACCGATTCTCATTTGATAGCTTCTCTTCTTCCCTCTTCTATCTGGAAAAAGCCCCAAAATCCCTCAGTTATATCAATCAATTCCAAATCCCATGGGAGACACCACTGCCTAAATCCAGTTGCTAATTCCCTCATCACTGCCGGCATCCCAGAATGAAATAAGACTCTCTATTGATTACTCCTTTATGCAGACTTCTTTCCTATTCACCATATATGAAGCATGGGTGTGATATAGTGATACAACTATGACATGATGCTGATGTGATTGTATTGTCTGTTGAAAACTAGGATATAAATATCGGTGAGGTGTGGGGGGAAGGCGCTCTTGTCAGCTGGGGAACATCTAAAATAGAAAATTTCACCAAATTATCCTGACTTAAATAATTAAAACTATCTAGAGGTAGCAGTTTATGGATGATGATTTGATTGGTCTTCAAGCTTATAATTAAGACCAGTGCATGGGTGATGAGGTTAAAATTATGCTGAAAAAGTATTTTTTTGGAATATATAAATTATTTGAGAGGGAATGTAGATGATGTAAGAAGTTTATTTTACTTTTCCTGCTTTCCTACATCTCTTTCCAAGTGGATGCAAAAACAAATAGCATAATTGATGCAGGACTACTATGCTGGAATGAAAATTAGATTTTGCATGGTGTATTTTAAAGAGCAATTGGTAGATTAAATTACTAACATTTGAACGATAAAATAAAACAAGGGAGGGATGCTTGCGTTTAGGCTAAACCACACGTAATAATGCTAGCACAAACAAATATTTAGAGAATCAAAATGATGCTAACAAAGTAGTTGTTCATGCATAATTCCGCGATTAACAATGAGACAAGTAAACATAAAGGAACACTCAAGTAATCCTACGTTTACTAAGCTTTTAGCATGAGGAGCGGCTTAGATCCATTACGATTTCATCATCACCTACAAGGTTAGGAGAAAACGAAGGAATTGACGAAATAAGAAGGTTCACCTTAACCGGAGAGGAGTCGTTGTCGGATAGCCGCCACTTGCTTGCCGATAGCAAAGGTGAGGCGGCGTAGGAGGTGAGTGAAGTACTCTCTGAACGGAGGAGCGTCCGGAGGGGAAACAGTCGTGAGTCGGCCAAGGATGGTCCACCGTCCCTTCTTCCTCTGATCGTCAATCGTATCCACCAAAGTAATGTGGATCCGATCGAAGTATTCTTCGACGGTGTCGTCGAAGTCAAAACCGACGTCGAAGAACGGCGACCGGAGGATATCAATGTTGTCGTCTTCGTCAAGTACCAATCCGTAATCCCATGCGGGTACTTCCATTCATGTTGTTGGAAGGATACCAAGTAATGTGGGAGGAAGCTTTGCTGCCCTTGATGTTCTTTTCCCACGAGAATGGTGGTTTACTTTGGGAAATCAAGGGGGATGAAGTGGGGAAGGGGGTCGGCCAAGGTAGGGGAGGGGAAGAGGGATTGGTTCAGATTTTGTGAAACTAGGGTTAGGGTTTTGGGAAGGGGAAGAGTTCTAAAATCTGAATTTGATTTTAGAATAGGGTTTGGAGGGATTTAGGAATTAGAAACTTTGAATTAATTCCTAAGGAGGTGAGGGTTTAATGTGGTGAGAGAGAGGGGGATTGGAGAGAGAGAGAGGGGGGGGGGGGCGGGTTAGGGGATAGGGCCGGCGGCAATAAGAGGGTGGGGGGGGGGGGTGATTGGAGAATTGATTTGGGTTTCCTAATCTAGTTTTATAGAATATGGAAAGATTTAATGAGTTCCTATTTAATTTAAATTTCAAATAGAAACCAATTTGGAAACTTTCCAAAATTAAAACTCATGAATTTAGGAAAGGATTCCAAATTCAAATTAATAGATTTGAATTCAAACCAATCCTAAATTATCCAATCTAAAATAGGAAGTAGGAGTTAATGGGGAAGGGAGGGCTAGGGGCCGGCGGTAGGAGGGGTTCGGATGGGGGTTTGGGCGGCTAGGGCTTGCGTTTTGGGTGTGTGGGTGGCGGACGGGAGGATGGGGGAAAGGGGTGTCGGCTTGGGGTGGTGTTTGGGGCCGTGGGGAATGAAGGAAAGGGAGGGGAGATCGGCGGGGTGGTGGTAGGGGAAAGATGAAGCTGACGGTGGAGGGGAAGGGGAGAAGAAAATAATAGAGAAAACAAACCACGAATCCGACACGTCTAGATTGGTGGGTAATGCGCAATTCTCCCTCTCCTAGGGATCCTTCTCAAGGGCTCTCAACTCTTAAGCTTTCAAACACAAGTGCAAGAAATTTTTATCATCATTATTCATTACCCAAAAACAATACACGAGGGCCTTTAAATAGCCCAAATACAAGATACAAACGAAAAGACAAACATGCCCTCTTGGGCTTACAACATATCCCTCTAAAGTAAGGGCACAATGGTAAACGAAAATAAAAGACAACAATAATCATAATAGAACTAAAAATATAAAGACTCGATCGTGGCCGTAGATCGACGACCACGTCTCCGATACACTTTCCAAGTGTGGATGTTCTCATCATTCTCCCGGGGTGGAAGAAAGCTCGACTCCGTTGAGTAAGTGTCTCTGGTGCTGTCATAGAACTCCAATGCATCTGGATCCAGCTGCTGCAACTCGTCACGATCCAACCACGTATCTTCCGACTCGGGCTTACCTTTCCACCTAATCAAATACCTTCGTCGTCCACCTTCCTTTGTAGAGATGATTTCATCGCTCAAGATCGTGTCCACTTTATCTGCTATAGGTGATTTAGGGATATCTGGGAGTGGAGGTAGGTTAGGGATCTCACAAGGTGGGGTCACACAAGGCTGTTGTGTAAGTGGGTTTGGCGGATTAAAATCCAGGCCTTCATATGCCACTAAATCTTCTATGTTAAAAGAGGAATTTATGTTGAACTCAGCAGGAAGATCTACTACATAAGCATTATCATTAATTTTCTTAAGTATTTTGAATGGGCCAGCACTTTTGGCATGCAGTTTCTTAACCGTTCCTTGTGGGAACCGTTCCGGACGAATCCGCACCATCACGGAATCACCAACCTCAAAAGTTTTAAATTTTTGTTTCAAATCAGCACGTAATTTATAATCAATATTGCTCTTTTCAATTTGTCGTGCAATTTCCTGATGAAGTTCATGCAAATGTGATGCAAATGACGATGCAGACTCAGAAATTCTATACCTAGAACACATAGGAATGAGATCTAAAGGCTGCCTAGGTTTGTATCCGTACACAATCTCAGAAGGACTTAGACCAATGGTTCGGTTTACAGAATTATTATAAGCAAACTCCGCATTGGATAGAACAGAATCCCAATCCTTAACATGTTCGCCCACCATGGACCATAACATATTACCTATGCTCCTATTAACTACCTCGGTCTGACCATCAGTTTGTGGATGAAAGGCTGTCGAAAACTGCAATTTAGTGCCTAATTTCATCCAAAGGGTCTTCCAAAAATAGCTAGTGAATTTAACATCCCTATCTGAAACAATGGTCTTGGGTAGACCATGAAGACGGACAACCTCATCGAAGTAAAGTTTGGCAATATGGGAGGCGTCGGATGTTTTGGAGCATGGTATAAAATGAGCCATTTTGGAAAATCTATCAACTACGACACAAATGACATCATTTTTACGAAGAGTTTTTGGCGGGCCAAAAGAAACGATGCTCCACGGACTCTATAGTTTTATCCCTTCCGAAGTGCCCGGCGAGGCCTCCGGCGTGGAGTTCCCAGACCAGAAAATCCCTTAGGGAGGTGCTCAAAATGCAAAGCTTTTGGGCTTTGAAAAGATAGCCATCCTCCAGAAGGAAGTCGTCCACAAGGCGTGTGCTGCCTGTGGACAAGAGAGAGTAGGTCTCCTTGAAGTCGGGGCAGTCCCAATAGTCTTTCTTTATTTGGTCGAAACCCACGACTTCGGCCCTCAACTCAGTGGTAGTCATCATGCGACGACTGAGGGCATCGGCAGCTTTATTCTCAACTCCCGTCTTATGTCTAAGGGTATAAGTGTACTATTGAAGGAATTCCACCCAACGACCGTGGCGTGCATTCAACTTCTTCTGGGAGTTGATATAACGCAAAGCTTCGTGATCCGAGAAGATGACGAATTCTTGCGGGAGCAAGTAGTGTCGCCAATAGCGGAGGGATTGGATCACGGCATAGACTTCCTTATCGTAGGTGGAATATCGCTGTCGAATATCATTCAGTTTCTCACTGAAATACGCTACAGGATGACCCTCCTGGGAGAGGACTCCCCCAATTCCGACCCCCGAAGCGTCGCAGGTCACTTCGAAGACTTTGGAGAAGTCAGGAAGTCTCATTACTGGGGCCTCCACCATTCTTTTCTTAATGTCCTCGAAAGCTCTGGTGGCGGCCGTGGTCCAGTGGAAATCACCCCTTTTAAGACAATCAGTGATAGGAGATACGATTGTACTGAAATTTCGTATGAATCTCCTATAGAAAGTGGCCAATCCGTGGAAGCTGCGGACTTCCCGGATGTTTTGAGGAAGGGGCCATTCAACTATGGCTTTTACCTTATCAGGGTCGGCAGAAACCCCGCGAGCCGATACGATAAAACCTAGAAAAATGACTTGATCTACAAGGAAGGTACACTTCTTGGGATTAGCGTACAATTGTTCTTTCCTTAAAACAGAACAGACTTGCTTAAGGTGGTCAAGATGTTGCTCAACAGAATGACTATAAATAAGAATATCGTCAAAGTAGACGACGACAAACTTACCCATAAAAGGACGCAACACTTGGGTCATAATTCTCATGAAGGTGCTCGGGGCGTTACTCAACCCGAAAGGCATGACCATCCACTCATAAAGACCGTCCTTGGTCTTGAAAGCAGTCTTCCACTCATCACCGGGTCGGATCCGGATCTGGTGGTATCCACTCTTGAGATCGATCTTGGAAAAGAGAGTGGCACCCGTCATCATATCAAGCATATCGTCTAATCTAGGAATAGGAAAACGATATTTGACGGTGATTTTATTGATAGCACGGCTATCAACACACATTCTCCAAGATCCGTCCTTCTTAGGAGTGAGAAGGGCGGGCACCGCGCAGGGACTAAGACTTTCCTTAATGAAACCTCGCTGCAGTAGCTCGTCTACTTGCTTTTTAAGTTCGGCATGTTCCGTGGGGTTCATGCGATAGTGAGGCAGGTTTGGAAGGGAGGCTCCAGGGACTAAGCCTATAGCATGCTGAATGTCCCAGAGAGGGGGTAACTGATCAGGGAGATCATCCGGGAAAACATCAGCAAATTGCCTTAAGATAGGCTGGACTTCCTGGGGAATGGGGTCATCAGATTCGGTGGGAATCTCACGACCCACTAGAGCGTATAGAGGCGCACCACGAGTGACCTCGGAGTCCAGAACCTTGGCGGTGACCAAGTTTAGTCCTTTCTTGGACTTAAGGGGGTGGGGTTTAGGTTCTTCCTTGACCCGGGGCTGTGATGGTAAAAGCTTAATCTTTTTACCCGCATGTTCAAACACGCAGGTGTTTGAACGCTCATAGATGTGGACATCATTATCAAAAATCCAAGGTCGCCCCAAAAGAATTTGTCCAACATCCATAATCAGAACATCGCACCATACGTTCTCCTTATAGGTGGCAAAGGAGATAGGTACGAGACTTCGTTCTTTCACCTCCAAGGCAGTGGAGTTGACCCAAGCTACCTTATACGGACTGGGGTGAGGAACGACAGAGAGGCCTAATTTGGACACCATGCTGGAGGAGACAGCATTGATGCAACTGCCACTATCTACGATGACCTTACATTTTTTATCTTTGATTTTGGTGTAGGTGTGAAAGATAGAAGTCCTACGCTAGTCATCGGAGGTAACAGGGTGTGACAGCGCACATCTCACCACGCAGATGGGAGATGTGTCCAACTTCTGAAGGCAATGGAGGACGGCGGTGTCCTCGTCCTCCTCGAAGAAATCACCTTCTTCTTTAACTTGGTGAACCTGATCAACCTCGGGCTCAGGATCCTCCTCAGTGATTTCCTCGATAATGGAAACTTTGTAGGGACTGGAGCACTGAGAAGCGATATGCCCATACCCATGGCATCGAAAGCACTTGGTCCCGGGACTGGACCGAGGGGCATCCGGGGTGAAAGGTTTACTTCTAAAATCAGGTCGAGGTGCAGGGGAACCCGTCGGAGGTCGGGTGCTACTACCCGGGGTAGGTCGAGTAGTAGAGGAGTGCGGGGTGGAACTACTTGACGGTCTGTAGGGGGGTCTAGGGTCGTGGTGACGGCTCGAATGCTGGGATCGACTCTCCTCTAAGTCAAGTACTAAACTATACGCACTTTCTAGGGTTGTGACATTTCGGGCGAACAACTCGTTGCGAAGGTCCTCTCGCAACCCGGTACGAAACATGGATAGAATCTGCGCAGGGGTAGTGGAGGTCTCCCCTTTGCAACGAATCAGAAAATCATCGAAAGAGGCGATGTAATCCTTGACGGGTTTGCTACCCTGAGTCAGTCTATGCCACCTATCTAAGAGCCTAGGGAAGTACGAGGGAGGGAGGTACTTCTGCTTAAGCTCACGCTTCATCGACAGCCAATCAGTGATGGGGTACTCATTGCGAGACTCCCTAAGACTTTCTAAGTTAGACCAGAACTGACTAGCCCTACCAATGAGTTTCATACTGGCGAAACTGACCTTTCTAGCCTCGGAGATGTCATACCACCTAAAGAAACTATCCATACCTTTGATCCAATCCAGAAAGAGCTGGGGATCTAGGGTACCATCGAAAGTGGGTGCATCGACCTTGATATTTTTCATCAGGGGAAGATCAGGGTCGTGGTGGTGCTCATGTCTACGGTGGGGAACTCAATGAGGAGCTCGAGTGTGCCCCTCATCCATAAAAGGATCATCCCCGTACATAGAGGGTGGCCTAGAAGGGGTGTACGGAATCGGGTGACTCCTACCATGCTCTATGGTATCAAGACGGTCAGTGGTGGTTCTACGAAATTCAGCGAGATCAGCTTGGTTTTCTTTTAATTGTTGGCTAATAGCATTCATTTGACCTACCAGTAGGTCTAAAGTCCTTCCAAGTTGCTCGGGGTCCATGGCTAAACACTAGAGAAGGTTTAGGGGGAACAACTAGGAGAGGGCAGCAAGTATAAGTGCAGGAAAACACCTTAAAATGACACTAACAACTGCAGGAAACTTAAGGACAACAAACTAAACTAAGGTGTTAAGTCTCCTAAACAACTAACAAGGTTGAGGGGTTAAGGACAGCACTTAGACACCAAAGAAAATGCTTTATAACACACTAAATGCGTGCAGAAATTTAAAGGACAGCAAACAATATTGGAATTTTAAATGATTTAAAAGATGCGACGTATGCGAAACTAAATGGAACTAGCAAGGTAGCAACCTAGGATGAATTCTAGCATGTAAACCTAGGTTAACCATGCTCTGATACCAGATGATGCAGGACTACTATGCTGGAATGAAAATTAGATTTTGCACGGTGTATTTTAAAGAGCAATTGGTAGATTAAATTACTAACATTTGAACGATAAAATAAAACAAGGGAGGGATGCTTGCGTTTAGGCTAAACCACACGTAATAATGCTAGCACAAACAAATATTTAGAGAATCAAAATGATGCTAACAAAGTAGTTGTTCATGCATAATTCCGCGATTAACAATGAGACAAGTAAACATAAAGGAACACTCAAGTAATCCTACGTTTACTAAGCTTTTAGCATGAGGAGCGGCTTAGATCCATTATGATTTCATCATCACCTACAAGGTTAGGAGAAAACGAAGGAATTGACGAAATAAGAAGGTTCACCTTAACCGGAGAGGAGTCGTTGTCGGATAGCCGTCACTTGCTTGCCGATAGCAAAGGTGAGGCGGCATAGGAGGTGAGTGAAGTACTCTCTGAACGGAGGAGCGTCCGGAGGGGAAACAGTCGTGAGTCGGCCAATGATGGTCCACCGTCCCTTCTTCCTCTGATCGTCAATCGTATCCACCAAAGTAATGTGGATCCGATCGAAGTATTCTTCGACGGTGTCGTCGAAGTCAAAACCGACGTCGAAGAACGGCGATCAGAGGATGTCAATGTTGTCGTCTTCGTCAAGTACCAATCCATAATCCCATGCGGGTACTTCCATTCATGTTGTTGGAAGGATACCAAGTAATGTGGGATGAAGCTTTGCTGCCCTTGATGTTCTTTTCCCACGAGAATGGTGGTTTACTTTGGAAAATCAAGGGGGATGAAGTGGGGAAGGGGGTCGGCCAAGGTAGGGGAGGGGAAGAGGGATTGGTTCAGATTTTGTGAAACTAGGGTTAGGGTTTTGGGAAGGGGAAGAGTTCTAAAATCAGAATTTGATTTTAGAATAGGGTTTGGAGGGATTTAAGAATTAGAAACTTTGAATTAATTCCTAAGGAGGTGAGGGTTTAATGTGGTGAGAGAGAGGGGGATTGGAGAGAGAGAGAGAGAGGGGGGGGGGTTAGGGGATAGGGCCGGCGGCAATAAGAGGGTGGGGGGGGGGGTGGGTGATTGGAGAATTGATTTGGGTTTCCTAATCTAGTTTTAGAGAATATGGAAAGATTTAATGAGTTCCTATTTAATTTAAATTTCAAATAGAAACCAATTTGGAAACTTTCCAAAATTAAAACTCATGAATTTAGGAAAGGATTCCAAATTCAAATTAATAGATTTGAATTCAAACCAATCCTAAATTATCCAATCTAAAATAGGAAGTAGGAGTTAATGGGGAAGGGAGGGCTAGGGGCCGGCGGTAGGAGGGGTTCGGATGAGGGTTTGGGCGGCTAGGGCTTGCGGTTTGGGTGTGTAGGTGGCGGACGGGAGGATGGGGAAAGGGGTGTCGGCTTGGGGTGGTGTTTGGGGCCGTGGGGAATGAAGGAAAGGGAGGGGAGATCGGCGGGGTGGTGGTAGGGGAAAGATGAAGCCGACGGTGGAGGGGAAGGGGAGAAGAAAATAATAGAGAAAACAAACCACGAATCCGACACGTCTAGATTGGTGGGTAATGCGCAATTCTTCCTCTCCTAGGGATCCTTCTCAAGGGCTCTCAACTCTTAAGCTTTCAAACACAAGTGCAGGAAATTTTTATCATCATTACTCATTACCCAAAAACAATACACGAGGGCCTTTAAATAGCCCAAATACAAGATATAAACGAAAAGACAAACATGCCCTCTTGGGCTTACAACATATCCCTCTAAAGTAAGGGCACAATGGTAAACGAAAATAAAAGACAACAATAATCATAATAGAACTAAAAATATAAAGACTCGATCGTGGCCGTAGATCGACGACCACGTCTCCGATACACTTTCCAAGTGTGGATGTCCTCATCAATAATATTATAGCAAGGAATATTGTGAAGAAATTGCTAAATTGGAGCCCTTTTAGGGGTTTGTATGCATATATGCCTCACTCTTCCCTATTGCTGGAGAAAGGAGCCTATAAATTTAAAGATAAAACTGATATTAGATTCAGTATGAATAAAATTCTCTTAGAGCTTTAATGATATCCAAGATGATTTTAGTTGAAAATTCTATCTATCTCGTTGCTTCTTTATTTCTCTTTACTAGTTTCCAATGGTAGCCCTTCGCACAGATCAACTGAAATATATCTCCCCTTCTTGTTCCCTCTGTGGAATTGAAATGTGCAACTATATGGCATTATGCCCAAGTATTGTTTTAAAGCAGTGCATAAGATGTGGATTGAATCTCTGTTAAACATTGTTGCTGCTCAGATTATATGCATGACATAAGAAGTCGGAGATATGTTATTTGACATTCTTTCTTGGTTGATTCATGCATTGTGCAGGTTATTCCTCGTCAACTTTGTGACAATGCCGGGTTTGATGCCACTGATGTGTTGAACAAGCTCAGACAGAAGCATGCATCTGGTAATTGATATTTGCCATAATCAAGAATTGCAGTGGAAACCGTGGCACTTAACATTATTGAATCCGGTGTTATGCTCTTTCAGGTGAAGGTGCAAATTATGGTGTAGATATAAATACAGGTGGAATTGCTGATTCCTTTGCTAACTTTGTATGGGAACCTTCAGTAGTGAAGGTAATTTCTCATAGTTGCTAGTTTCTTTCTATTATCTTATTTCTATTCCTGCACATCCTGTTATAATAACCTTAAAATCTGAATTTTAGATTAATGCTATAAATGCTGCTACTGAAGCTGCCTGTCTTATCCTGAGTGTAGATGAGACAGTGAAGAACCCTAAGGTAAAGTGCTTCTCAGAGGCTGTTTTTATTGTTGGTTTTGATTATTTCTTTATTACTTTGCTGTGCTTTATACATTATAAGGATTTCTATTCCATCTCGCTCATTATAAGGATTTCTATTCCATCTCTTTTGAATGAGGAATCAACTTTGAACCTACAGTTGCGTTGTTTTGTTTGGCCACTGGTTGATCTCAATCACGTGTTTTTTAATCAATTTTGCTACATCTTCCTTTGCTTAATCACCCAAGGTGATCGATGTCATGCAATTGTGTGTGTATTTGGATTCTAATCATCAAGGGGCATACAAGGCATCATACTCATTGGCATAAATAAGCAACATATTGAAGTAGTTAAAATCATGATGGGATGCACATTATTTTTATTTGTTTTATTATTAGATCTCTATGTACTTTTGTTATGATCATTGATGGAAACCTTATATGCGTAAATGTCCTTCTTGATCTTTTTTTAATCTCTTGAATTTGTTTTCGTTGTGAGCTTTTTTTCCATGAATTCAAAAATTAATGGAGAACGATTTGAACAAGTTAATTACATAGGATTCTAGAAGTATGAGAATGGGTATGTTCAATCATAAGAGTCAACCCTTGAGGAAGAGGTTTCGGTCTGGTTTTATTTTTGTTACATAGAGAGATCGGGAGGTGGGAGGAAACATGCTAGTTTAGAGGGTTGAGAGAGGGAGAGAATAGTTTAATTCAATTCATAATGATGAAAAATAGATTTCTTCTCATCTTATTTATAGAAATAGGGTCTAGAAATTTAATTTAAAACTAATCTTATCATCTATTCTAAATTCAAGTGAAATCCTATCAATTAGTTGAAATTTAAAAGTTAAAACCAATGTTATCCAATTGGATGATTCCTAATAAAACTAAATCTAATAAAAATGAATACAAGTTGAATTCCATGAACTTGTTTGATGTGAGGCCAATTTATACTTTAGGCCTAGTCTTGAGGCTGGGTTTGGTTTTTTAACTCTGTGTTACGTTAACCCAGTTAGGGCTAGAAGAACTTACCTGAGAGAGTTAGAACAATGGCATGCTTCAACTAGATAAGGCATCATCTTCATTAATTCTTCATGTCTGATCCATTAGTTTTCCACATGAGGTTGATTCCTCCAATGAACCAAGTATTTGTGTACTCTTGAACAAATATTGATACGATTCATTAATTCTTTATCTCACTAGACATTTGCAAGAGGTTGTACCCTGGTGTATGCTTTTTGCTGATGATATTCTTCTTGTTGATAAGACTAGAGAGGGAGTTGAAGGTAAACTTGAATTATGGAGGTCAACCTTAAAGTCTAAAGGCTTTCGTTTGAGTAGATCTAAAACTAAGTATATGGAGTGTAATTTTAGGGATAATAGATATAGTGGGGGGATTGTCACTGTGGGCGATCAAGTCATTAATAAGAGCACTCGTTTTAGATATATTGAGTCTATTGTTCAGAGTGATGGTGAAATAGATGGGGATATCATTAGTAGAATTCAAGTTGGATGGTTGAAGTGGAGGAATGTGATAGGAAACACTTGAAGATTTCAAGTAAATCATATCAATAGAGGCAAAAACAGCAATTTGCTCCACAAATCCAATGGAAAAAACAACAAAATAGTAATTTTTATTGAAGAAATCAAACTAACGAAAGAAATAAAGCAAGATACAATTGATCCTCTATTCGAGTGGAGGATCTTTCTCTCCCAAATCTCTAGACGCCGCTAGAGCCCAAAGAAACTAAGAGATCTCAAATTTCAGCCAAATTCAAGATGCCCTAATCCTAGGAAAACAAACTATTTAATACATACAATCAAAAAGGAAACTCTAAACAATCCCTATATTCAAATTTCCCTCCTAACTCCCTAAAAAATCCTTCCTAAATAGCTCTGTTGGGATTTGCGGTTCGGTCGGCGCGTACAGGGAGGCGAAACTCTTCCGCCTCTGTTCGCCTGAGCCGGTCCCGTGTGGACGAGCTGGATCGGTCTAACAATACTCCCCTCCCAAAGTGTTACCTTGTCCTCAAGGTGGAACGAAGGAAACTGTTGCTAAAGCATTTGATCAATAACAATGGACTGATACTGGGTTGAATGATCCTTGCTTCCGGCATCTCCCTAATCAATCTTTCGATCTCATCCTTCTGGATTTGGGAATGACGATACAAATGAACACTGAGAGGTGAAACTACTTCCTTCAAGATGATAGCATGCTCGTGTTCCCGCAGAGGAGGCAACCCCTGAGGCGGCTGAAAAATCTCACTGAACTGCTAAATCAATGGATGTATTGAAAATGAATATTTTCACCCTCCTCCAATTTGATCCCCTCCAGCCTATGTAGTTCCATCAAATAACCTTCCCCCACCTCCTATATGCTCCTCACCTTGGTTTTAAGTGATATCATGGCTTTGGTGAGCCCTGCATCTCCCCTGATCACTACCCTTCTCCCTTCCACCATCAGCTCCATCATCAATGCTCCCCAGTTGACCTTGGTGTGCCCCAAGGTCTGCAACCACTTCATCCCCAGGATGACATCTGTGCTCCCTAACTCCAATGGGAGAAATCCTCCCTCACTTGAACCCCCTGTATGGTCAACACTACTCCCTTACATATCCCCTGACTCATCTCCACCTTCCCTATACCCATCATCACTCCATAATACTCTGTATCCACCAATGTCACCCCCAATTGGTCCACGACCTGGTTGGAGATGAAATTATGGTTAGCCCCACTGTCAATCAACCTCACAACCTCCATGTCTGCTATTTTCCCCTTCACCTTCATGGTATGATTCATAGTGAATCCCACCACTGAATTCAGGGAGATCTCCATCACATCCAAATGCAGCTTGTCCTCCATCTTCTCTCCCATACTCTCACCTCCCTCCTTAGTTTCCTCATCATCACAGACGGTGAAAACCTGAAGAGTTCGATCCCTACACTTGTGCTATGGAGTATACTTCTCATCACATTTGAAGCATAATCCCTTCACCCTCTTCTCCTGCATCTCCCTCTCCGTCAGTCTTTTGAATTTCCCCCCACTTCCTCCTGCTGGATTCTCCCTGGGAGTCTCATTAATGTTGCCTGATGCAGGCCCCTTGGGTGCTAGAAGGGTGGTTGTCATCCTGTAAGAGCCGCCTGAACTGTTGCCTCTAGCTCCCCTCTCATGGTACTTCTGATCCTCCATTAGTTGTGCTAGCTCCATAGTCTCCCTCAAGTCACGAGGTCTCATGACCCTCACTGCTACTCGAATCTCTGATTTGAGCCTTTTCATAAAATTCCCTTATAGTATTGTCTCTGAGAGTCGATCTAGCCTACTAGCAAGGTACTCGAACCTGTCACGATCCCCTCCTGCGTCAGGGCGAAAAATTGCTCATAGAAGTCTTCTCCCCTACTGGTTCGGAAACGTTCTAGTAAACAGTCCTTAAACTCCCTCCAGCTCCGAATGGGTCGCCTCATGTCCCGCCATTGGTACCATGCCAGTGCCTTCCCTTCTAAGCACAGTCTTGCGGCTGTCAATTTCTCCTCCTTTGTCAACCCGTCGATTGCAAAGTATCGCTCTACCTTGTAGATCCAACCATATGCATCCTCGCCCTCAAAGATTGACATCTTTAGCTTCCTCACCTTCGGGTCACACCCATTTTCCCTGAATCCTCCATAGCCTCCCATTCCTCAAAGAGGAGGTGCTCCCCAGTTGTCACGATGATCTTCCCTCCGGCAATCATACCCAAACCCCTCATCAAAATCTCCTCTTTTTCTTTCAAAATCAGCACCCCGACAATCGAAATCATCCTCTCTTCTCACAAAATCAGCACCCCTTCTTTCGTAGCCAATGCTCATCTCCTCCCTAGAAAGTGGTTTTAGATGAGGCATTCTGTCTTCACCATCCAAGATCTCCACTTCTGGATTTTCCTTTCCCCTAAACGTGTTAGGGTTCCAACCTCTTCCATGGCCATTGGTAGTTTCCTTTGCTTTCGTTGTCGCTAGATTGGGTTTGGCTTCTAGCAATTTCTTTAACATATCTTCCACCACGACGAACTTTCCCTCCATCCTTTCATTAACGGATGTGATATGATTTTGAAAATCAGAAATCTTTTCCTTAAAATTTGATTTGAGTTGCCCAAGTTCTCCCTCCAAGACTTCAACTTTCCTTCCGGTCATTGATATTCCTTAGATCGATGTGTTCTGATACCAATTTGATAGGAAATACTTGAAGATTTCAAGGAAATCCTATCAATAGAGGCAAAAACAGTAATTTGCTCTGCAAATCCAATGGAAAAAAACAACAAAACAGTAATTTTTATTGAAGAAATTAAACTAACGGAAGAAATAAAGCAAGATACAATTGATCCTCTATTCGAGAGGAGGGTCTTTCTCTCCCAAATCTCTAGACGCCGTTAGAGCCCAAAGAAATTAAGAGATCTCAAATTTCAACCAAATTCAAGATGCAATAACATTAGGAAAACAAACTATTTAATACATACAATCTAAAAGGAAATCTCTAAACAGTCCCTATATTCAAATTTTCCTCCTAACTCCCTCAAAAATACTTCCTAAATAGCTCCGTTGGGATTTGCGGTTCGGTCGACGCGTACAGGGAGGCGGAACTCTTCCGCCTCTGTCCGCCACGGGACCGGATGGACCGATCCAATGGACTGGTCTAACAGAATGCATTGGGCTTGTTGTGTGATAGAAAAGTCCCTCTCAAACTTAAGGGAAAATTCTATAAGATGGTAGTGAGACCTGCAATGCTTTATGATGCAGAATGTTGGCCATTAAAAGAGAAGCATAATATTAAGTTAAGTGTTGCAGAGATGAGGATGCTCAGGTGGTTGAGTAGCTTTACTCTTAAAGATAGGATATGAAATGAGCATATACATGAAAAGGTTGAAGTAGCTCCATTGGAAGATAAGATCAGAGAGAGTCGCCTTAGATGGTTTGGTCACATAAAACGGCGGCCTTCCGATGACCCGGTTTGGAAAGCAGATGTATTAGATTTGACTTATGTTAAGAAAGATAGAGGTAGACCTAAAAAAACTTGGTTAGAAAATATTAGAAATGACATTTCTTTATTAGATTTAGATGAGAATTTGACTCTTAACATGACAATGGAGAAAAATGATTCATGTAGCCGACCCCACATAGTGGCATAAAGGCTTGTTTTTGTTGTTGTTGTATTCATTAATTCTTTATGTATGGTCTGTTAGTCTTTTGTATGAGGTCGATTCTTCCAATGAACCAAATATTTATGTACTCTTGAAGCACACATGATTTTATCAGGAATGATTTGCTCCAATTTGCTATTTTGTGCAATAAAAGTAGATAAACGAATAGACACAACAACATTATCTGTAAATCTAGAAGTTCTACATGAAGAAAGAACACATCTATAGGCAGCCTTGATATTGTATTTACTTATCATTGTTAAACATATGAATTTAATTAAATTTTGAAGAAAATCTATCAAATATCATTCTGAATTTGGTAAGATTTTTATAAGGATCAAATATTTTTATAATTGTTATGATATATTCTAATGAGCGCAAAATCATTGTTGATTGAAACAATAAAAAAAAGGGGAAAACATATGAATTTAATTAAAATTTTGAAGAAAATCTATCAAATATCATTCTGAATTTGGTAAGATTTTTATAAGGATCAAAATATTTTTATAATTGTTATGATATATTCTAATGAGCGCAGAATCATTGTTGAATGAAACAATAAAAAAAGAGGGAAAAAGAAATGCTCTGTTAATCGAATCAATACACTATTTCATGAAACGATGCACCTCTTCGGCAACTCAATCAATAAAAAGGCAGAGAAATGAACAAGTAAAGACAACTTACATTCTGTTCTTTCCCAAAATCGTTTGCTTTCCCGCTCCTGCACCCTCATACCACTCCGATCGAACGAACTCACCTTCTGTCTGATTAGCCCTAGCACACAAGCCTAGCACGTGAAGCCAACCAGCTCGTCCGATTCCGTGGAACTCCCGTCCCGAATCGGAACTCCTTTGTACGCGACAGTCTTGCCAAACTTCCGACGCCCTCACGACGGACCAATCGCACGCGCAAGCTCGACGTCCGCCTCCTGTGCTTTGACTATTGTACCCGAGCCCACGCCTCCTTCCGATTCGACAAATCCCGACCAACTTCCTGCACCCCACACGTCTGACGCCCTCACGTCGGACCAACCGCTCGCGTCTGATGCCCTCACATCCTATCCGATTGGTCCTTGCTCCAATCCACTCCTGCACAATCCCGTAAACCAACTGCCCATTCACAATTTCTACTCTATTTATGTGCACGATCTAGTTGATTACAATAAAACAGGGAGTTTAAACGAGTATTCTGGCCGATTATTGCACTGTCCTTTTTATTCAATTTCTTGAGAATTGAATAAAATATTTAAATTTTAAACTTGATTAAAATAAATATAAATATACAATTTTAAAGCAGCAGGTTGCACAAAACACAATGACTAAAAACTTCTCTATTGAAGCATTTTTTGCAATTAGTCATCTACCTGACATTTCAGTTCAATATGGTTTTTAGGATTCATGCAATTATATGAAATAAATTTGGTATTGGGGCACATGACATTAAATCTATTGCATGCTAAATTTAATATAGATGTGGGAATTCATCAAGTGACTCATATGATGTAATGCTAGGTAATTATTCTAGTAAGGAAGATAAAATATATTGAAAAACATTATCAATGATTGTTGACTGCACCTCCTGAGAAAGTAGCATAATAATAAGATGAAACTCATTGCTAATCATTATAAATTCTCAAGTTGACAATAATTAAACTAATGGTTTAGTTGTTACTTGATTTTGTAATTTTACTTGCACTTTTATTTGCAGATACATTAAATATAGGTTTTGATGTGTTTTCAATTTAATATTATTGTCTTTCAATATGAGAGTACAAATGTTGAATTTATTATTATGGAGTAAATCCAATTCACAAAGCCAGAGCGACCTAACAATATCCATGGGTAGTATGTCAGACCGTGTTGTATCAGAAATGTCTCTGCCTCATGCAACAATGAAAGAACTTTTTTGTGGCTTAGCCTTTTGAGTGCATCTAGTCAAGTTGGTTTTATATACTTTTTTCATTGTATTGCAAACGTTTATGATTAGCATTCATCTCTTGTTATTGCTAGAGCCGTAATTGTGGAAGATATGATCTCTTTTTCAATATTCAAAATCATGTGAGCTAGTGACCATGCATTATATAGCAGCTAAATGATTATTTACTTAAAAAGAAAATAAATGATATAAAACTCTGGAACTCGAAATCATGCTTTTCCTGAATCCTCGCGCATTCTTACTTCGTCTAATCCACACACAATCCCTATAACCTCTTCATTTACACTATCTCCACTCCCTCAAAATCCTCATTGGTGCTCTTTCTTGGACACGTCTTCGACTCAACTTCCACTGCTCACTTGACCTCCTATTCCCACAAGAGCCCTGACACAAATTCTAAGCATACATCTTCCTCTCTTGCTTGATGTCTTGCTTGACTCGCATACCACAACACCATCTTCTCTTGACCCTAGTAGCCTCTCCTTGTTTTTTTTAAAGCATATTAATGATTCATGCATTAACACAATACATTAAAGGATTCATGTCGTGATTATTGAACAAGTTTTATGCAGGCTATCGACTACCTAATGCAACCCTCCACTTTTCTCATCTAGGACTTGGGACCTGACAACGACTGGAGTAGCCCTAGTGGAAGATAAGATTAGAGAGAGTCACCTTAGATGGTTTGGTCACATAAAACGACGGCCTTCCAATGACCCGGTTAGGAAAGTAGATGAATTAGATTTGACTCATGTTAATAAAGGTAGAGGTAGGCCTGAAAAGACTTGGTTAGGAAATATTAGGAATGACCTTTCTTTTTTAGATTTAAATGAGAATTTGACTCTTAACAAGACACAATGGAGAAAAAGGATTCATTTAGCCGACCCCACATAGTGGGATAAAGGCTTGATGTTGTTGTTGTTGTATTAATGATTCATGCCTTTGGCTTCTACAATTCTCACTCTCTGCAGTCAATCTTCTGTTGTACATTTGTACATACTTTGCGCTACTTTTTTTGTAACATTGTCTCCCATGCCCCCTAAATCGTATATATTATTTCTTATCCTTAGTTACTCGATCCCTTGTTCTAGCTGTCCCACTCATCTTGTGCTCGTAGTCTTCCTCTTTGACAATGGCCAAAGGGACCGCCTAAAATGGTGGCATGCAAGTGTACGTGCTCCTTCAAGTAATAAAATGATGTGAAAGAGTATCATTTCCATGAGGATCGAGTTGATATCACTAATTTTTATTAATCTTTTAAATTATCCTACCACACTTGAAATTTTAAGGAAAGCAGGAATGAGTAAAGCTAAAGATATTTTTAATGATTTATCTAATTTGATAAATAAATTGAATTTATGATTAATTGGGTGATAATGTACATGTTGATTAGGTCTATTGAATGTAATTGTGAATCAAAAGCATTTTAATTCCTAGTCTCGTTTGAGTGCGTAAGAATTACTAGCTATGTGATGATTAACAATATGTCTATCATAATCAATTCACTTAACTACCGTGATATCATCTCCTTAATGGTTCCAAAATCTTAAAAATGCATATGTTTAAGTTTTTAAGTTTTTGTTTAAGTCTCTCTAAGTGTTCCGCTGCGTCTCCGTCGAGATCATTAGTTCACACTAGGTATTAAATTTGCAATTGGCTAGATTACAATTAAATTAAGCGCGGGTCTTCAAGTAGAATTGAAACAATTGTTAGCAAAAATAATGATTAAACCTAATCCAACATTGCACAAATCTCTACAATTGAATCATGTATTCAGAAATAAATTTTAGCCACTGGTTTGCATACTTAACAACACAAAACAACACAAACTTTATTGCAGATTAATAACAAAAAATACAAGAGTTTGGAAAGATAGAACCAGGGCAAAACTATAAAAATCAAGTCCTTACTTCCTCCAAGGAATTGCTCCCAACTCCTCTTACAAACCCTCGCACACTTATACTCTCTAAAACTCATTGAAAAGAAGCAAAAAACAAACCCCCTCCCCCATCACAATTTCAGCCCCCTATTTATACTTAGCTAAAAAATAATTACCTAACTGGTATGGCGAGCCCATAGCTTTGTGGTGCTCCTTCTGTAGTACTGTGGCATTGATCTTGTAGTGTCGAGTCGCCATCCTTTTTGTCTTCTTCTAGTTCCAGCAACTTATGGTGCTGATTCTTCATGGGAGGAGGTGCACCACAGTGCTGTGGCGCTCAACTATAAGTCTTCTCTTGGGGAAATTATATAGCATTGAGGTGTTGGCATGTTGGCACTGTGATGCTATCCTTTATATTTTTAGAACAAAATCCGTCACATTGTGGCGGTAAGGCTCTAGAATGCTGGCGTTGCGATGCTCTGTTGTAGTTTTTCTGTACCTTGAATGCTTAGAAAAATTATTGCATAAAATAATGAACTTAAGTAACTTTTTAATTAAAAATGCACAATTTAAAAATAACTTTTTCTAACTCAATAGTAACCCACTTGGTCAAAGTTTAAAGACACTGATGATTTTTTATCTCACCGGAGTTTGATGAGCTTCACACACCATTTATCTTTGATCTGTTTGGAGATTAAAGGCCTTTGCATTGTCAATCTTATTCTATCTTTCCTTATCTAGATTCTCCAAATCACTAGCATCGCAGATTTCTTTAATAGAGAATCAACTAATTTCTTTAATAGAGAATCAACTACTCATCTAAATTCTTCTAAATCTACCTTTTTCATAATTATGTTGTCTTGCTTGTTTATGAAAATACTCTTATTTGAATTTCAAAATTGAGTTTATTAGTCTAAGATAATTCAACTAGGCAATTCTCCGCTCATTGTTTTACAAGCTTCACAAAGCATGTCATATCATGAGTCAATGCCCTCGATGAATTCTAGTATTTGATCACGATGATGCTTAAATTATTGATTGATTGGAAGATACAATGAGAGAATATTGATGATAAGTTATGAACAAATTTATAATGAAATTAAAAAATATGTAAATATCAGGAGGTGCGTCCTTATAATCCACGCATCTTTTGAGGATTGAAGTGCACCAGCATTTTCTAATTTATATTAAATATAAGAATAAACAGTGCAAATTGTCATTAATAGTGGAAGTACAATGAACATTATCTTTAATCATCCCCTTGAACTACATCCCACACCTTTTATGTTTGATATGTTAAACAAACTTTACCTTTTACTTTTACATGGCAGTCTTTTTTCGATTTGGTTATGAACTTATAAGGACAAGATTTGATGTGATGACCTTGTGGATGCAGCTGATATCCTTATTGGTGGGACTTGGCTTTGTTATATGAATTAATAATCTAATTTTTATGACATATTATGTTACTGTTCATATTTTTCATACCGAGGCATCTAATTATACACGTGAACATTAGATCCATATTTGATCTAACAACTTACGTCAGTTTGACTTATAAAAATTGTTTTTCTTCTTCCCATTAAACATTCATATGGGATGACTGAGCCTCTTCTATTAATCAAACTTGTGGTAATTTGGATATAAACACTGTCGTTGCCAGGTCCCAAGTCCTGGATGAGAAAAGTGGAGGGTTGCGTTAGGTAGTCGACAGCCAGCGTAAAACTTGTCGAATAACCATGACATGAATCCTTTAATAAATTGTGTTAATGCTAGGGCGTTCCCTGGAAGCGACGCACTGTATGGCCTGAATACAGTGAAAAGTGTGCAAGGGCCGCTGCATCGGCGCTCGGGTGCAGTGTTAAATAGGCAAGGGTTCCCACATCAAGGACGGATGTGGGCAAAGAAGCTAGTCCATGATACTAATATTAGGATAGGAACTTGGAATATAGGTTCCCTTACAGGAAGATTAATGGAATTAATAGATATTATGATTCATAGGAAGATAAATATTTTGTGCATTCAGGAAACTAAATGGGTTGGAGAGAAAGCTAAGGAGATTGATAGTTTAGGATTTAAAGTTTGGTATTCAGGTAAGAGTCGTACTAAAAATGGTATAGGCGTGATTATAGATAAGAGTTTGAAGGATAATGTTATAAATATTAATAGAATTGGAGATAGAATTATGGCTTTAAAGATTGTTGTTGATGCTAAGATTATTAATATTATAAGTGCTTATGCTCCTCAAGTAGGTTTGGATATGTGTTCAAAATTAAAATTTTGGGATGACTTAGAAGAATTAATTCAAAAGATACCTCTCGAAGAAAAAATTTTTATTGGAGGAGATTTAAATGGACATGTTGGTAGAGAGGTAAATGATTTTAAAAACATTCATGATGGATATGGGTTTGGAATGACTAATGAAGGTGGTAAGACCATATTAGATTTTTCTTTAGCTTATGATTTTGTAATTGCTAATACCTTATTTAAGAAAAGAGATGAGCATCTCATCACTTATAAGAATGGTTATAGTAAAACTCAGATTGATTATTTTCTTATAAGAAAAATAGATCATTTAGATTGCAAAGACTATAAAGTTATTCCGAGTGAAAGTTTATGTACCCAACATCGCTTATTAGTTTTAGACTTTAAGATGAAGGGACAGAAAATAAAAAATAAAGTAAAGCGATTTTCTAGGATTAGATGGGGGCATTTAAAGAATAGTAATAAAAATATATTTGAGAGTAAGATTTTAGATTCTAAGATTTTATTTGTGCATGAGGATGCTAATGTTATGTGGGAAAAAGTGGCTAGTGATATTAAAAATATTGCAAAAGATGTGTTTGGAGTATCAAAGGGAAAAGCCCCTAATAGTAAAAATAGCTGGTGGTGGAATCCAATTGTGCAAGAAAAGATAAAAAATAAGAAGATTTGTTATAAAAATTGGTTTAGATGTAAAAATTCTGATAATTGGGAAAGATATAAAGAGGCATGTAAGGATTTTAAGAAAGCAATATGTGATGCAAAGATCTTAGCTTTTAATGATTTATATAATAGATTAGATACTAAGGAGGGAGAAAGATATATATATAAGCTAGCCAAACAAAGAGATAGGAGTAGTAAGGATTTAATTCAAGTGAAGTGTATTAAGGATGAAGATCAAAAAGTACTTTTCTTAGAAGATGATATTCAACAAAGGTGGATGAGATATTTTGATAAACTTTTTAATGAAGATTATAAGAATACAATTGACTTTAGTGACCTTAGCACCCTAAATGAAAATAAAGATTTCTGTTTTTATCGGCGTATTAGTAAAACCGAAGTTAGAGAGGCTTTAAAGAACATGAAGTGTGGAAAAGCTGTTGGACCTGATGATATCCCAATAGAGATGTGGAAATGCTTAGGAGATGAATGAATTTCTTGGCTAACTAAACTTTTTAATAATATTTTGAAGACTAAAAAGATGCCAGATGCGTGGAGAATGAGTGTATTGATTCCTATTTATAAGAATAAAGGTGATGCACAAGATTGTGCGAATTATAGAGGAATTAAGTTAATGTGTCACACTTTAAAACTTTGGGAGCGAGTTATGGAGCGTAGGCTGCGGCGTGATACTAATGTTTCTCAAAATCAATTTGGATTCATGCCCGGTAGGTCTACTATGGAAGCCATACATTTATTGAGAGGTTTGATGGAGAAATATAGGGAGAATAAGGAGGATCTACATATGATATTTATTGATTTAGAGAAAGCATATGATAAAGTTCCAAGAGAAGTGCTTTGGAGAGTTCTTGAAAAGAAAGGAGTTAATAATGCTTATATTCAAATCATTAAAGATATGTATGAAGGAGCTATTACTTGTGTTCAAACACAAGGTGGCTTGACCAAGTATTTCCCTATTTCGGTTGGATTACATCAAGGATCAGCTTTAAGCCCATATCTTTTCGCGTTAGTCATGGATGTTCTCACTAGACATTTACAAGAGGATGTACCCTGGTGTATGCTTTTTGCTGATGATATTCTTCTTGTTGACAAGACCAGAGAGGGAGTTGAAGGTAAACTTGAAGTCTGGAGATCAACCTTAGAGTCTAAAGGTTTTCGCTTGAGTAGATCGAAAACTGAATATATGGAGTGTAATTTTAGTAGTAATAGACCTAGTGAGGGGATTGTGACTTTGGGCGATCGAGTCATTAATAAGAGTACACGTTTTAGATATCTTGGATCTATTGTTCAGAGTGATGGTGAAATAGATGGGGATGTTATCAGTAGAATTCAAGTTGGATGGTTGAAGTGGAGGAATGCATCGGGCTTGTTGTGTGATAGAAAAGTCCCCCTTAAACTTAAGGGAAAATTCTATAAGATGGTGGTGAGACCTGCAATGCTTTATGGTGCAGAATGTTGGCCATTAAAAGAGAAGCACAATACTAAGTTATGTGTTGCGGAGATGAGGATGCTCAGGTGGATGAGTGGATTTACTCTTAGAGACAGGATACGAAATGAGTATATACGTGAAAAGGTTGGAGTAGCTCCAGTGGAGGATAAGATTAGAGAGAGTCGCCTTAGATGGTTTGGTCACATAAAACGGCGGCCTTCCGATGACCCAGTTAGGAAAGTAGAGGTATTAGATTTGACTTATGTTAAGAAAGGTAGAGGTAGACCTAAAAAGACTTGGTTAGAAAATATTAGAAATGATCTTTCTTTATTAGATTTAAACGAGAATTTGACTTTGAACCGGACACAATGGAGAAAAAGGATTCATGTTGCCGACCCCACGTAGTGGGACAAAGGCTTGTTGTTGTTGTTGTTGTTGTGGTAATTTGGATATATAAAACATGTTCAAAGAAATTCTTTTGAACTCATTCATGTCAACCTAAAGAATATAGATACCATTCTACTCCCATTACAAAAATAATTAATATTTATTGAATCATTTACACCACATATTCGTGAATTAGATAATTATATTTATAAGTATATCGAAATACATGATGAGAAATATTGATGCGAAACAACCAGGAATTGCAAGGAAACAATAAAATTATTGTAAAGCTTGCTACTTTAAGATTAATAAATCATAGGCATTAATTTAAGGAATTATCTGTTGACACTTTGCTTTGGCATGCCGTTACAATTCTAGGAAAACAGATCAATTTAAAAACAATTTCAGAAAATATAATAAAACTAATTGTGCAATAATAATAATAATCCACAGGTTAATATTTAGAACTTTCACCAAGAGTTTCCTTTCTCACTCACACTCTATGAGGGGGCTTAGCGGAGAGAGATCTTCAGCAAACCAAACAATGCCACAAAGAAAGTTACGATGCCAACGGTCTTGATCCACGGGAGGGTAGCCGGAGAAGAGGGCGAAGGTGGATGTCCAATAAGTTGCCACTGTCCGGGAGGTCGCCGTTCGTCGATCGCTTCGGCTAGATGAAATAGGATACGGTCGACGTAGTCTTCGACGGAATCTTCAAACTCTCAGTTGGGATTGAAAAATGGCGATTGCAGAATATCAATTTGTCCTCATGAATCGTATGCAAATCTGTGGTCGACTTCAGGATCGGCCATCCATGAATACAGGAGTCTTCTTTGTTGCGAACCTTGGAGGGGCCGGCGGATTGTAAGGGGAGGAGGGAAGGGAGGGGCCGGTGGTGGGGGTTCTCGGGTAGAGGGGAGAGGAAAAGGGACAGCTAGGGTTTAGGGCTAGGGAGGTGGGGAACAAGTTTTGAAAATCTGAAGTTTATTTCAGAATTTTCCAAGAGAGGGAAAGGGAGTAATTTGAGTTTGAAATTATCCCAAAATAACTATAGGGGGGAGGGGGGCCGGCGGTTTAGGAGGGGATTATGGGCATTTAATTAGGCTTAGGGATTTGCTTGGAAGGAAAATAGGAAAGGGGGAGGGGGCCGGCCATATAGGAGAGAGAGAGAGAGGATCTCAATTCAATGCATGTGGGCCCTTGAATTAAATTAGGATTGAAATTAAATCTCTAATTTAATTTCATATTTGATTTGAATAAATATGTTTCCTAAATTAGTTTATCAATAAGGAAAGGGTTTAAATTCAAATATTAATTTGAATTCAAGTGAGAAACTTTCCTAATCAACAAGAAGCTATTTTAGGAAAGTGAATAAGAGAACTTGAATTTTGAATTTCAAAATTCATGGGGATGGGGAGGGGCGGCGGTGGCAAGGGGAAGCCAAGGGGCGGCGGTTAGGGGCTTGGGAAATGGCCGATGGCTGGGGAAGCCAAGGGAGGCCGGCGGCTTAGGGGTTGGGAGGGGTTCGGTTCAATAGAAAGGAGGGGGACGGTAAAGGGGAGCAGGCCGACGGGTGTTGGGAGGAAGGGAGGTGGACGGATGTAGGGGGAAAGGGAAAGAAAGATGAGCCGCGAGCCTCGGACTCTTCCAAAGGCTGACGGGTATTGCAATCACCCTCACTTAGGTTTCTCTTCCTTCTCTCAAAGCTCACAACAATGAAGAGGAGAAAAACTCAAAATTTTCATTCATCAAATCATCTCTAATACAATAGAAAAGAGCCTTATATATAGGCCTCAACATGAAAAAAAGAAAAAGACCAGAATGCCCATAGGACTACAAAGCAAACTAAATCCCCTTAGGGGTAAAGTAGAAGAACCGAAATATAAAATAAACAATATATAAAAATGCATCAAAAGTAAATGCTCCTGATCGTGGCTGTTGATCTCCGATGCTTCCTCTGATAAACGCGCCAAAATCTCTTGTTGATGTCCTCATCAAATATATTGTTCGTGCTAATGCAAATAGAAGCCTGCAAGATATCAGTAAGGAGATTATTATCATTTGTATACCGTTCAAATGCTTTCTGCCAGCCACCTTTTAGAAATTTCATGTGCTTGTGTTTCATTTTATATTATTGTGAAGATTTATCCGAAATGCATATGGATTGAATTTGTTTCTTGATATTTTTATTAGTCCCATCATTATATTTAATTTTCAAAACAAGGTGGATGAATAAGATTCAGCCGACCCTCATCATTCAAAATTTCAACTGGTCAGCCCCTCTCTCTTCAATCCAAGGTTGTTCCACAAATCTATGCTTAATCCAATGCTTATTTAAGGCTTCATCACAATTCAAGGTGCTTCTTCCCCGTGCATAAGACAACAACACCTCTTTGAGTTTGAATTTTCTTAGTTGGCAAAATTTTGGGATTGATTTGAATTTGATGTGCATATTAATAGACTTTTTTTATGCATTATTGAATGAAATGCTTTGAGAATTTAAATGAAGATTTGTCTCTCTAGGAAACCTGGATAGCTAGGGCGGTGGAATCCAACGTAAATTCCTTTGGTGATGAGTTCCATCCTTCTGATTCTAGCCAACCAGCCCTAGAAGCCATTCTACCTCTTGACCTCATCATCAAACTCCAGAAAACCTAAAACAAAGATTTTACATACCTCCAAAATCCTAAATCTCTTCTTAGCCTTTCTCCTAGCCTCTATCTTTCTCAAGTATTAGCCCCCTTAATTACCTTTACAAGATCTCTCGCTTAGCCCCTCCACACAACAAACCCTATTCCATGCCTCTCATTAAAACTCCACAAATATTTCTCTCACCCAACCACCTTTTGTCCGCTAATAGAAACCCTATAAAGCGTATTCTTCTGAGCTCCACTTCTCTAAAACTCTTACACTGTCCTTTTAATATCCTAACAAAGGGAAAAGATCATATCCACCTCAAATTTAACCAAATACCATTGATCAATTCGTTAAGATTTGTTTTCATCTCTATATTTTAACCCTTTTTATAAAAGGTTCTCTTAGGCTGTATTTGAATTCTTGAATGCCAACAAATCCCCCTCTTGTGGAAATTCCGGACAAGCTTCCTCTCTATCATGTAAGATTTTGATTCTCCATGCTTTCTATGCGCTTACACGGTTCAAATTATGTTCACGGACTGCCTCCAAAATTGTGTATATGGAGTTTTATTGATTCTCTGGTTATAATTTTTTTAATCCTTTATTTCTCTTAGCAATTTCAGTTTCTGTTCCTGCCCTTGTTTTTGAATCTCCTCTTCTCTAATTTGCTCTCTTGCATCTTGGTTCTCGTATTCACTCTCTGTTGTAATTTTTTTAATCCTTTATTTCTCTTAGCAATTTCAGTTTCTGTTCCTGCCCTTGTTTTTGAATCTCCTCTTCTCTAATTTGCTCTCTTGCATCTTGGTTCTCGTATTCACTCTCTGTTGCTTCTGCTTCACCATCAACTAGCCAAGTCTAGAGAGAGAAATGGTGGTTATTCAATAAGGAACAGATAGAAAAACAATGCAATTTCACTATGTATTGGATTCAATCACCATTACTTAGGGCTTGCACAATTCTCCTATTTATTATGATAGGACAGAGAGTTTATAATTACAGCATTCAAGCAATTTAATCCTTTATTTCTCTTATAATTACAACATTCAACCAACTTTCATCGTGTAATTATTGATGTTTTGAATATTAAACATTCAATTTGTGCCTCTCTTCAAATAATAAAATTCATTTACATGCTCCCATTAAAAAAAATTCTTAGCTCTGTCACTTCATGTATGGATTCCACTAACTGCTTTCTTTGTTGATAACCTTAGTCGGAGAGTGCCCAAGGTGAGGCTGCTGCAAGTGCCATGGCTGGCCGAGGGCGTGGACCGGCTTTTGGCGGTCGTGGTGGAAGAGGCATGAGGAGAAGGTGATTGAAGGAGTGAATACTTCAGTAACTCTCAACGTTAGTGCTTTCTACTTGAATCATATTTCCTCTCTCTCTCTAGATTTTGACATGCGTGGGGTGCTGCTTTTAAGCTTATTAGTTTTTTTTTTCCTCCCCTTAAGTTGATGTTGAATATGAAGCATGTGACTGACTTTTATTAGAATGGATAGCAAAATTTTCATGGTGATGCAGTAATGAAATGTTACATTTGTTTGAGATATTGTTTTATCTGAGCTATTTACATGATTTTGATAGAACTTCTCCTTGTTTTATTTCATAGTTAGGTTTCTAATCTAATGTGTTCCAACTTTCTTTGGAGCTCCTTGTTTTGTTAAGTCTGAATTCTTCTCTTGTTTTACCCCTTTGCTTGTCTGAAAACTCCCTATCAAATTGAGAAAAAAATCGGCGGTCAAAATTTTTATCAGAATGAGGCTTCGTTTGTGATAGTTTTCGTACTGTTTTTTAAAGTAGTTTTTTAGTACAACTAGAAAGTTGCTTTAGAAAGCAACAAGAAAGCAGTCCCAAACGAAGCCGGAGTCTCATCAAGCATTGAATTTATTTTGAGATCAGTGCACTATAATTTTTATTTGATTTTTCATGTATTATACTCATCTCTGATAATTTTCTCATACAATTTTTCTTTTTGGATTCATTTGATTGATGCATGATCAATGAATAAAATTAAAAAGAAGATCAATAATATATATATTTTAACGACTAAAATTAAGCTCTACAATATAATAATAAAAACCATCACAAACAACTTGGTGGGATCATTAGTCCTGCAGAATGTCCAGAAGCATGCTTGCAAAATGATTTTGCTGGTCTCTCTTTATATGTGAGCTTTATGTTACTCATTCCAAGGCCCTTGCAAGGATTTGTAGGGCTACAATCCAGCTTGATTGCTATAGGAGATGCTGATGTTCCTTGTATGTTTCTATACTCCACATCACTTATTTGTATGCTTGAATCCTATGCAAGAAAAATAAAGCATTGTTTGGTTAGTGATGATGATAGGTGAAAGTACTTTTCATGATAATTATAGAGATGTAGCCTTCGTTTGGAGAGATTATTACGTGCGGAGTCCGGATATAGAGAGCCGTTCGGTTTTGTGGTCGTGAATAGTAAAAGCGCAGTAAAAATGTTATTGTTCACCACTGTGCGTTTTTACTGTTCACAGTCATAAAATCGAATGATTCTCTGTCTGGACTCCGCACGTAATAATCTCTCCTTCGTTTGAGACAGCTTTTGATCATTATTTTTTTTGCTGTTTTTATTGAGTTTTTGTGCTAGAAAGTTGTTTTTTAAAAGCAGTATGAAAGCAATAAGAACTCCTATGTCTAATTAGACCTAATTCAATATATATATATATCAAAGAGAAGGGATAGGAGAGAGGTCTTACCTTGCCAGGACAATTTTCATTGTGGGGGCAATAATTTTGATCAATGATGATTGGATTTATAACATTGTTCATCACCACATGCTTGAAAATAATTCCTCTAACATAGCCTTCAACATTGGAGCCCCATGTCTTTATTCTCAGACCATTATCAGATCCCAAAAATAGTATGTTTTGTACTGTCACATTGTGCACACCTTCTTCCTTTAGTCCTTCATCTTTTCCCAAACTCCCAATGCTTTAAAAAAAATCAAATAAAAAATTTGTTATATATATATATGGTGGTTATTATTTTAAATATTAATGATGTAATTAATATGATTTAAAAATTAAAGTGTTATTTAAGTAATTATAAAAATTTAGGTGTTTTATATATAAATATATAAGAATTTTGTGATATATATGAAAATTATTATGTTAGACTCCGTACAAGAGTAACAAAATGGAAGTTATTTTAATAAAAATTTTAATTAAAAATAAAAATTGTAATTCCTTATTATTTTAAAAAATAAGGCTTGTATCATTTTTTTGAGAAATTATTATTATTTTAATAAAACAAATTCTACAGGGGATAGAAAGGCCCATTTACCTTATACCGTGGCCTGGCCCGCAGGCAATATTTTCAACCCAAAGGGCCGAAGTTCCCGGCCCGATAGAAATACAGTCATCACCCGTTTTGATTCTTGTATTTCTTATATTGACTTTGGTGGACATTTGGACGTGAATTCCATCAGTATTTGGGCTCCATTTTGGGCCGACAATGCTCAGCCCATCTAAGTTCACATTGTCACAGCGATGAATCACGATGTGGAATAGCTCGCTGTCGATGGATGTGAGCCGTCTGATCTCGATGTCTTTTGAATTTGTGAATTCCAGCGACTGTGATTTAGCCAAATGTGATGTCTTTACAAAGGTAGAATTGCAATAATTTTATTAAATGAAATGATTTATAAGAACAATAAAAAGATAATTTATAATAAAAAATAAGATTATTAAAAAAGTATATGACAATAATAAATATTATAAATTATTAAATTGCTACTATAAATATTTAGTAAAAAAGAATATTAATTTAGGAATATTTTAAAGCATAATAATTCAAATAGCTATAATGCATACACCATAATTATTTTTAAGCATAATAATTTAAAAAAATAATAATAAACTAGTACTCGACTTGATTTATTTATAACCCTGACTAATTACTTGCTTATTTATTAGTATACATAAATAACATTGAAGTCAAAACATTTGTTGATAAATTTCTACCATCAATATCCATAAATTAACAAATGTGTGTCAATTCCTACTTATCGTGCATAAAATAAATAAATAATTCAAGTAGAAGTATACCGTTGCACCGCGAGGGCATTTCTTGTCTCTGAGCTTACAATCCCATAATCTCGATCCTCTTCCATCAAGTACTCCTCCATTGATCGAAATCCCCTCAACAGTATCGAAAGTGATCAATTCGCTCGAGCCAGTATACCCCGGAGGAGCCATTAGGGTTCCATTAATCATAAAATTAATCTTCTTGTTCACGCAAGGACCCTTGAATCTCACTCCGCTTATAAGAAATATTCCATTGGGAATGTAAATATTCGCCGGAGAAGAAGAGCTATTACAAGCCATTTTCCAAGCCCTAAAAATGGCTTCCACACAATCAACATTTCCACCTTGTTTAGCTCCAAAATTTAAGATATTATATGAGGAAATTGTTGAAGAGAAGGAGAGGAAAGAGAATAGGTGGAATAATAAGGTTATTTGGGAGGCCATTAAAAAGGATATTATAGATATAATGGAGCTAAAATTGATGGTTTAGTAGTTAGTAATGTGATATTTATACATTGGTAAACCAACAACCCACTTAGTAGTGGTGGAAGAAGCAATAAAAGCTAAGAATCCACTAAGTGTTTTATTTCTCGGAAAAAAGGGGTGGTTTTATACCTTATTAGGGTTTTTTTTTTTATGTCAAAATAAATTTGTGACCTTTAAGATTTTTTTCTTAAACAATTTATTAGGGTTTAGTTTGGTTACAAGTAGAATTTTAATTTAAATATAATTTAATTAATTTTATAAATTTAAATTTAGTAAATTTTGGGACGATTTAAATATAAAAATTATTTTGCATGTTCGACTTTATTGAGATTAGATAAATTATTTGATTATTTGTTTGAAGATTTAAGATTTGTAAATGAAAGAGATTCGTAAATCCGTTAAATTTTCTGAATAGAGAGATTTAATAAATTTTTGATTTAATTAATTATGGGATTAAACTGAGATTTGTCAAAATAGTAAGATTTAAAAATTGCCAATTTCTATTTAAGAGAATTTAAGCCAAATCTTGCAATGGGATATTTTTCCCATATCCCCCCAAAAAATTTCAAATTATGCACAAAAAAAGGAGGCTGTAATTTTAAGTTTTCCAAAATTCTATTGAAATTAAATATTGCAAAATTCTGCAAATTTATTTAATTTTTTTTTATTTGATATGTTGTTGACCTATTTTCTTGGCTTTAATCAATGGAATGGAAGAAGCTTTGAAATAGGACAGTGGAATGAGACCCGAAATTGAGACCAAAAGTCATACTCGCTGATCAGGAAAAAATCTGGCGTGTGGAAGAAGGAAGAACATGAGCTAAAATGAATGGATTGCCATTGGTTGAGTGGAATGGAACCAAAC
This sequence comes from Dendrobium chrysotoxum, assembly GCA_019925795.1. NCBI lineage: Eukaryota > Viridiplantae > Streptophyta > Magnoliopsida > Asparagales > Orchidaceae > Dendrobium > Dendrobium chrysotoxum. The sequence continues at coordinate 3,664,618 of CM034297.1, read as the reverse complement.
AAAATTTAGATGACCTTATTTGACATTTATATAATATGAGAGTAGTAAGGCCTATGCCTAAGATTGCCTCATATTTAAAGTTAAAAGTTAGGTTTATAGAGCTTTTTCGCTATTGGTAGCTATAAACTCGAACATTCGACATCAACTTTGTTCTTAAAATACGACCGACAAAAATACGACGCACATGTTTTATTTTTCTTGTTTTGAAGTTTGCATGTCTCGCTTATAACCCTCTTCGACATAGAAATAAGAAGACGTATACATCGGGCATCTCTCAGACTTAGGGTTACAGTAAACACCCTCGGACATCTCTATTAGGTATGATATTGATGTACTGATATTTCACCTTTATGAGGTGTACAGTGCTCAACACGTGTCGGATACGGACAAATGTTCTTTGCAAGGTTCAATGAAGACGACCTAACAGGGTGGGTCTATAAAGCAGAACAATATTTTGACTACAAAAGCATTCCCCCTGACCAACAAGTTCAGTTAGCTTCCTTTCACTCATACTATAGCCTCTAGCCCAGCTTATATCCAGCTGACTTAGGCCACATAATGGTTGAATTCTCCCAAGTCTTTGAACCACCCAGTGGCTTACCTCCAACATGAACACATGCCCATCATATTCCATTGCAGCCTAACATGGGACCAATGAGTATGAGTCCATATCAGTACCCATACTGCCAAGAATTTAAAATAGAAAGAAATGGTGAAAGAGCTTCTTCAGTTTGGTTTTCTTCGGCCTAGTAAAAGTCCATTCTCATCACCCTTTCTCTTGATTATGAAGGCAGACGACAAGTAGCAATTTTGCATAGACTATCGAGCTTTGAATAATATAACTGTCTAAGATAAATACATAATTCTCATAATCCATGAGCTTCTAGATAAACTTTATGGAGCAAAATTTTTCTCCTAATAAGATCATACTAATTTAATATACCTGGTTGTGCCTGCTTTTCTATTCATATGCTCCACATTACACCTGATATTAACTGCACATATGACTATTATGTGCATTAAATGAAAACTTGGTATATTAAAAATATCATTAAAATATTGATGAAGAGAATTCATTAGTACTCCACATTTCATTTACACCATCAATTCAAAACTAGTGAATTTAGCCAGACATGAAGAACAAGTGAAACAAACTTAGTTTCATTAATCACATAAAAGAAAGATAGTACAATAGATAAGATATCACCAGATGGATTCAATGATCTCCTCTATACTCCTCCTTAAACTTATAAAATTGCTTCCATAAATATTGACCAAACACTCTTATGAAATGGATCTAGTGCTCCTTGAATTCCCTTAGTTGTTACTCCTAAGGAAATTGCAGAGAAGCACTATGAAGACTGAAATTAACTAAATGACTGAACTCTCTTACTAATATTACAAACGAACTATTTATAGAAAAACACAGAAAACAAACTCTGGTGCAACAGTGCTCTAGACACTTACGCCGTGGCCCCCATAAAATGAATTAACGTCGCATCCCTAAAGAATTTACTCCTCCACGTTCTTGTTGACATGGACTCGCTGTTTAATAAATCGATGCGTCACTTCACTGACAGATTGTGCCTTGTCGGTTACAACTATAGCACTGTGGTGCTACTAACGGTTGAGCGTTGCGGCATCCATGCGGCAGTCCCCTCGGCTTGGGGACACTATAAATTGGCGCTATGACACTATGAAGATAGAGACTAGGCTTTGCAGCGCCGACTCGTCTGATTCTGTGACACAATCAAATAGAGACTGGATGCTGCTATGTCTATATTGGGCTCTCAGGTAGTGTCAATGATGGTGCCGCGGCGGTATAACGTCTAACGTCGCAGCGATGTATGATACTTGAAATGTTATGCCTTTTATATATTTTTCATGCACAACACAACTAAAACAATATGGTTTCACTGACAATTTAACATATAAAACATAACATTTTTTACACTCATCAACTAATCTCAAGACTTTTTGTTTGGAAGGTGTTTCTAGATAGTTAAGACCTGCATTGGAGTTGGTATCTAGTTAAGAGGATTAAGATGGGCTATAGGTTCATTTGTTGGATGCTCTCTAGAATATTTGTCTGAGGTGTCTTTTGGATCCCTTTGGGCAAGATGGATATTTTTGCTGTTATTGGCTTAGTGTATTTTTTGGGACTTAAATTCTTGTATTTTCTTTGTTCTTTCTGGAGTCTGATTTTTTCAATCTTATTTTTTGTTTTTTTCTTGTGCAGGCTAAAAGCTTGTTTTATTTTAGCTTAGAAACTTAGTTTCTAGTATTCAGGGTTTGCAAGTTTTTCATGTTTTTCTTACATATATTGTAATCTTCTTTTTATATGATCTTTCATTATTTTATAAAATTAGGCATGATTGCCCCTAATGGAGCTGACTTATCATGAGCAGTCACCTACACTCATTAGAGCGGTAGGTGTTACTATATTCCCCGAATTAGGGGGTGTCAATATTTGACATGACCCGAAAATCCGACTCGAACCCGACACAAAAATTTTGGGTTCGTGTTAACCCGAACTCGAAACGGGTCGAGGTCGGGTCCTGATTTTTGACCCGTTTAAAATTCCAGGTCGGGTTCGAGTTGACTTAGAAACCCAAGAATGACCCGATTTTGAATCCTGCAGTTTTGACTTATTTACGGGATTTGGCCGAAGAAGCATACGAAACGGAGGAAGGTACCTTCACAGCGAGCGAACTCCCGTCGTTGCTTTCAAATAAAATGTTGTAACTTCCGATCCGATCAGAAGGGAATGTTGTCCGTGGAGCAAAGTCGAACAACAACAAAGGAGCCATCTGCCGACGACTCCTGCAATTGCACTTTATCGGATGAAATGAAGATAAAAAGCAAACCCTTGACGCCTCTAAGCGCACGAAATGGAGGAAGTTACCTTCACAGTGAGCGAACTCTCGTCGTTGCTTCCGATCAAAATGTTGTAACTTCTGATTTGACCAGAAGGGAACGTCATCCAAGGAGCGAAGTCGGACAAAAATGAAGGAGCTGGCGACTCACGAACCCAGTTGGCACTTGGCGGGTCGGGTTCGGGTGAACCCGAACCCGATGTTGGTGGGGTTTGGGTCCGAAAAATTGACCCATTTTTAAAAATAGGTTGGGTTTGGGTTGAGTTAAATAGTGCTTAGTCAATTTCAGGTTAGACTCGAACCTGACCCGTGACCCGAATTTGACAGCCCTACCCTAAATGACCCATTGTCAGGTGATTTTGCACCATTTTTTTCTTTTTTTATTAATTTAAGTGAATTAAACTATATATTAAATTAATTATAAATGAGCCATTGTCAGCATATTATGAATAATTATGTACCATTTTTCCTTTTTTTTATTTATTTAAGCAAATTAAAATATAAATTGAATTATATATATATAGCGGATATTAATCTTTATTGAGCCCACTAATATGTGTTTATATAGCCATAATACATAAATAGGCGGTGATAAAAAAAATACAAATTTAATTTCCCCAATTTTTCCGGCAATAAAAGAAATAAATTTAATAGAAGTAGCTAATTAATTAATCATTGCGTATGATGATACACTGACCGTCTGATCTTCATCTTTGCACCACAGATTTTTCCCTCTTTTTGCCTGTAAATTAAACCCCCCTCCATCTCCGAGAAAAATAAAAAACAAGAGAGAGAGAGAGAGAGAGAGAGAGAGAGAGAGAGAGAGAGAGAGATTTGTACTTGGAAGACATAGCAGAATCTAGTGAGCATGAAATAACAAACCACTTAGTAGTCATCGAGCAAGTCAATGCTTCGTCCACAGACATTGTGAGGAGCGACGTGGTGGAGCAGCCGGCCACCGTGACCAGCATGGAAGAGCACAGTCAAGCATGGAGGTTGAGCAGCGGGAAGCCCAATGAAAGCAATTGGAGAAGACAGCAAGGCGCTTGGGCGGCGTATCCCTGAGCATGTCAGTCACAATTATCATAGCCATGGTGGCGAACTCGACCGAGTCGCCGCCTGTGCTCTCTTCAGTTTTTTGGCTTTGGCCACCCTTCTGATCTCCATCCAAATCAAGAAATTTGAAAAAATCGTTCTGTGCGGACATATTATTCTGGCCGTTTTCTCCATAGTAGCTGACGTCGTGGTCCTCGCCATGAACATCTTCGTGTAGCTATTAGTACAAGACCAAGAAAGGGTGAAGAGATCATTGCTTGATGGCTCTTATGAAGAAATTGAAGAAGGCTAAGAGAAAATTGAAGGATTCCTCTAAATGCCGAAACACTTCTTCAAGAGAGATGTTCTTGGAAGACATAGCAGAATCTAGTGAGCATGAAATACCAAACCACTCAGTAGTCATCGAGCAAGTCATTCCTTCGTCCACAGACATTGTGAGGAGCAACGCGGTGGAGCAGCCGGCCACCGTGACCAGCATGGAAGAGCACAGTCAAACATGGAGGTTGAGCAGCGGGAAGCCCAACGAAAGCAATTGGAGAAGACGGCAAGGCGCTTGGGCGGCGTATCCCTGAGCATGTCAGTCACAATTATCATAGCCATGGTGGCGAACTCGACCGAGTCGCCGCCTGTGCTCTCTTCAGTTTTTTGGCTTTGGCCACCCTTCTGATCTCCATCCAAATCAAGAAATTTGAAAAAAATCGTTCTCTGCGGACATATTATTCTGGCCGTTTTCTCCATAGTAGCTGACGTCGTGGTCCTCGCCATGAACATCTTCGTGTAGCTATTAGCACAAGACCAAGAAAGGGTGAAGAGATCATTGCTTGATGGCTCTTATGAAGAAATTGAAGAAGGCTAAGAGAAAATTGAAGGATTCCTCTAAATGCCGAAACACTTCTTCGGCGCCCAAGCCACCGAAATCTCAGCAAGTGGATAGCAACTGGTGGTATAGCTTCTGGCACAAGAACTCCGACTCAGGTTAGCAAAACCAGAGCATATAAGTATGAACTTAGTATTTTTTCTTTTGATCTTCTGCTAGTTGAATTTTGTTACAATTAGCGCTTTTTGAGGTTTTTTTTGGCACTTCTTGCATAAATTTTCTTGGCAATTTTTGGAATCGGTTAGCTTGGTGGGTTTTAGGGAGCCTAGATCATATTCTTCGTGAGATTTGTCTATGTTTAGGGTTTAGGTTGGTGGGTTTTAGGGAGCCTAGATCATATTCTTCGTGAGATTTGTCTATGTTTAGGGTTTAGGTTGGTGGGTTTTAGGGAGCCTAGATCATATTCTTCTTAGTAAGTTTTTATATTGAAATGTTTCCTTACTATCTCCTATTAACCTTCATAACAATTTAAAGAATCTTGGTTAAAACTCCTATAAAAGAAGATTATCACACTCATAATGACAAATAGGAATGCAAGTAAGGTAGAAAGAGATGCAAAGTTATCGTGAGGCATGTCTAACTAACCATTTATTCTACAGCTAAATTGACGCCGGAGTTGAGCCGCTTAATCATGTTAACTTCAGGATAGTTTAATTCCATTTAGTTGTTTGTATGGCTACATAGGATTAGTGCTTGCTTATGTTGTGTGTAGCCTAATAGGTTGTTACCTTTGTCTATAAATTGGTAGCTATTGCTTGTAATAGGGGGATATTGAGATGAATAATATTTGAGTAGTTTTTACTCTGTTTTGGGTTTCTGTATCCTGAAGGATTTCAGGTGGTGATCCCCCTCCCAAGGAGGAGTTCTTGGGTTATGTGTGGGCTGCCAGTTGCGCCAGCTCGCGTTTTGTATCCGTCACCGCATCACCCCCCCCTTGCCGGCGTCATAAAAACTCGTAAGATAAGAAAGGCATCGAAAAAACAGTAAATAGTTACATTAGTTACTATCATCAGAATCTCATTGAGTGTCAGAAATTTAGGTCACCTTCAATCAAAAGGATGTCACAAACATAGACAAATCTCACGAAGAAAATTATCTAGGCTCCCTAAAACCCACCAAGCTAACCGATTCCAAAATTTGCCAAAAAAAATTTATGCAAGAAGTACCAAAAAAAATCTCAATAAGCGCTAATTGTAACAAAACTCAACTAGCAGAAGATCAAAAGAAACAAAACAAGTTCATACTTGTAGGCTCTGGTATTGCTTACCTGAGTCAGAGTTCCTGTGCCAGAAGCTATACCACCAGTCGTTGTCCACCTGCTGAGATTCCAGTGGCTTGGATGCCGAAGAAGGGTTTCCGCATTTAGAGGAATCCTTTAATTTTCTCTTAGCCTTCTTCAATTTCTTCAGAGGAGCCATCAAGCAACGATCTCTTCACCCTTTCTTGGTCTTGTGTTATGCTCCTCTACTCCTCGTCACTTTCCTCTGCTCTCTGAGTGAATTCGAGCCCAAGAATATTTACTCTTGACTTCCCTTCTTTTACTGGGGAATTTACAGTAATATTTATTTATATAATATATTTTTTTATTTCACTCTTATTATATATATAGACACACACATACAATTAATATGAATAATAGAGTTAGATATGTAAATATATGAAAAATATGTGGTATTTTTATAAATTCCTTAAAAAAATAAAAATAAAAAAACTACAACCACCACGGCTACGGTAATTGCGGCAAAAATGCTTAGTGATACGCCACCCAAGCACTTTTGTCATCTTCTCCAATTGCTTTTTTTGGGCTTCTCGCCGCTCTACCTTCGTGCCTGACTGTGCTCCACCATGCTGGTCACGGTGGCTGCTTGCTCCACCACGCCACTACTCACAATGTTTGTGGATGAAGGAATGACTTGCTCGATGACTACTGAGTTGTCTGTTATTTCATGCTCATCACATCTCTCTGTTTTTGCATTTGTTCTATTTTTTATTTTCCTGGGTGGTGGAGGGGGGGTTTTATAGCCAATAGGGGGGATAAAATACGTGGCGCAAAGGATGAAGATCAGACGGTCAATGTATCATTATCAGCGGTGATTACGTAATCAATTACTTCTGCTAAATCTGTATTTGTTTTATTGCCCGAAAAATTGGGGGAATTAAATTTGTATTTTCTTTATCGCTGCCTATTGATGTATTATGGCTATATAAACACATATTAGTGGGCTCAATAAAGATTAATATCGGCTTTATATATATATATACACACACACAAAATTAATTCAATTTATAATTTAATTTGCTTAAATGAATAAAATAGACCCTCCAAACATTCTAAATTTATTTGTAAATAGCCATAGTTAGTGCCAGGTCTACCCCTTATCATCATCATTATATTATCTCTATCATTTTGTCATAGGGGTGTCAATATTGGATCCGACCCGGACCAACCAAAAAAATTTCAGGGTTGGGTCAACCCGTTTGAGAAACGGGTCGGGTTCAGGTTGACCCGAAAATATGAAGTTGACCCAAACAACAACGGGTCAGGTTCGGGTTGACCCAAAAATATGAAGTTGACCCAGATAACCCGGATCCTGCACGCACCTCATCACTCGACTCAATCATGCATCTCGTATTGCGCACAACGCACTCACGCTTACCTCGCTCGTGCTTGACTCAACGTCCTGCACCAGCTGCCTGCCTCAATGCCTTGCCCGCATTCGCGACTCGACCCCGCATCCCGCACCCACACCCGCACTGGTGCCCTGACTCACCCACACTCGAGCCCACGTTCGCCCTCGCTCGAACCCGCGCACCCGCAAGCTATGCTCAGCCCATCGCCCCACAGCCCAGGCGTGATCGCCTGTTCTGCGCCAGGGTCATCATGTCAGGCCCAAGTTTGGGGTAGGTTGGGTCCAGGTTTAGATTTCTGGCCTATTTTTAGAATCGAGTCGGGTCAAATAGTAACGGGTCAATTTTGGGTTGAACCTGAACCCGACCCGAAAACCCATTTTGACACCCCTAATTTTGTGGCAGCTCATCTTTGAGAGATCACTCAACTTCTATCTGCCCATCGGATTAACAACAAATCATACATTGCTTCATTTAAGCTACACATTCTATTCATGATGCTCAGGAATTTAGCATCGTTGAACACACTCTACACTATAACCCTCCATATTGAGAACGTGTAGTGTTGCTCACCGCTAGCAGTTTATAATAGAACGCAACAAAGGACAACAGAAGTAATATAGTAGCTGAAATGGTATTTCTACCATAGAGTAAGAGTTGTCATTACAGGATATATATATATATATATATATATATATATTCAGGAGACTAAGCAAATGAACAATAAGATGCAATTCAGTTACAAATCAAGGGAGCTAATTAAGTCTAAAAAATGCTTTTGCAGAGGCAGAAGTAGTGGCTGCAAAAGGTAGCAATGGGCGGTTGTAACAAGCGAATACAATTGCTTATCACTTCTACTTATCATCCCCCCTCAAGATAATACTCTTCTCAATGAGTGTTAACTTGTGTCATAGCTCTTGAAATCATTTGGTTGGTAAAGGTTTGGTGAATATATCAGCTATTTGATCAACAGTGCTGATGTGATGAATATAAATAGAGTTATTCTTAACACAATCTTGAATAAAGTGAAAATCGATCTCTATGTACTTTGTATGAGCATGAAAAATGGAATTGATAGCAAGTGCAATGCCTGAAATATTATCACAAAATAAATCAATGGAAGTGGCATAAGAGATGCGAAACTCAAGAATAAGCCATCTTAGCTAGACCAAATCAGCAGCAGTTGTAGCTAGGGAATAATATTCAACCTCAGTTGAGGAGCGAGCTATAGTCTTTTGTTTCTTAACTTGTCAAGAGATTAGATTATTGCCAAGATAAGCACATCATCCAATTATTAATTTACGATCAGTAGTATCTCCTACCCAATCAAAATCGAAAAATGCAAGAAGTTTTAATGAACTAGGCAACATTCTCAAAAGCAGCGTTCCTTTGATATAATAAAGAAGACATGTTGGTAGATAAAAATGAGCATTTAATGGCTGTTGCATATGCTGACAAAGCTTCTTAAATGTATAAGAAATATCAGGCCTGGTGATATTTAAATATTGTAAAGAGCCTACAAGATGTTTATAAAGTTCTAGATTGGTATACGGAACAGCGGTGTCCGCTGAAGCAGAAAGTTTGGTTGCCATTGGAGTAGCAAGCGGTTTGCAGCCTTGCATACTAGCCCAATGAAGGATTGATGTAGCATAGCTTGCTTGGTTTAAGTATAAACCATTTGAATTTGGCAGAACATGAATGCCAAGAAAGTGATGAATATATCCCAAATTCTTCAACTGAAAATGCTTATGAAGATTCATTAGCAACTTTTGAATAAGTTGTTCACCATTACCTGTTAAAAAAATGTCAATAACATATATCAAATTATAAAGAGCCGTGGTACCATTTTGATAAATCAATGGGGAAGGATCAGTAGTGCTGGTTTGAAAATCAAAATTCAGCAAATGATTAGAAAATGTAGCACATTATTGCCTTGGGGACTATTTTAAACCATAAATTGACTTCTTGAGAAACAAACAAAATCCGGATGCAATGGATCTAGAAAATCATTAGTTTGAGAAATATAAACCGTATCTTGAAGATCACCATGTAAAAAGGCTAAAAACATCTAATTGCATAATTTTTTGCTTGCGAGTGACTGCAATAGTGAGAAGAATATAAATAGTAGAAAATTTAGAAACTGGACTAAAGGTCTCTAAATAGTCCAAACCATATTCTTGTTTAAATCCTTGAGCAACGAACCTAGCTTTATGTCTAGCATAAGAGCCATATGCATTATATTTTGTTTTGAAAATCCACTTGCATCCTAGGACATTTTGATTAGAAGATAGTAGAACTAGTGTCCAAGTGCCTTGGGCTTGAAGAGCATCAAATTCTGTAAATATAGCTTAATGCCAAACAATTTGCTTGATAGCTTGTGAGTAACAGGTAGGACCAACAGGATGAAGACTATGAGACATGCTACCAATATGTTTTGGTTTCAAATGGCCAGATTGTAAACATGTAAGCGTGGGCTGAGTTTTAGGAGGTGGTTGATCAGACATATGAGGTGTTATTGAAATTATAGTTAATGGAGGTTAATAATGTGAAGGGGGTGGAGAAAGAGAAGAATTTTTTATTGAGTGAAAATGAAAAATATATTCAAAGAATTGAACATGTCTTGAAATGATAATTTAATGAGTTTGAAGATTGTAGCATTTGTAACCTTTAGAAGTTGAAGCATAATCAAAGAAAATGCAAGGAGCAGATCTGGGATCAAATTTGTGCTTTGAAATATTTGGTAGCCATGGGTAGCACAAACAACCAAATGTTTTTAGATGGTTGTAGGTGGGAGGTGTCTTGTAAAGTAAATGATAGGGAGGGGTTTTGTGTGTATGTGAAATAGGTAATCGGTTGATTAAGTAAACAGTGGTGAGTAAAGTATTAACCCAAAATTTCAAGGGTATTTTGGCATCAAACATTAAGCTACATAGTGTTTCAATAATGTGACGGTGTTTCCTTTCAGCCACAACGTTTTGTTCAGGTGTATAGGGGCAAGTTAATTGATGATGTATGCTAACATTTTGGAGAATTGTTTGAAAGTTGGAGTTTGTAAATTCACCAACATTATCAAATCAGAGAGTTTTGATGGTTTTATTGAATTGTTTCTTAACTGAAGCTTTAAACAATAAAAATTTGGAGAGAGTTTCAGATTTAAGCTTCATTGGAAACACCCAACTATAGCCAGAATAATCGCCAACAAAAGGTAGATAATATCTAAATCCCTGAATTAACAAAATGGGGGAAGGTCCACATGCATCAGTATATATCAATTCTAAAGGTTCTTTGATATAATTAAGAGAATGTGAAAAAGGTAATTTGTGACTCTTTTCTAGAGTACAAGCATTACAATGAAACTTTGTAGAAGAAGAAACTTTAAAAACTATAGGAAGACCAGCTTGAGTAGATAAAGATGGATGGCCCAAACGACGATGCCAAAGAGTACTAAACAAAGCAATGGAAGTTGGTAAGAAATTTTGCGAAGCTTGAAGTTTATAAAGTCCTTAATGAGGTGGACCTTGGAGAAGAGTGTGATTGCTCATTGAATCCTTGATAGAAAAATCATATTATCAAAAATAACCGAGTAAGTATTATGAGTAACTAATTTATTTATTGAAATAAGATTTTGAGAGAGGGTAAGAACATGCAACAAGGGTTGAAGACAAAGCTTATGGTATGGAGTTGGAAGAAGACCTTGACCAAAATGTGTTATTGGTATCATGTCTCCATTTCCAATTTGAACCTACCGTGAACCGGAATATGGTTATGGTTGTTGTAAGAGATTGATGTTTGGTGTAAGATGCGAAGTTGCTCATAAGTCGAGTATCTAATCGTAAGTGTTTTGTGCCAATTTAGCAACCAAAGCAGAGGAAGTAGATGGCAGATGCTATAGATTTGCTATATGCTAGCGTTTGAAAGATGAGTCGACAGGTTTCTTGCATATTTGACATTTTATGGAGGACAAATTTGTTCGGCCACTGGGCAAGCCAGAGTTCTAAGTATAATTTGTTGGTCGTGCAGAAAATCGAGAGCGTTCTCGATTGAAATAAGGATGTGAATGTCCGCATCCACGAGAAGCAGCGAGGGAAAAGTATGGATCAGTGGACGTGTGAGAAGAGCCCTCTCGAGCATATTCAGTCGCAAGGTTGAGTTCCTCACTGCATAATAATGCATAAAAGTCATCTGAACTGATTGGTTGAAGATTGGTATGAATTATAGTCTTAAAGGATTGATACTAAGACGATAAACCATTCAGCATGTACAGAATCACGTCTTCAGCATCCAGTGCAGAATCGAAAGCAACGATTGCATCGCATTTGGTATTGATGTCAGAAAGGTACTGCAACATTGTCTTATCCTTCATGGATATGTGATGCAATTCATTCTTTAGCTACAGTAAATGAGACCGATTGGTATATTGAAGTCTCCTTTCAACTGTTTGCCAAATTTCTACACATGACTCCAAATTTAGAATGTAGGGTAAAAGATTTTGAGAAATAATAGAGTAAAGAGCCGCCACAAGGTTTTGATCTACAAGTATCCAGATTTGATAGTGTGGATATGGAGTGATTTCCCCAGTCTCATTGATGCTTTGCTTCGATGGCTTAGAAGTAGAATCGTTTAGGTATCCATCAAAATCATTTGTTGTGAATAACTTCAGAACTTGAGACTTCTAATGAGGATAGTTATCAACATTTAGTTGAATACTGATTATTAACTTGACATTGAGCATAAGAAACTTCAGTTGAGGAGGTATGCTAATCTCACTCATTTTTATAGGGGTTTGAGAAGAAAGAAGAGAGTGGCTAGTTGAGGATTCAACACTCATGGCTGATCGTAATCGGTGCTAACTGGCGACGGAAGCTTGGATGAACTACACTGGAGCTCAGCAACCGCAACCTGGGAGAACTGATACCATGAGAACATGTAGCCGTTGCTCACCTGTAGCAGCTTATAGCTGAAAGCAACAAAGGACAACAGAGAAGTAACATAGCAAGTAAAAAATGGTATTTCTTCCATAGAGCAAGAGTTTTCATTCCAGGATATATATAAGTAGACTAAGCAAATGAATGGTAAGATGTAGTTCAATTATAAATCAAGGGTGATGATTAAGTCTGAAAAAGGTTTTTGCAAAGGCAAAAGTAGTGGCTGCAAAAGGTAGTAATGGGCAGCTGTAATAGGTGAATACAACTGCTTATCACATATCTCATTTACATGATTTCCTAAGAACACTCCATTAATTGTTTTCACTTGTGGTGAATAACTTCTCCAAATTAGCAGAAAATTATAAGTATAAGCTAGTATTGCCATATAAACATCCACATAACTGCTTGATGCAAGTTCACCAACAAGAAATTCAAAGTTCAGATTTGGAAACTTTCTTCGCTTAGAAGAGCATTATTATGTCACCAAAAATTACCATGATCAGACACGAATCTTTATGTAAATATGAATTAGTCAAATTAAGCATCTCAAGGAAACAAACCCAATGACACTAAATTGGGTCCAATCCGAGCCCAAATATGCCCAAATCAATGGACCAAAATGTATTTGAAAGATTCAAAGTATTAATTGGATGACCAAATGATATCAAAATATGACATGCTTACAGTCAAATTGAGCGATTCGACGAGTCAAATCCAACGAGTTCAAGATCGTTCAATTATGACATTATTAAGGCACCTAAATGCTCAATGAATGCTTCATGATCAATGGAATCAGTATGGGCGTCTGATGGAACACTCCGAATTAGCTCAAGATCTTCATCATATTTATTGAGCATGCCACTATAAAAAAATATAAATATACCCTTATTCTTCACATAAAAGAAGGGAGAAAATGAAGGAGAAAACTAGAGAGCTTTAACCACGATCTTTATTCTCAGTTACTTATCATATTAACTGAGAATATTTTTGACAAAATATTTTTGTTGATATAAAAATTAAATATGATAGGATGGAGAGAAATGAATAGTTAAATTGATATTTTATGTTATTAAAAATAAATATATATAAATGAAATAAAATAAGATGGAAGATGAGATGTGATAAAACTACAATCTAATTTCATATATATAGGCAATAGAATAGAGTACTATAGAAAAAATATTCTTAATAATGAGGATATTTTATAAAAATAATGGCCATAAAATTCTACTATAACTATTACATATATATTCTAATATTTATATGGCAGTGAATAATTCTAATTAACTCTAATAGAAAAGAGGTCAAGGTTCTCGATCAATTTTCCCGCTTTGAGAGGTGTTTGCACTATTTTTTAGAAGAAGGAGAGGGTCTTGATTGGTCGCGTCAAAGAGAAGGAGCAGTCACTGCATGGGTCTATAATTAATTTAATATCTCAACAAGACGAAAACATCGACACCACTAATGATTTGATTTGAGTCCAAATGAAGCCAAATCAAGCAATATTAAAGCATACTTTAAAAGCTTCAATACATCAACTGAGGAGTCAAATGTTCTCCAATTCAGGCATCGTTCTTATATCAAATCGAGGGCTCAACGAGAAAAATCTAAAGAGCTCAATATCATTTGATTCTGACATTATTGAAATATTCAAATATTTGATGAATAATCTAATATCAATGAGATCAATATGTACTGTACGATAGAGAGTTTGGATTATGTTCAAATTTATCAAAAAATTTCTCACAAAAAGCCTATAAATAGGGCATCATTGTCCACAGAAAAGTGAAGTTCAAGAGTGTGGAGAGCTAATGAACTCTATAGCAATTTCCTACAATCACAACCAATGACTACTATCAGCAATTGTCGTTACCAACGTTAGACTTCCATCATCTAACCATTGTCATTTAAAATGTATAAAGATGACTATTTTTTGTACATCAAGATTAAATCAATTCTATTTCTTATAGAAAGTGAAGCTGACATTTTATTTGAGGCTTTAAGAATTTTTATTTTAGTCTACTTTTAAAGAATTAATTAATTTTGATTTTTAAATTTAACATTATATGTAATATTTATTTATAATAAAAATCTATAACAATTACTATAAAGCATATTTTTATTTTATTATTTTGATATAAATAATATTATTATATTAATAAGTATATTATTCATTTCAATAAAAAAATTACAATTGTTAATTGAATAATATTATTAATTTTAATAAGTTATTTAATAATTCATTTCATTAATTTATTCAATTTTTTATATCATACGAATTTTAAAAATGAACATAAATATTAAATAAAAAGCTAAATATTTATAAATATATGTTTTATTAATATTTAAATTTATCAAATAATATAAATAATATTTGATGAATTATATCAATTTGAATTAAAATTCATAGAATCATTTATATTTAATAATAAGACTATATATACATTCAAATTATTATTACTTAATATATAAAAATAAATAAATAAATCAATAACAAAAGATTGGATGTGGCAATCCAAATTAATTTATATTTAAAATTAAATTAAATCTCCCTATCCAACTGATTTATTATCCAAGTAATAATACACCCCAATCAAATAATTAGAATATAACCCATACATACTGTTTATTTTATCATTCTAGTTGGATTGTGGTTCAATGTGATTAAAATAATAATAGCAATTAAAATTTGAACACATTAAGAATATAGAATGGTTAATTGTAACGAGCACCGTAGACTCTGCCTGTGAAATTCTTTTAGCGTAACAGTTAGAATTTTATTATAAACTTTAATGTTAAACGTACTTGTATTGGAGCACTTCTATGATGACTGATCTCTTGGAAAGTTACAAAAATGGGACAAAACCGTGAGTCTAGTAGATCAAAGCGGAGAATATTTCGATGATTAAGAGTTTGAGCTATTATAAAAAATATTATAGCAATACACCAGCCGGAAAGATAGGAACTCTATCTTTAGAATCCTATATATCTGGCAGATGATTATGGGTTAAAAAAATTGATGAGAATGTTAGTTATCTTAAGAATGCTAGCATTAGAAGGGGGTAATGATTAGGAAAGATCTTGTTTGGGAGGTTAGGGCCTACTTAAATGGTACAAAGTGTTGAGCAATAATCTAGTCTTTGGAGGCTTAACCTAATTAAGACTTCATTTGAGTATTTTTCTTACTGTTTTCTAAAGCAGGTTTTTAATACAAAAATTTCTTGAATTAAATATTTTTGTACTAGAAAGCTGCTTTAGAAAATAGTAAGAAAGCTATCCCAAATGGTCCCAAAAACTTTGGATTAGTTTGATCCCAAAGTTCTAAATTCAAAACATATTTAATTGGAAATGGTTTCAATCAAGGGAAAAATTATTAGGTGCGGACACCGGACGTAGCTCTACGTCCGGACTCCACTAGAATAGCGCCACGTAACGACCCGAATACCCGGCGACCCGTTTCACCGAGAAGTTCAAATGATGCACGTGCGGTATTACTGAAGAATTACTCCGGTATTACCGAAGAATTACTCGGTATTACCTAGGTATTACTCGGTATTACCTAGGTATTACTCGGTATTACCTAGGAATTACTCGGTATTACCAAAAATTACTCGGTATTACCAAAAATTACTCGATATTACTTGGTATTACCGAAAAAATAATCGTTATTACCTAGGAATTAGTCAAAAAAGGGCATGTTTTTTTAATTTTTCGCGTCCAATCCGGGTCGGGTCATCGGGCCAAGCGGAAGTTGTCATAACACGTGCTAAATACGTGGCGCCGTTCTATTTGAGTCCGAACGTAGAGCTACATCCGGTGTCCGCACCTAATAATTTTTCCAATCAAGGAGCTTAAAAATCTAAAGGATTTCTACCCAAAAAAATGCTTAGTTATAAAATTCTCAGCTAAATAGAATGATACTATTCATATCACTTAGTTATTTTTAATGTGTAGTATGTAATATTATCATCCTTAATATTTTTTAAAATTAGGTCAAAATATCATTTATAATATTCTTTAAAATTGATATAAAATATTGGTTTTCAATTCATTTATATTTATTTTGTTTCTATTTTATGTTTTAAATTTATCATATTTACATGAGACTCAAAAAAAAAAATCACATATTTGTAATGAAATTTTAAGGTATTATTTCAAATGTAACTTGATTATTATTTTGGCACTATTAATTCTATAACAATTTTTTTCACTAAATTATAAAAAAAAATTAATATTTTTACCAAATATAATTTTATATGAATTGCTCTTATCTTTTTATTAAGATAATTATTATTACAATTGCATTTACTAATATATTTTTTGGTTCATGTAATTGAATAAATATAGTTCTAAATTTTATAATATTTATATTTATTTTTAAAATTTATTCACATGCATGATGCACGTGCAATTTTACTAGTATTTTATACTCAGTATGTATATACTGTGTATTCATATTTTGTACACAGTGTGTACATGATGTATACACACTGTATAGACTCACATGTCCGGACACAACTCTGTATCCTGACTCCGCACAGAATAATTTCGCTCTAAGCGGGGACCGGCTTCGCTTGACTATTTTATCTTCTTAAAACTCTATTAATATAAAATATTATGAATCAATATTGATGTAAATGATTATTATTATAATTATATTTGTTGATAAACTTATTAATTCATCATGTAAATAAATAAATTTATTAGTTTATTTCTGTAATTTTAAAAAAATCTCAACCGTCTGATCGTGCCCGTATAAGCAAAGGCTGTTTAAATTCATCTGATCATGTGGCAAACTAACCTCGAGAGGTCTAAGCGGCTTTTATTTATTAGGTGGTAGGTGGCAGCCATGGATGGTCGTTTGAGGTCTCGCTTCTCAGCTGAAGGAGGCAATGGAGGGTGCAAAGGCGGTGAGGAACAAGCAAGTGCTGTTCAGGAGCTTCCTCACGGGAGCTCCGACGGAGGAGAACATGCAGCTGAGGACGGCTGAGGCGGAGCTTAGGGTTCCGGCGGGGTCCGGTGCTGTACTGGTGAAGAACCTCTTTCTATCATGCGATCCATACATGAGGGGTCGGATGAGGGAGTACTACGGATCATATATTCCTCCATTCCAGCCCGGCAAGGTAAAATCCGCGTTCTGTGTCGGTTGTTCGTTTTTTTGATTTGGACTGGCTTCTGTTGTGGTTAAGCGCACTTTACTCTGGAAATGAGGGAAGGGTTTGGACATTGAACGGGGATTCGAAATTGCTAAATAAGAACTATTGTGCAGTTTGATTGCTCCTTTATTTCTGATTAAAAAGGATTTGTTGTTAGTATTTTAGTGATTTGGGGATGTCTTTGTTCTTATTAGAAATAATTTTGAATTTTTAATTTTGGTATGTGTTACAACCGAACATTTTAATACTTGAATTTGCTTGTAGTTTAGCCAATTGCAACTTGAGATAGATTTAGTTCACTTATCGATTAGAAGGCTGTAATGCTACAAGCAGCTAAACTTTATCCTTGTTGTAAAATTCATCAGACATAGGTTTCTGAAGAACTAGATTAAAATATGTTGAAAAGGTTAAATATGTTTAATTGCAAACCTATGGATACTCTGCTGGAGGAGTGAGAATTTGAGTATATGCATGTACCTAAGGGCTTAAGAAGAAAAAGATAAAATGTCCTACGTTTTATATGGAAGTGCGGTAGATAATTTAATATATACAATGATGTTTTGATGATCATATAACTTTTTTACTTGGTTGGAATGATTAGTCGCTTTCAGGTTTGCCCCTCTTGGTGTTGCACATTGCATGACAACTAAAAAAAAATTGGGTACCTTAAAATAAAAATAGATTTTATGTTATGCACTAGAGTGGTAAGTCAAGTCGATGGAATATTTGTTTGAGAGGAAGATGATCTAGGTGCATCCTTTTACCGGTTCTTATAAACTTACTAGGTATGTGTTCCAAAACTAAATATGAGTGTGAGTGGAAGAAGCCAATCTCCTAAAATTATTTTCTTTAGAACATATTTTTATTTTGAACCAATTTTACTAAGCCAAGTGCTTCTATATTAGCCAAGTTTTCCTAAACAAACTTTGAGTTTGTAATTTATTCTCATGAACTTTACAAAACATATCATTTCTTTCGGCTTTAATTTACATATTATAATTTTGTTTAAGAGAAAAGGACCAAAATGGCCCCTGAACTTTTTGGGAGGGACCAAAATGGTCCTTAACTATTTTGATGGACCAATTTGGTCCCTCAACTCTTTAAAATGAGATCATTTTGATCCTGTCGTTAAAAAATAATGGAAATTTTGGATGACAGCGAGGGTATGATAGGAATAACCACAAAAATGACAATAATAATAAAAAAGGGAGAACGATAGTTATGTTCACAGCGAGCAAGCTCCCGTCGCTACGTCTGATCTAACAGGAAGAACGGCAAACTTTCGCGACTTTCGATTCGACAGGAAGGAACGTCGTTGAAGGATGCGTTATCGACTCGTTCAAAACCCTCCTGTTGCTACATGGATGAACTTTCGCTAATTCTGATTCGACAGGAAGGAACATTGTCGAAGGAGGTGAAGAAAGCCTTTAGCGACTCGTTCAAAACCCTACCGCGTCCAATAGCAACGAAGGATGTCAAAGAGAAGAAAGAGTAGTAAATCGTTTAGGAATTAATTTATGTAATTTAATTAATATAAATTAATAAATTTAAAAAAATTAATTAGATAATTAATAATGTAAATAATAGTTAGATAATTAATAATCAAAATAATAATAGTAGTTATATAATTATTTAAGTTATTAATATTTATAATAGTAATTAGATAATTAAGCTAGTTAATATCTCTAATATATTATTAGTTAAGTTAAATAATTAATATATGATTAAATTTTTTAAAATTGTAGCTAAAATATTATTAATTTCTCTTATTAAATAAATGAATAATATTTTTTTTTAAATTTATAATTACTCAAAAAATATATCTAATAAATAGTTTAATTAAAAATTATTAAAATACCCATGTTTTTTAACACCATTAAGCCCAACAATCCATTAGTTTTGATGTTAGGATTAAAATGGTCCCATTTTAAAGAGTTGATGGACCAAATTGGTCCCTCAAAATAATTGGGAATCATTTTGGTCTCTTTTAAAGGGTTGAGGGATCATTTTGATCCTTTTATCTTTTGTTTAACAACTCTCACAAACTTGTATGTGTTTTTTCTGCTACATTTGGCATTACTGAATTGTGTTCTTTCTTATCTTTTTGAAGGTCATTGAAGGCTTCGGTGTGTCTAAAGTCATTGATTCTGATAATCCAAATTTCAGTGTTGATGACATAGTCTACGGAATGACTGGATGGGAAGAATATAGTTTGATTTTGAAGGTAGAAGGGCTGAGAAAAATTGAAATCTCAGACATTCCACTTTCTTACTATTTAGGCCTTCTTGGTACGTAACTAATAGTATTCCTTCTTTTATGAAGAATGCCATCCAAAATGTTAAGACTAAACTAATAGTAGATAAAGCTCAATTGAATATTACAGTGCCATTACTTCCTAATAATACGTATCAAACAGCCCTGTCGGTATTTCCATATACTAATATTTTTATTGTTTCAAAATCACTACATATGCTAAATGTTGCACTCCATTTTAGCAAGGATGTAAAAGTAGCTCTATGGAAATTAATAATTCATCATTTATTGTCCTAATATTCAATACATATATAATTATTAATTGGTGCTTCTACATATATGAACTCAATGTTTTCTAATCTTTTCTACCCTCACTTTGGCTTTTAGCTGATTTAGTGTCTTAGCAATTAGTCGATACTTCTAAAACTAAAACAAAATATGATTTTGGTTTGAAAGGCATATGTATGGGCTTTTGTCAAATCTACATCTATAGTGTTTTTTTTTTTAATAGTTTTAGGTTACTCAAATGTAATACTACCATATCTCAATGCTTCTTTTTCTAATAGTTTGTTTGTAATTGATAGGTGAACATCTCTATTGAACATTCATATAGCCATCTGTTTAGAAGGAAGCAATATAGATGGTCAAATTGAGCTTGATATCTAAGCAGATGGAAACCCATCAATCCCGAAGGCTCTTCAAACCCTTATTCAGTCCATCTTGATTTCAATTATATGAGCAAATAAATCCATGATTTTGCCAAGTCTGATGGACTCCAAAAAAAGTTTCATTCCACATCATTAGTAATTAATGTAAACTCAATGAGTCTAGGGAATGTTTAAGTTCCACACTAAAGAGAAGGAGATGAGGAATCAATGTAAAATTTAAACCAAATCTCCTAAACAAGAGTGATTGGCTACTAAAGGATGAGAGATTCAGGGACAAAACAAAATAATACTTCAATATTCACTCAACGAAACACTTTACTCACTCACTTTCTCTTGGGCATCCACATCATAAGGAGGATGAATTTGAATTCAAAATTCATGGTTTATCATGTTTAGTTTGACCTCATACTATTTTAGCTAAAATTTCAATGCATTTCATACGTTAGGCAGATTTGAATTTAAACTTGTATTTTCATGTAAGTATTTTATTATATCTTTATTAGGTAGTTCATGTCTACAAATGTAGCTTTGGCATGGTGTTGAAAATTAATTGAATTAGCAAAGTAGCCTCTCTATTTAGATAAAACTGGTACCCACTCTTGATTTCTCTTATCAAAACACATTCAAGCTATGAGCATTAATCCTAAAGCAAGGAGGGCTCAAATCCCAATTCAAGTGTACGGTTTCCAAGGTGTAAATCCAAAATGCTACCCTCTCTCTTTTTGCTTTGACCATATTCTCTTAGTTTCCTTCATTTGGCGTATCACACAAGGGAGGAGGATTAGGATTTATATGGAAATCATAATTAGGGTATTTGTTAACATGAAATGAATGGTAATCCATGCTTCTTAATCATCTTACTATGGTTCATGATACCTTACATAATTCTTACATTGATATTGTAGGAAATCTTATATCTTTGCATGCCCCTTGAAAAACTCGACCATGCATGCTTGAAAACTTTCTACTGGAGGACTTCTCAAGAAATTCTAAAATTTAAGAAAATCCATGATTTAGCTTCTTGGCTTCTTGCATAGAAACCCTGGGTTCTCTAAGAAACCTTTAGTTGTAAAAAAAACTTTAGCTAAAGATTATTCATAGATTTAGCTAAAGATAATGGTTAAGGCACGCTACTGGTATATTTTGATCTCAACTCTTGTTTCACTTTCTATGTGAGAATATCTTCAATTATCGTGACTATGTATAAGCTGAATGCATTTCCTTTTTCTGTGTTGGTTTCAAACTGAATTTTTCTTAAAAAGGAAAAAAGAAAAAACATGGCAAGGTGGAAGTAGGGGTGTCAATTTTGGGTCACGGGTCGGGTTCGGGTCGAACCCGGAATGACCCGCGTTCAAACGGGTCGACCCTAACCCGACCCGGGTAGGAAAACGGGTCGGAAATCCGAACCCGGACCCGACCCGACACGGGAAGGCGGGGCGGAGGCAAACCGGTCGCGTCGGTCGCGAGCGGCGGAGCGGGCTGGCTGCAGCAGGCGAGCGGACGCCGGCAAGTGCGCGCGGGGCGGGAACGCGGGCGAGCGGACACCGGCATGTGTGCGCGAGGCAGACACGCGGGCGAGCGGGCGGACACGCGGGCGAGCGGGCGGACACGCGGGCGAGCGGGCAGCCGCGCGGGAGAGTGGGCAGCCCGCCGGGTCAACCCGAACCCGACCGATTTTTTAAACGGGTCGATTTTTGCAACCCGAACCCGACCCGTTTGAGAAACGGGTCGGGTCAAACCCGAAAATTCCGGGTCGGGTTCGAGTCGGGTTTTCATGTCGTGTCAAAATTTGACACCCCTAGGTGGAAGTGAAAATGGTAATACCTAGCTAGGCTCTTAGCGTTAGGTGGGAACAAGGAATTCTAATGGTACAAGATCCCCTACTTTATCTGCATCTCTGCATGTTTTAACATATTATACTCTTTTGTTCACAAGAAAATGTTTCTTGATGGACAGGTATGCCAGGTTTTACAGCCTATGCTGGATTTTATGAAGTTTGTTCTCCCAAAAAAGGAGAGCTCGTCTTTGTCTCTGCTGCATCAGGAGCAGTAGGCCAACTTGTGGGCCAACTAGCAAAGTTGAATGGCTGTTTCGTTGTTGGGAGTGCTGGTTCAAATCTAAAGGTATGGAGTTTTAGAATATTGACTTAGAATATCCTAATTTGTTTTTTTTTTCACCAAGTTGTTGATTGAATGATGAATTCTAGGTTGATATTCTGAAGAACAAGCTTGGATTTGATGAAGCTTTTAATTACAAAGATGAACCTGACTTAGATCTAGCCCTGAAAAGGTTAGTACTGTGACCAGAAATATTACTATTGCTGAAGCCTTGAAAATAACATGGTCTGCTCCTCTCTAGTAAATCCTTTAAAATCAAACAGCCAATGCTATTTTAATATGCACCTTAACACTAAAAGTTGTCAAGCCTTCGCATTCGTACTTTTTCGCATCGATAAGGTCTCTCAAGGTTGGGGAAAAATGCAAAACAAAAGAAGTATTTCTGCTGGCTTTGCTCCTTAAATATTTTCATTCTTGAAGTTAAACCTGATAAAGCAAAAGTCATGCTTATAGTATGGCTGCTCCTTTATAGTTAAAACTTCCTCATGTTTGTTTAATGCTAAGTTTCTAAGGATGTGGATACTCTATTCAAACTTCAACTAGAAAAACTTCATCATATCCACAGAACTATAGTTCTATCATTTGAATTTTCACTTGACCGTTTTATCATCCTTGCTACTAAATCTTCATCAGAATAAGTTCTATCTGCATATTTTTGTGGAAACTGGAACCACAGGTATTTCCCCTCAGGCATCGATATTTACTTCGAAAATGTCGGTGGCCGTATGCTCGATGCAGCCCTCCTCAATATGAGACCACACGGACGCATAGCCGTTTGCGGTTTGGTGTCGCAGCATGGAGTCTCTGACCCAGAAGGGATTCGAAACCTGGCTTGTCTTATATTTAAACGAATCAGGATGCAGGGGTTCTTACAGAGTGACTATTTGCATTTGTTTCCTGAATTCTTGAGCAAGATGGCTGAATACTACAGGCAAGGGAAAATTGTCTACATAGAGGACATAGCTGAGGGACTTGAGAATGCTCCAAAAGCATTTGTGGGACTATTCAGCGGCAGAAATACTGGTAAGCAAGTTGTTTGTATTTCTAGGGACTGATATATGCTTTTATTATTATTATTATTATTATTATTATTATTAATTTGTTAATGAGATTGTTATATTTTGTAATTCTATGCATTTCATCTTTGTTCTATATATCTGTACAAGTGACCAACTTCACAAAATATTTCATATTCAAAGTAGTGAAACCATTGCGCCATCATGACACTCCAACAAAGTAGTCACATACTATAAAAGTTAACAAGTGGAGGTGATTAGTATGAAGAGATTTGACCATTTATACATACCACCTTTCTCTTCATCAGAGGATGTGCTCTTTTATATAGATTTTTCACATGAAAAGCAATGGGCGGGCGCTTAACAGATACAAAGTTAGACGACAACAACAACATCAAACATTTATTCTACTACGTGGGGTCAGCTACATGAATCCTTTTACTGCATTGTGGCTTGTTAAGAGTCAAATTCTCGATACAAAGGTAGACTGAAAAAAATATTTAAATAGAGATTTTGACATGGGTTATGTGTAAACTCGTGCAATCTCCAATCGTAATATCGTCATGACCATCATATGGAGTGTGAGATAAAAGATTTCTCAAATCAAAGATATGTGATGAGAGCACCACTTTCTCGTAGGTAGGTGGGATTGATTTGAGTGTTGTTGGCTATGTAATGGGCTCATGATGTCGTGATATAGGTGGGACATACCCTCAGAGAGAGGAGAGATTATTCTGTGTGGTCACCAGATTGTCCGGAGGCGAATCAGGATGCGCTACATCACTCGATAAATAGCACCGATACACAACAAAAAAGTGACGTGGCATGTCCTAATTCGTCTTTGGCTATGTCCGGTGACCGCACCAAATAATATCACCATAGAGCATGAACAAGTAGACATCAAACATGTAATGTTTGAGGATTTGAGTAGAGGTCAAAGGGGAAGGGGATTACTTTGGATTACAAGCAAGGAGGTGCGTAATAAGTAGGATTTTGTGAAAAGGTGGGATTGCATGTGAGTGGTGAGCGAGATCAATGCTATCATTAGTCGCAGTAGAGGCAAATAAGAGATGAAAATCATAGAGATTTCGTGAGGCTCAAAATCTTTTCTTATTGAATCGACATAACATCATGCATGATTGAAATTAGGTAATTGTAGTAATTTTAAATTAATTAATTTTAAAATTTAAATTTATATATTATGATGAATATTAAATTTTGATTTTTTTTCAAAATTTGTACCATCAGTCTTTTATTTTAAATTAAAGCACTATATATATATATATATATATATATATATATATATATATATTAAAATATCCTTCCCATGTATTCAATGGAGCATATATCATTTCACAAATAAAGATATTTATAATCATTTTAAAATAATATTTTTAAATTTAAATATAAGACTATGATCATCACTTAAAAGTGAATATGATTAAATTTTTTTTATAAAGTCAAGAATATAATCATTTGTCATCATTTAAAAAAAATTTCTATTTATGATGCATTTGGATATTTATATTTAAAAATATGTTCAGAAAGCCCTCAAATAAATTTATTTCAAATAAGGAGCATTCATATATCATAAAACTCTTAATGTATTAATATATCAAAATTTTTATATTCATTTAAATAATATTTAAATTTAAAATTATGTTAAATATTAATACTATTAATTTATTTACAATAAAAAAAGTAATATAATTTACATAATAAAATGATTCATAATATAAAAATTTAACTGTTGATACACAAATATATCAAAAATTTCATAATATGTAAACTTTCCAACCTCTCTTAACAGAGACAGAGAACAACATCAAGCTTTTATCCACTGTGGACTTAGGTTACATGAATCTTTTTTTTTTTTTTCGTTGTCATGTTAAGAATCATATTTTCATTTAAATCTAATAAAAAATATCATTTCTAATATTTTCTAACTAAGCTTTTTTTAAGTCTATCTCTATCTTTCTTAATATTTGTCAAAAATAATATATCTACTCTCCTAATCAGGTCATCAGAAGATTGATATTTTATGTGATCAAACTATCTAAGATGACTCTCTAATCTTATTTACTACTCAAATTAAACCTTTTTCTTTTGTCTATAAGACTGAATCCACTCATTTGGAACACTTAACTTAATTTTATGCTTCTCTTTTAATGGCCAACAATCTGCACCATAAAGCATTGCAGGTCTCACCATTTTCTAAAATTTTCCTTAAATTTGAGGGGTACTTTCCTATCACACATCAAGCCCGATGTATTCCTCCACTTCAACCATTCAACTTAAATTCTACTAATAATATCCTCATCTATTTCAACATTACTCTGAAGTCTGAACAATAAAATCTCGAGATATCTAAAACGTGTACTCTAATTAATGACTTTTTTAAAAAAAAATTAACCAATAAACTCATCATCCAATTATAGATGCTTAATTTTAAAATAATTATTTTAAAAAATAAGTTGAAATATTTACACTTCTGATTGCCGAGATCATGGCCTGATGTGCTCAATTTGGCTGAATTGGTAGAAGACAAAATTCAAAGTTAGTTTGTCACTCTGATGCCCATTGAATTTTGAAAGCCCAGCATCAGATGTGTCGTATGAAGAACTAACAAGGTTTCAAATTGCTAATGGCAAAACATCACAATGTATCAACATAGAATTTGTATCATATATTACCCAATTTTGCACCATTTTGTTATAACATAATTAATTCATCTATTGTCGTTGCGAGGTCCCAAGTCATGGATGAAAAAAATGAAAGATTGCGACAGCCAGCATAAAATTTGTCGACCAACCGCACATAGTAGGATAAAGGTTTGATGATGATGTTATTGTTGTTAACTTTTTTAGTGTACAATGAAAAACTTTTATCTATGATAAAAAATGCCACAAACTTCTACCAATTCCTAAAAACTTCTCCGACATGCAACACCCCAAAAACAAAAATGATGATTTACATACATATCACTTTATATCATGCTATTTACATATCTAACATCCAAAACTTTAATATTCCGTACCTATCAGTCATAGATCAAATATGAGTGCAAGGAATGAAATATTAAAATTTATATGATGATGTGAGTGATAAGGAATGAAATATATGAGTGACATATTTGATATTAAAGTTGTCTACGAATGATAGGCATGAAATATTAAAATTTTAGATGTTAGATATGAAAATAGTATGTACAAAAATGTGTTAACCACAACTCAAATGACCAAGTTTTACTATAGTAAGTTCTATTAGCACATGATAGTTTTCATAATATATGGTTGCAATGTTAAGAAAAAATAGTACAATTCGTCGAAGAAATTCAGTAAGTTCTCAGTTTGTTTGTAAATCAAGAAGAACCATTGATCTGAAAATGATAACCTGTAGCAGCGAAGTGTGATTTCACCAAAGCGAGAGCTTTTGAGCGGTGTGATATTTTGTTCTTTTCCTCCTTTGGCATCTCAGCATAGCTGCAACCAATGCAAACAGGATAGACAAAAAAAAAAAAGAGGATTGAACTGTTAGAATTATTATCTAATATTTATAATATAAATCTATAATATTTAATATTAATTTCATTTATTTTATTTTTGTTTATTATTATCTTCTTTTACTTATATATATATCAACAGATTACTAATTCAATGAAAATCATGATACTTGTAGCTTTCTAACATAAAAACTGCTGCCTACTAAAAATTCAGAAAAAATGATGAAAATAAGGGAAATTCTCTTACGTTAGTTCATATCCATTTGGTTGGAAAATTGGATCCCATCCAAAATCTTTGGGACCCCTTGCTGGTACTATTTTCCCCTAAAAATCAATAGAAGAACACTAAGAGTGAAGCATTCATAAAAGCGAGAATAAATTTAAAATGTTTGCACGGAACTTCTGTATTTGCATGCATTATAACAATATGGTTCTAGATCCATTTGACTAAAGTGCTCATTATGGTTTTATTTGGGACAGCTTTCTTACTACTTCTTAAAGTAGCTTTCTAAAATTTTTGTATAGAAAGCTGCTTTAGAAAGCAGTAAGAAAGCCGTTCTAAACGAAACCTATAATTAGGGCTATCCAAAAAACTTTTTTATGTTCAACTCAGCAGTCAACTTGAGCTTGAGCTTGACTAGTTTTAATAAGCTCGCATATTTAGCGAGCTAAACACAAACAAAGCTTAGTTCAATCGCTCTCGGCTTTATAATAATTTAATTATTTTTATTTACACATAAAAATATACCTATATATGCAAGTGTACAAATATGCTTACATGTATTTATGTGTGTGTATATATATATAACATAATTTATATATGAATTTCAAAGTAGATTTTATGTTCGTAAATAGCTCATGTTCTGATTGATAAGTTAACTAGCTAATCACGAACATAAAATTTTGACTCATTTAATTAACGAGCCGAGTTGAACAATAGAATAACACTTAAATTCACTCAAACTCGGCTCATTTACATCCCCTAATTAAAATGCACAAAAGTTTACCATTGTTTTCCCAACAAACGTCAAAGGATCTGTATTTGGCCCAAGAGCAAGAGAAAATACGCAGGCAGCATAAGCTGATTTGTCTTCATAAGCCATTAGCAGATTGTTCAGACCTACATGAGAACAGTTAAAAAATAATAATAATAAATGCTGAAAGGGCATCGGAAGGAAGGTTTTAAAAAAGATTAATGTGAAACAATGGATTCTGTCTATCACCTTCATGTCCAATCTTCTCGAGAAACCACTTTCTGATTTTCCAAACATTTCAGCATGACAAAAGAGTCAGTATTACGAATTTGATTTCAAAGACATGGAGAATACTCATGAGAAAAGGAAAATATGCCAGCTTAAGGAATTCCATATAAC
Organism: Dendrobium chrysotoxum; assembly: GCA_019925795.1. Lineage (NCBI taxonomy): Eukaryota > Viridiplantae > Streptophyta > Magnoliopsida > Asparagales > Orchidaceae > Dendrobium > Dendrobium chrysotoxum. Next base: position 3,636,171 of record CM034297.1, on the reverse strand, counting down.
ATTAATATGATTAAGGCTTCACTTGAGATGCTTTCTTATTGCTTCTTAAAACAGCTTTCTAGTACAAAAATTTTAATTTTTGTACTAAAAAGCTGCTTCAAGAAATAATAAAAAAGCTATCCCAAACGAAACCAAAATCACATGACAAAGAAGTTACAGTTGAAGTACCAAGCACATACATGTAGGGGCCTGTGACAATGAAACAGTACGCTGTTCTTAATATAATAGCAAGGAAATGGTATTAATAGTAATAACTCAAGGAACAGGAAATACCGGGTAGACCATTAAGAGCATTGAAACAAAGGCAGGTGTCCTCAACAAGAACCGGCCCATTTACCTATCACGTAACCAAAGCACTCCTAAATATAAGGTTCTCAAGCAAGACAAGGATCACCATAAAATTACAGTAAAGATCAATGATCTATGAGAAAGTAAAACTCACTATAATGTGAGCATTTAGCTTAAAATATCTCATGGCAATACCTCAGTTGCAGCCAAACGGGCCTTGCCTTTTGATATCTCTTCTGGCTCACCTTGCAGTTCTGGCACTAGGAGAAATTGACAAGTAAATAAAGAAATAACAAAAAAGCTACCATTCATATGCCAATAAAAATTGCGTACCCACAAGAAATGAAGCCCATGCAGATGTGGGGTATGGCATAAAGTTGATATTGTAATATTCCAGGGAAAAAGCCAAAAATAATCCCTCAGCTATTCTTATGTGGTCAATTTAGTCAGAGAATTACATTTCTCCAATTTAATTGCTCCGTCATACAAAATTGATCCCAAATGATTCCTCCGGGCTAAATTTGTGACATCATTCCAATTTTCGTCAATTTCTATCTAAGCGGCCATTTGGAATAATTTTGTATGGTCGATGGACTAAATAGGAGAAATTTGATATTCTGGGAATATATTGGCCATATACAATAGTCGGGTGACTACTTTGAGTTTTTTCTCTTATGTCCCAGGTGTTACTAAATATAAATGCACCGCATTACCACAAATTGTACAATGAGTTAATCATTATCACTAGTGAGATACATTTTTCAATGCATCTGCCTGCCTCGATCAGATCATGCATGCATTTATATAGGATGCTTTTCTTCTGGGTTTAACCTATGGATGACAGTAAATATGATTTGAAGCTCAGTATTTGTGAATTTGAATTGGTTGTATGTAAACTACAAAATAACATATATGCATTGTTATTCACTGTTTTCTACTTGAGACCGACCATATACATTATTTTTTATCGTATATACAATCAGGGTTTGAATATGATGCTTGGAGGCCTTCTATTGGATCTTGGGGCCGATTGAGCTTGTTTTAGCTTGACACGTGTAGTTCTCTTGCATGTGTCATTCCATGGGGTTTAAGGATTGCATGGATTGGATTTTACTGTAGTGTAGGCTAAGGAGGTGAGCTTACATAAGATTTGAGTGAGCTTTTGAGTACTGACACTCGAATAGAGAATCATTGGGAGGAAGAGATTTAAAAGTAGTTATATGCTAAGGGACAGTTTGGTTTCAAGAAGCATTAAACTAAGTAGGATGTAATAAATTATGTAAATTCAGATTTAATAGTAAATCCTGGGAATATTAAATCTGGAAAATTATTTTGGTATGGTAGTTGTTAGATCGAACAAAATCCTCATAAACTGTGATTGTTACTTAAGGATTTAGATGAATGTGACATTTAAGTAGGATATAGTGTTTGTAATTATTATATTTTTAGTAATCCCAATTAATCTTTTAATGCATTTTAAGATTTAATAAACACTAATCAATAAATAAAGAACTAAATTACTATCTAATTATCCTTAGTAAATGTCTTAGCATTGATGTTTTCATAATAAGCAATTAAATTATTATTAATTAGTGATGAGGACATCTCTACTTGGAAAGTTTATCGAAGACGTGGCCGTCGATCTACGGCCACAATCGAGTCTTTATATTTTTGAGTATTGTTGGGTCTTTGTTTCTTTCATTAGTTCTATGTTTTATTTCCCTATTTTTACCCCTTATACAAGGGTGGATTGTTTGTAAGCCCGGAGGGCATCGTCGTCTTTATGTTATGTCTTTGTGTGAGGCTATTTAAAGCCCTTCTATGTATCTTTTAAGTTAATGAATGATTATTACAAAATTTCCTGCACTCTTGTCTTGAGATTGAGAGTTGAGAGCTAGTGAGGAAGATCCCTAGGAGAGGGAGAAGGATGCATCACCCACCAACCTAGACGTGTCGGGTTCATGGCTCTAGTTCTTTGTGCTCTTCCTCCCTTCCAAATCACCACCACCTTACCCCATCCCTGTCCCTTCCCCAAAAGCCGCCGGCCTACCCATCAAAATCGCCCCACATCTCCCCTTACACCCCCCCCCCCCCCCCCCCCCCCCCCCCCACGGCCCACCACCCCAACCTCCTACCCGACGGCCACCACCCTCCACCCAAGCCGCCGCCCCTTACCCCCCTCTCCCCTCTTCCTTGTCTTGTTTCCTAATATGGATTGATTATATTTAGGATTAAATTTTGAATTCAAACCCAAAGAATTTAAAATTCAAAATCTTTCCTAATATATGAAATCTATTTTTGGAAAGTCTTGAGATCTCATTCAAATCAAATTCTAATTGAATGGGATTTAATTATATCTTTCCTATTTCCTAGATCCCAATTTAGAAACTCAAAGCAATCACCACAAATCCCTCCCCACCCCATTAATGCCGCCGGCCCCTTGCTCATGCCGGCCTACCCATCAAAATCGCCCCACATCTTCCCTTACACCCCCCCCACGGCCCACCACCCCAACCTCCTACCCGACGGCCACCACCCTCCACCCAAGCCGCCGCCCCTTACCCCCCTCTCCCCTCTTCCTTGTCTTGTTTCCTAATATGGATTGATTATATTTAGGATTAAATTTTGAATTCAAACCCAAAGAATTTAAAATTCAAAATCTTTCCTAATATATGAAATCTATTTTTGGAAAGTCTTGAGATCTCATTCAAATCAAATTCTAATTGAATGGGATTTAATTATATCTTTCCTATTTCCTAGATCCCAATTTAGAAACTCAAAGCAATCACCACAAATCCCTCCCCACCCCATTAATGCCGCCGGCCCCTTGCTCATGCCGCCCCCCCCCCCCCCCCCCCTTCTCTCTCCAATCCTCTTCCAATCAATAAACCCTATTTCCTTTTTTCTAATTCCCACCAAATTTCAAAAATCTGAAAATAATTTCAGGTTTGGAAACTTTAAACTCTCTTAACCCTAACCCTAACTCTACAAACAACTTTCCCTCCCTAGCCCTACCTTGGCCGCCCACTTCCCCTAACCCTTTCTACTTGATTTTCAAAGGGAAATCTCTAATCCCTTGGGAAGAACCTTCAAGGACAGCAAAGCCACGCCATCGTCGCTCCACTTACTCCACAAGAAGCATGAATGGAAGTCCGCCCTTGGGATTCGGGCTTGGTGCTTGACGATCAAGACAATATTGACGTACTCCGCTCCCCCTTCTTCGACGTCGGATTTGGCTATGAAACTACCGTCGACGAATACTTCGAGCGGATTCACATTCCCTTGGTTGATACAATCGACGATCAGAGATTCAAAGGACGGTGGGTTACCGTTGGGCGATTCACACCCGCCATCCCTCTGGCTACTTCACCATTTCCCTTCAAAGGCTTCTTCAATCATTTTCTACAAATCATCACCGGTACCATTGGCAAATCAAAGGAGTTCCTTCGGCGACGATTCCTCTCTACGTAAGGGTTGACTTTTCTTCCCTTTTCAATTCCCTCTTCGTTTCCTGACTTTGTAGGTAGTGACAGAAACGCAAGGGATCGCTCCACTTAAATCTTGCCAAAGCGTAGTAAACGTAGGATATGAGTTATTAATTTTCTATATTTTCTAATCTCATTGTTAGAGTAGGGATTTTGAATGAACTCTTATCAATACGCATGTTGTTGAATTTCTAGTTTATTTTGTTTGTCCAAGTGCTTAGCTAGTGATTTGGCCTAAACGTAGGCATCCGTCTCTTGTTTTATTTTATCGTTCCAATAGCTAATGATTGTATCATTAATGTTCTAAACAAAAAATCGTGCAATAATCTATTTCATTCATTTAAGCATGTAGTCCTACATCAATTAGCCTACCTACTAACCCAATAGTTAATAAATTTTAGACAAAGAATTGAAATCAACCAATGATCAAGAGTCCACAAATCGCTCCACAAAGCCAAGAAGTCATAACAATAGATACATCAACCTCATCTCTCAGCCTAATTAAATACCTTGACATATTGACTGTCCTCACCACCATAATCTTCGCAAACCTAGATTCCAGCCAGCTCTCCTGCTCAGGCAACGTCAACACATTAATATATAGCGACCTACGTGTGCTGTTGTATGCTATCACGAATGATTTACAAATTGATGAGAAATATGGTCACAAAATTGGATTAAGATCCTACCCCATGAAGATCGACACAAATAATCTTATGCAACTAAGCTCTCTTATAAATGATTAGCACACAATTGGACTATAATCATATCAATGATGGGTGTTGAGAGTGTTGAGATGATAAAAATGATATAATCACCTATATAATTCAGCTATGATCAGTTAAATTTGAATAATGGATGCTTAGGAATGTCTCAAAGATAGTTGACTAATTGTCATGAAGTATGCATATTGATTATTTACTATATTAGATTTTGGTTATCTATTGAATTTTATGCTCCCCCCTATAATTTGCATAATAATATTTTTTTAGACAAACACAAGTGAGAGTTGCTTTTAACTTATTAGAAGAGTCAAGGGAGAGTATTTCTTTTAACTTATCATAGGTGGGAGTGCCCTTGCTCGTCCTTTTTTTTTGTTTTTTTATTTGATTTTGTTTTATTTTATTTCACCCACACTTTTGTAGCATTCAAGCGTACATATAATGCTTTTAAGATAAGAAACATAAATTGAACATAGATCCAACTATACTTGTATCGACATGTTAAGTAAAACTTTCATGGAATTATAGCATAAATTTACAGTGTTAACCCAAGTGAATGTCGATCTAAAAAGGCTCTTAACGAAGAACATAATATCAACCCTGATGGATATGAGATTAGTGTTGTTCATTGCATGGTTGTATATTTATGTATAGTCTCTCGACTTGCAAGAGAATTCCTTAAGTGCATTTTTTATTTTTTATTTTTTTATTTTTCTTATTAAGGATCGTAACATGTAATTCAGTGTCAACTTGAGTATGTGTGGTTTCATTAGGGATCTTAGCATAAAGCACAATGTCAATCCAGATATGTATAACTGCCCTAGGGATCTCTGCACAAAGCATCATATCAACGCAAGCATTAAGGCAATAGTTTAAATGAAGGTTTTATCATATAGCCTATAGGATTGTTTGAGGCCAATTAACAATAAATTGAAGCCTTCCTTTGGAATTGGGGGTCATACTAGAGATTGACAGAGCAGTCAAAAAAAGATACCCTCCTAATTGTGTGAAATTATGTGAAGTGCATCTCAAATTAAACATGCACTTTTTCTTTTTCTTTGTCTTTGTCTTTTTCTCCTTTTTTTTTCTTTTTTGTTTTTAAGCGTGAGATTGCATCTACCATCATCTATGCACTTCATTTATGATCATGTAATTAATAGCGAACAGGTTGTTATCGACCAGGAGAACTATCACAAAATGATGAGCTTATGAGGCCATCAAAATTGATTGCATCTTCTCTGGATCGAGCTATAATGACTCCTTCAATTTGATTTTGCAAGGGGCATAAGATTATATTATTTTATCTTGCTTTGTTGAGTAATGATTTGATCGATATTATAATAGTTTGGCTTAACTTTGGCGGCATTTATAAGGCCTTTTTTGTGATAACTCAAGAGATGTCATGTCGTTGACAACCATAAAATACTTCTTCCTTTATATTTGTTCTTTTCAAGGCTGATAATCATTTTGAGGCTAATATATTCCTTGAAGAATATAGGATACTAAGAGTTTGAGATTTTCTAAAGAGTGTGAACCAATTATTTGACCTAGAAACATATCGTAATACCAACGGTAGGCCTAATCTTTGTTTGAAAGCATGTTAAATTAGGTCAACATCCTTAGTTCGGTCCTTGATTTGTTGAAAAAATAGGCAATTCTCTTAAGCTTGCTATGCTACATTTTTATTAAACTAAAGAAGCTTGGAAAAACCCAATTATGCTATACGAAACAAAATGAATGAGAGCTTTTTGGTTTGTTGGCAAGGAAGGGTTATCATCAAGTCGATTATATTTAGGCTTTTTTATTCAACCACATTTATTTCACTTGGCCAAGAGTTGGAGATTATTTTTCATTGTAGTTCATCTTGTTGAACATATAAAACTTAAATCATTTTTTGTTGGATGTAAAAGCCTTTCAAGAGGACAGAATATTAACTACTAGCATTACATTTCCTACTCATCTATTCAAGAATTCATTCTTGAATTTGGGGATCACCTTCATATAGGATATAAAAAGCATTATTGTTGGATTGCCTGTTATCTGAACTCCACTATAATTTATGGAGTTAGAAAGCATTTTTGTTGGATTGCCTGTTACTTGAACTTCATAACAAATCAGCACTCTCCACAAGGACTACATGATGATCATGTTAAGAACCAATATCATGTTGACTTCGCTCAGCATCATGGGACAGCTAAAGATAGGCCTCATGGCATCTTGCATTCTAGTGTAGTGAGCAACTTGGAATCCATCATCTTCATTATCAGAGGGGAATATGGAGGAGATTGTAGGAAAAAAAATGTTTGAGATCAGTATAGCTTTATTGAGGTCATTACATAAAGCGCATTGTCAACTTACATGAATGATTCTTAACCATGGATTTTGATTGATTGTTCAATGTCAACCAAATCAAATGAGGCTCTTCCATCAATAGCTTCATGATACAATATTCAAATCATCAGACCTTATTAGAGGCCACAAACCAATCGAAAATTGAGACTTTGAGCCACTTTTTAGGAATAGAGAGGCAACTAGGAGTTGAAGGGTGGTTAAAGCCCTAGTTCATGGCTCAAATTTGGTGTGATTTAGTAGTACTTGGGGCTACAGTCTATTCAATTGATGTAGTTGCTTCTACTGAGAATCGCAAAGTGCCTGAGGATAAGCCTAGTTGGTTGCGCTTTGTTGGAATGGTCTATTAGATACTCTATTAGCATTATTGGGTCACTAGTACTTGAAAGAGACAAAAGCCAGAGATTTTACCCTATTGGCTTAACATCATACCCCTTTTCCTGCAGGGAGCTGAGTTGATAGAGCTCAATATGATCACTTCTCGTTTTTAGGAGATTAAGAGACAATGAATGTTGCACCCTACTATAGGGGTGTCAATTTCGGGTCACGGGTCGGGTTCGGGTCGAACCCGAAACTGACCCGGCACTATTCGGGTCAACCCGACCCGTTTTTGCAAACGGGTCGGTTTTCATGACCCGAACCCGACCCGCTTCGGGTCCGGGTCAACCTGACCCGACCCGAATGACCCGGTTTCAACAAAAAAACTGCTATTTTTCGGGTCAGAAACGGGTCAATCTCCACTTTTCGGGTCAAAATCGGGTCAAAAACGGGTTGCCGGGTCAAAATGGGTTTTCGGGTAAAAAACGGGTCATTTTCGGGTCAACGGGTCAACCCGACCCGATTTTTGAAACGGGTTGAATTGTTGAACCCGAACCCGACCCGTTTCGGGTTCGGGTCAACCCAAACCCGAAATTTTCGGGTCAGGTTCGGGTCGGGTTTTCAGGTCGGGTCCAATATTGACACCCCTACCCTACTAGCATGTAGTATACCCCATCTTCTTATGGGGAGTTTCAAATGGAGTAGAATTTGGACCCTGCTAAATAATCTTGGTGTACAAGGGACTTCTTTGAATTTTTGCCACTAGCTAGCATTGATGGTTTGGTCAGAAGACTTGACTAGGGTTTCTTGAAGGAATAAAGCGTTTTATAAGAGGGGATGAAAATCTACAAAATACGCCTCTCCTAAATGAGAAATTTTAAAAAGATTTCAATACATACATAGAAAAAAATGTTTGAATCTGAAAAGGGGGTTTATGGGAAGACTTAAATAGTACCACATTATTTTTGCTAAGCCTTTTAGAATGTCAACGTTCAAGGTTTTGATTGAAGATGTATCGTCAATCAAGTGATTGATGCATGATTATTTAATCAAAGAGTAACAATTTCTTCTTAACATTGTTGATTTGGTCAAACATTATATGCAAAGCAGACTTCAATTTGATAGCTAATCTTGCATTTGTATGACAATGCTTTAGATCACCCATGTTATTGGCTTCTTCAAACTAAGTGAATTCCCATAGTTTGAGAATCATTTTGGCGTCTTCTTGAATACTTTTTCCACTTATCTCTCCAAAAGGAGTATTCATGATTGAGTTTTACTTAGAGAATTTTGGCTTTATGTTTCGCACCAACATGGGCGATCATAGGTGGCTGGTAGTAGCTATCTCATGTTAGTATTTATTGATATTTTAGGTAAAGGTGCCATGCTCTTTGAACTTCATTGATTTTAAAGCTTTGTCTAAGCTCTTATTGTTGATGAAGGAACCTAACTTCGAACATGTCAAGTTTTTTGAATATGGCCATTATGTCAAAAAACTCTTGCAAAATGTCATTATAGATCATACTAAGTATGATGTTGTCCTCGCACAAACATAAATTAATATCCAATCATACCTATGAATTTTTGGCAACATCCTCTTCGATCACAACAATGTAATCTAAAGATCACCACCATAAGCAGTCTCCATAAAAAAATTAGATATTTTTAAGCCACCTAATTCAATATCTTGATCCCTTCACAATTGAACGCAAAAATGATGAGGGATGCTTCTTGTAGTCTTCGTTGAAATGGATGGTCATATTTACAATTCCCTTCCTGATCTGATCTCAGATCAACATGTCATCCAAATCCTCTCAACACATATGACCATTTGTAATAGAAGCCGAAGAAACTAATTAAAGATAGTGATAAGTATGATTGACCAGACTTTCGTTTCATTGAACTATGTCAAACTTCTGCATTTTGCTACAGATGCCAATCAATTCAAAAACAAAATTAAATCAGCCAAGTTGAAATTCTATGATTTACAGGATAGGAAATGTGACAGTTGACATGATGAAGAATAACCAAAAAGATCTCGGAAGCCAAAAAGCCTTCTCAGACCCTCCAAACATTCAAAAGTTATTTGTAAATTGTCATAGTAAGTGCCAGTTCGAACCCTTATCATCATCCTTATACTATTCCCATCATTTTGTGGCAACCAATCTTGGAGAGATCACTCAACTTCCATCTGCCCATCGGAATAAGAGTAAATCATACATTGCTTCATTGAAACTACACATTCTATTCATGATGCTCAGGAATTCAGCATCTCTTGACATACTCTGCCTTTTAACCCTCCATAACTCATTACACGATTTCCTGAGAAAAATCCATTGTTGCACCTGTGGTGAATAACTCCCCAATTTAGCGGAAAATTATAATCATAAGCTACTTCCCTATAAATATCCACATAACTTCTTGATACAAGTTCACCAACAACAAATTCGAAGTTCACAATGGAAACTTTCAGCGTTTAAAAGAGCATTACAACAAACAATCAAAAGAAACAAAAAAATTATGGAAAAAAAAAACATTAGATTCGTAGAAAAATCTACGGGATGGCACAAGTTTTCGTGGAGCAAGGGAATAAAGAGACCGAAAAGGGCTTACAATCGAGCCTTAGGGATTGGAAGGGGATGGAGTTGCCCAGAATAGCCCTCACTTCTTCCAGCTTTTTAGCATTTCCGGTGACGAAAGTTACCGGGCGTGTAAGCACTCGCATCGCTCCTTCGTTTCCCGACGGCGACGACTGCGACGGCAAGGACGACGGCGGCGACGGTGCATAACCCCCGGACATGGTTCAGCAGACTTGCACCGCGCAGTTCATCCAGGGGCAGTTTGTATCTGAGCTGAAAAAAGAAAAAGAAAATAGGGTTTGCTTGTAAATAAATAAATATAATGTTTTTAAAATATTTAAAATAATTTAATTGGATGAAAAATAAATGTTTGAGTTTTTTATTTCATCAATTCTTAATATAAAAAAATAAATTAGAGGGTGAGTTTCAAATTAATTAATCAATTTGGAATTCAAGCGGAGAATTTTCAAAATGCAAGCATTTGATTTTTATTACATCAATAATATAGCAAACAAAATATTCCCTAAATAAAATTATACTTTTTATCCCTCATAAGTCATAATGCATGCTTTTTTTATTAATATCTTCATAATATTTTTATTTGATCAAATATTTTAAAAAATGGAGAAAATATTTTTAAATTGAATTATGAGGGATATTTTAATTTGAATTATATTTAAACTTTGGGTCAGTTTGAGATAGCTGTAAGAACCAGCTGGTCCGGCTCAGCCGAACTGGACCTTATGCTGAAACAAACTGAGCGGTGAAATCCAACGAGCGAAGCGAGCGGGCGTAGGAGCTACTGATGGGATCAGATCGCGTAGATAAGTAAGGAAATGCATGCATGAATGAAAAGCAGCGACTCCTCACACGACATAAATTTGTTTTGTTTTATCCAGATCAACAAATGAGCAAAAGGAATTGAGAAAGCAACAACAAAGAAGAAGAAGATGGAGAATGAAGGAAATATAGAAAAAGAGGAATGAAGGAAATATAGAAAAAGGGTGATTGTCGAAGCGAGGAAGAAGGAAGGCATGTGCATGCAAGTTGGGGCTCGGGAAGACTGAGAGAAGGTAAGAAATTTTTTTTAGTATTTATTAAATTTAAGGTTAATTTTTCTTATAAAATTTTAAATTCAATTTATAGAGATAATTATTTCTATTTTAAGACTTTATTAGTATTGATTAATTAGGTTAGGAGATTGTATAATTTTAAATTTAAATTTTAGAGAATAATGAGTAAAGTTATATTTAAATAATAATAATAATAATAAATTATGAGATATATAAAATGTTTAGAAAATTTATTAATGCAAAGCAAGATTTAAAACCTAAGTTCTTATCTTACAATTAAATTATTACAATTTATGGAATTATAAAATTAAGATAAAATTTTAATTACTTTTTAAAAATTATGATTACATAATTTGAAATTAAAATCTTTATGTAATGTCATCTAATTGAACATAATCATAATTAGATTTAAGGCTAATCACTGGTATATATCTATAAGAGCAAATTTTATTATATATAAAAAAAGTAAATTTTATAAATATAAATTATGAAATTAGAGAATATGGGAATATTTTTCGTATAAGTAAATTTAAAATATACTTTATTTGATTATTAAATTTTAATAGTAAATTAGAAAGAGTAAAAGAGAGCGCATAATTTAAATATATGAGAAAATTTAAATAAATAATAAACTAATTCAAAATAGGACAGATTAAATCAAGAGTAATTTATTATTTAAATTTTAATGATAAGGTCTTCATATAAGTGCTATATCTATTAACAGGGTCAACGTAAGAAGTAAGAGTGGACGAAGCAGCACGATACCTAAATTTAAAGTGAGTATTCACAGTCCTAAATTATAGTAATTGTATTGCTTCTAATTGCATTTAATTATTATTACAAACTATTTATCTTATTGCTTCTTCTAATTACATTGTAAATGATTTATCTTTTACATATTAAATGATTTGATCATTTCAAATTTGATGATAATTAGAACGTTATATTTTACATAAGGTTAATGAATGATATATGATTGATATGGTTAAGATAGATAAATATGTTTGTTTGTAAATGTTAACTGATGGAGCAAACCCCCTTATAGTATTTGGCTGGGGATGTAATGTACCCGTGTACGTAAATAAAAAGATTATGAAAAAAGAAAAGAAAATGAAAAATGAGTATCTTCATTGGTACTATTTTAGAAGACAGTTGTATTATTTATAAGAAAAGACAAAGATATAAATAAATATATGTTATATGCATAACATTGAAGGTCATGAAAAGAAATGATTAAATAGAATAATTTATGATTTAAATTAAGCATGCATATTATTCCCGATGCCTTGTATTTCTATAATTTAGAAGCATGATTTACTTACTAAGTTCTTTTATGAGTCGCTCCTGTCTCGTTAATTCGAGCCTCTAGGCCGGATCGTGACAATAGCTTTCTCACTGTTTTGCTTTTCAAATCACAAACATTATTCCGTTTACTACTACTTTTTATAAATTTATATGGTCGAAAGCTGCCTTGTTCAATCAGATTTATTAGTGTGTGATAGTTTTAAGAAAATAGTTGTTTGATTTTTTAAAAAAGGATATATTTATAATATTCATAGTAACTTTCAAATAAATCACTTTTCTCACAACAACTTCATATAAAATGTTGCAGTCATTCCAAACAAAATCTTAATTTGAACCATATTCAAACTAATATAAAGCTATTTGTTTTGAGCCTATTGCTTCAAACAATAGAAAGATGCTAGAACTAGTGTTCTATGAAGGAATGGGATTAGAAAGTTTTGGAGGTGCCAAGGACTTGTGCAATACCAATGGCAATTCAAAGCAAAGGCAACCCATTCTAGACATGTCCTTATAGATAAGGCCAACTAATTTAGTATGTCCTCTTTGCTAGATTGAATAAAAAGCTCTTTTCATGACCTTGCTCTCCCCTTTATGCTCTTTTGTTTAGTCAAAGTTAATATAAGGTATTCAAACTTTATTTTTTAGCAACCAATTTAATCACTAGCTTAACTTTCCTTTTCTTTTAAATAAAGATATAGCTATTTGCATGTTTCATTATAGTTCTTCTTTTATTGGAATAAAATAGTTCATTTCACCCGATATAGAATATTGACCTCTTTTTTCTTCCTTGCTCATACACTCAACTTCTGTACTCACGCACTTTAATTGCCTTTGGATCTTTCCCCAATTTAGTTGTTGTTGTTGTACCACATATGTCTGATGATTTGAATTCTAAATTGCCTAATTAGGTAATGTCTTAGTCATACATTGTAACGCCATATGATCCAATTGAAGAATTGAACTTATTTAGTTCTATAATTAAATGACTCGTCACTCAGTAATTATAACCAAATATACTAAATTTTTAAAATATAAAAATAATAAAACAACCTTTCATTTCATCAAAACATAATTATAATATTCTAGATCACAGAAGTCTGTACATTCAACAATTAAATGTTATATTACCTTTCCTTAAACATTAAAATAACATAATAAGCTTAAGTATCTCAGTAGACTCTTTTCCTTGCCCCTCATAGCTAACAATATTTAATATAATTATTACAAGTAGTTAATTAAAGAAAAATATAAAGACTTGTGAATTAGTCAAGCAAAAGTAGACGCTAAATGTTCCAGAATTCTAGCATATACCTGGTCTCAGAGCTGATACTTACAATTTTATAACCACCCAACCACTTTCACAAAAATTTTCGAATGCCATACAGAATACTTAATTTCAGAGATTCACTTGCATTTCATTTTAGCTTTCACTTTTCAAATAGAATTCATACAGAAACTCAGAGTTTATTGAATGTATTTCATAACATTCCTTAAACTTAATTTAGTAGAATATTTACATATGAAATGTAATATTTATCAAGCACATGCCCTGATGTCTGCTTATATCTTCATTTTCACTTATGCCTACCTTTGCCTCCCACACTTGCATCTAGCAAGCGGGTTAGATGTCCCCATAATATGCTCACATGAGCCCCATCGCTGCCATGCTCGCCCAAAACCTATTTATTTGTCAATTTTGCTGAGAACTCAAAGCCATGGCGTCATATCCCCTAGCTTCACAATGCCCACAAAGTAATTTTCCAAACTTGGATTTCACCTTTTCAATCCCAAACCTTTATTATTTTCTATCCCATTCAATATTCTAAGACTCATAGTTATCAATGAACTTAAAATTAATGACCAATAATCAAAATTTGCCTGACTTTTGATGATGCATATTACATCTGTGCACTCTCTCTTATTTTCTGGATCCAACACACATAGTAGAGCCAAGTGAGCTTCTACACATTGTCTTAGTCGACTCTAGCACAGACATTAGCTTAGACATATGCTAGCATTCACGCACCAACTCGTTTGGTGTTAGTATACATGCTAGGTTTGATGAATGGATTCACTCTAGTTCAATTGTGTTGATTTCAACACATACATTGATTCATATTGTTGGTCAATTTTTATTTGACTACATGCATCCTATAACAATCATGATCTCCAACACATGCCTCACCATGATTGTGATCTCTATTCAATCAAGAAAGTCCCACCACGATCACAATCTTGGTCAAACTTACCCAATTTGCCCAAATTGGCTTAACATAAGTGCAATAAGACCTTGGATTCGCCTCTACATATTTATTAGGTTTGATTCAAGCTAACATAGCACAAAGTAAGACTGTTTTGACCCGATTTGACTCAACTCAAAATTATTTCTCATCGAGCAAACTAGTGCAATTAATGAATATCTCAATAATTGTTTAAGGCTCACTTATCGTTTGCAAATTTATAAAAAAATGAAATAACATAAAGAAGCTTGAATATCGATATGCTCGCTTACTTATATTTTTGAACTCAGCAAAAATCTTGCTAGCAACTTAATAAAATACTTATTTAATGTTGATTCAAATACTTCTTTGAAGATTTATTATATGCAATTATATAAATCATCTCATGCGTTCAAATAATATGTATAATATTTTACTATTTGAGGTGTATGTGTCATATACATATCAATAAAATACATAAATATATTGATTAAAATAAAATTTATAAATGTTTAAACATCATAAAATCATATAAATAATGGGCATTTACATATTTCCCACGTAACCTTTATTATTTATAAAATATAATACTATGTTAGCGACATTTAGGATTTTAAAGAGATACTCAATTGATTTCACTTATAAGCTCTTCATCACCTTCTCCATATGTTACTTGGACCGTCGCTATCTTCTCCTACAAGCCCCAAGTTGTTTGGCTTGTTGATGCCTTCTCCCTTGATGTAACGTCGCACTCATTGATGCCCTTGGCTATGACCTCCACATCATTGGGTTACCTAAATGCCTTCTCCACTTAGCCTAGAGTCGTCGATGCATTTGCCTTCAATTAGGGGGCAAAGTTAGAAATTTTTATTAGTGGGGGCATAATTTGATGATTTTTAAATTACTCTTAATAGATTTTGGGTGATTTTTTGACTTTCTATTTATTAATTCATATTGAAGCAATATTTTTATCTTTAAAAAATATTAATATGTATTTTTAATAATTTATTATATCTTATTAGTTGTATTAGACACAATTTATAATTAATTTATTTCACTTTAAATATTTAAGTATTAATGTCATTAAAAATTATAACATTTACATTATATATATATATATATATATATATATATATATATATATATATATATATATATATATATATATATATTAATGATACAAATGTAGGTAGGGATTATATTGGATTTAAATATAGTGTAACTTGTAGATCAACATATGGTCCTTGTAGTCTAATGGATATGCTAGCTCTCATAAACTCAAAGATCTGAGTTCAAAAACCTTTTGCTTTTAAATTGTTAATTGTTATGGGTCTTTATTCCTCTATTTCTATTAATGGGACAGCAGAGGACTGGAATTTTACATGATTGTGCTGTGGACTTTTATTCCTATATATTTTCTGTTAATGGCCAGTGGGGGGCCTATGCCCCCAGGACCCCACTGTAGGTCCGCTCCTGCCCTCAATGCTCCTGTGCTAGTTCTTTGATGCCAGTGTCATTAATAATTTTGGCAGAAGTGGAAGAGAGGGGTAGCAGTTACTGACGCCTTATGAAAGCGAGGAAATTGACGGGAAAGTGCGATAAACTAACAACACGATGACGAGTAATATGAATCTAACAGAGAGATATTATTTTGATTTATTTTAATATTTTGAGTGCTAAATATATAAATAATGGAGTTTATGAGTAAACTATATCAATTTTAATCAAAATAACAGAACTCTCAATAAAAAATTAATTTGAAAATTTTGAATTTTTTTTTTGAAAAACAAAGGGCCCACCATTTTCTGCAATACCTAATTGCCTCAAGAAGCCTATTAATAGAAGCTTTCCCTCTGGCCTCGTTTAGCTTGCCGCGTCGCTCTGTTCTTTCTGATCTCGATGAGCGCACGGGCGCTGCTTATGGGGTTAAGTGAAAGGCTTTAGGCTTTGGTGGTGCTTATTACCGGCAAAGTCTCCGGCCATGCGGCACCACGGCGCTCAACTGGCACTTTGCCTCGCTCGCCGAACCCTTCAATCAAGACTCTTTGGCGAATTGCCCGCCGCCGCAGTGAGATTTTTTTTTGTAGCTCGATTCTTCTGGCATTATCGTATTCTAGGTTTCATTCCTGATCCCCTCCTTGCCGCATTGCAGTTTAACCGTTCAGCGCCATGGTCCTCTGCTGGGATATGTACCTCGTCGAGGGTTCTCGGTGATTCGAATTGGCTGACAGGTTTGCTTTTTGTTTTTGTTTTTTTTCCTGTCACTTTTCTTGCTGTGATGATTGATTTCGGTAGAATTTCTGGGAAATGGTCGATTGATTCAGATAAGTGGTTGAGTGGCCGTTGCAGTGGAAATATTCCAGGGAACTGCTGTCAAAAGAGGTTTTTCCATGGTATGATGTGAGCTATTTCTTCCCTGTATGTTAAAATACTTGTTTGAGGATTTTGGATCTTCATCAAATTTATTACAAAAGTTTTGGTTGCCGGTGCTTTGAGAGAAGATGTAAAACTATGCTTTGTTGGCTGTTGTAACTTTTTAGGAACAAAAGCAATGTCCGTAAGAGATTATTATGATGTTCTTGGAGTGAGTAAAAATGCAACTGCTTCAGATATCAAGAAGGCATACTATGCGGTGAGTTTAAGCGCTTTAGAAATAGAAGAAATTTGTTTTCAAATGTAAATAAGGATTTATTAGTGGGTTTTCTGAATGCAAACTGTGTCTTCTGTCTAATAATCTTGTTGTGATCAATTTGACCTTGGATGCTTTCCTTTGGGACTAGAACATGGATTTGTTTTTTAGAGTGAAGGAATAATGTCAAGCCTACTATGGTCTTCCACCAGTCTCCGTCTCTCTCACTCACACTCTAGCTCATACTCAGTTATAAAAAAAGAAAAATAATAAAATAAAAGCCAGAATAATTTTTATTGATAAAACATGAAGAAATATTTCTGTTGCTATTTGAGCTAAGAAGCATGAATTTTTCCTAGGTTTCAATGTATATGTACCATAAATGTGCAACATTGATACTTATTCATATTGCATATCTTTATAAAAAATAATGATGATAAACACCCGATGCACAATAGATATATGACTATTATGTATGTTTATGGCAATCCACATAAGCTAATGCCTATATCAATTAACTCCTTAGGAGCATGGGAGGCTACTCTTTATCGTTTGCTTTATAGCATCCCATTGTTTAGTTTATAAGTTATTTCCATGGTTTAGTTGTTTTTCTCCATTTGATATCTGTGTCTTTGATTTATATAACTGTGTGTGATTTTATGCATCTTATCTGTATTACAAAATTCTAAACCCTAAGACTTTTTGTATCGATAAGAAGTGTCAATAAAGGGAAATGGAGGAAGCATATAAAACCTTGAGATTGGAACATTATCTCACTTGGAGCTTAACAAGTACTTGTTCATGTTCAAGATTTCAAGTTCTTTAAATGGAAATATATTAGTTATATAATGATATAAGTATATCAAGCAAAATTACTAAGATTTTTCCAAGGAAAAAGAAATATAACACCACATAAAGAGATAACAAGAAGACAAAGGATGAAATAATAAGCTCGATAAGCTACTGATAGGAAATACTTGAGTTCGCAAGTAACCCGAAGGGAATACTTGAGTTCGCAAGCAAACCTAGTCCAAATCGGAGTTCCAACAACAACACTAGGGCTGTCTACAGCAGGAAAACAGCCAAAACAGTAGGAAAAACAGTAGAAATATGAGAGAAAACTTGTAGGAAAATCAAGCAAACGTGGTATTCCACTAGACGATGGATAAAAACAACAAACGATACAATAATCTTCAATTCGAGAGGAAGATTAACTCTCCAAAATCTCTAGACAAAGTTGTCTAGAGCCCAAGCCTCCAAAGAACCCTAATTCTCCACAAAACAAAACATAACCTCCTCCTAATCCTCTCCCCCCTTCTAATACAAAAGCTTTCCTAATTAATTTCCCTCCCAAAGCCCTAGCCGCCCCCTCCTTTAAATTTTGAATTTACTTAAGTGGGTGGGACCCCACTTGTTTGGGCGGAACAAGGAGAGGAGGCGGAACCAGTCCGCCTCCTGTAGGTAAACCGGACCGGCCCCCTTTGGGCCGGTGGAGCTTGGGCCGGTTCATTGGGAACCGGCGTAACAATACCGCCCTCCCAAAGAATCACCTTGTCCTCAAGGTGGAAGTTTGGAAACTGATGTTTCACCCTCTCGTATGGCTCCCACGTGGCCTCATAGTCCGGAAGATTTTTCCACTTGATCAACACTTCCTTCGTCCCCTCCTCTCTATGGCGAACCCCCATCAGTTCTAAGGGTTCCAGAACCACCTCCAAATCCTCAGTAAGTGTCGGCGGTAACTCAGGGTTGGCCCAGTACTCCCCAATGGCCTTTCTCAACTGTGATACATGAAAAACTGGATGTATAGTCGCTGTGGGTGGTAGTTTCAACCGATATGCTACTGCTCCGATCTTCTCCAGCACTTCGTAAGGTCCAAAGTACCTTGGGGCCAGCTTCTCATTCCTCCTGTTAGCGACTGTCTTCTGTCGATAGGGTCGGAGCTTCAAGAACACCCTCTCCCCCACTTTAAACTGGATGTCCTTCCTATGCCCATCAGCCTGTTTCTTCATAATTTGCTGAGCTCTCAGTAGATGCCTCTTCAACTCTTCTAGCACCCTATCTCTCTCCTCTAAATACTCCTCAACTGAAGAAACTGGGGTACTGCCACTCCCAAAGTGCACCAGGTGAGGGGGATCCCGTCCATACAATACCTTGAATGGGGTCATCTGTGAAGCAGAATGAAATGATGTGTTGTACCAATACTCTGCCCATGATAACCACTTGGCCCATAGCTTAGGTGTCTCTGACACAAAGCACCTCAGGTAAGTCTCCAGACTCCTGTTGACTACTTCCGTTTGGCCATCTGTCTGTGGATGATAAGCTGTGCTCCTCTTCAGAACTGTTCCTTGTAACCTGAACAACTCCCTCCAAAAATGGCTGAGGAACACCTTGTCTCTATCTGATACTATCGCTTCTGGCACTCCATGCAGCCTGACCACTTCTCTGATGAAAACTGAAGCCACTGTCACCGCTGTGTAAGGGTGTCGGAGGGGGATGAAATGAGCATACTTGCTCAATCTGTCCACCACCACTAAAATCACCGTGAACCCTTCTGAACGGGGCAGCCCATCTATGAAGTCCATGGATATCTCCTCCCATACCCGTCCCGGTAGAGCCAACGGCTGTAGTAGTCCTCCCGGCGACATAGCCATGTATTTGTTTCTTTGACAGATATCACATCTGGCTACCATCTCTTCTACATCTTTACGCATCCCCTTCCAATACAGCTCCGCGGCTAGCCTTCTGTATGTCTTCTGCACGCCTGAATGGCCCCCCACCGAGCTTCCATGAAACTCCTGGAGCAAATTCGGGATGTGGATCGAGGTCCGGGGCATCACAAACCTCCCCTGATACAGCAGTTTGTTTCCCTCCAATGAGTACCCTGGGTGGCTACCCTCTTCCTTCAGCAATCCTGTCCTGATCTTCCCCAGTGCCTCATCCCTAGCACTTTCTTCTCTGATGGCCTCCCAATCAAGCATCAAAGGGACAGATAGCGTCACTGTCTGCAGCTCCCCCATACACCTGGACAAGGCATCAGCTGCCTTATTCTCCACCCCTGGTCTATACTGAATCTCAAAATCATACCCTAGCAACTTGGACAGCCACCTCTGATGCTCCTCCGTAACCATTCGCTGCTCCAGTAGGTATTTCAAACTCCGCTGATCTGTCCTGACGATGAAATGTCTCCCGAGTAGGTAAGGTCGCCACTTCTGGATGGCCAGAACGATGGCCATTAATTCTCTCTCATAGACTGACTTTAACCTGGCTCGAGCAGTCAACACCTGGCTGAAATAGGCAATGGGCCTACGACTCTGCATAAGTACGGCCCCCAATCCGTATCCGGACGCATCCGTCTCCACTATGAAAGTCTGGGTGAAATCTGGCAAGGCTAGAACCGGCACCGTAGTCATAGCTTTCTTCAAACTCTCAAATGCTGCGGTGGCTGCCTCCCCCCATAAGAATCCGTCCTTCTTTAGCTGCTCCGTGAGTGGCCATGCTATGGTGCTGTATCCCTTGACAAACCTCCTGTAGTAACCTGTCAGTCCTAGAAATCCCCTCAACTCCTTTAGATTTCTTGGCACTGGCCACTTTAACATGGCCTCAATTTTAGACTGATCTGCTGCGACTCCTTCCTTCGATACCACGTGGCCCAAATACTCTACACTGGCCTGTGCAAAGCAGCACTTCTTCAAGTTGGCCCTCAACTGGTGCGCCTGCAGCACTTCTAATACCTTTTTTAGATGCTCCCAATGTTCTTCCTCTGTCCTGCTGTAGACAAGAATGTCGTCGAAGAATACCAGTACAAATCGTCGTAGATAAGGTTTGAAAACCTTATTCATCAGTGCCTGAAAGGTGGCTGGAGCATTGGTGAGGCCAAAGGGCATCACCAGGAACTCATAGTGTCCCTCATGAGTTCGAAAGGCAGTTTTAGGCACATCCTCCTTCTTCATCCGGATCTGATGGTATCCTGATTTTAAGTCTATCTTGCTGAAGATCACTGTCCCACTCAATTCATCCAACAGCTCATCAATCACAGGAATAGGAAACTTATCCGGTACAGTTTCCTTGTTGAGTGCTCTATAGTCCACACAGAAACGCCAACTGCCATCTTTTTTCTTCACCAATAGTACCGGACTAGAGAAAGGACTGACGCTCGGTCTGATGATGCTAGCCTCCAACATCTCTCTGATCAGCTTTTCGATCTCATCTTTCTGAAACTGGGGGTAGCGATAAGGTCGTACGCTGATGGGTGAAACTCCCTCCCTCAGAATGATGGCGTGCTCCTGCTCCCTCTGCGGTGGCAATCCCTGAGGCGACTGAAATACCTCATGGAACTGCTGAATCAAAGGCTGTACGGAGAGAGGTATGTCCCCTCCTTCTTCCAATCTAGCTCCCTCCAAACTGTGTAGCTCCACCAAGTATCCTCCCCCTGCTGACTGTATGTCCCTCACCATAGTTTTAAGAGAAACCATGGATTTGGATAGCCCCGCATCTCCCTTAATCACCACCTTTTTCCCATCAACCGTCAACTCCATCGTGAGTGCCCCCCAATTCACTTTGGTGTCTCCCAAAGTCTGTAACCACTTCATCCCAAGTATGATATCTGTACTCCCAAGTTCCAGTGGAAGAAAATCTTCCCTCACCTGGATCCCCTGAATGGTCAGTAGCACTCCTCTGCAAATCCCCTGGCCTTTCTCCACCTTCCCCGTACCCATCATCACCCCGTAACTACCGGTATCCACCAATCTCACGCCCAATTTGTCAACGACCTGAGTGGAAATAAAATTGTGGGTGGCCCCACTATCAATCAACACCACTACTGCTCTGTCCTCTATCTCCCCTTTCACCTTCATGGTATGATTCGTAGTGAATCCGACCACTGAGTTCAGGGAAACCTCAGCCAGGTCCAAATGCAGCTTCTCTTCATCCTCATCCACTATCCCGCTCTCTCCTCCCTCTTCAGTTTCCTCGTCATCACAGACGGTGAGAACCTGAAGAGTTCGGTCCTTACACCTATGCCCTGGCATGTACTTCTCATCACATCGAAAACACAACCCCTTGGCCCTCTTCTCCTGTACCTCTTTTTCAGTCAGTTTCTTAAAATTTCCCCCAGGCCCTCCTCCTCCAGACTTCTCCCTCGGTACATCTCGTGAACCCCCCGGTGCGGCTCCTTTGGGAGCTAGAAAGGTAGTCGTCATCCTGTAGGACCCCCCGGAGCTGCTGCCTCGAGCCCCCCTCTCCAGATGCTTTTGGTCCTCGACCAGCTGCGCCAACTCCATGGCCTCCCCCAAGTCGTGTGGTCTCATCACTCTAACAGCTGCTCTGATCTCGGGCTTGAGCCCCTTCATGAAATTTCCCTCGAGCACAGTCTCGGAAAGGCGATCCAGTCTGCTAGCTAGGTACTCAAATCGGTCACGGAACTCTGCCACTGTCCCCTCCTGCGTCAAAGCAAAGAACTGCTCGTAGAAGTCTCCTCCCCGACTGGTTCGGAATCGCTCTAACAAACAGTCTTTGAACTCCCTCCAGCTCCGAATGGGTCGCCTCATGTCCCGCCACTGGTACCACGCCAATGCCTTCCCTTCCAAGCACAGTCCCGCTGCTGTCAGTTTCTCCTCCTCCGTCAATCCGTTGACGGCAAAATATCGCTCCACCTTGTAGATCCAGCCATGGCCATCCTCGCCCTCAAAGATGGGCATCTTCAGTTTCCTCACCTTCGGATCTCCTCCGTATCCCCGGTATCCTCCGTATCCTCCCGCTCCTCGAATAGGGGGAGCTCCCCAAGTGTCCCGCTCGTCCCTCCGACGATTGTACCCAAACCCTTCCTCGTATTCCCCTCTTCTCCCTTCAAAATCAGCACCCCTGCGATGTATTTCTTCCCTTCTCCCCACAAAATCAGCACCCCTTCGTTCGTACCCCTGGCTCATCTCCTCCCTAGAGAGCGGTTCTAGAGGCGGCATGTCGTCTTCCCCCTCAAGGATCTCCACCTCCGGATTTTTCCTTCCCCTAGATGGGTTCGGATTTCCTCCTATGCCATGGCCGTCGATGGTCTCTCTTACTTCTGATGTTGCCGGGTTTGTCTTCATCTCCATTAGTTTCTTCAACATCTCCTCCACCACGGTGAACTTTCCTTCCAACCTTTCATTGTTGGATGTGATTTGATTTTGAAAGTCAAAAAATTTTCCTTCCAAATCTGATTTCAGTTGTCCGATTTCGCCTTCCAAGACTTCCACTTTCTTCCCGGCCATTTTTCCTTCACAAATCACAAGGAGTTCTCTTCCGGATGCCCAAAGGTTTGCTGAAATTTCTGGATTTCAGCCGCCGATGGTCCCAAAAACGATGCTCTGATACCAATTTGATAGGAAATACTTGAGTTCGCAAGTAACCCGAAGGGAATACTTGAGTTCGCAAGCAAACCTAGTCCAAATCGGAGTTCCAACAACAACACTAGGGCTGTCTACAGCAGGAAAACAGCCAAAACAGTAGGAAAAACAGTAGAAATATGAGAGAAAACTTGTAGGAAAATCAAGCAAACGTGGTATTCCACTAGACGATGGATAAAAACAACAAACGATACAATAATCTTCAATTCGAGAGGAAGATTAACTCTCCAAAATCTCTAGACAAAGTTGTCTAGAGCCCAAGCCTCCAAAGAACCCTAATTCTCCACAAAACAAAACATAACCTCCTCCTAATCCTCTCCCCCCTTCTAATACAAAAGCTTTCCTAATTAATTTCCCTCCCAAAGCCCTAGCCGCCCCCTCCTTTAAATTTTGAATTTACTTAAGTGGGTGGGACCCCACTTGTTTGGGCGGAACAAGGAGAGGAGGCGGAACCAGTCCGCCTCCTGTAGGTAAACCGGACCGGCCCCCTTTGGGCCGGTGGAGCTTGGGCCGGTTCATTGGGAACCGGCGTAACAGCTACTCATGGCTTAGCTCAGTTAGAGCTAGTCCATGATCATTTAAATAATTAATCAAACAAGCTTGAATATTTTTATAAATACTCGATTGATAAATAAACAACTTGGACAACTTATTGTTCGATTCATTAATGATCTTGAATAATATCATTTAAATCTCACTAAAAAGCTTGTTAAGAAGCTTGATTTAGGCTTAGTAATATGCTCATTTAAGACACAATTATGGAATTATTAAATATGTGATTATGTGGGAATCTTGTTCTTTTATATATTAGATTGCTTTTGTTTATGAACATAAGCTAATTTTTTAGGCTCATTAAAATGCTTACTTATTTAGTAGTTCATTCAATTAAATTCTCATTTTTTAGTTTAATAGGCTGCTCATTAATAGGTTAGATAAGGCTTGTTCGGTTAACTAATATGTTGCTTGATAGTGTTGCTCATTAATATGCTCGATAAAACTCATTTAGTTGGGTAACGTGTTGAGCTTAAACCAAGCTCAAAAAAAAAAAAATCAAATGAATCGAGATTGAATACTACTACAAATGCTCGAATCGAGCTTGAGTTTGAGCTCAAGCTTGAACAAGCTTTTTTCTGCTCAGCTTATTTGTAGCCTATTATTCTAGCTTGTCCTACGTTCTTTTCCTTCATCATTGTAATAACCCATTCAACATTTGTCAACTCTTTCAGTGTTCCTCATTGGCCTCTATAACTCAATTTTATGAGTTTTTTTAATATAATTATTGGATATCTAAAAGATTATAATTTATAAATAAAAAATGAATCAAATTACACTTTGAGAGGCCCTTTTGTTGGCTGAAATTTTTATTAAATTATTAGGGGGTATAAATTGATGTTTGTTTTTATCTTATTGCTTTCAATTTTGGTTGTGTAAAAAATAATAAATTTACATAAAAAATTTGTAATTGTCAAATGCATTTTGTGGTTCCATTTAACTTATGGTTTTTATTGCTAACATATTTTAAAATGATGTTTTCTCTATAGTAGGCGTGGTCAAGTTTGTTGTATCAATCCTAACATTGATTGCTCTAATAACTGAGTGTTTTTAATTAGATTGCGAAAAAGCTTCATCCTGATACAAATAAAGATGATCCTGATGCTGATAGCAAGTTTCAAGAAGTTCAACGTGCTTATGAGGTGTGTGAATTATTTATCTTATATTTTGAGTCATAATCAGTGCGCTATATGCTCCTTGTAGATATTCTTTAAACTGCATGCTATGATTGACGACATTTGAACACATGTTTATTTGTTTTGTAGGTCCTAAAGGATGATGAAAAGAGATCTCTTTATGACCAGGTACTAATTTTCTAATTTAACAATGTAAAAGCATGTTAATTAATCATGATTTAATATCACTTGTATGCTTAGTAATCTGCTGAGAAATTTGTTGTCGTGTTACGAAGGGGTTGTTGGCCCCTAGGCTGTACTTGTATTCCCCTTTTACCAATTAAATCAATTGATGTTGGCTTTCTTAAGAAACAAAATAATAGGTACATAGAAGTGCCAATTGATCATAGAAGTGTAGATGAAACGTTTAAGATGTTAGCCAACTAATGGAGGTGATTTTGAGTAAATTAGGTGTATGATTAGGAGGTCATAAGTTTTGTAAGTAAATTGATCACAATAGGTGGAAAACATGAGTTAGGATTTTGTGGAGGAAATATGGTTCGATTTTTTGTAATGTTAGAAGTGGTTTAATGCTTTGGGAAGATGGTGGAGATATATGAGAAAAGAAATAAGAAAGGAAATGATATGGTAGAATTCTCAAACTTTAATTGTGGTTAATTCGCAAAACAATCTAAAAAGCTGGCAGTTCAAACTTGTAGACACAAAAATTTGCAAGAGATTGAAGCTTTTTTTATTGAATCATGGGGGTATAATTAGTACATGAAGTGTTATACGAAAGGAAGGAAATTGATAAGGAAACACATTCCTCTTGAAAGTAGTTCAAAAGGCCATAATGTTAGCCTTCCCTCGAGGTGTATTTATATTTGAAAACAAATAATATAACTCTAATTTTAAGGATTCAATTAAATATTTGATCGATCATCTTAAATCTCCAACTTGAACTTATTTATTTGGTTTCAAAATATGATTTAATATTGAAAATATTTTCTCTAAATAATTTTTGGTGGTCATCTTTTTTTCTCTAACATGAAAATAAAATAAAAGAATAAGATTTAGTACTAATTTTCTGCTTTTTGGTCATGGATTTGGTGATAAGCCGCCTGCCTTGGCTTGCATTAGTGATGGCACTATGCATGCCCTGTGCTAAGAGGGAGAAGAGTTTGCTTGTTCAGGTTAATGCAGGACAATTAGGTCGGGTGTGTTTTACTTCTTTTCCATTTTGATATCTGTTTAAATGTTCTCGGAGATTAGTGCGCCAGCTAGCCTTAGGATCTAGGTTAATAATAAATTGTAATTCCTTCGTCCATGATACCATAAATAATTGATCAGTTTCAATGAAAGTTTGGCTGACGTGAATTTTCAGTTTTTGATAGTATATGGTTTATCTCCAATTGGGATGGTCATTCTTCAGTGCAGTTTGCCAATCCATCCGCTTGATTTGTGGTTATCATTGGAACTATATATTTTTTCTTAAATCAATTTGATTTTTGTGGAGTTATTCTACCCAGTCCAAACAAATTGAATGGTTGTGATTTGTTAATTGCACCAATGCAATTATGGACTAATTTGAGAGAATCCATATCCTTTCTGACAAATTTCATTTTTTTTTT